>CM053272.1:52719038-53319038 GCA_028583415.1 Protea cynaroides
GAGTGTTCATTATAAGATTCTTTTGCCACCTAAATTCAAATATGCAAACCAAACATAATCTATCTGATATCTGAAAACTACCCAACTACCAGATGGATTTGGTGCATGAATTTTTCATTTGGTTGGGGAAAGGGTTATTTCGGGAGGAGGGCTAAGGGGGTACTAGGGTGCATGATTTTAATGTGCCATCAAATTTACCCGGTGGTGTTCTGACCATTTGTATGGGACAAGAGTGATGACCAATTACAAGAATGATCCAACATCTGATTAGTCTATGTTGAAATGCCTCTTAAAAGAATTGATTCTATAAGCCATTGATATTCAGTTAGCAACTCTAGAAGAGACAACTTTACCAAAAAAAAAAAAAAAGAGACTTAACTTTGATAAAAGAACATGTGATACCATATAAGGGAAAGGGAATAATGTAACAACCTTGAATTCCTGCTCTTATTCCTCTGGATTATGTAATTGTGAACTCATCACACAGTGTTTGCTCTTCTAAAAATCAAGATTATTGCCTCGTTAGAAGCCAAACTTTAGCAGATCTGCTCCTCCTCACAAGTGTAGTCAACAAACTTGGATGATTTTATTTGCATACATCTTGGTTACTTCAAAATCTTGTATATGTTCTGATTTATGTTGATCTATTTTCCATCTAATTGTAGGAAAGACTAGAAGATATTGAAAGGGATCAATGTGAATACACTCTGGATGAAGGACAGGAAAAAATGCACGATGCTATTCTGAAATAGAAAATGACACGGTGTGCTGAAGAAGACCCTCTCTTGTTCATATCCAAACTTGCCTTTTGAAAAAGCACTCCAGAAGAGAGAATGAGAAACTCAACTAGAATTACAACGATCACAAGCACACATGGATGTTGGACAATGTGAAGTAATTCAACATTTGATTGGAAGTCACGGAAACTGCTGCAAGTTATTTCCCAGAGAAGTGATTCACCTGTCAAAAAGTTCCAAGAAAGTGAAGCCAAATTATTCAGACACCAGTGATGATAAAGGACATTCCTTGGAAGAAAGCTATTACACAGAAAATGATACTTTCGAATGACCTCAAGGGTTTGTTTTTATTTAGTTAATGGGAAGCATGCTTCTGAAAGTTGACAACTGCATATGTAATTTTTTAGTTCTTGGAATATTTGCAGTCATCTTACATGACATTTTCTGCCTTTCTGGTATACTTATGTAGGTTAACTGAAGGCAAAACATTTTCTTATTCAGCTTCTAGACGTGGAAACTCTGTTTCTGATAGCAATCATGCTTCTTAAATTCCTTCTGTTATTGGAGTTAATGTTTGGATTATTGTTTGAGTTGTGCGACTTAAGAAGCTCTATGTTATCATTTATGGGGACCTTGTGCCAGTGACAATAAACACTTGCTTGATGTAAAAATGCCAAAGATATGGAAGTCCGATGAGTCTTTACTAAATTACCATGTATATGATGGCATGATGCTGAGGACTTCATCTGTCCAAACATATATCGAGTAAAGACTGAAAGCTTGGCATATGAGTACATCCTGGCCACATGCCTTTGCAAAGGTCTGGGGTCCAGGAAATGGTTGCCCATCTAGTCATAGTTTTTGCACTGTATGGTTATTATCCTGCTTGTTTGACCAAGAAGCAAACCTGAGTACTTGTATACATGTCCTGGGTTTTGTGAATTGCTGATTTGTGCCCTTGCTCTCAAGGAGGGTAGCCATATCTGATCAAATATGGGCATCATTAGCTGTTCCAATGATTTCACTAATTGTACCATAAGATTGTTTATAAAATGTAAAACCAAATAAAAACGAGCATTTCTGTAGTATCCTGTTTGCTCAACAATATTCCGAGATGGTAACTTTCGATGATTCATAATTGGAACTTGAAGTTTATTTGAACATTTGTCAAATATATATTTGAGATGTACCTCATTTCTCTTTTCTTTTGGGTCAAATGGCATGAGCTGTTATATTATAGTGTTAACAACAATGAACTAATTGTAATTTGCATATTTAAAAACTGCTCAACTTACAGTCAATGTGAGACACATGGTCCGATTGTCCAATTAAGTATATATATATATATATATATATATATATGGTTTTCCCTCAAGCTTGCGCCTAAGCCTCTATATGGGATCGCTGTCTAGTTCAACTACATCACCTATGGGGAATGTTTCAGATAGGACTGACAGACAATGTGTCTAATACTGACTGTGAGGCTAGCATGACCTATATATTAAATGGTGTTTTACATTAAAAAAGTTGAGGCAATTTCAGGTTGGCTTAGTTGCTTGGTGCTTGCATGTGCATTAGGCCAGCACCTAGGACTGACAGACCATGTGTCTGATAGTGACTGTGAGGCTAGAACAATCATATATTTAATGGTGTTGTACATAAAAAGTTTATACCACTTCAGGTTTCCTTAGTTGCTTGGTGCTTGCATGTGCATTAGGCCAGAACCTAGGTGACTAGGGTGACAGAATGGTATGGTGGTGTGGTTTTCCTTTGCTTTTTGGTAACTACGCTCACAAGTAATAGCTTATGCTTTATAGATCCCTTGTCCCATCTTCGTCCTGGTATTTTTTTTCTTCCTATAGTGTTCGCTCTTAAGCTTGGCAACATCCTTTAAATCCCCTTTGTCCTGGTAATTAATGCTGCCTCACAGTCTTCTTCTTCTCTTTTTTTTTTTTCAGTCCAATTTTTTTCCCGATAATATAGTAAGATAAATATTTTTCTGTATGGGTTGATTACTGATGCAACGATAATTTTGTGTAGAAACACTTCTTCGGTTTCATCAGGACATGATCTGGTTTCAAATAGAGGATCCCATCGACATGAAGAGTGGCATTCAGATTTACTGGCCTGTTGTTCAGAACCATATTTGTGTATGTTCTCTTTTACTGTAAAAATCTATTTCTCCTATTTTAGTATTATTCATAAATGTCAAGTGCAGATCTTCGACTGCATGCCATGCACCGTATTCACGTACTCATTTACCTCTTACTCTCTAGTTCACCTAGATTGGTGTTCATAAATGTAAAGTGCAAAGCTCTGCTTCATATCATTGGTGAAGAAGAAATGATATTCAATGCCTTTCTTTATGAAATTGGTTCTCTGGCTACACCATTAACTACTATTGATGACCCTATGCAATGTCTGTGTCTCACAACAAGCACACACACACACACACACACACACTCACTCAAGCAATTGGAATCAGATTTGGTGAATTTCCCGGTTCAAATCAGAATTGAGCCCTGTTTCATGTTCGATCTTCATTTTTTGCCATTGTTTCCTTTTTATAATCTCTAGAATAGCAAAGAATAATAAATTTGCCTCTTGTAACAAGACCCCCAAGTTTATTGAATAAGAACTCCCAAAAAACACAGATTTTAGGAAATCTTTGCTGCTTCCCGATTCCAATTTTTAGGTTCAGGCCGATTCTGGGCTGATTCTGATCCAATCAATTCCGATCAGTTTTGGATCGGAATCAGTGGAAGCTGGTCTCATGTCCAATTCCATATGCATGAACCATGCTCTAATACCATATTGAGTTATCAACCCAAAAGCTTAAGCTATTTGGTGGAGAGGGCCAACTGGTACATGAAGTCATTCAAGGTCCCTGACTTAGTCGATGTGGGATTGTTCCCCAGCATATCATTACGCTTTTCTTGAGGACTAAATGCATTGAGTCCTCAAGAAAGGAGAAGAGCATGTAGTGTTGGATCAATGAAATCACAAAGTTGAGAAGTGGCAACATTTCAGTGTCACATTGTAACTAAGTCTTTAGTATTTTCTGATAATCCTAGTTCCATGGTCCACTTGGAATGCTTTTGTTCATGGGAGATTATAATTCATCACATACAAGGATAGCTACTTTTGAGGAGAAAATGATGTGAAGACTGATGATGGATCTTTTCCCTAGAAGCTATAAATAATAACTCCGTTGTCCTGGCCAAGGTACCTCTGAGACCTAATTTAGTCAATCTAAGCAAGGTTTTTGTTGACTTACACTTGAGATAGAGGGTGTACTTAAGGCTGAGTTTCCCTTGAAATATCTTTTGCTTTCCTTCCAGTCCCTCCTTAAGAAAATAGATTTCAGATGCTGTTGTCTGGCTACTTTGGGAGGAAGAGAAGGTTCATTACACCTATTCAAATAAACTTCTCATCGCGCTGCAGGCATATGTCTTTTGGTATGGAACCAAACTACACTTCTGATAGTTCCCAATTCTGGAGCATGGAATATGTTAGCCTTTTTTTTTTTTTGGGTGGGTGGAGCGTGGAGTTGGAAATCATGTTGCAGTATACTGTTGTACCTTATTTTCTTGTGACTGAAACTTAAAGAACAAGGTACTGAGATCAACTTCACCTTTAACTTGCTGGATCATATACTATGACATTCTTGATGAGATATGCCTGGCCATGATTTGCCTGTGAAGTGACATGTCATGTTGAGCTTCTTACCTTTTTTGAATCAAAGTGATGCAGTCCAAGAAGGCCCAAGGCCCAAGCTCAAGTCGATAATGGGTCAGCCCAAAGAACCAGTCGGTATTGGTCCATTGGACCAACCCAAAGACCAACCCACACTGTTCACGTGAACACTCGTGAACAGTGTTCACGGTACTGTTCACGGTACTGTTCACGGCAGAAATTTTCCTTCTTTTGTTATTTCTTTCCTAAATTATTCTTAGATTTTGTTTCCTAAAGTTAAGTTATGGATTGATATTTTGTAAGTTGTTTTTTGGAAACTTTCCCTAAATCTATAAAGGCAAGTTTCCCCTTTTAATTTATCTTAGGATATTTTTAGATTGGAAACTTTCCTAAATCTATAAAGGCAAGTTTCCCTTTTAATTTATCTTAGGATATTTTTTTTAAGAGGACTAAATCCTTCCTTATTTTGTAATCTTTCTTAAGTCTATAAATAAGATAAAGAAGAAGAGAGCCAGCAGATTTATACCAGAAAAAAGAAAAGAGTTTAGCTCCTGATTTTCTGGTTGAGTCTCATAGGTTGTGAGACTCAACCGAAATATTCTGTTTTATGGTTTTCTTGTCCTTTTGTTAATTCCTTCAAGTTCTTATTATTGCATACTGAATTACGATACCATTAAGTGCTGATTTGATCAACGAAAGCTCGTGGGATTAAAGATAAAAATCATATCGACCAGCTCTAACTAAACCAGTCCCGTTTTCAGATGATAGGTAGTTTTCAAAAAAATCACATCTCTCTCATCTGTGATCGGATCATCTCCAACTTTGGATATGTCTTCAAGTACATCCTAAAGAGTATTTCCCATCAAGTTTCAAGTGATTTCAAGGGTTAGATTTCAAGATAAGTGGTTTTCTTCATTACTTTTCTCTGTAGATTTTGTATTAGACTGAATTAAGATCCTGTAGCAAAGAGGGCTTGTTAATTTGACTTGCTTTGAACCCTCTTTGCCATCACAAAGTGGATAGATCCGATTATGCATCAATGGTAAAAAGCCTAGGTTGCTTATGAAAATCTTAATTCAGTAATTTCTTTCTCTGACATCTTTATGTTCTTATCTTGGAGGAGATATGCTCCCATTGGACTTACCATCTGCAATCATTTTTGCTGAGAGGGTTTATGTCCTAATTATTTTGCAGGTCTGAAGACATGCTTCTATCCTTGTGGTACAATTTCAAAGATTGCTACAGTGGCTACTAACAGGCATATGTGTGAGTAAAGTTAGATGGTTTTCAAGATCATGTCTCTTTATTTTACATATGATTACCCTTTTCAAATAATGTGTAATTTGATTGTGATGCTGCTCTTGCTTTTGCTACTTCCTCCCTACATAAAATGTAGTTGTTTTCAGATTTTCTTTGATATGAAGTTCTTGATAACAATTCAAAATTTGAAATGATGATGTACAAATGTATATATCATACCTTGCTAATGTTGGGAAATTGTGTTTATGTATTCTCTAGAAGGATGCAAATGAATGATATGTATAAGGGTCTGTGATACCTGCCCCCATTCATCCAAAGGGTACTTCATAAATAGTGGGGGCTTGAATTATTTAAAAGTTAATGCTCTTCTAACAGATAAAGTTCTAGTATGGTATCACATTTGAAATTCCTGACATTGTAACTTCATATGCACACTTCTGCTGCTAAATGATGTGCAATGCATCTAATTCTAAATTCGTGTGCTTAGTTGGAAATATCATGTATAGTTGTTACAGTATGATTTCTCTACTTACCCATACCCAGTTGCTGTACAGTGCCCATCCTAATTTTTAACTGTGAACAGATCTTACTCCCAGATACCATATACCCATTCCTGAATCCTGCCCAAGGCTATGAGGGTCAGTATCCTAGGATGGATCAATCCCAAGTGATGCCACTCTGGATTATTTGGATTGGATGATCCAGACAAAGGAACGGTTGATCCAAGGGGCAAAAAAAAAAAAAACCCTATTAGCTGTGGTCAGCTGATCCAATAATAATGATGATGTCAAAGGACTGATTTAGTCATTCTGACCTTTGGAATAGTGATGGTCATGGTGTTTTGTCTTGAATTCCTAATTATAGATACTACCTTCTATAAATGATTGAAATATATTTAGTAATCCCAATTGCAGCATCAATATCTAAATGATGTGCAATGCATCTTTGTCTGTGCTAATCTTTCGAGAAAAAAGAAGAAGAAGATATAATTGGGATTCAATAGTAACAAATGTCTGGCTTTGTTGATCAACAGCCTCAGCAGAAGCCTGTAATGAGCTTATGGCATATTCATTGATACTGGCATGCTGTTGCTATACTTGCTGCATCCGGAGAAAGCTTCGCAAGACGCTGAACATCACGGTAACTCCATTCATATACATTTATTGTTTCCTCTTCTTTGCTCTCTCTTGCTCGTTAGTGATTGCTGAACCAAGCAAAACAAAGTGAGTAATGCCTTTGATGATTCAATCAAGTGTGGGTACATCAAATGTGGAACCTGCATGGCACGTCTGCCATATGTCTCTCAGCTCTGGGTTAGTGGGCTCTACTGGTCTGTTTTCTGGTTCAGTTGATTGACACATGGCATACCTCAACCTTGAGGTAGGGGCTTCCAGTCCGGCTTACCTACACAGATGCACAGAAGAGGCAACAGAAACAACAGGAGAGAGAGACAAGGGTTTAAATTTTTTTTCATTAGAATCATAATTATTTTAGGCAAATAATCTCTACTTACACCATATATTGCGACTTCTTGGTAGCATGTTCTGCCTTCTCCCTCTGATTGTTTTAAACAAAAAAAATTGCATAATATTGTTACATTATCTCTGTGAGTGATGTTTGGTAGCTCTATGTATTGATTTCTTGGTGATATTTTATGTGCTTAAATCCTGTACATCTGATTTTTGATTACGTGTTTTGTTGACAGTCCGCCTCAGATCTGCCACATGGAATGCTCACTCAACCCGTGTTTACTAAAACCATAACCGAAGTCATTACTCTTGATTTTTCTAGCATGATTGTTTTCCTTTCTTAGAGTTTTATTTTTAGTAGATTTGTAATTAGATTTAATTTCTTTCCATGCTATCTTTTTCTTCTCTGTAGGCAAGCAAACTTCTATTTTAAGGGTTTTTTTTTTCTTTTTCTTTTGAATGAAGATGCATTCATCGGTTTAGCCAATTCCCTCTAGTTTTCTGTGTTCTGCGACTTTTGGTGTGAGTGTTCTCTTTCAGATTGGTTCCTTGGGTTAACATGTTAAAAGTAGTGAAAATATATATATGTACACTAGTCTCACCATATACTGTTGCTTTGTGATCTTGGCTTGGCAGGGTGGGATTTGTGATGACTTTCTCTCACATTTGATGTGTTGCTGCTGTGCCTTGGTGCAAGAATGGCGAGAAGTGGAGATCCGTGGTGTCTATGGTATGTGCTTCTTTCAATTCTGTTTCTGTATCTTTAATTGTTTGAGAATTGGAGGGGAAATCAAGGCAAAAAGAGATCTTAATTAATCATCATGATTTGCTGATATGAACCAAATTGCAGGCCCTGAAAAAACAAAGACGAGCCCACCTCCCTCTCAGTACATGGAATCCTAAATGAGATTTCAGAGGGCAAAACAGGATGATTCAGTTAGAAATTTTAGAATAGAGATTCATTTTAATACCTATTGTAAATGTTAACAGCTGGTTGCTCCTTATAACTTGTACTTCATTGACTTTTATGCACTAATTTGGCCATGTAAAGTTCTTTTGCATTGAAAGCTGAGATTATATTTTGTGTTTCATAGTCAAATTCTTTACATGGAAGGATTTTTTTGGATTGATTGCTATTTCATGCAGATGGATTGATCTATGTCTTGTTCACATGATTCGACCTTGCCCCAACTTTTGGATTTTTATGTAGAGTAGTCCTTTCTGCAAATGGTGTGAGTTCAATGGAGTTCAGAGCTACCAATTCTCACTCAGCATCTTACATCCACACCCTTACGGGTGTTCTGGCCATCCATATTCCTTTGTATGGAACGAATAGCTCTTGTGCTGTGTGCAATCCTCTTACGCTTCCCTCTAGTGTTTAATACTATTTTATGAACCCACCCTCGATTGGCAAAATTCTATTGGATCAAAATTGCTTGTTGGGTCTAGCTTCTTGCTCGTATGACACATTTTGGGTTGCTAGGAATGCATTTAAGTTAGGAAGCCACCCAAAACACTGTGGTAAAGCAGCATTAAACATCACCATTCAGCCGACTGGTTGACTAGATTTCTGGGAAAATTTTGCAATCAATCTCAAGCCTGGAATTTCTTTGATATCATCTAATACCCCACCAGCACCAGCACCACCACCACCACACAATACACACACACACACACAAGAGGAACGGATGATTGTAAGTTTCTCCCTAAAAGGGTTACTTGAGAGAAATATTTGGAAGAATTGTGTGGTAATAGCTTAGACAAATATGCTATGAATTCTCACCGGGAAAAAAATGCTACAAAGTAAATTGCAGTAAAAAGAAAAGGTTTGCAGAACAATAAATAATTGATGAAAGGGAAAATCTTTTATGGTTTTGTGTGGTGCTCAGGAGTTGAATTGAGTCTTTTTCAGACTCTGAGCTTCTCGCTTCTCAGCATGGAACCTTCACTGCGAATCCAAAAAAAGAAAAGAGAGAGGGGGGGGATTTCATAATACTTTCATGCAGCAGGTTGTTTTGCACGTTAATCCTTGCAAAAATCTAATCTTTGTAGTAAATATTAATCTTCAATGACCCTCCAGATGAAAGAGACTGTTTGGACTGAACTGGAGTTACTGGATTTTGCCACAGCAATGAAAGGTGGAAAATTTTCTCCAATTTTCTCCCAAAATGAAAGCCTCATCAACTGTTATTTTCGTGAAAATGAACGGACCTCAAAGGCCCAGATCATGTAAGAGGAAAAATTGAGGTGAGAGATTGGTTCCTCGAGGCGGATCCACATCGTCTCCTCCCTGAGATTCGGGAGGAGGGGCGGCGACCCCATTGGATGGTCGCCACGTGGAGGTCGGATGATTTGAATCCCCTGGAGGCATGCTTTCAGCCTTCTTCTGTTTGTCTTTTATCTTCATTATCTGTTAAAGCCAACGAGAGGTCCATATAATGCTGCTTCTCTCCTCTTTATCCCTAATTCAGTCACCATCTTTCATAGACATTTTAGTGTTTCGCGAGCTAACTTATTAAATTTTTTCCCCTAAATCAACGGTGGTTGGATCTCTGAGGTTCATATACTGGCTTTACATCACCGCTCATCGATTCGATCAAGCTGATCAGTTGCATTAGGAACGTGCAATGTCATTTTATATGGTAGCCCGCAGGATATCACATCATGCCTGGAACGAGTGTATGAAAGAGGGAGGAACTCTTAAAAGAGCTCTGTGCTCGGTTTCTTCAATCAACTGTGAAACTCGATCGCAAGCTTCCATGGCGAAACCCGTTTCAATCGAGGTGTGGAACCCAAATGGGAAATACCGAGTCATTAGTACTAAACCGATGCCTGGTACCCGTTGGATTCGTCTCTTAACCGATCAAGATTGCCGCGTTGAAGTACTATATTCTTCTTTTCTTCATCAATTCATCGAAGAATTCTCTTGTTCTTGTTGTTTCTGGGTTTAAATTGATTATTAATTTCAACTTCTCTCAACTTTCAGATATGCACACAGAAGAAAACCATCTTGTCTGTGGAGGACATTCTTGCTCTCATTGGCGACAAGTGCGATGGAGTAATCGGGCAGGTTAATTTCCTTACTCCTGTCTGAGTTCGTCATTAATTTGTGTGTGTTTTGGGGTTCTGTTGTCGTTATTTGATTTCATTTGTGTCTTTCAGCTGACAGAAGACTGGGGAGAGGTGTTGTTCTCTGGATTGAGCAGAGCAGGAGGGAGAGCTTTCAGTAACATGGCTGTTGGATATAACAACGTAGACGTTAATGCAGCTAATAAGTATGGAGTTGCCGTGGGAAACACTCCTGTAAGTCTTACATATGTACTTTTATTTAATTATTTGCCATCTGGATACATGTATACAGCATACAGGATGACCAGTTTGTCTCGGTTGAAACTCAGTGATTTTGTCCTGCCACATGATCAACAGTTTCCTGTGATCATACATCAGTACCAGATGACAGATATCAAACATACCAGAACCTGACTAGATCATAACCAACTTTTCTTTCACAGATATCCACTCAAATATTCATATTTCGGTGGAAAGATGCTAGACAATTAAACATTGCATTAGATTGTTGATTTGACCAAAGGAACTTGTCGTCTTTGATCAATGTTGATTTGCATTCTTGACATTG
This sequence comes from Protea cynaroides, assembly GCA_028583415.1. Lineage (NCBI taxonomy): Eukaryota > Viridiplantae > Streptophyta > Magnoliopsida > Proteales > Proteaceae > Protea > Protea cynaroides. The sequence continues at coordinate 52,729,838 of CM053272.1, forward strand.
AAATGAAAATCTGAAATTTCAGATCATTCCATGTTTGTTTGTTAGGGGGTACTTACAGAGACGACAGCAGAGTTAGCAGCTTCACTGTCTCTTTCAGCATCTAGAAGAATAGTTGAAGCAGATGAGTTCATGAGAGCTGGTTTATATGATGGATGGCTTCCTCATCTGTATGATCACCACCTGAACCCACTGCTCCATGTCATTTCCTTTGTTTTTCATATCCTTCTATACTGGGTTGTTGGATAGATAAATTACTAAACACAGAATACAAGTACTAGTCTGTGATTTGAGTCCTTGATCCTTTCTTGATAGGTTTGTGGGGAACTTACTCAAAGGACAGACCGTGGGGGTCATAGGAGCTGGTCGTATTGGATCTGCTTATGCTAGAATGATGGTAATTTCTAAATTGAATGACTAAGCTTAGTACTTCAAAGTATAAGTTGGTGGTTTAAACTATAAATTTGTTAGCAACCTTTATCACCTCTATTTGATATGCCAAAGGAGAAAAAAAAAATAATAAAAATAAAATAAAAATCAAATCTGTCTATTGAATTCCCAGAAATTCTTCTATTTTAACAGACATTTTGATTTTTAAATGACTTTGTTTTCCATCTATTTACTCAATATGAATTTCAGTCTTTTTAATGCTTCTGTATTGGTTATGAAAGTTGATATCTTTAAATGTTATGTTTTTCTTTGACAGATTGAGGGGTTCAAAATGAACCTTATTTACTATGATCTATACCAAGCAACTCGGCTAGAAAAGTTTGTTACAGGTATGAAGCTTAACATGTACTTGATTCTTAATATACATTTGGTTGCCTTACTTGCTTCTCTTTTGCAGCTTATGGAGAATTCCTGAAATCCAGTGGTGAACAACCTGTCACTTGGAAAAGAGCAGCTACAATGGAAGAGGTGCTCCGTGAGGCTGATTTGGTGAGATCTAATGTCTTGTGCTCATTTGTGCCATTTAAAGTGTTAACAAATATTCAAGATATATATTAGATAAAAAATCAATGCACATTTACAAATGAAGATTCTCGAAGTGTTCAATTAGCACTTCCAGTGCTCTTACAATCACCTAAAGCAAATAATTTGGTTTCAATAAAATTATTATGTTGATGCTTTTTACAGATAAGTCTTCATCCTGTGTTGGACAAAACTACGTACCATCTGATCAACAAAGAGAGGCTTTCAATAATGAAAAAGGTGAGTTATCTGTATAGATTCCTTCTTTTTTTTTATTACTCATTTAAAGTAAATATGAGCAACTTGAACTGAGAGAGTCCATCTTCTTTACAGGAAGCGATCCTTGTGAACTGTAGTAGGGGTCCTGTGGTTGATGAAGTGGCTCTGGTCGAACATCTGAAAGAGAACCCCATGTTTAGAGTTGGTCTTGATGTCTTCGAGGTGACCCCATATCTGTGAGTTTGGGTCTTTGTTTCTAAAGTTAACTTCCATGTTTTTACCTTTCCCTACCCCCTTCTCGTTCATGGTCTTTTCAACAGGATGAGCCTTACATGAAACCTGGACTTGCTGACATGAAAAATGCCATTGTAGTACCTCATATTGCTTCAGCTTCCAAGGTAAGGAGAGATCCTAATAATATTTGGCAGATAAGAATCCCCAAAGACATTCCTTTCCTATAGCTGAGCCATATCATTAATCAAATGCATTTGGGCAGTTAAAAGCATAGCTATCTATCAATGTATTGATACACACCACGTATATGTGAAGTCCTTTATATGGTGGTTCAGTTATGAATATATTCATTTCCCCTATTGGTTCTTGTAGTGGACTCGTGAAGGGATGGCAACACTGGCTGCTCTGAATGTTCTGGTATTTTACAATCATAGAAACTGGACACTCTAATCAAGTTTGACCGTTTGAACTCAATTCACTTGATGATTTGCTTTGTTCACTCCCTAAGTACAACACTCTTTATGTGTTTATTACAGGGGAAAATTAAAGGATACCCAGTTTGGTCAGATCCGAACCGAGTTGAACCATTTCTGAATGAGAACTCCCCACCACCAGCTGCTTCTCCAAGCATAGTAAATGCAAAGGCCTTAGGTACAAATTAGACTACCATAATTCATAAATTTTGTTGATTTGCAGGTTTTGTGATTTAATCTAATCTGCAGTTTTCTTCTCATAGGTTTGACTGCTTCAAAGCTTTAAGCAAGATACATTTTACGTTTCCGGTGCCAAATAGAGATTGTTCTGGGATGTTAGTGGTGTGGACTCCAGTTCATCTTCTGTGTCTTGGGTGGAGTCTTGCCACATATATTATCTTCACAACAGCCATGTTTAATCGCTTTGTAAGAATACTTTCTGGCCTCTTGTATAATATATGATCTCTCCAGGCTTTCCATTATTTGTAATCTATCTTGTATGACAGTATGAGGAATGGTAGTAATTCCTGGCTTTGAGTCTCTGTTTTATTTACCATGTGGCAACTTAGGTTCAACATCGTTTGACTTAAGCTCACGCAACCGAAGTATACAAGTTTATTTGCATGAAAGCATGTGTTGTACAACTAGTAGGCTGGGCTAGTGTCTAGCAACAGATGAGATTAACAAATCTGCAATTCCTAGCAACATATTCTTCTGGATTATAGGCAAAATATTATGTATATGTATATTCAGTCGCTTGGGAACGAGTTTGACCTCAAAATTTGAACCATAACTTCATTTTCCACCCTGCTGAAGGGTGGGTCCAAACAGATCCATATAAAGGAGGCTCATGAAAGGTTTGTGTCATGTTCCCAAGGTCCCCTCATCAAAATTGAAATATTTGGGATTCATGGGAGCTGCATGTTACATTTATATTGCCTTTGTAAAATAGGATAAGTGGATTTGTAAAATAGGATAAGTGGATACTTATGGATCTGGTCACTTTTCTGAATTTTGATGATTCCATAAGCTATAAATTGTGAGTATGGCATTTATACTAAGAAATTGCTTAGACAACCTGATTTGGGTTACTGAAGCTGCCTGCTGCCTCTTGTTGGTTTTCTTTCTTGATCAAGAGGCTATTCTTACGAAGAGCCTCTAGGAAAGCACTCTCTCTCTATTTGTTAAGCTTAAGGTTGTCTTAGATTCTTCATGTCCATGGATTGAAATGAACATTGATTGGGTTATTTGGCCTCAAAGAATAAGTTGACTGCCTCATAAAGTTTTGACAACAACAAAAATAAAGTTTTATCCCAACTAAATGGGATCGATTACATAGATTATTGTCCTCTAATCAGCTTTGTTCGACGTCATATTTGAAATAAGGCTTAAGTTATGCTTGTCTTTCCTCACCATTTTTGTTAGATTCATCTTAGGTTTGCCCATATCTCTTTTAGATCCTTCAATCTAAATTAAATTACTCTTCATAAGTTATGAGTTCTATAAAATAATTGGATTGGGAATGTTATGTAATCTTGTTCAAAGAAAAAATATTTTATATATTGGATTTGCCTGGTGAGTAGGGACCTCGTCCATTTCATGTATGGTTTTTTTGTATTTTCCTTGTAAGTTGTATCCAACCAATATATATATATATTGCTTTTGACTTTTGAATTTAGTCAACCTGTGAACAAAGATTTTTTTAATGGGAATGAATAAATGAATTAAGAACTTCTATTAATCCATGAAAATTGTGCCTCTATAGCTTAGGGGTAGAGCTCAAATGCATGAAAATTGAGGTTTGACCAATGTCAATTATTTTAGGAGGGGGTGAAGCGTCTCATAGTGCAGTAATGGCAGCCAGGCTTAATCGCTTGTTCTATTCTCCTACCCCAACCTGAGGGCACGTCAAACTAAATAGCAACACAAGAAATAAATCACATTGTTAGGGGAGGAGAGAGATTTCGAAACAAAAATGCCATTATTCTATGTGAACTATTAGGGAAAAAGAGCATCATAGTTATGTAACAAATATTTATATTCTTCAATATATAACTTAAATTTTGAAAGATTGAAGGCAACAACAAACACAATGGAAAGTATTGGAAACCATTTAATTATCTCTATTGAATTGTGTCTTGATCGCATTAATTGCACATGCAATGTGCAAAAATCTATTGTACATCTTCTAAGGAGTATAGAATTGAGGAAAATCCCCACATGGGGATCTCTTCCAACAATTTTTCACATTTTGGTCTTTTCTCTCTCTTCTCATATGTTCTTTCTCCTTTCTTCTGTTCATGAATTACTCCGTCAAACTAAATAATACGAATAGTTTGTTCGAATTTGAACTATATCCAATGAGTCGTGAAAACTCGCTTTGCAGCTTTTTTGAGTATAAATAAATTTCACAATTTGAATTCTACCGAATGATTCAAGTATCAACCAAAAAGAAAATATTATGAGTACCTCTCTCTATGGTTTGCCCATAATTTAAGTACACTTCAAACTTTTCAAACAATTACAGCTGTTACTTTTCTTTTAGATTGTGTTAAAGTTAAGAATAAATGGACAAATATACCCATCAACCGTCACTTCTATATGGAAATTACCTTTTTTAACCTTCTTATTTCACTTAAACTTTCAAAGTTTTTTTTTTATGCTGGTCTCGAATTTTTTCTCCATCGCCAGCTCCAACGGTAAGCTGTTGGGTTGGTGTCTTGTATTCTGTGGGGTCCACACAATTAATAGAGTTATACTTGTATTAGGGTTTGGTCTATTACATGTATGGGATAAACTTATAATTGTGGTGGGATTAGAATTTTTAGGTTTCCTTATATATTGTCTCTGTGTGGAAAAACTCTAGGTAAGACTGTAAGGGCTGTCAGAGGATTCTCCTCTGACAGTAGAGAGCTGAAGGCACTGTAAGGCTGACAGATGAGATATGCCTGTTAGGTAGAGAGCTGTAGAAGTTTCTTGGGAATAAAGAATTTCTTTTTTCTCTGGTGGACGTAGGCATCCCACGATGGGGTGCTGAACCATATTAATTCTTGTGTTTTCTTCTTGTTTGCGTCTCTCATTCCTAACAAGTGGTATCAGAGCTAAGGTTCGATAGATCGATCAGTGATCTAGGAGAAGGAGAGAGGTAGCAGTATGAAGAAGAAGAAGAAGAAAAAAAAAAGTTACGGTTAATGCTGTGTTTTCTCTTTTGTGAAGTTGAAAAAAAAAATTTGAAGAAAAAAAGGGAGTTGAAATGTACAAGAAAAGTGAGTCGTTTTTGTTTTTTTAACTCTGAATCTCTGATCAGCTTTTATGAAAAAAAAGAAGAAAAAAAGAAGAAAAAAAAGAGGGTTTCATGAAGAGAGTATGGAACCGAGACGTCAATTTCAAGATTTGATTTGTGTTTGCAACCAAGTATCTGGATGACATCTAGGGAGTAAAGTCAAGGGTGTAGAGGAGATACAAGGGCTGGCACGGGAATAGTGCAGTGGGGTTGCAAGGGTTGCTACGAATCAAATGTCTGCAGCGGTGGCTTGTGCATCAGATGGTGGTGTATGGGTGAGTTTGGGAGTTGGAAAGGGACGTGGAAGGGGAATGCGAGATGGCATCCTCATAGTTTATGGGTTCATGTTTGGTACCCAGGGTTCTGATGGTCAGTGACAGTTAGGAGATCGTGATCGGATTGATGAGACAATGACAGCTGTTCGTGGATCTGATTGGATCGGGTGTCGGATCTGACGGCGGGATTGAATCCTGACACGGTGCACGTAATGGTCAGTTTATGCTGCACCGTGGGATAAAGGAGTACTGGCGGATTGGGACAACAAGTCGGATCTCAAGGTTTGCATTGGAGGTGCAGAGGTGAGAGACTTGGGTTTCAAGTACAATTGGAGTTGCAGAGGACTGGGATGAGGAGTCGGTTCTCAAGGTCTGCATTAGAGGTGCGGTGATGAAAAGCTTAGGTTCCAGGTGCAACTGGAATTGTAGGAGGAATGTGAGTGACGGTGATCTTTCCGGTGATGCTGCACTAGTGGGAGAGATGGAGTCACATCACATCGTATGGTGGTGAGCTGTACGGGATATCCGAACGGAGTGTAGACTATGCTGGTTTAGGTGTAGCGGTTTAACAGAGACGGGTTTACAAATCAACATCAATGGATTTTTCTTCAAGGTGGTTTGCAGAATCCAAGCCAGGTGGAGATTTGTTAGGTTGGTGTCTTGTAATTTGTGGGGTCCACACAATTAATAGAGTTGTACTTGTATTAGTGTTTGGTCTATTACATGTATGAGATAAACTTATAATTGTGGTAGGATTTGGATTTTTAGGTTTCCTTATATATTGTCTCTGTATGAGAAAACCTAGGTAAAGTTCTCTTCTGACAGTGGAGAGCTGAAGGCGCTATAAGGATGACAGATGAGATATGCTTGTCAGGTAAAGAGCTAGAGAGCTGTAGAAGTTTCTTGAGAATAAAGAATTTCTCTTTTCTCTGGTGGAAGTAGGCATCCCACGATGGGTTACTGAACCACGTTAATTCTTGTGTTTTTTTTCTTGTTTGCGTCTCTCATTCCTAACATAAGCTTCTATTCTGCACTCGATATCCGGCAAAACTTTATCTTCAACATTTGAAGTCAGAGGAGGATTCCGATGCCTTCACCACCACCAAAGCTTTAAAAGATCTGAAGTTGTAAACCCCATTGCTCTTCTCCCCTAATGACATTCCAGGCTTGATTTCTCACCCGATTTGAAGCCAAATCACTTCAAATTTTGGGATCCCTACTGTTTTTGGGACGAAAACAGATCTACTGGAATTGATCTGCAGGAAAACATGCGTTGGAGCCTTGCAGGAGATCCAAATCAGCTGGAGCAAGAGTTTTGGACTCCAATCAATCCGGTGGCGAATATATTCAATTTCATTGGCTGTATCATCCTTATATTTGAAGTTTTAAACCGCATCGCTCGACGTTGTTTCTCAAAGCGCTAATTCATTTTGGTACGGTTCATCTCTACAACTCGGAAGCTAATTTCAATCTCATTTTTTTCTTTATTCATTTATACAAAGATTGTATTGATGGTTATAAATTTATAATGGACATTGTTCAATACCGATGTTCCTCTTTCAGAACACTAACATCACAACCATCGAATCTGAAAATCATGGCCGCCGCCGCCTCTCGTTTGCGCCTCAACTTTTTGTCTCCCCCCTCGATATTTTTCATCGATCCATAGCTTGGACTCTGCTCCTCTCAGCAGCAAACAAAAAACTCGAGCTGTTCTCGGGCTACTGAAATCTGAGAAAAACCCTGAACGCATCCTCAACCATATGCTGTGCTACTTCTCTCCCCTCCCCCTTGTGTTCAGATTTAGACTTCAGGGTGGAAGGACCACCCATCTTCTTTACAAGATAGACTAGCACTTTGACTTCATCAACAGTATAAGGTCATCAACAGTATAAGGTCATTCTTTAGTGAAGGTCAAATAGTTCATTCATTTTATATTTTAGGTATTGTTGGGGAAATCTGCCACACCGTCAATAGAATTGCGACGACACGTAAGACTCAATTAGCAAGCCGCATGGATGTTCTCGATTGGACATAAGAAAGCATTTTCATGAATCCAAACACATAAGCGAAGGGCAAATGCGGCATTTAAGGAAAATACACTATTCATTATAAATAGATCAAATCCCGAAATAGATCAAATCCCGAGAATTCAGGTACAAGAACATTAAATACTTATCCTTGAGATTCTAGCTCTGACACCTAAGACGAAGAATCTCTCATTTACCCCACTTAAATATTATTATGAGCTCGACACCGGACCCATCAATTGTTCACAGAACCCTAACTTTGGCATCGGAGTGGACTCAGGGCCATAGGTCCGCCTCCCCCTTTGTCTTTGCTTGTCTTGTAGGTCTAGTCAGTGTGGTGGGACTCCGAAACAAATTGGGGTCGAAACAGATTTTGGGAATTAAAAATTAAAATTGTGTTTATATCGTCAATTAATAAAAATTAATTGACGGATTCGGATTTTTTATAATTTGTTTTGATTTTAAGGAATGCTTTTGTAATTGTTTAAAAATTGTAAGATGTACTGAATTACGGACAAACTGTATACGAGGCACTCGTAATTTTTCCAATAAAATATATAAATGTTGTCACTCGTGAATCGTGGCCCACTCTTTGGGCAGCAATTCCATCCACACTTTGCCATTCTCTCACGATTTTATTCTCTGATCTGGAATTCCGAAAGTCAATTCTTACTTGATAACTGGATTCTTCATAGTGGAAGTGGATTGCTACCCTCATAATCTTCATAATTTATCGTTTTTTATTTTATTTCCACGTGGCATTTCTAGGCATTTCTAATAGGGTGTCCCCTAATGGTATTTTTTTTGGTAAAAAATAAATTTATTGCAAAGAAGAACAAGTACAAATCCAGACATCAAATACCATGTCTCTATTCATATCCCTCTCAAAAAAGGGAAAAAAATATATATAAAAAAATACCAAGTCTGTATTAATTATGATAACACAATTGAACTAATGGTTAGGTTGCCAACATTGTTTTTGTTTTTTTAATTGGTAATGATGAATATGTGCAATAAATATTAAAAATAATTTTTTTTATAATAGGAAATATTAAAAATAAACGTTCAGATTTTTTGTCTGATGTTTTTAGGTAAATGGATAATTCTCGAATTCATATTTCAAGTATACTTTTTTGACTGAAATCTTAAATAATCAAAATGAATCATTTTGAATTATTTTCCTTCTGAATAATTATTGAATTCAAATTTATTAAATATGCTCCCATATGAATCCCCCCATTGGTTATACCATTTCCTAAACTGTCATTCGTGTGGAAAATTCTCCAACATTAGTGTTGTCGATGGAATCCATTAAACTAGATTTCACAAGACATACAATATGAAACTCTCAATGAGATATTGGAGTTCCTTCATAAACAAGGGTTCCCTGAGATACTGCCCACTATAACCATCTTCCCTTTTGTGAGATAGGAACCAAAAGAATCCGATAGAAAACAATAAAAATGTGTTAAAACTCAAAGATGAGAAGTTTTCTTTTAGTGATGGAGAAAATCTCAATCCTTTTCATTGATGTTCTCTTATTACATATATAGGTTCAATATGAAGCTTCACCAGCAAGTTCCTCCATACCTATCACTATTTCAATCATCAGTTACCTAGAAAATAGTAGGTTCGTGCGGCTACGACCCCCTAGGACAGCGCTAGGATGTCTTGTCAGCCGCTTACGATCCACCTTGATCTTTTTCGACCCCCCCTTTTGAACTATATCTCTCATACCTTCTGATGTCTGTTTCTGTCTTTACACTTTACCAAGTAGTGGTCTGATTTCATACTGATTCGGTCCATGATATGGTGACTTGGCTGGTCAAGTCAGTATGTCTTGCATTTATGGTTGTTGTCAGCATTTATGAGCATTAATAACAATTCATAAATGACCCAACTACCCACATTAATCCGTCACATCTCATCTGGGTCAGCATAGAGGGTCGAACATGAGTTCCTTTTGATATTTTTCGTCATTTCTTCCTTCCCATCCCTAATCCATTGGATTCACACCATGTGTTTTTCTCTCAAAGATCATCCGAAGTTCTCTTCTTACGGCCAGATTTGGTATCAATTATTATTTTCCCCTAACAATTAGCATTGTGGGAAACCTCTCCTTGGAATAAATTATTGATGGTCATGATTATAGTTTCTCTTTTCACTTATTTATAGACACGTGGACATAGAAAAATTAGTTATTTTCATGCCAAATAAAATAATGTGAGAGGAGGGTTGGATTATGTTCTATAAAAAACAAAAAGAGGTTTACGAAATTGGACTTGGATTTCTTGTAGTCGTGCAGCTTTTGCAGTTGCATCTGGGCCGTTGAGAATGCATTTACACATGCCCCGATGTATTCCAACGGCCTAGATGCAACTGCAAGGTCTGCACAGCTGCAAACGACCCAAAACCCTACGAAATCAGGAAAATAGTTCTTTAAGGCAATATATATATATATATATATATATATATATATATATATATATATATATATATATATATATATATATATATATATATATATATATATATATATATCATCTCAAACCGGATTGACATTTTTCTCGCTTGTATTTCCTGCAAAAGGGAAAGAAGACACCATAGTGATGGTTGGGTGGAGATACCCTTTGACCACTCTGATGCCTAAGTCAGTTCAAAAGATAAGCAGTATGGGACAGGTAAGAAGGACTGTCCCTTTGAATTAAGGGGATTCGTGTCGCTAATTTGCTCTGAGTTTGAATGTTAGGAGAATGTTAGTGTGTTTACCTGGGTATGCTTCTTCTATTTATAGATTGGGAGTGACCTGGATGTGGAACCTGGACATGTCTTCCCGTCGTGGGGGAATGTCCTCTCTAGAGCGTGATTCACGTCCATTGATTTGGTGATCAAGTGATTTTCTGCTGAGTCATTCGGACAGTAGGATCTTTTTTTCAAGATTCTATTGACTTTTCCCTTGGCGGATATCTAGGGGGAATTTGATCTCTGTATTTATTGAGATGAGTCCCACTCGTATGTTACAAGATAGCTATTCGTGGCACGTGGAACTTATATGATGAGGTCCGTTTAGAGAAGTGTCGAGACTACTGCGTTGAAGAGCTATTGAGGCTTCCATTTTGATGAGGTGTCGAGGCTTCTATCCTGAGGAGGCTCCGAAGCACATAGGACTGCAATGCTCCGAGGCCTTCAAGGGCATGAGGCTCCGAGGCCTTACGATAGTGACCCTGCGAGGCCTTCATGATAGCGAAGCTTCAAGGTTCTTCACTATTCTCATTGGTGGTTTCGATTCATCAGGAACTGCTTTTGTCTCAGCCTTTTAAGGTTGGTGATGTGGATGGGGCCCTTCCTGCTCGAACCTTAGTGTACACGTATCAGGACCCGATTAGGGGAGACATATATATATATATATATATATATATATATATATATATATATATATATATATATATATATATATATATATATATATATATATATATATATATATATATATATATATATTGTGAAAAGTAACTTCTCATCGAGAATACCAAGTTACTATCTTATAAGTGATATTTTTGTCACTTTCAGCATGTAAATTTAATTTGTACAAAATGGGACTCCTCTATTCCTGAGGAGCGCCTTCAATTTGTACAAACTCTATTTCTCTCCAATGGTGGAAAAATAAAGATTTGCCTTTATGATCTAAACTTAGTAATAAGAATGTTTTAACAAAATAATTTGCTATTTTAATTATATAAGGCTCTTTATGAGTTATATATAATAAATTATTTATAAGAATAAATGCTATATATAAGTTTAATATCACTAGATATAAAGAAATAATAATAGATTATTACAATAATGATAAATACATTCTAATCTGTTTGAAAATTTTAGAATATATTAATTTATTTTAAATATAATTTAATATCATAAATCATACCAAACAACTATATATATAACCAAAGAATTATGGATATATATGATTTGAAACTCCAACCCCAAAATATTAATGTGAATGCCACAGAGTAAGACTTTTTGAATTAAATAGCCTTGAAACTTTTAGGGTAGAGGTTTTCTTTGCCTCACCAATGCGGCGTGGAAAACGGCTTCATCAATAGGAGGGCTTATATGGTCAAGGAGAATAAAGAGAATGTCAGTGCAAAGTCCACCAGGAAGGATTCCCATGTTGAAGAGTTCAGATCAATCCACGTAAGTGTTCTCCCCTAGGGACTCTATAACTGTGCATAAATATTCTCCCTAAGGGACTCTATAACCGTCCTGCAATTGTGCAGCTCACACCCTAGCTAGGAAGGCAGTGAATTCTACGGGGATGATTCATTGGCCCACCTCCTCTCCCTGGCTTCTCGGTCTTTGTAAGGCGGAGGCCATGGTTGTAACCTGTTTGTTGTTTGAATAAATATGGCTTTTTCCAAAAAAAGAAAAAAAGAAGAAAAAAAGCATAATATATATTTTTTATGAAACTTTTTTTTTATAGGTTTTATGTTGATATATTTGTGTTTTTTCATCAAACTACAAATCCATGGGTGCTTGTACCAAAAGGGTGTAAAATTCAATTTCTTTTAAAGTCCCATACAAATGGTATACTCTAAATCAGCATGCCTTGCATTTGTGGTTGTTGTCAGCATTTATGAGCATTAATGACAATCCATAAATGACCCAACTACCCACATTAATCCGCCACATCTCATCTGAGTCAGCATAGAGGGTCGAACATGAGTTCCTTTTGATATTTTCTGTCATTTCTTCCTTCCCATCCCTAATCCCTTGGATGCACACCATGTGTTCTTCTCTCAAAGATCATCCGAAGTTCTCTTCCTACGGCCAGATTTGGTATCAATTATTATTTTCCCCTAACAATTAGCATCGTGGGAAACCTCTCCTTGGAATAAATTATTGGTGGTCATGATTATAGTTTCTCTTCTCACTTATTTATAGACACATGGACATAGAAAAAATAGTTATTTTCATGCCAAATAAAATAATGTGAGAGGAGGGTTGGATTATGTTCTATAAAAAACAAAAAGAGGTTTACGAAATTGGACTTGGATTTCTTGTAGTCGTGCAGCTTTTGCAGTTGCATCTGGGCCGTTGAGAATGCATTTACACATGCCCCGATGTATTCCAACGGCCTAGATGCAACTGCAAGGTCTGCACAGCTGCAAACGACCCAAAACCCTACGAAATCAGGAAAATAGTTCTTTAAGGCAATATATATATATATATATATATATATATATATATATATATATATATATATATCATCTCAAACCGGATTGCCCTTTAGCTCGCTTGTATTTCATGCAAAAGGGAAAGAAGACACCATAGTGATGGTTGGGTGGAGATACCCTTTGACCACTCCGATGCCTAAGTCAGTTCAAAAGATAAGCAGTATGGGACAGGTAAGAAGGACTGTCCCTTTGAATTAAGGGGATTCGTGTCGCTAATTTGCTCTGAGTTTGAATGTTAGGAGAATGTTAGTGTGTTTACCTGGGTATGTTTCTTCTATTTATAGATTGGGAGTGACCTGGATGTGGAACCTTGACATGTCTTCTGTCGTGGGGGAATGTCCTCCCTAGAGCGTGATTCACGTCTATTGATTTGGTGATCAAGTGATTTTCTGCTGAGTCATTCGGACAGAAGGATCTCTTTTTCAAGATTCTGTTGACTTTCCCCTTGGCGGATATCTAGGGGGAATTTGATCTCTGTATTTATTGAGATGAGTCCCACTCGTATGTTACAGTATAGCTGGCCTGTGGCACGTGGAACTTATATGATGAGGTCCGTTTAGAGAAGTGTCGAGACTACTGCGTTGAAGAGCTATTGAGGCTTCCATTTTGATGAGGTGTCGAGGCTTCTATCCTGAGGAGGCTCCGAAGCACATAGGACTTCTGTTCTCCCGAGGCCTTCTTCAAGGGCATGAGGGCTCAGGGGCCTTACGATACGCCTGACGAGGCCTTCATGATAGCGAAGCTTCAAGGTTCTTCACTATTCTCATTGGTGGTTTCGATTCATCACAACGGGGACGCTTTTGTCTCGACCTTTTAAGGTTGGTGATGTGGATGGGGCCCTTCCGCTCGAACCTTAGTGTACACGTATCAGGACCCGATTAAGGGAGACATATATATATATATATATATATATATATATATATATATATATATATATATATATATATATATATATATATATATATATATATATGTCACACCCCAAATTCTGATCCGACCGGAACGGTGTGAGTGAACCGTCATTAAACCAACGGTTCACACCAGGATCTCGAATAGACCGTGTCCACCCATACAAACCAATTACACATAACCACAATCGAATATAAATATACACAGCGGAAGACTTTAAATAGAATGAACCGAGTATCTATTGATAATTTAAATAAATATCCCATTATTCAAATTCAAACCCATAAAATAATAATCTTTTACATCACTTAATATCAAACAAAAATAACCGAAACGACTAAATAAAATCCATCACGGTACACGCAGAGAAGGGCACTCGCATGAAGCGCCATGCTCGGCCCTCTCCCGCCTCGCACATCCAGAGCAGCCACACCTCCATACGCCGGAGCGCTTACATAGTCATCCACGGTATCCCCGCATCAACATCTAAAAACAATGTATATACAAAGGGTGAGCACACAACACAGCCTCAAGAAGGCAATCGACGGTCCCACAAGATTATGCATGAGTAACAATCAATTTTATGCCGTGGTCCGGTTTTAAGTTTGCAATGTGCTATAGAAAGGTTTGGTGGCCCCCGCACCTCTATACACGAGTGTGTGGCGTCGCACAAGAATCACACAACCACCAACCCACATACACCCATCATGGAATAGAGATAGAGCTAAGGTATACCCGCACCTCCCCGACACTCTACCCATACCAAGCACCTAAGCCCCTACCGGGCCGGGGCTCGCAAACCGGGCTCGCAACTAACCAATCCTATATGTCAACAATGTATGCTCTATCCCAAAGACAGCCGCCTCACGGCATAGAGATAGAGCTAGAGCGTGCAGGCCGGGCCGGAGACCTCCTAGACCTCACCTCCCCCGATACCCTATCCGCAACTAACCCACTAGGATAGAAACAATACGCAGTAGACCCTATCCCAACACGACACCCTACGGCATAGAGATAGAGCTAAAGCATCGTGGACAAGGCAGCGCCGACTGAATCCTCGGCACCACCCAACGATGGTCGGGACAACATCAATATCGGAGACCAACGTACCACGATCTTCCCCCGATACCCTATCCGTACCAAGCATGTTAAGATAGAATACTACAAAAGGTGCCAGCGCGAAGAGCGATCCCGTGCCCATGCCCCACTCCACACACCAACGAAAAACAATCACATGCCTAACAATCACATCCTATGAATGCATGAACAATAATAATAGCCGAAAGTAAAGGATGGCATGTGAATATGCACAAACATCACATCACGGATACTCAATGATTAACAACGATTTACGGTCCATTAATTATTAGGTTTAGGTCGGATTCCCTTACCCGACGCTCGCTCAATAACTTGCTCCACGCCACAAGATCCAAACGATAAGTCACACGGCCCTACATAATATTAGGGTTTCATTAGAATATATTATTTAGGGTTTCATGTTGGTCGGAAACCAACATGGATCACAAACCGCCCTCACAGAGCCGACCGGGTGGCATGTACCGGCCGCAGCCTCAGAGGGAAAGATCGGGCGACCGGTATGGTCAGCCGGTCCCCCACAAACAACCTCCCGAGAGGTAGCGGTCGCAACATACCGGTCGCACTATGTGCAACCGGTATAGTCGACCGGCATGTCTCCCTAAGACCATACATGGGTTCTTCGACCGCCGCCGATCATCCTCCATGGATTTTCGGGGTTTCTCCTATCCATCCTAAGTCTAGGCTTTGAGTTAGAGCTGTCCCCAACTCATTCAAGTCTCAGCTTTCGATGAATATCATCTCGAAACTCGAATCTAGGGTTTGACGGCAACTTAGGGTTTATTGGCCAAATTAGGGTTTTAGATCAATACCTACTTTGCATGGTATTGACCCACCCACATAACTAACATAGGGTAAGAAGATGGTATCAAACACTTACCGCGGACGGCGTAGCGAGAGCTTCGACAAACGGTAATGGCGGCACCTCCCTCTTCTTCCTAGCTCCTTCTCCTCTCCAAGCTCTTTCTCTTCTCTAGGGTTTGGGAAAGACAATGGAAAGGATTTGAGGGGTTTAAGGGTGTATTTATAGGCTAGAAATAGGGTTTAGTAACCCTACTAGGATTAGGAAACTTCTAGGATTCGAAATCAGGAAAGTGGGACCCGCAGAGACCAACTTCCAAATTCCCGCACATAGCCGGGCAGGCCATACCGGGCCGACCGGTACCATCATCCGGTACCATCGACCGGTATACCTAAAATCAGGTATAATTGGTCGACTTTGGTCCGATTCGCACTGCTTGTTATCCGCTTGCCCCGCCCGGCTCGGTGATGATCGGAAGACCGCCACGACACAAAACCAAGGTTTAGACCGGGTTTTCGTGAGTGCGGGTCTTACAACCTCCACCACTTAAAAGAAATTTCGTCCCGAAATTTACATGTAGGTACTACAACTCCCCCTCCTTAAAAGAAATTTCGGCCTCGAAATTTGAACGTACCTTGATCGTCAAAAAGGTTAGGGTACTCCTTCCTCATCGCGCTCTCTTCTTCCCAAGTAATTTCCTCCACATTTTGGCTTCTCCAATGCACCTTTACATAGTGGATATCCTTGGTTCGAAGTTGCTGAACTTTTCGACTTGAGAGCATCACGCGCACCACTTCGAAAGTTAAGTCTTCGGCCAAGTCCGGAGGATCAGCGCTCAAGATATGCGATGGATCTCTCGACATACTTCTTCAGAATGATACATGGAACACATTATGAACGCTAGACATAGATGGTGGTAGAGCCAATTGATATGCTACATTACCACGCCGATTCAATATCTCATATGGTCCCACATACCGGGGCATAGCTTCCCCTTCTTACCAAACCGCTTCGCACTCGCACCGGTGACACCTTCAAGAACACTTTGTCACCCACCCGCAAACTCCGGATCTCGACGCCGATTATCCGCATAGTGCTTCGTCGAACTTGAGCTGTCTTTACTCTCTCTTTGATCCGATCAATCACTCGGCAAGTTTCTTCAACAAACTCCGGTCCTACAATTCGGCCTTCCCCCACTTCATTCCATAACGGAGGTGTACGACATTTTCTCCCATAGAGAGCTTCATATGGGGCCATCCGAATTGTAGCCCGATAACTATTGTTGTAAGCAAACTCGATAAGTGATAGCTTCTCATCCCAAGCTCCCTTGAAATCTAATGCACACGCTCAAGCATATCTTCCAAAATTTGAATGGTTCGCTTCCGACCGTCCGTCCGTCCGAGGATGGAAAGCCGGTACCGAACTTCAACTTTGTTCCCATAGCTTTCTCGTAATCCTTCCCGCACCTCGATGTAAAACGGGGATCTCTCGCCGATACTATACTTTCTCGGAACGCCATGAAGTCTCGACTATATTATCAACATATAACTTGGCCAGCTTCTCCATGGTATACCGAGGTCCGACCGCAATAAATCGAGCCGCCTTGGTGAGCCGATCTACTATAACCCAAACCGCATCCACCGACCTTGGTGTCAAAGGTAGGCCGCTGACGAAATCCATAGTGATACAATCCCACTTCCATGCGGTTCCGTAATGGCCGTAGTAAACCCGCGGGTCTTTGTCTCTCCGCTTTAACTTGTTGACAATCTCGGACATTGAAACACCGAAACGAGCTATATCGCCCTTCATACCCCTCCACCAATAGAGTCTTCTTAGATCATGGTACATCTTGGTACTTCCCGGATGTACCGAATATGGAGTGTAATGAGCTTCGGCCATAACTCGGCCTCCGATATCGCAGCCTTCGCTCTCGTGCATACATACCCGTCCGCGATACTTGAGTACTTTGTCCGATTCCAAGGTAAAGTCGGATTACACGCACCCTTCTCTAAGTCTTCCCGCACCGTCCCGAGATATGGATCCCGTAGGGATTGCTACCTTGACTTCATCAATTAGGCTCGGGGAGATCTTCAATGCGGCGAACATCATAGTGAACTTATGAATCAAGCCTTGCTCAACCGGATCTTCTCGCAGCTTCGATAATATGGTCTTCATCAATTTCCATCGAACTCGAGGCCGCAAAGACACAATGCGGCATTTGTACTCGGTCCCCGCCTCGTGCCTCGATGCCCACTTTCTCGCTTAAGGCGCCGGCCACCACATTTGCTTTACCCGGGTGGTACCGGATGTCGCAATCATAATCTTTTAACAATTCCAGCCATCTCCTCTCGCCTCATATTCGGATCCTTCCGAGCGAAGAGATAAGTTAAGCTCTTGTGATCCGACTTGATCCGAAACTTCTCACCGCACAAATAGTGTCTCCAAGTCTTGATTGCATGAATAACCGCCGCTAGCTCCAAGTCATGCGTAGGGATAGTTTTTCTCGTGCTCTTTTAACTGCCTTGATGCGTAAGCGATCACCCGCTCTCCTTGCATCGTAACACACCCAATACCCAGCCCCCGAAGCATCCGTATATAGAGTAAACGGTACGCTTGGTTCGGGAATGGTTAGGATAGGTGCGTAGACAAGTCTTGACTTCAAAGTCCTGGAAGCACTTCTCACACTCATCCGTCCATATAAATTTCTCTCCCTTCTTGGTCAATCCGGTGAGTGGAACCGCGATCCCGGGAGTAATCTTCCACGAATCTTCTATAATAACCAGCCAGCCCAAGGAAACTACGAATCTCTCGCAACAGATTTCGGTGCTTCCCATCCTACTATAGCGGCTATCTTGCTTGGATCAACCTTGATACCGCCTCCGGACACAACATGGCCCAAGAAAGCCACTTCCTTCAGCCAAAACTCGCACTTCTTGAATTTTGCATAAAGTCTCACGTCCCTCGCCGCTGTAGGGCTGCTCTCAAATGCGCCGTATGAGTCTCCATGTCCTTAGAGTAAATTAATATGTCGCCGATGAATACGATGACCGAAGTGTCCAACATGTCATGGAACACTCGGTTCATCAATTCCATAAACGACGCCGGGCGTTGGTCAACCCGAAAGACATAACCGTAAACTCATAATGTCCATACCTCGCCCCGAAAGCGCCTTCGGAATATCTCCCGCCTTGATCTTCAATTGGCGATACCCCGATCGGAGATCGATCTTTGAGAAAACCTTTGCACCCCCGCAGCTGATCGAACGCATCATCGATCCTAGGCAAAGGATACCGATTCTTGATCGTCAACTTGTTCAGCTCACGATAGTCAATACATAGCCGTACACTTCCATCTTTCTTTTTGACGAACAACACGCGTGCTCCCCAAGGCGAAATACTAGGTCGTATGAAGCCCTTATCCAGCAATTCTTGTAATTGGGCCTTCAACTCCTTTAACTCGGTTGGGGCCATCCCGTATGGCGCTTTAGACACCGGAGCCGAACCCGGTATAAGGTCTATCACAAATTCCCGTAGCCCCGTCCGGTGGTAAGCCCGGAAGATCCTCCGGAAATACATCCGGAAACTCCCGAACCACCTCTATATCCTCCATCTTGAGTGACTCGCCGTGAGGCCGACTACGGATACGAGATAACCCACTCCCCCTTTCTCCAAGCATCTCTTAGCCTTTAGGGCGGAGAGGATCAACTTTCGCTTCCTAGATAGCTTAATTCCAAGCGAAACTATATTCCTTTCCCCTCTCCCGTCAAGAAGCATAAGCTTCCTTTCACCACATAAAAGGATCGGCCGAATGATGGCCTAGCCAATCCATTCCTAAAATGACATCAAAATCTGCCATCTCAAGTATTACTAGGCTTGCTTCTAAGTCTCGCCCTCGATACTTACAGGACATGGTCCATAATACTTGGTCAAAGCCACTTCGACCCTAGTGGAGAGCGAACTATCAAGCTTGGGTTCAATTGCTTGATTGGTAACTCCATTCGCTTCCCAAACGAAATGTAAAACAAAGGAGCGCGTGGCCCCGCAGTCAAATAATACTCGGCGGGTAACCCAGCTACATTTACAATTCCCGGAATATATTGTCCCTTAGTTCTATATGCTCATGCAACCGAAAGGGTAAACCAAATAGTAAGGGATAAAGTCGCACCCCGCTACCACATCGGAGATGCGGCCGCCTCTTCGGGCGGGACCGCATAAACTCCGGCTTGCCGGGGAGCTTGCTTCCTAGGTAGCGGCAGTTCCTTGCAACATGTCCCGGTGGCCGGCGCTATAACACTTAATATTCGGGTTGGGCCCGGTTAACTGGGGCACGGGTGGTGCCAAGGTTGTTTCTCGCAGGTGCCGCAGCGGCCCGCCCTCGTATGGGCGGAATGGTCTAGTATTACCGCCACTCGAAGTTCTCTCCAAGCGGGTCTCTTCACTCCCTTGTTTTGAGCGAAGAAGCCGTCCCTCCGACCGGACTCTATCACCCTCGCAACCCGCACCGCCCTCGTTGTAGGTTTTCTTATCCGCACTCCAAAAGATGTTCTCTAATGCTTCCACGTAGTCCCATGGTGAACCCACGTATCTTTGTCTCCTCCTCCCGCATACCGACCGGGTGCGAAGAAGAATAGCTCTTCGCACCTCTCTCGCCGATAAGCATCTACAAATGACCGACCCCCCGCCGTCAGACCGAGAAACTCTCTCTCCATTGAATCCCTCGAAGCTCTTTGGGAAGTATTTGTCGAAGAAAGCCGCTTTAAACACTTCCCAGCCAACTGGTGTATATTGGTTCTCCAAATATGCCCGCGTGGAATTCCACCAAGCATTCGCGCCCTCCTCAAGGATGTGAGTGGCAAATAGAACCTTCTCCTCCTCGCACACGCCATCAACCGGAAGTTCTTTTCCATTTCTCGAAACCCACCGGGCGGGCCACAATGGTTTCCCCCGTCTCGCCGGTGAATGATGACGGTTTCAACTTCAAGAACCCGTCCACCGACCGCTAAGATCGTGGCCGTCCCCCGGTATCCGCTCCGCACCATGGTGGTGGATACGGATATGCCCCCCGGATACGCCGTAAGGCGACGGGAAACGATGCGGTGGTGGTGCATTCCCGTGCTTGGGCCCTTGGCCTTGGGCTACTCCGCACCCGCTAGAAGACATTTTCTCTCCGCACCCCGCATATTACCCGCCGGGAACGGAACCCGCCGACCCGAGCATCGCTAGTACCTCACTCGTAAACTCCTTCGCTGGGCTTGCATCCGATAGACCAAGTTTGTAACTATGGTCTCGAATCCCCCGTGAGGTGGTCCCGTAACTCGCCGGTACTTCCGGACCCGTTCCTCATCCTCTTCGGGGCTGGTTTCTCTAACCCGGGTCTTGCTCGGCCTTGCTCTTCCTCCGGCGCTTCCCGGCATGATGATGCTTTCTACCCCTTCGACCGCTTCCACCCCGCCATCTCGCACTATTTATTTGGATCCGAGAAGAAGACATAACACGTGAGAATCATCGCGGAATAGTAGTGTTAGTCTTGAATAATGCAGCGAATAGTCGAGAAGTAACATTTCAATTTGCACAATTTTGTAAATTTTACTTTTTTTTTTTTCTCGACTTTTTGGGGCGCACCGGCCGCAAAGATACCGGCCGCTCACCGTAGAAATATGCCGCGGCCGGTATAGCCGACCGGGTCAAAATTAAAATTCTGGCCGAGACATACCGGTCGCATGTCCAGGAGATACCGGTCGCCACTCAGACACGCGGTTGCGACCGGTATAGTCGACCGGGTCGAAAAATTTTCTGGCCGAGACATAGCGGTCGCGACACTGGGTTGATACCGGGTCGACCGGTATAGGCATAACCGTCGACCGGTATGCCCAAAATGGCTTTAAAATCGCGAAAAGTGAGTTTTTCTCACTTTTCTTTCTTCTTTCTCTCCCAGGGGCGATTCCTCTCTCGCCCCACCGAGCTGCTACAAGCCCGACCGGTGCTCCTTGAAGCCGATTCCTTCCATTCCAAAGCTAGAACATCGTCTCCGGTGTAGGTCTCCACCCTCTCTCTCATATTTTTAGAAATTTTCCATATCGTCTTTATGTAGAATTTTAGGTTTTTCTTTGTTCGAGATGTTTTAACCGTAGGGAATTCTTTTTCCTTCGGCTTAGAAAGGGTTTAGGGACCCCCAAGAGCAAAAAGCCCTCAACCAATTTGGGGTTTCACCGAACGGTTTTCATAAAAATCGAATTTTTCATCTTTTTGACCTAGGTTTTCAAAAAAATTTCAAAATTTTCTAATTTTTTCTTAATTCTTGAAATTTCTTGAAATTGCTTGTTATAACCGCTTGCGATTGGATTATGGAAGAGTGTGGGGTTACGTAAGTCCTCCTCCCCATGTTTTTGGGTGAGTTCGAGGCTTTTTCCCAATTTATAGTCGTTATGTGCCGAAATTTCGAAAATTTCTAACCTTTTATCTCGTTTTCTTTTGTTTTGCAGATTTTAAATGGCTCCTAGACGCAACCTCGGGAAGCGATCACACGGTTCCAGCCTCTCGGGTTCCCTCTCCACCTATCCCCGCCTAGATGAGCCTCCGGCTCTCGCTCTTTGGAAGCCTCGTGCCCGGCTTCCCGGGTTTGATGACAAGGGTATTATATCCGGCGACGGGTCAATGTGGGACGCTTGCACCGGTTCAATGTAGAGACGGCTTTTGGTGCTCTAGGTTGGCCGCCGGTTATCTCCTACACGGAGACTACACGCCCTAATCCGGTCAAGCATTTTTATGCAAACTGGAGCTTGAAGGGGATGTCGAGGACCCGAACCAGGTGTAGGGATCTATGCATCACCGCGCTACGTCCGGGGTGTACATATCTCCTTCAACACCCACCGCTTGGCCGATCCCGCTTGGGGTTCCCAATGATGGGGATTTGGTATACCGCGCCCCCAAGGCGAAAGGTTATTTGATCGAAGATTTGCGCCGGGAGATAGCGCAACGGATACTCAACCCCCGGGCTCCTATGAAGGCGGCTAGCTTGAGACCTATACCTCGGGTCTACAACCGCATCATCCAAAGACGATATAGTGCCACAGTAGCGGTCACTACAACGAAGTTGTCCCGGCTCACCCAAGACGCCACCTATTGCGCCCCGCGACCGGAGAGCGGATCTCACTTCCATACCTCATCATCCGGACTATGCATCGAGCGGCCGCGGGCCGATCGGGCCAGCAACCTTCCCTATGGCCGCCCTCGCCACTTTCCTTCTTCGCCGCCCGGGCGTGAGTTTCGCAGGAGAGACAGCCGTTGAGGACTCCATGACTTCTCCGACATCGACCGGGATGCGATAAACAGGATGCGTATGGTTGATCCCGCCCGCTAGCGACGACGAGCTGGAGGCTCGCCCCCGTCCACTGGGGAGAGTAGCAAAGCCAGCCAGCCGGCGGCCGGCAGCCGCGGCCAATGCGGCCTATGCGGCGGAGATGGGGGGATGATGATGATGACGATGTAGTTGGGGGAAGCACCGTGGCCTCGCCCCACGCCTCCACCCGTACTCACCACCATCCGCTCCCATGGCCGGACCATCTCAGCCCCCTCCCGACTCGCTGTTGGGTATGTTTATCGAGATCGTGGACACCCGGAGGGTCATCCCGGAATCTCGCCGAGCGATGGGTCGGGAGTTGGGACGCCCGGCTCGTGGTCTACGAGTGACTCGAGACCGGGTGCACCGGCTTAGGGTCGCATACGAGCGGGACTACGACATAGCGGACCCCATTCCTCCCGTGCCTCCTACCCCATGATTTTCCATTTACTTTTCTTTGGACCGCTTATATAACAGGTAACCTTCCGGCTTGTGGACTGCACTCGTCGCACTATTACATTTGATACTTATTTTTCCCATTTAATGAAAGTTTCATGGTTCACCTATCTAGTGTATGTGCACGGATTAAGTTTCACATTTAGAATAGTACATTATTCTCTTTCTTAGTCCGTCTCGTGTATCAAACAATGCTTAGGGTGTGTTTGTATTAAGATTTTTAACTTCCTAACTCGCCTCATCGACCCCATTATGTGTAGCATGGTTTGTTGGAACAGAGCCCGAGAGCTCGATACCAAGTTGTCACACCCCCAAATTCGATCCAACCGTAACGGTGTGAGTGAACCGTCATTGAACCAACGGTTCACACCAGATCTCGAATAGGCCGTGGTCCACCCATACAAACCAATTACACATAACCACAATCGAATATAAATATACAACGGAAGACTTTAAATAGAATGAACCGAGTATCTATTGATAATTTAAATAAATATCCCATTATTCAAATTCAAACCCATAAAATAATAATCTTTTACATCACTTAATATCAAACAAAAATAACCGAAACGACTAAATAAAATCCATCACGGTACACGCAGAAAAGGGCACTCGCATGAAGCGCCATGCTCGGCCCTCTCCCCGCCCGCACATCCAACAGCGGCCACACCTCCATACGCCGGAGCGCTTACATAGTCGTCCACGCGGTATCCCCGCATCAACACCTAAAAACAATGTATATACAAAGGGTGAGCACACAACACGCCTCAAGAAGGCAACCGACGCTTTCACAAGATTATGCATGAGTAACAATCAATTTTATGCCGTGGTCCGGTTTTAAGTTTGCAATGTGCTATAGAAAGGTTTGGTGGCCCCCGCACCTCTATACACGAGTGTGTGGCGTCGCACAAGAATCACACAACCACCAACCCACATACACCCATCATGGAATAGAGATAGAGCTAAGGTATACCCGCACCTCCCCCGATACTCTACCCATACCCGCACCTAAGCCCCTATCGGGCCGGGGCCTCGCAAACCGGGCCTCGCAACTAACCAATCCTATATGTCAACAATGTATGCTCTATCCCAAAGACAGCCGCCTACGGCATAGAGATAGAGCTAGAGCGGCAGGCCGGGCCGGAGACCTCCTAGACCTCACCTCCCCCGATACCCCATCCGCAACTAACCCACTAGGATAGAAACAATACGCAGGTAGACCCTATCCCAACACGACCCCTACGGCATAGAGATAGAGCTAAAGCATCGTGGACAAGGCAGCGCCGACTCGAATCCTCGGCACCACCCAACGATGGTCGGGACAACATCAATATCGGAGACCAACGTACCACGATCTTCCCCCGATACCCCATCCGTACTCAAGCATGTTAAGATAGAATACTACAAAAGGTGCCAGGCGCGAAGAGCGATCCCGTGCCCATGCCCCACTCCACACACCAACGAAAAACAATCACATGCCTAACAATCACATCCTATGAATGCATGAACAATAATAATAGCCGAAAGTAAAGGATGGCATGTGAATATGCACAAACATCACATCACGGATACTCAATGATTAACAACGATTCATCGGTCCATTAATTATTAGGTTTAGGTCGATTCCCTTACCCGACGCTCGCTCAATAACTTGCTCCACGCCACAAGATCCAAACGATAAGTCACAACGTCCTACATAATATTAGGGTTTCATTAGAATATATTATTTAGGGTTTCATGTTGGTCGGAAACCAACATGGATCACAAACGCCCTCACAGTAGCCGACCGGTGGCATGTACCGGGCGCAGCCTCAGAGGGAAAGACCGGCGACCGGTATGGTCAGCCGGTCCCCCACAAACAACCTCCCGAGAGGTAGCGGTCGCAACATACCGGTCGCACTATGTGCAACCGGTATAGTCGACCGGTATGTCTCTCGGAAGACCATACATGGGTTCTTCGACCGCCGTCGATCATCCTCCATGGATTTTCGGGGTTTCTCCTATCCATCCTAAGTCTAGGCTTTGAGTTAGAGCTGTCCCTAACTCATTCAAGTCTCGTTTCGATGAATATCATCTCGAAAACTCGAATCTAGGGTTTGACGGCAACTTAGGGTTTATTGGCCAAATTAGGGTTTTAGATCAATACCTACTTTGCATGGTATTGACCCACCCACATAACTAACATAGGGTAAGAAGATGGTATCAAACACTTACCGTTGACGGCGTAGCGAGAGCTTCGTCAAACGGTAATGGCGGCACCTCCTTCTTCTTCCTAGCTCCTTCTCCTCTCCAAGCTCTTTCTCTTCTCTAGGGTTTGGGAAAGACAATGGAAAGGATTTGAGGGGTTTAAGGGTGTATTTATAGGCTAGAAATAGGGTTTAGTAACCCTACTAGGATTAGGAAACTTCTAGGATTCGAAATCCGGAAAGTGGGACCCGCAGAGACCAATTTCCAAATTCCCGCACATAGCCGTGCGAGGCCATACCGGCCGACCGGTACCATCATCCGGTACCATCGACCGGTATACCTAAAATAAGGTATAATTGGTCGACTTTGGTCCGATTTCGCACTGCTTGTTATCCGCTTGCCCCGTCCGGCCTCGGTGATGATCGGAAGACTGTCACGACACAAAACCAAGGTTTAGACCGGGTTTTCCGAGTGCGGGTCTTACAATATATATATATATATAAAAAAAAAAATATTTTTAAAAATAAATTATCACAAAGAAAAAAAATTTATTATATTATATATTTTTTTTTTTTTTTTTTCAATTTTTTAAAATAATTTTTTAAAAAAGGGATTCTTTCTCTTATGGGGAGCTTCTATTTTTTATATTAAATTTTTTTTTGAAGGCTCTTTATGAGTTATATATAATAAATTATTTATAAGAATAAATGTTATATATATAATTGTCGTTTATAATCACTAGATATAAAGAAATAATAATAGATTATTACAATAATGATAAATACATTCTAATCTGTTTGAAGATTTTAGAATATATTAATTTATTTTAAATATAATTTAATACCATAAATCATACCAAACAACTATATATATAACCAAAGAATTATGGATATATATGATTTGAAACTCCAACCCCAAAATATTAATGTGAATGCCACAGAGTAAGACTTTTTGAATTAAATAGCCTTGAAACTTTTAGGGTAGAGGTTTTCTTTGCCTCACCAATGCGGCGTGGAAAACGGCTTCATCAATAGGAGGGCTTATATGGTCAAGGAGAATAAAGAGAATGTCAGTGCAAAGTCCACCAGGAAGGATTCCCATGTTGAAGAGTTCAGATCAATCCACGTAAGTGTTCTCCCCTAGGGACTCTATAACTGTGCATAAATATTCTCCCTAAGGGACTCTATAACCGTCCTGCAATTGTGCAGCTCACACCCTAGCTAGGAAGGCAGTGAATTCTACGGGGATGATTCATTGGCCCACCTCCTCTCCCTGGCTTCTCGGTCTTTGTAAGGCGGAGGCCATGGTTGTAACCTGTTTGTTGTTTGAATAAATATGGCTTTTTCCTAAAAAAGAAAAAAAAAAGAAAAAAAGCATAATATATATTTTTTATGAAACTTTTTTTTATAGGTTTTATGTTGATATATTTGTGTTTTTTCATCAAACTACAAATCCATGGGTGCTTGTACCAAAAGGGTGTAAAATTTAATTTCTTTTAAAGTCCCATACAAATGGTATACTCTAAATCAATTGATTCTAATGAATCACTTCCTTCCAAACAGGCATTATTGTAAACCATGATTTCTGGTTTAATGATCCATATATGCGTTATATTTTCAAACGATAAAACTTATCAGAATAGTTCGCCTTGATAAATTTATCAAGCTGTGGCACTAATATTTACCTTGTGGTAAATCCGGTGGGTTTCAAATTTGGTGGATAGGCAGGTCTCAAGGTTTTGTGCTATTATGTAGAATTTTATTTCAAATAAGTTTGCCAATTGGCAAAATAGAGGTTTGAAGATTTGGACTAAGGCAGCATGTGGCAGTACCAAAAGCGTATGTTGTAGTCGGAAATCGAATGGCCTCCTTAGAGCAAGTCGGACCTGTGAACAACGAGAGAAAGGCAAGAGAGTTTTGTTTCCAAATCAAGTGCTGTAGCTTGAGGGGCACTCATTTGACTCATATGAACTGATGCCTTGGCTACCCTATAATTGCATCGCCTTCATCTTTGACCTGGGCCAATTCACCTATGTTGTTAAGGCTGGAATAGAGAATGAATCCAAATCATAATATAGTGTCTTTATTTTTCATTTTTTTTCCCGATGGGACTTCTCTTCAGTCAGTGCTTTCATTGTAATTAGCCTCTCACTGTTAGTTGGGGGTGGGGTAGGGCTTTTACGTCCTATAACTTCTTTTTGGTGCCGGCGCCTGCTCCTCTCTTTCAGGATGATTTGACTTCCCATCCTTTTGTACACATGGTGATCAAGTAGCTTCAATGGTAGAATAAGGGATTGGAGAACTAGGACATTTCGAAAAGAACAAAAGTCCTTTCTTTCATCACTGATGTTGGAGTCGATCTCAATCACTCTCATTGCCTTTCATCAAGAAGACTAATTTGCGCATTCAAGAATTGCTTATATATGATGTTAATCAAGATCATTCAGAGGCTCCTTTCCTTAAATGATAGTTTATCCCCGAGTCAGAATCACTTCAAAGGGTCTCCAACTCACAAGGTAAGCTTGTTTTTTCCCCTAATAGACACCTTTTCTTGGCTAATGTCAACCCTTGACAATTAGAATTCTTGAGAACGAAAGTTCTCTTTTGGAACCGAAATGCTTTTGTTTCAAGGATCCTCCGAACTCTCAATCAGAGCATCGAACAATAGGGCTTCTATGTTGGTGCATTTCACATTCGATCTATCTGGCTTCGGCTTTCTTTAGTGTACGAGATGACAGTGGGACTCTAGAGAGAGGAAATTTCAATCCCCATACATTCAAAATCTAGTATACTTATATTGAT
Source organism: Protea cynaroides (assembly GCA_028583415.1). Classification (NCBI taxonomy): domain Eukaryota; kingdom Viridiplantae; phylum Streptophyta; class Magnoliopsida; order Proteales; family Proteaceae; genus Protea; species Protea cynaroides. Next base: position 52,758,143 of record CM053272.1, read on the forward strand.
GGACATTGGGTGGTGTAAAGTCGGATTTATCTGTAAGTGTAGCTACTCATCAGTGGGTTAAGTCGGATGTGTAGTTTGTAACGTTCGAGTGGAGTTATTCACCTAACAGTTACGTCATATATGTCGACTGTTACCCTTTAAATGTGGCACATGCTCATTTGTGTGTGCCGAGTATGAGTAACGTTTGTGAATATGGCATGTTGACCTACACACAGTATAATTGCAGCCAAGGAAAGGTCGACACGTCGACCCACGTGGCTCTGAGACTTACGGTGGCACGCTCGGTCTAACTATTGACAGTATGGCAACCACACTGTTATCAATGCTTCTACTGCCGAACACTCATCATTAATTACAACGGTGCGACATTTATTGCACTGACAACAACTCATCTAGCTCTCATTAATTGCTCCACTGCTACTCCTCTACTAAACATCTTGACTTTAACCATATCGCCTAGTTATGACGTGACACGTCAACTCATGCCTCAATGAAAAGGCTTTTGGAAATGACCTCTTCAGAATTGACTACCTACCAGTATGCAAGCATAACGCAGAGCACAGAACACACCAGTGTGTCCGACACTAAGCGGGAGGAGAAAAAGATGTGGGAGGCACCATCGGTTGACTTGTCAATAAAGTGGCCACGGGGAGGAGAAAAAAACATGGGAGTGTTTGGCTTCAGAGCAGCTCTTCCCAAATGGGTAATTATTGGGTATAAATAATATAAAGAAAAAAAATCAACTACCCCCCATAATAGTTTCGAAACATCACCTCCCATCCAAACGTTTACCACCGTTAATCAAATAGATCCACTTCGTTCAACCAATCCCGTTAGTTGCTGATGTCATCCAAAAATGAATTTTAATTGGACAATAATACCCTAACAGATAAGTTGAAAGACCTTTTTACCCTCTCTTACTTAACTGACCCTAAACTCGGCCCCTTAATGGTCTCTCTCTCACCGTCTTCTTTTACTTTCGTTGTGTAATACTTGTTACCAACAACATGCTCTCTCCTCAGAATCAAAACCTAGGTTCTCTCTGGCTTTTGCTCTGGTTTTTCTATAAGCTTCATCGCATGAGTCACCAACCACAAGGATCATCTCACCATCAATAGTAACGGCAACATAGAACCCAGATTGGGCTTCTGAACCTGAATCGAATTTGATTTTTGTGAGATCCCAGAAAATTTCAACCTTCCTTGTTGGATTATTGAGATTAAATCTCTTCGACCCGTGTCTCCACCAGAAGAGAAAGGGCTTGATGTTGAGATGAAAAGAGAGATCCTCATCCTGATTGTCTAAATGGAGATCCATATGTAGAACTCTACCGATAACATTGCGGCACCAAGTAAAAGCAAAGACGCCTAAATCAGTATTGTAGACGTAGGTGCTAAGATTGGCGGTATCGGAAGTAGGAACCGCCGTTGGTGGTGGATCGAGATCCATGGTAAGAGTTGTGGAACGGAAGCAAGAAGCTAAGGAAGATGAGGAGAAATGATTCGACATCTTCTCTGGTTTTCTTGTGTTCTAGGGTTTCTGAAGGAGAATGTTTGACTATAGAGCGAAGGAGACGAGAAGGAACTCGATAGATAGAGTCGTCGGCAAGTGAGATGGTGATATGATCCTTGTGGTTGGTGACTCATGCGATGGTGAGATGTTGCCCAGATTGAACTGAAAACCCCCAAAAATAGAAATGAAGTGAATAGTGCAATGGTAGTTTAGATGGTTGGTGACTCATGCGATGGTGATATTTATCACCACTATTCATGGCAACATAGAACCATGATTGAACTGAAAACCAGGAAAAGAAGAAGAAGAAAGAGACAGGAAAAGAAGAAGAAGAAAGAAGGGTTATATTAGTAATTTTATCAGTTTTTAAAATTTTCAAATTAATAACATAAAGGATAAATTTGTCAAATGCAAACTTCTGTCACCTCCATCAGTTACTTGGGTGTAGTTGATGTTTTTTGAAAGGTGTGGGTGGTAGGTGATGTTTTAAAACTATTATGGGGGGTAGCTGATATTAACCACTAGAAATGCATCACATTGACATAGTGCAAGTCAACAAGAATATGGCATGTCAACCTACGCACGATTTAACTGCAGCCAAGGGAAGGTCGACATGTCAACCCACGTGGGTTTGAGACTTATGGTGGCACGCTTGACTTAACTGTTGATAGCATGTCGACCACACTATTATTAATGCTTCTATAGTCGAACATGTAACATTAATTATGACAGTGCGACATTTATTGAAATGACAAAAACTCATCTAGTTCGCATTAATTGCATCACTGCCACTCCTCGTCAACTCATGCCTCAACGAAAAGGCTTGTAGAAACAACCTCTTCAGAGCCGACTCCCTACCATTGCAAGCAGAATGCACTAGCGTGTCCAACACACCACCGCCGATGCTTAAATCAATCATGCTTAGATCTCTTTGATAGATAAAGCTCAACAACACGAATTGAAGGTTTGAACTTTGATACTCTAAGCTTTCTGTTGCACTTTGGATTGTAATTGTCGGCAACTCGGATCAAGTTTAATGAGAGAGTGTCTGTGGACTTCTCCGATGGTGTGGTCGAGTTTCTGATGATGTGGCAATGATACTGGTAGTGTTTCTTGTGGTGAGGCATGAGCAATTGAAGAAATAGAAATTGAAGAGAGAGACTGTAGAGAGAGAAAGAGGAGAGAGAAATATGGGTGGGACCCACTGTGCCAAGGTGGCATGCCACCACGGCAACCAGCCTGGTCGAGGGCCGTGGCACCAAAGGCAGCAGCCACCACATGGTCGAGGGCCAGCCGTGGCACCACATGGCCAGCCATGGCATGCCTAGCAGCAGCAGGCCCGCAAGCAGCAAGGCCCGCAAGGCTCACTGCCGTGCAAGGCATGGCCGCACACAGCATGACCCCAGCACCCACCACCTGTTTGACATAATGCTTAGAGAGAGAGGGTCGAATAATTTAAAGAGAAGTTCTCTCGGTAAGAGTTGTGTCTACAGGGTTTGTTAAATGGATGGCTGGTCACAGAGGTGATTTTAGGAGTTTTCAGGGGTGTTTTGGGTATCCAAGAAGGTCAAGATGAAGACACGGAGTCAAGATCCTCATCTAATGGCCCAAAAAAGAGCGGGCTCGAGTGTATTGCATCTTTGCGTCGAGATGCCATCGCGCAGGTTCTGATTGGCCGTGCGCAAGATAAAACTGTGGTTCGTTGATGCATAGAGCTCGTCCCTTAATTCCGTGTGATGCACGTACAGGTATGGCGGCTGAGAAGATCCAAATCGAAGAGTCACGAGTGGACTCGATCGCGCCTGACGCGATTTATTCAGATCCAGCAGCGCACAATCGATCCCGCCTTTTTCTGTTCGATCCAGCGGCGGTTATCAGAGATGCTACGATCGACCAATAAGAAGTCGACAACGCAGAGGCGGCTCTGCTATGGAGCGGCGCAGGTGCACAGAATCGTTTGGAAAGATTCCCTTATATTATATATTACTGGTCGAACTTCAAACTGCCATAACTTGGTCATCCGAGTTCCAAATCGGTCCGTTCAAGTTGCAGTTTCCATATTTTCGGATGCTCTACCTATTGGGCACCATTGGGAGTCAAAAAATAGTTGAGAAAAATTGAAAAGAGTGCTTTGAAGCTTAATAGAGGATTTTTTTAGGTTTTCGTGCTCTGTGGGATGATCAATCACCAACTACCTCTTCTCTATGCATCAATGGAGTGTTGAATCTCTGTGAGAGATTGGCAGACTTTTTATTTTTCCATTCATGGTGATTATGAGTTGTGTGGAGGAGATTGGAAGCCTACGAGCAAGGTGTGCTCTATGAATCAAGTTTTACTATCATTGAAGGTTGTTCAAGGATTCTCAAAGCAGTGTGGAGTTTCAAAAATTATTGCTTGCCATTCAAGAATATCGGCTGTGAGATTTTCTCATTCCCTATCCTTTTAATGTTTTCTATGCATTGTATGCTAGTATAGGTGAAAAGAAAAAGTAAAATACCTATCTAATTTGTGGGTTTCATTTTAGGGCAATTCTCATAAGTCCCAAAAATATTTTATTTGTGTTGTGTTCAGTGGGTGCTGGACACTGGCTATTGAAGCCTGAATCATGGCATTGTTACACCCTCTCAATTTTATACTGGGAAAATCTACGATTAGTATCCTTGTCTGTAAGAGACTAAAAGTTGAGTATTGAATAAGTACGGAGCCCGTGGTGGGGCATTACTCCGTGGACTAGCCATCACATACTGTGGTGGTGAACCACGTAATATCTCTGTGTTCTTTATGTTTGCTTTCTGGTATATTTTGGAGTGTGTGGAATAGCTTGCAGGGTGGGTGTACAAATCTAGTAGACTTGGCTACTGAGTGGTAGCGAGGTGGATTTGCATACGCTTGTGTGTATATAAAAAATTAGATATCCATCAACTCTGGACAGCAGTGAATTTATCAGAGAAAAGTTTCAGACACTGATTCACCCCCCCTCTCAGTGTCATATCAAGTTCATCAATTGGTATCAGAGCGTCAGGCTCAGTGATCGCTTAATCAGCAACTGAGAAGATCAAAATAAAGATATGACACCTGGGAAGGTTCTAACAAGCCCCCATTGTTTGATGGGACAGATTTTATTTTTTGAAAAAGAAGAATGGAGGTCTATGTAGGATCTCTTGGTTATGATGTTTGGATTTCTGTGGAAAATGGCTACACTCCACATGACACAAATGCTCCCATTGCAGTAGACAAGAAGAATTTTGAGAATAATAGAAAGGCTCTCAATACAATTTAAAGGGGACTGACAAATAGTGAACTGACTAAAATCATGGACTGCAAGACAGCAAAAGAAGTTTGGGATAAACTGATCAACATATATGAAGGAGATAAGAAGATCAAGACTGTCAAGCTGCAAACATTCAGAGGTCAGTTTGAAAAATCTAAAGATGAATGAGGATGAGACCATTGATCAATACATGAACAGGGTTAATGAAGTGGTCAATTCCATTAGAGGACTTGGTGAAGACCTAAAATGTCATATTGTTTGTCAGAAAATTTTAAGGTCTCTTACTCCAAAATTTGAGTCAAAAGTATCAGCTCTTGAAGAGACCAAGGACTTGGAACAGATTACTATTGATGAGATTCATGGAGCCTTAACAGCTTTTGAGATGAGGGTTGATCCAAGAACCACTAGTGACAAGCAGGTAGCTTTCAAGGCTATAAAGAAGCTGAAAATTTTTGAAAAATCAAATAAGGAAGAAAGTGAAGATGATGCCACAGTTCATTTCACTAGGAAATTGAAGAAGGGTACAGGAAAGTATAAGAACAAGCTTCCATTCAAGTGCTTCAATTGTGGTAAAGTTGGACACTTCGCTGCAAAGTGCTCAACGAAGAGTAAGTTTGACAGTGATGATGAAGATGATAGAAAAAGCAAGTCTAAAGGAAAGAAAAACTACAACTTCAAGAAAAACAGGTCCAACAGAAAGAGTTTTATCTCTAAAAAAAACACTGAAACCTCAGATGATGATTCTGATGAAATCTCAGAAGATGAGCCTAGTGAGGCTTTGTTCATGGTTTTCATTGAAGATCAAGAGGAAAACAAAAATAATGAAAAATTTCCCTCAAAAAACAATGAAGAAGGCATTGTGGAATCTATCTCTAGTAGTGAAGAAGAGAGGGAGAATGAAATTTCAAGCTCTGGTGATGATGAAGAAGGTGAGGTGAATTTTGAGAAAGAGTTTGCTGCAGCTATGAAGGAACTCAAGAAAGAAAAGAAATATAATAAGCTTGCCTCACAAGAAGTTAAAAAGCAGAAAAAGTTAATTCAAGATTTGAGAGTTCATGATGTAGAGTCCAAGAAAATTATTGAAAATCTCAAGACTCAGCTTGGACAGGCATCTACAGACCACTCCAAATTAATGACTGAGAATGCATGTTTGAGAGCTCAACTTGAGATACAAGCCCCTATGATGAGTAAATTTGAAGAGCTTGAGAAGGAATTTATTCTATTAAAAGCAAAGGTGACTGAGTATGAAAAAGAAGAGCTTGAAAGACAACAAAAATCGAACAAACCTGATGAGCCAAACAATACTATAATGCACCCTAGTAGCAGCAAGCTAGATGGAATTATAAATTCTCAAAGACCTTTCAATGTAAAATTTGGTCTTGGTTTTGATAAGGGAGAGACTTCTAATAATGCAAACTCAAATAGAAAAGGTCTCATCTCTTTCGTGAAAGAGAGTGGAAAGGGTAAGGCTCCTATGATTTATGTTCAAAAAGAAAATCATGTTCCTATTCCACAAACTAATAATGCAAGGCAAAGTAGGAGAGTGTGGAAGAGTAACGTCTATGGAGAAAATTATCTCAGTGCACCGTAGAGACAGATGAGGTACATGGCTCCTTCTTGGCTAAGATTTTATTTTCAGGATATTGTTATAAATGCAATACTTATGGTCACAAGATAGCTACCTGCAAATTCAATCTGAGAGAAGTTAGATTTGAAAGTAGAAATCAATTTGCTCCCCTTGAAGAAAATTTTGTTGAGTGCTATAACTGTAACAATTTTGGGCATACCATCTTTCCCCCTATGCCACCTACATAGAGAGACAGTATGACAGAATTAGAAGCAAGATTCCAAGACAGAAGCAAGATGAAAGATCAAAAACAAAGAAGAGAGTTTGGGTTCAGAAAAATAGCTCTTTGGTTATACAGACAGCTTTCAAGGCACAAAATAGTTCTACACCATAGATTCTTGACATTGGATGTTCGAGTCACATGATAGGAGATAGTAAGAGGCTTCAGAAGCTTCAACATTATGAAGGAGGCTCAGTCAAATTTGGTAATGATATTGGTGCAAAGATTGTTGGGAAGGGAAGCATTTGTCTCAACAATGGGAAGGTAAAATCTCATGAGGTTCTCTATGTTTCAGGTTTGAAACATAATCTATTGAGTGTTAGTCAGCTTTGTGATAGGGGCCACTGATTAATTTTTAGTGATCAAGGATGTGAGATTCGAAGGACTGAAAGTGAAAAATTGATGGCAACTGGAAAGAGAACGTCATGAAATCTTTATGCATTGTCTATTGATTTTCAAGAAAATTACATGTTGAGCCAAGAAGAAGAAACATGACTATGGCACAAAAGATTGGGGCATATTGGCTTAGAAAATTTAACAAAGATTTTCAATAAAAAAGCTGTGAGAGATATCCCTTCTTTGAAGAAGCTCACCAATGGCATATGTGCATCTTGTCAGAAGGAGAAGCAGACAAGATCATTATTTAAACCAAAGGATTACCATACTACTCAACCACTTGAGATCGTTCACACAGATCTATGTGGGCCTGTGAGAACACAGAGCATCTCAGGAGAGAGGTACTTTATTCTATTCATAGATGACTACTCCAGGATGACTTGGGTGATGTTCTTGAAAAATAAATCAGAGGCTCTTGCAAAGTTTAAAATCTTCAAAGCCCAAGTTGAAAATGAGACAGGAAAGAAAATTAAATGTTTGAGGTCTGACAGGGGAGGAGAATACACCTGGATTAATTTTGCAGAGTTTTGTTCTAAGAATGGCATCAAGAGACAGACTTCAGCTCCTAAAACACCACAGTAAAATGATGTTGCAGAAAGAAAGAATATAACTGTTCAAGAGATGGCCAAGACTATGTTGACAAAAAATGACATGGGGAACAAATTCTGGAGAGAAGTAGTGCATACATCAGTATATGTTCAGAACAGGTGTATGTTGAGACAACATGAAGACAAGACTCCCTATGAATTATGGTTTGTTAAAAAGGCCATAGCAAAACACTTCAAGGTGTTTGGTAGTAAATGTTATATCAAAAACACCAATCATGATTTAGGAAAGTTTGATGATAGGGCAGATGAAGAAATTTTTCTTGGCTACTCCACCTCTAGCAATGCATATAAATGTTACAACAAGAAGCTTGGTAAATTGTCGAGAGTACAGATGTGAGAGTTGATGAGCATAAAAATTCTCCTACAGAGTCAAACAGTGATACTCCTATTTTTGAAGATTTGAACGGTGAGAAGAATGACAGTAAAATAGAAAAAGAACAAAATGTGACAAATGTACCAGAATAGAGAGCAGTGGTTGATACAGAAGAAAGAGAAGAGCAGTCAGATTCTGAGGCAGATAGATAGAACAAAAGTGGCTCAAGCAGAGTAAAAAAGAATCATCCTGAACAATTGATTCTTGGTGATCCCTCAGCTGGTATGCAAACAAGAAAGGCGAGACAACCAAAACAAATGTTTTCTTTATTATCTCACATTAAACCAAAGACGGTTGCACAGGCATGTGAAGATGCTAGTTGGCTCAAGACAATGAATGAAGAATTGGATCAAATAGAGAAAAATAAAACTTGGGAATTAGTGCCAAGGCCTACAGATAAGAATGTTATTGGAACTAAATGGGTTTACAGGAACAAACTCAATGAAGATGGCAAAATTGTAAGGAACAAGGTCAGATTGGTTTGTAAAGGATATGCTCAGGTTGAGGGCATTGATTTTGAAGAAACATTTGCTCCTGTGGCTAGGTTGGAAGCAATCAAGATGTTTCTTGCCTTTTCAGTGCACAAGAACTTTAAAGTTTATTAGATGGATGTAAAGTCAGCTTTCTTAAATGGTGACTTGGAAGAGGAGGTATACATTGAGCAACCAGATGGATTCTAACTGAGTGAGGACCCTACACTTGTTTGTAAACTGAAGAAAGCATTGTATAGGTTGAAGCAAGCACCAAGAGCATGGTATTCAAGATTGGATAATTATCTCTGCAAGTTGGGTTTCAAGAAGGGTCTGGTTGATAGTAATTTATATGTTAAACCTATTGATGGTAGTCAGACAGTTGTGGTTGTATATGTAGATGATATCATCTTTGCAGGCCAAAAGGATGAATTATGTCAGGACTTCGCTCAGAGAATGCAAGATGAGTTTGAGATGTCCATGATTGGGGAACTTTCTTATTTTTTAGGTCTGCAGATTAGTCAGTTAAAGAATGAATTCTTTTTATCTCAGACTAAATATGTGAAAGAAATATTGAAGAAGTTCACAATGGAAGACTATACACCAATGAGCACTCTAATAATGACAAGCTGCAAGCTAAGCAGAGATGATGACTCTCCATCAGTTGACCACACTGTGTATAGGTTAATGATTGGAAGTCTGCTTTACTTGATTGCTACAAGGTCAGATATTCTACAGTCTGTTTACATGGTAGCTAGATATCAAGCTGGCCCAAAAGAGACACACGTCGTAGCTGTGAAGAGAAAATTTTTAGATATCTGAAGGGGACTATGGACTATGGTATTTGGTATGCAAAAAACAAGGATCTGAAATTATCTTCTTACTCAGATGTAGATTGGGCAGGATGTGTTGATGATAGGAAGAGCACTAGTGGAGGTGCCATTATCTACGACAGAGGCATAATACATTGCAGCTACCTCATGTTGCACATAAGTGTTATGGATGAAGCAAATGTTGAAGGATCTAGGCATTGAGTTAGAAAAACCTATTTCTATGTTTTGTGATAACACTAGTGTCATAAATATATCTAAAAATCTAGTTATGCACTCTAGGACAAAGCACATAGCCATTCGGTATCACTTCTTGAGAGAGAAGGTCCTAGAAGGAGAAGTTCAGTTATAGTTTATTCCTACAGCATAGCAGATTGCAGATATCTTCACAAAGCCACTTCCCAGAGAACAGTTTGATTACTTGAGACAGAAGTTGGGAGTGGTTATCCTCCCCAAGCATTGAGGAGCTTGGTGTGAGGGGGAGCAGTGTTTGGTTGTTCTATTAATTTTTTTTTTTTTTGCTCCCTATGTAGTTCTCAGGGGGAGTCTGTTGGTATTTTGCTGTGTTACTATGGTGTTGAGTTAGTGTTTATGGAGTGCCCATAGGATTGGGAAGATGTGGTGGGCACTCCTATGTGGCATATCCCTTTGTTCTTATTGTCAAAGGGGGAGAAATATTTCATGCGCAGAGTGAGTTGTCAACAATTCCAAAGGGGGGAATGTTGCACTTTGGATTGTAATTGTCAGTAACTCAAGTTTGATGAGACAGAGTGTCTGTGGACTTCTCCGATGGTGTGGCTGAGTTTCTGATGATGTGGCAATGATAATGGTAGTGTTTCTTGTGGTGAGGCATGAGCAATTGAAGAAATAGAAATTAAAGAGAGAGACTGTAGAGAGAGAAAGAGGAGAGAGAAATGTGGGTGGGACCCACTGGGCCAAGGCGGCATGCCACCACGGCAGCCAACCTGGCCGAGGGCCATGGCACCATAGGCAGCAGCCACCATGTGGTCGAGGGCCAGCCGTGGCACCACATGGCCAGCCATGGCATGCCTAGTAGCAGCAGGCCCGCAAGCAGCAAGGCCCGCAAGGCTTACTGCCGTGCAAGGCATGGCCGCACACAGCATGCCCCCACAAGCACCCACCACCTGTTTGACATAATGCTTAGAGAGAGAGGGTCGAATAATTTAGAGAGAAGTTCTCTCGGTAAGAGTTGTGTCTACAGGGTTTGTTAAATGGATGGCTGGTCACAGAGATTTTAGGAGTTTTCAGGGGTGTTTTGGGTATCCAAGAAGGTCAAGATGCAAGATAAGCGGTCAAGATGAAGACACGGAGTCCAGATCCTCATCTAATGGCCCAGAAAAGAGCAGGCTCGAGTGTATTGCATCTTTGCGTCAAGATGCCATCGCGTAGGTTCTGATTGGTCGTGCGCAAGATAAAACTGTGGTTCGATGATGCATAAAGCTCGTCCCTTAATTCCGTGCGACACACGTACAGGTATGACGGCTGAAAAGATCCAAATCAAAGAGTCACGAGTGGACTCGATCGAGCCTGACGCGATTTATTCAGATCCAGCAGCGCACAATCGATCCCGCCTTTTTCTGTTCGATCCAACGGCGTTTATCAGAGATGCTACGATCGACCAATAAGAAGTCGACAACGCAGAGGCGGCTCTGCTATGGAGCGGTGCATGTGCACATAATCGTTTGGAAAAATTTTCTTATATTATATATTACTGGTCGAATTTCAAACTGCCATAACTTGGTCATCTGAGTTCCAAATCGGTCCGTTCAAGTTGCAGTTTCTATATTTTCGGATGCTCTACCTATTGGGCACCATTGGGAGTCGAAAAATAGTTGAGAAAAATAAAAAAAAAGTTCTTTGAAGCTTAATAGAGGGTTTTTCTAGGTTTTCGTGCTCTGTGGGATGATCAATCACCAACTAGGATTTACATCGTCTCCTCCCAGTGGTTCTGGGAGGACAGTGGCAACCTATCTCGGATGGTTGCCACGTGGCTCTCGGTGAATCCGAGACCCATGTCCGAGCCGACACCCTCTGTCGGTTTGGCTTGTCGGTTGGGTGTTGGCTCGGATGTGGGTCTCGGATTCACCGAGAGCCACGTGGCAACCATCCGGGATAGGTTGCCACTGTCCTCCCAAACCAATGGGAGGAGACGATGCGGATCCCACCAACTACCTCTTCTCTATGCATCAATGGAGTGCTGAATCTCTGTGAGAGGTTGGTAGACTTTTTATTTTTCCATTCATGGTAATTATGAGTTGTGTGGAGGAGATTGGAAGCCTATGAGCAAGGTGTGCTCTATGAATCAAGTTTTACTATCATTGAAGGTTGTTCAAGGATTTTCAAAGCAGTGTGGAGTTTCAAAAATTATTGTTGGCCATTTAAGAATATCGGTTGTCAGATTTTCTCATTCCCTATCCTTTTAATGTTTTCTATGCACTGTATGCTAGTATAGGTGAAAAGAAAAAGTAGAATACCTATCTAGTTTGTGGGTTTCATTGTCAATTCTCATAAGTCCCAAAAATATTTTATTTGTGTTGTGTTCAGTGGGTGCTGGACACTGGCTATTGAAGCCTGAATCATGACGTTGTTACACCCTCTCAGTTTTATGCTGGGAAAATCTAGGGTTAGTATCTTTGTCTGTAAGAGACTAAAAGTTGAGTATTGAGTAAGTACGGAGTCCGTGGGGCATTACTCCGTGGACTAGCCATCACATACTGTGGTAGTGAACCACGTAATATCTCTATGTTCTTTGTGTTTGCTTTCTGATATATTTTGGAGTGTGTGGAATGGCTTGCAGGGTGGGTGTGCAAATCTAGTAGACTTGGTCATTGAGTAGTAGCGAGGTGGATTTGCATACGCTTGTGTGTATATAAAAAATCAGATATTCATCAACTCTGGACAGCAGTGAATTTATCAGAGAAAAGTTTCAGATACTGATTCACCCCCCCTCTCAGTGTCTTATTAAGTTCATGACTTTTTACATTCCCATTTCTCATAAACTCCTCGGCTCTTAGCCTTTCGTAATGCTCGAACTGATGTGTCTGCTTGCTGTGAACTTAGGCATCGGAGCAACCCCAGACTCAACGTCTAGTCTTCTTTGCTTACTCTCCCACATGTCACTTGCAAGTCCTCTCTTTCCTGATGTTCATGATCCTTGGTGGGTTTAAGTGGCAAAAGTAATTATTAGTGATTAAACTATGGGAAAAAGTTTATTGTCCGGCTATGTTCTCTTGCGTCTTCTCACATGGCATGTGTATTAACCCATTTAGCCCTCCTATTTGATGCTTGTGGCTGCCATCCCATTGGACCCTGCATTGGCACAAAATAACTACACTCGAGCGATTACCTCAGCCCTTAAAGTATTTATTGATAATATAACATGGGAATTAAATTATAATGGGAAGAAAATCCCAATAATGCCGGGATTCTTTCCCATAAATTCTTATACAACTTACACTCTCTCTCCTCCTTTGAGTTGTGGGCCTATTGAAGAGATTAATTTTCCTCCATAACTATATATGCCTTATATATATTCCTTGGCATGATGACCTTTCGAGATCCCTTTCTCATTAACAATACCCAATAACAAAATTAAGGAGAAGTGTTATTAAGTGCGCAGGTAGGCTATACCAAGGTTTTAGTAATCGATATCTATCCATGCTTGAATGGATCGGTACGACCCCAATAGTTGATTGACACATGATCATACAATCCATTGATTAGATATCGATACTTCAACCATGGTCTATATACTCTACACCTTTCACAAAAAAGACATATTTATTTAATTTCTCTTTCTTCAAAAAATTAATAATTCATGTGATAGGTGGAACAATATAATCCCAATGATTAATTGACACGTGATCAATATTGATTAATAAAAGAATTGGTATAGAATAGAGATCTACCACTAGTGAAACTGATCCGTGGATTGAATAATACCTTGAACCATGATGTATAATATATAACCCTATACTCTTTCCCAAAAAGTTTTGTATTTAATTTCTCTCTCTTCAAGAAAAATAAAATAAAAATATTTATGTGATGCTTACCAAAAAAATATTTATGTGATGGACAGTGTACCCTTAGTGGCTAGGTGAGAGATACATTTCCCCAAAAAAGGAAAAATTAAAGGAAAAAAGACAGTTACCTCTCTTGTAACTTATCTTATTGACAGTTGATCCCCAATGGTTTTAAAAAAGACAGTAACCTCCCCTAAAAAAACTATTAAAATCCAAATATACCCACGTTGTTAAAAACATTCTATTAGATACTAACAGTGAGAGCCAATATTTTCTTAATGACCAAATTAATCCTTTACAAGGGCGACTGAAATAAAAAAAAAAAAAGGAAGAAGTGAAGGAGAAGATGGCGGTGGGTTTTCTCTTGATAAAAAAAAAAAAAAAAAAAACCCAAGGAGAAATTTATCTAAAACCTTTCCCATCTGCATTGTCTTCCGTTTCGTTCCCTTTTACATTAGAAATCCATCCAAAACCCCATTCCATCTGCTCCCTCCACTAACCTTGGACAACAATGAGCAGATTCAGAAGAATCGAGGTTTTGGATCATTTATCGTCTCTTTCACGCCCAAACCCTTTGCCCTTGGACTTCTCTCTCCTGTCCCATCTACATGTGAGCTCTTCAAATTCGTCACTGATTTCATCCAGATCCGGAGAACCCCCTCATCCTCCTCTTACAAGAGGTTTCAGGCTCGCACCGTCCCCAATTCCTGTTTGCGAACCCTTTGCGATCGGGTTTCCATTCTTGAGCTTGGATTCGATCACTTCCTAGAATAAAAGACTTTGAAGCTTTATAGTTTGTTCGTTACATTCACAATTGTTTAGATCAAGAAAACATGTTCAAGAAATCAGGTTCTGAAGCTTTTTTGCCCTAATTTCATTTCTTCTTCTCAGGTTTGAAATCTTTCGATTCAATGTTTGTAATCTCCAACGGATGGTGCACAAGATGATATAGTCAGTCTTATCGATTTCTTTTTCCAAGAGTTCTCTCGAAGTTTTGCTTCACTATTTCTTGTAACATGAGTATGTGTTTTTCTATCTGTTGATATTTTACTAGTATCTTTTGTTTTTCATTGCAGAGGTACATATTTCCTACAATCATTTTGGTTCTCAAACTCTACAAAAATGCATTATCATCAATTTTCTCTTTGAAATCTTTCTTCGGATTTCAGATTTCTTCTCCGACCATGATTCTTTATCTTCTCCGGCCGTGATTCTTGAAATTTCATAAGTCTTTGTCTTTGTTTTGTTTTAACAGATCTCGTTCCACTGGAGTTCTTTTGTTTCTGATCTTGCATCTTAACCTTTTGTTTCTGATCTTGCATCTCAGATCTTGTTCTTATTCATCAATTTTTTATTTATTTTTTATTTTTTTCTGTTTTCTCGTCTTCTCTACCTGAGTGAAAGAGGGGTTTTTCTCTCCTTTCCTGGAAATATTGGTTTTAAAAATTTAAGAGTAAAATTATTCATAAAAAATATAATTTTAATACGATTAAAAATTAGAGCTATTTAAATTTGAATAGTTTATTTATATGAGGTAATTGTCTTTTTCAAAATCATTGAAGATTAACCGTCAATAATGTCAAAAAGGTAATTTAAAGGGAAGTAACGGTCTTTCTTCTCAAAATTAAATAATAGAACAGAGCAAGGTGTCTCCCGAAGCGAGGAGATCCTATAAATATGGGGCTAGGGCTTCTGTCTGCTGCGCCTTGTACGTTCTCTCTCTTCTTGTTTGGCGTTTTGTTTCACATCTCGTTCTCTCTTAGGGTTTTCGTCGAGGATTTCTTCGCGTTTCTCTGCTTAGAGATCATGTCGTTGAAGAAGGTCACTTTGAAGAGCTCTGATGGCGAGACCTTTGACATCGACAAGGAAGTTGCCCTCGAGTCTCAGACCATTAAACACATGATAGAAGACGATTGCGCGGACAACGGGATCCCTTTGCCCAATGTCACTAGTAAAATATTGGCAAGGGTGATCGAGTACTGTAAGAAGCACGTTGAGACTCCCAAGAGTGACGATCGGACTGTTGATGAGGAACTCAAGAGCTGGGATGCCGAATTCGTCAAAGTTGATCAGGCTACACTCTTCGATCTCATTTTGGTTAGGATTTCTCGTATATACTCTTCCTTTTTTCGTTGCTTAGGTTTTTGTGGATTCTATACGGTGGCTCATTAAGGTTTTCATAGGGTCTAATTTCTTTATTGGGTTTTTAGTTGTAAACGTTTAATGTAGCATTGCGTTTAACAATCTATCGTTCTTAACTGCCTGTTAGGGTTTCTGAATATTTTTGTGATTGCTTCTTGGTTTTTGCCCCTTTGGTCCTTCAGCGGTTTGTTGGTTCAAATAACCCTTCTTTGAAGGGATTTATTCTGGTCTTCAGCGTTGGGAGATTTTGTTCAAATAACCCTTCTTTTGCTTAGGACATTTTAATATTGTAGTGACCCGCTTAGTATTTTCCATGGGAGAGTTGGGGGACCGTTGGAAGCGATGATCTAGGTATATTGTGTGTTTGTGTGATTGGTATTTTCTTTTGCTATGCCGCTGTGATTGAATAGCTTTGGTAGTATCTGGTAGGTAGTATTAAAATATTATAGGATGAAATCCTGTTAACATTCTATGGGTGATATCTTTATATAGAGAATAGTGGTCCCCTGCTTATGATATGTTCCAGTCCCCTGATTATGATATGTTTCATAAATCTGCATTTAGAACATCATTTTTTTTTTTCTGATGTTGAATTTTTCCTTTTAATTCTGTTTGAATCCACAAGTCTGCCATCGATTCTTGAAAGTCGATTCTTGAAAGTCCTAATTTAATTGGTTATCTGGATTCTCATTCTGAATATGAAATTCATATTCTGGTTTTCTGATTTGTGTTTAATCTCAGTTGCTGGTCAATTGTTGTTGCTGTTCATTGCATGTAGCTATTCTGAATTCTTAAATTTTGTCAGTTGAATTCTGCAATTATGCAAAGAATCATTACGTTAGTCTTCATATCGCAGAATCAACCCATCTGATTCTAACCAAACTTGATTGGATTTACTTTCCAGAAAAAGATAATCCTTGGACAAGAATATTTGGCCAATCTGATTGTGCTGACTGATATTTTGACTTTCTTTTAGCTGGTTTTGTTCCTATCTTCCTGTAATTCTGGCTTTCTTTATGGTTTTTTTATCCTAAACCCTTAGGTTAAACAAATAAGAAGTGAAATAGAAAACAACTACTAAAGACTTCCAACTTATAACTGATAAATCCCGTATCCCTACCTTTTATGCATATTGTAAGCCATTAAAGTGGTCCATTACAATCAATACCCCCTTGGATCAGAGGCTCATCACAAATATCGCCCAGCCCAAGTCTATTATTTCCTGCTTCAATATGTAGTTCAATGTTATTCATATTTTGCTTTAATGTTGACATGGTTTGAATATCTTGCTGCAGAAGTAATAGTTTGATACATGTTTTTTTTTCTGAAACATTGAACCATCCTTCTAAGCTGGATTTGTTTTTCTTTAAAAATTTCACTAGCCCTTGGGCTGGATTGGAATCCACGAAATATGATTACCTGCTTATGTATAGGCATAGTGGACACTATTGCATTTATTGGATGGGTTCTGTTGGCAACAAGAGCTTGTGGGATCATGTTGCATGGATGGGATTTTGCCTGGGAGGACCAACTACATCAGTGGAACCCAGCCAAATCAAGGGTTGCACAACTATTGTCATTAGGATTTTCCTTGAAAGAAATATTTGAATAGAGCATAGGAATCAGGACATATGCATCAAGAAAATGTTGTTTCTTAGGGTGTGGCATTAGATGCTTTTGTTATGGTTGGTCTTTGAGTGTTGTTTTTCTTCAGGCCATGTGCCCATCGCATGATGCTTCAAACAACCAAGTGATATTCCCTCTGATTTGTTTCTGAGGAGAGTTTTGGCTTTGATTCAACACATACCTTGGGAGGATCTTGTATTATCTTCACAGCGTCGTGTTGTTGTTGTTCACTCTTGTTTTGTTTCCAGGCTGCCAACTATTTGAATATCAAGAGCCTGCTTGATCTTACTTGCCAAACAGTTGCCGACATGATTAAAGGAAAAACTCCGGAAGAGATCCGGAAGACATTCAACATCAAGAATGACTTTACCCCTGAGGAAGAGGAGGAGGTCCGGAGAGAGAACCAGTGGGCCTTTGAATGAGATTTGACCAAAGGATATTGGATGTGATTGAGGGTTTTGTTTACATGGTTCATGGTTGGAGGGTTTGGGTGATATGTCAACTAGTAGTTTAGGAAAGACTTCATTTAGTATTTGAATTCAACGCAAATAGTTTAACTGAACTTTCTTTCATAAAGTGTACATATATTGTTGATTGGTCATTGGTAGAAACTGGTGGGGTAGTTATTATACCTTCATGTTTATCTACCAATCGGAACCCATGGTACAACAACCTTCAGTATACTCATATGTGGATTCTTGCTGTTATTTTTTTACTTTATATTGTCATAAATGTCATATTTTAATTTGCAGGTTGCATTTTTTTTATTATTATAACTCTTACTATTATCCTGCCATACCCAAGCCCTGGGCATTTTTTTTATGTGGTTCCATTTATCCATCAGCCCAATGGGATTTTGAAGTGTGATTTCATTGATTTCTTGTTCATTGGGAACAGAATATTTTGGTCAGGTGACTCAGGTCTTTTTTTATTTTTTTAAACCCAGAGGGGTATCGGTTGAAAAAAAGAAAAAAAAGAAAAAAAAAAAAAAAAAAAGTAAAAGATCCTCTCCAACACTGGCTCTCTGGAAAATAATTTCCTCGTGTTTAACTTAAGAAATATCCAGTGGATGACGTGGCTGTTATCACACAGTTACCGTTGCTCCAGATCTAGTCTCTACCAGTATATGGGATCCCAATATATGAGCATGCGTGATGACTGATACTCAGCTGTCGGAGTCTGGGATCCAAATCCTCTCGTCCCAGGGTATCTGGAGGAGAGGTGGTTACTATTCAATGTGCGACACGTGTTACAAATAATATCCAATGACTCTCTTCCACAGTAGTGTGGGACAGATGAGATGGATCGCGCTCATGGTATCATTTGCCTATTTTGAAGATGAAGATTACCCGTGAAACCAAATCACGAACTGAGGAACAGAGTGAAATCAAAACATTCTGCTGCATCTTCTTGTTCTCCCATCTGCTTCATCTTCGTCCCATCTCCTCTGCTTTTATCTTCACGAACCGAGGAACATAGTGTGTAACCAAAACATTCTGCTGCACTCAAGGTTCTCCCCTCTGCTTCATCTTCCTCCCGTCTCCTCTGCTTTCATCATTCAATGGTAATTCTGATCGTATCCTTGATTGATGGTTGCTTGAGTTGATGATCTGAGTTGTTGGTTTGTTCTTCAGTCTAATTCGAGAGGAATTCTCCACTGATACTGTTGTTCATCAACTACAGCAAGATTCCAATTCTGCCTTTGTTTTAAATCTACTGCTATTGAATTCTGGTTGCTGTTTTTAGTTCCTACAATTTGCTATTGCACATTCTTAGTTGAGTGGTACTGAACGCGATTCTTGTTAATGTGAATCCATTTTGCTGTCTTTCTGTTGGTTATCAAAATTCAGTGAATCAGATATGACTTTGGTTTATCGTAAGCTTTGAATTGATACCATACTTGTTACCTCTTAATTCGATCATTGATTACTAAGCTAGAGTTCTGTTCCTGTCGGTTCTAACAAAAGAGAGTTTCAGATTGTGTTGTGTAGAGCTTTGGTTGGGGGTGGAGTTGCAGGTCGTGTTTTGTGTTTCGCTGGCAGACTGTAAATAGGCAAATGATAAGGTGAGCGTGAGCTTGCCTCATCTATCCTGGGCCAACGCTATCGAGGGCTGTTGGATATTACTTGCAACACGTGTTGCGCATTAAGCTATAGTAGCCACCTCTCCTCCATATACCCGGGGAGGAAAGGATTCGGATCCCGGAGCCTGAGGGGCAAGGCACTTTAGGACACTTTTGTTACATCTGTACTGAAATAGTTAGTTGAATGTATCCTGATACCCGACTATCGGAGCCTGAGGGGCAGGACACTTTTAATATAACTGTACTGAAAGAATTACTTGAATGTACATCTTTTCCTCTATTCCTCTATTGTATGATTCGATGAACACGAATAGGCTTGGATGAAATCGAAAAGCCAACAGCGGAGTACGAGCAGTGCCCCACTTTTGTTTCAGCATTTCCTTTTCTAATTATTATCGTCTTCAAATTATGTGGGTATTTTGCATGAATTTTTCATCCCTAGTTGAAGCCCATGTTGGCACACATTCAAAACCCCAACACAAAACAATGAGCTGGGAAAGACACTACTGAACAGGTTAGCTTAGAACTGAATGCCAAGCCAATGCTAGCATGATTTCAAGTCTAGGGCCAAATTATGCTCTCAAATGCCACAGGAATTCCCCATAGACGGTTCTTAGCCTTCATGAACATCAGTTGCCCCGCAACCACTGGGTAAGGGCAGTGATTGTGAGCCTACTAGCAAAGTCCTTCACTATCCCTGCTCCCCATCCACACAACTCCTTCACGTATTGCGAATTCAGGATCTCTCAAAACTATCTACATGGTGATTCTATGAAAACTGAGGAAGTGTGATTCATAAGAAGAGATCTAATGGAAACCAAGTCTTCATTTACTTATAAGTAATAACATGTATCATGGACTGGAAAAAGGAAATCATTCCATGTTTTGATCTTTTGAGCATCACAGAGGTCATTGATGCAGTCCAACTATTACCATAAAGGTTGGTTAATACCAGTCTTTTTTGTTTTACATTCACTTCTTTAACACCAACATCTAAACCCTCCAAGCAAAGACCAAGGGACCATGGAAATCAATCACTTGTAACCACAAATGGACTCCGAACTTTGTATTTTCCATTGATCCAAGTAATAGACCCAAATGCATCATCTTTCAATGGAGATGATGAAGCCAATGAGAAGATCATCTCGTAGCTCAGCTTCTTACTGCCCTTTGTGAACTGCAGTTTATCAGGCATTACCTTTACATCTAATCCAGGAGGTGCCAGAATGCTTGCAGCATAGGTTGTCTCCTCCTCAGGATCGACATTTGTGACAGTTCTACTCACCTTCTTGCTCTCTTTGTCACTGAGTTTGGAGATGGCAATTGATGGGTAGTTGAGATTGGAGATCAAATCTGTGCTGGAATTCCCTGGGCAATCGAAACCATCAGGTATCTTAGATGCAATAGTTTTTATTGTGGAAACCTTGTACCCATAATTACACAGGAAGAGTAAGTAGTCTTCTGTATCTGTCTCGTACACTAGCCCTGGCTGTAATGCTCCAGAGGGGTTCATCTCCCCTGCACCAAAATCGTAAGGTGTGCCTACTGAACCTGAATCTGTTGTAAGCGGCTCCTTTTCATTGTCAGATTGAGAAGCTTCACATCAGGCATCAGCCCCCCATTGGCAAACATCAGCCATGTGTATCAGTGCATGTAACCATTTCAAGTCAGTAATTAGGTATTACAGCTCTCTGTTTGCTCAAGTATGAAACTTGAAACTGTAAAGATCCAAACCTGTTGTCATAATGGCTGATTTGATAGCAGATGGACTCCATGTAGGATTCTTAGACTTGATTGTGGCTGCAATTCCTGAGACATGAGGGCATGCCATGGAAGTCCCTGATAGCAAATTGAATTGAGATGGCTTCTGTCCTGCTGGGGCTTCTGAACTATCATTTGTTCCAATCCATGCTGCAAGTATATTCACACCTGGTGCAGCAATATCGGGCTGCAGCACTCAAATTTCATAACCCACCTTAGCCATACTTTCCTGAATAGTAAATGAGAGAGAGAGAGAGAGAGAGATTACCTTGAGAATGTTTTTGGTTAGAGAAGGGCCTCTGGATGAGAAATACACAACAGCAGGCGCTGGTTTATACTTGGTCACAGAGACGGTTGGTAGAATGGTTGCAACTGGATTTCTTCAGAGACATTGATTCATATAGTTCAAAAGAGTTGTCCGATTTACTAATTAAAATACTCCTCACTGAAAATTAAGGGAAAGACCTAGAAATTTCCTGATTTGAAAATTCATATCAACCAAATCAAACACTTAGATTAGTTTCTGAAGTACCTGGTTGAATTAATGTAGGAGATGATATCGTCGGCTTCCTTGGAGGAGACAACAGTCAGGGGGAAAGAACCAGAAGTAAGAGCCACCGTTCGTTCCAAATCATCAATCAAAATCAATCCGATCCCTTCTAAATTCTTCACTCCATCCAATTTTTCTCTTTTGGAATAGCTTTCATCGGAATTCTCACATAGAACAATCTTCCCCTTGATCTTATCTCCATCCAGTGCATCTGTGTTGCAGTTCCTGGAAAATTCAAAAAGTGAGAAGAGATAATTTGGGGAAAAACAACAATGAGAAGGAAAGATGAGGTCATTTTTATGTACCTCGCATCGCTGTCTGAGCTTGAATTCGATTTCGCCGACCCTCCATAGATCAACGGATATATAGGAGATTTTTGGAGAGTAGAGAAATTTATGCCTTCACCCTACACTTGGTGAAGAGAAGCATAGAGGATGTCAACCGGTACGGTATTCGATTATTCGGTATTGAATAAGGTTTCGTGTTTCGGGTTCGGGTATGATACAAAAATCAAAATGGTGATACTGATATCGTATCATGTTTTGGGTTGCGATTCTAATTTTTCATACTGTTACCTATTGGTATTATATATGTTTTATTTGATATATAAGATTTCTTATCCGAGGTATATATGGGTTCATTCAAAATTTGTTGTACAATATAGAAAATTCTGTATAAATTTATATTGGTATATACGTTTAGTACAGTTTTGGTATTTAATACATATTGACCAGTTCGGACTATAATATTGATACCGTATCAGCTTCGGTTCTGTTTCTCCATATTTTTACTGTATCAATTCTAATTTGGTTCGGTAATTTAGTACAGTTTTGGTATATGATACTAATTTCGAATTGGCACACTTAATAAGAGGTGGAGCTAGCAAAACTAAGGGTGTCAATCGATCGAATCGATATCGACTCAAACCCAAAACCAAATCATTAAGAAAAATTCAGTTTCAGATTTTATTTTAATGGACTCTTATCAATTCAATTTTACATTCTTTAGTAAAACAATTGTTTATTTGGCTTAATGAATTCTTATTGGTTTATTATTGAGCTTGGATTTTAGTCCATTGGATAGATTTGTTTGGATTTATTAATTGGTTCAATCTAATTTCAGTTTTTTCACAGGTTCCAACAAAGTTTTGGTCTTGATTGAATCAAATAGTTTCAATTTCGATTTGGATTCCATTTTAACACTCCCAAACAAAACCCAAAATGTGAATTTTTTTTATTTTTTTTTTGAGGGGTTTAAAAAAAAAAGTTTTTTTTGATTAATATTTTACCTTGATCACCTTGTTTCCACCCAAGACGCAATCAGACTCGAAATCCCTGTCAATAGTGGTAGCAGCAACGGTCAGGATCCAGGGAGCAAAGTTGACAACCGTGGATGAGCTGGGCCCATCGTTCCCTCCCGAGCAGACCACTATGATCCCTTTTTCCACTGCATGAAACGCTCCAATTGCGATTGGATCCGTCTCGAAATCCGGTCTCAAAAACGCTGACGCACCGAGCGACAAAGACAACACGTCGACTCCGTCACCTATAGCATCATCGAATGCAGCCAGGATTACGGATCCACGGCAACCGTAGGATGAGCATACTTTGTAAATGGAAAGCCTTGATCCAGTGGACCCTCCTTTGGCTGTCCCCACTGCTAGGCCATAATATGATGCATTGGCCACTGAAATTCCTGCAGCCGTCGATGCCGTGTGGGTCCCATGCCCGATTGTATCTCTTCCTGTCGGCTCCAAGCTGGCATTGTAGTGTCGTACGCCTATGAGTTTTCTGTTCAACCCAAAAAAAAAGAAAAAGCAAATGTTAAGGATCTGCTTGTTCCCACGAAAAATAGTGGAATTTTTTATTTCTTTAAATTTTGATTTTTCATCATTTGTTTTATAATAAAATGCAAAAAAATATATTGAAAAATAAATTCTGTTTGATTGCAAGAGAAATAAAAAGAAAAAAAATTATTATTTTTTATTATCAACATGATGTATAAATTATTTAAAATTCTTATGGCATTTATTGATGATGTTTTTTAAATGTAATTTAACTTAATTTTTCGGATGTAAGGGATTTTTTTATTTTTTTGATAAATAGATGTAAGAGATTTTGATGTAACATAAAGTGAAAGTTAATAAATAGATATGGAATTATTTGGACTAATTAATTACAATAGTCATGTGTTATAATGATTATAAAATTTTTTTTTTAAGTTTATAAATTCTATTTTTCTTTTTACTTAATTTTATTTTCTTTCCTTTAATTTCCCTTACAACCAAATGGCACCTGTGATTATATAGAGGTCTCCATTTGTTTTCATGTAAAATGTTAGAAAAGAAAAAAATTCCCATAAAATAGGATTTTTCACTATTAGTTTTATTGTAAAATGTAAAAAAGATAAAAAAAAAATAAAAATAAAAATAAAAACCATTGAAAATTTAAAAAAAAATTACTTGAATTTTGTTTGTTTTCACGTTAAATGATAGAAAATGAAAATTTTCTTGTAAGATAGGAGTAACCTAGAATGCAAAGAAAACCATAGGAAAAATAGGTCACTTGGAGGAAAATTTTATTATAAAATATCATTTACATGGAAAATTTACAATGAAACAAACTAGTCTGAAAAAAAAATTTCATGCAAAATATCATTTGCATGAAAAATTTTATGATGAAACAAACAAGGCTTGAGAGAGAGAGAAAGAGAGAGGAATTTGGATGGTTAGATTGGAACAAATAACCAAGTATGAGAATCTATGCTGTTGGTTTACCTGTTACAGTTAGACGATTTGAAATCTGGGGCTTCCATGCACACACCCTTCCATCGGTCGGGTATCGGGCCCATTTCCGTATCCTTGAAGCTCTCAGACTCGGGCCATATTCCTGGATAATAATTTTGGATTAAAAATAGTATGAAGAGAAGCTTTAATGTATATATGTACGTGTACATATATTCTTTATGGAATCTCATCGTCGTCAATGTAGTATGGGATCTACTGGTATGAAAGTTGATGAAATCCCAAAAAAAATACAAGTACATGTAAATGAACTATTTTCGAACTTTAATGTGTGTTTGGCATTAATCTTGTGATAAAGATAGACCTGTATCGAGGAGTCCTATGATGGTGTCGGTTCCACCACTCACTGTATCTGAATCAGGAATTGGATCAGGTACAGGGTCAGTTTGAAACTGTAAGAAGTCCCATGATCGCGTGGTGTGGAGTTTTAAGATGGGGTCCACGAACACTGAAATGACTCCGGGCTTTTCTGCGATTCTCTGAGCTTCCTCAGCTTTTAATCGGGCTGCGAATCCTGAGAAGCCATGTTTATAGCTGAGAAGTAGTGATTTTTCCACGCTCTCCTTACTGTACCATTTGAATTTTAAATGGTTAAAAATTATAGATATATTTTAACTTCTTGTAGGTTATGTTTGGAGGCAAGGGAAATAAAACGAAGAGAATTGAAATTAAATCAGTATTAGTGGAATTAGAAAATGGGTCATGCTCTCTTTATATAATTCATGATCCAAGAATGAAAATGCAAACACCATTTTTGTCATCTCAGAATATGTTCTTCAGTTATAATACATTTTAAGAATACATAGCTCGCCCAATCAGCATTTTAGAATGCCATCAATTGTCTTGATATACTCTTACTCTCTTAGTGAAGATTTGACCAAGAGACCTTGTAGACTTGAGATACTGCGGAATACACTTTGTTGCTTGCCAATGGTTTTCTAATGGTGGCCGTAAAAATTGACAAACCTTATTGATAGAGTAAGAGATATCCGATCTTGTCAAAGTGGCAGACTGGAGAGTTCCTATGGTGCTGCGGTGTTGCATCAACCGTAGGTTCACTGTTGAACTGTGTCAATTTTGTTGATGTGGCCATAGAGGTTTGGACTGGTTTGGTCCCATCCATGCCAGTTTTCTTGAGGATAACAACAATGTATTTTTGTGTTGATAATATGAAGCCAGAGGAGTGTGGTATTACCTCAACACCTAAGAAGTAGTGTTGCGGACTGAGATCCCTTATTGAGAACTCTTTGCCAATGTCAGTGAGGTTGATGGCACCATTGATAGATGCAAGGCTCGTCTCATCACCGAAGGATATAATTAAGAAGAGGGTGCCGACTACAATGAGACGTACAGTCCAATAGTCAAACCCACCACACCAGGACCGGTTGTAAATGGAACCAAAATTGGGTAATGGTCCATTTTGGTTTTGATGATGATTGAGTTTGGTCTAGTGAAAAAACATACATGTATGCTGTTGCAATGGAAGCTGAGACTTTAAGTGATGAAATAAAGCAAAACTTAAAAAAAAATAAAAATTATAATGCTTATCAAACATGATGTTTTGCCCTAAACATCCAATATGGTTATTAAATTTTGGGAAAATGTTATGTGAATGGTAAGAGTGGAAGCTATACTAACATCCCAATGTCTTTCTCTTTTATGACACTCTCTTTCCTCCTCTACCCCTATGAGATATCTACCATCACACCTTTCTATTGGTGAGCATAGAAAACCCTACATCTCAGAGAACCTTGCCCTAAAATTTTACTGTCAATTTTCCCTTTGATTTGATGAAAAAAGAAAAAGGAAAAATACATCTAAAAGTCTAATTACTAAACATTTTAAGGGAGAGAGTTTCCAAAATGCAAGTGTGTGGGGATGGGTTTCGAATCAAAATCGTCTCCTCCCAGGGGTTCGGGAGGAGACTCAGCAGCCACCAGTCGAACCCCTACACGTGGGCGACGGCTGGATCCGAGCCCTCCAGTGCATAAGCCAACATCCCCTCTGTGTTTGACCCAGTCAAATGGATGGACGGCTAGTATCCAGCCGATGCCCACGTGTCAGGCATCGGCTGGTGGCAACTGCGTCTCCTCCCAAACCCCTGGGAGGAGATGATTTGGATTCATGGGTTTCCTACAATTCTTGTGTGTGGGGAATGGGAGATTTGGAGCCAACAAAAACGTTCAAAGCCGACTAAAAACTCTAAATAGCACTCATATGGCTAGATGTACATAGCGAACCATAACAAAATATGTTGAGAATAATTCTATATTCGTAAATGCTGGGACCTTAGATGCTTTCATATACTAATTAGTCTATCCACCTCATAGTTTAAATTTTTTACTTGAATACTTCTCAACATGGAATCAGAGCTATTAGAATCCTACCTTCAAAATAGGGATAACATGTGAGAAGGAATGTTGTTACATTGGAAAATATTGAGGCCTTAGATACTTTCTTTCCTATTCTAATTGGTCTTCCCCACCTAATAGTTTCAAGTTTTTGGATTGGATACTTTGACAAATAGGTTCTTGTAGAGTTATAACTAACAGCAATTTGATTAACCAACAATGAAATTCCATTAAACATTAAAAGGAAGGATACATTCAGAAACAAAACAAGTGCTAAATTGTTTGTGAGGGAGTGCAATTAATGAATCAATTACCCTTTCAAAACCGAAGCGAGAAGTTGAGCTTGATCCTCCTGGGATGAAGAAGCAGCTCCCATGTAAACGATGTAGGTGTTTGTATTCCCATCTGTGACTATTGTCCCAACCTCCAGTACTACAGATGAGAGAAGAAAGAGAAATGAAAATAGTAGAAGATAACAGAAGGAAGGGTCTTCCATCTTGGCTATTATTGAAGCTGTTGGCGTCTGCGCAGGTGCTATTAATATAAGTCTGTGAGAGAGATATATGCGCGTCTATGGTGGTGGCCTGACTGGTGATGATGGTGGTGAATGCTTGAGTGGGTTAGTGCGTGAGCGCACTGAAGCACAAGTGCGCCGTCTTGTTGGCTTTACCTCAATAGAGATGGTTTTGGAGATTTAATGGAGATGGCTAGATGAAGATAAATGCCTGCAGGACCTCTCAGAACTTATTTATTTTTGGTGAAAAGGACCTCAGAACTTTAGTATGGTCTTTTTGTGTTACTTATCCAAACCTGTAATGACTTTAATAAACTATATTGGAAGAACTCCTCAATCACTTAAACCCATTAGATTAGTGGATAACTTTGTTTGGCTGTTAGCACTTCGCAGAA
Organism: Protea cynaroides; assembly: GCA_028583415.1. Classification (NCBI taxonomy): domain Eukaryota; kingdom Viridiplantae; phylum Streptophyta; class Magnoliopsida; order Proteales; family Proteaceae; genus Protea; species Protea cynaroides. The sequence goes on from CM053272.1 coordinate 52,785,718, forward strand.
AAGGACTTGAGAAAAAAAAGGTACCACCCATAAAGAGAAAAGGGTATCCTTTCCTTTTTCTCATAAGTTTAAACCAGGTTTTATCACATTCTGACACAGCCTGGTTCAAAGACTCGAGAGAACATATGATTATCCGGGGTGTCAATTGGTTGGTCTCCGTTGTGCTTAATCGATTATCATGAATTTAATACTTTGTACCATGATTAGTATGTTTAATAAATGAGAAAATTACACATTCACCTCCTCTACTGTTGTGAAACTATATAGAACTACTCTATCTTTACAAAAGCTACACAGAATGCCCCTCTAATAATGTTATCATGCACTCTTATCCACAGTTACTTCCAACTTAACGGCAGAGGGTCAATTTTTTTAAGACAAAAACACCTTTACTAAGGGTAAAATGACCTAATAGGGTTTATTGTTTAGTCCTCCCAACAAAACCCTAGTTCATCTTTCTTCTCTTCTCCACTGTCGTTTTCTTCTGCACTCACCGATTTCTTGACAAGGTTTGACTTCTCCACCAGTTGGTTTCTCAGCAATTTCTTCCTAAGGGTCTTCTTCTCCACAAGTTTTCTTCTCAACGAGTTCATCTCCAACAGAAGCTAATCAAATTCTCTTCTACCCTTTCTCAGTTCCTGTTGTTGTTTTGATTAGCCAAGTAGTTCATGGGTGTTGTTAGAGGTCAATTCAGTTATGAGAGGTAAAATCAGACATAGTTCAATGGCTTCTCTTGGCCATTTGCTAGTTTCCTTCCTCGCTTCCAAGGTCGCTTTTCTGTGTCAACTATGCTGTTACTTTCAGCCTCTGGAACTAAAGCTTCAAGGTCAGAGTGGTCAAAATCTCCTGTTCCACATCTTGATTTCACAACACTAGAAGAAGGCAATACAACACTAGACGAGAAGGAAAGAATGCCGCCTTCATTTTTTGCTATTCTTTTTTGCAATTTTTCCCATAATTTGGATATGTTTCTAGATCCATGACGTTGTAAAAAACTGTGTTATCTATCTGCAATTCTATAAATGGATTGAATATGACAATAAGTTTCTGAGATTCAGGAGCATAAATGCTTAGATCATTGGCAATATAAATTTCTTGGGTTGATCCTTGCAATTTGATTGGTTTTTGCGTTATCTATCTGCAATTTCAAATAATCACTGATAAATTATAGAGTTGTAGAGATTGAAAATTCAGATTTTCGTTAGTTTGGGTTGGGTTTACTTGTGGCTATTAGTTAGAGCACTGTCTCTCCCCAATCTTCACCCTCTACTCGCCACAAAATTAGATCAAAAGATGATTATGAACCCTAAAATTTAGGAACTCTATTCTATAACGCACTGAGGAAAGGTGAAAACACACCTCAAATGGGGTCAATTTTGAGCAGCAATTGAGACGACAAAGGTTGCAATGATTAATCCCAAACTGGTTCCAACTCGGATTACAAATCAAGGGCAACGCAGACCTTTGGAGAAGAAAACGTAGACCTCTGGAGAAGAAAACGATGTACTTCGGAGAAGAAATTGCCGAGCCCTTTTAGGTCATTTTATACTTAGTAAGGGTACTTTTGTCTTACAAAAATTGACCCTCTGTCGTTAAGTTGAAAGTAACGGTGTGGGTGAGAGTGTATGATAGCATTGTTAAAGGGGTATTCTGTGTAGCTTTTGTAAAGACAAGGTAGCTCTGTGTAGTTTCACAACAGTAAAGGGGGTATCTGTGTAATTTTTTCTTAATTAATTGATCCTTGTTTGCAAGACATAGATATGTTTATATTTGGTCCGATCAGTCTTGGTTCCTAATCGGTTTTATATTAATTGGTCTAATTGGTTTATTAATGGGCTTCAGTGATGCAACTCAACTGGCCCATAATCAGTTTTGTTATTCGGTCTTATGCTAATCGTTCCAATCTTGCCAACCAATTCACAATGGAAATAAACACAACCATTGACACATGTTTGTTGTAATTGGTCATTATTTATTTTACATTCAAAACATAGTAATCTACTTAAGTTCCTGATTAAAAAAGCATAGCCTAAATGAAGAGGGAGAATGAAAGACATTTACCCATTTATGCTCCGTCTGTTTTGATGTAAAATTTTATAGGTAAAATTTGCACATGTAAAATTTGACATGTGAAAATTTGTCATGTAAAATTATACATGTTGAAAATTTTCCAATGATTGTTTCCAAGAGGTAAAATATTACTATAAAATTTTCCAATGTTTGTTTCCCATTTATTTTCCATGGTAAAATTATTTAAAATAATTACCTAAGATACTATCATAAGAGCCCACTGAGATCGTTTTATTAGTCATTGTCTAATTGCTAGGGAAAAACAGCTGAGCCCCCTCTCGGGAAACAAGGGTCAGGGTCCAAGGTCCAACAAGCACTTGCTACGAAGGGAGCTCACAAGCACCTAGCCTGCGGCTTCTTCTTCAATAAAACTATCCTTTTTTTGTCAATGCTGATGCGATGCGCCGTATAGAACGACCTGAATCAAATTTCACAATGGGTGATACAAAAACGACTATTTGATTTAGGTATCATCTAGATTCTTGAGTAAAAAGATATGTTGACTCAGCATATCAAACCGATACAGGCTGATACGACCTATACGTATCCAATTTTGCATCTGTTTCTAGATTGACCGGTACACGTTCTAATATCGTGAACTTTAAACCATGGACAATAAATCTACATGCATGAGAGATAATACTAAGTAGACAAGAGATTGAACAAATATATTGAACAAGACTAGTTGGTCAATTCCCCATCTCAATCCCAAATTTACCAAAAAAACAAGCAAATATTGTGTCACCAAATCAATAATGTATTGAGAACCAAACTTTTCAACAACTTTCTTAGTTTTGATCCTCCATTTGGTCATATGTTTCATCTTCTCGTCAACCACTTGGCCCTCTCCTTCATCTTCTTCTCAAGGCTGTGAAAGCAAGAGAATCATTACAAATATTATATTGTTCAGAGTATTGATTTGAAAGGGTGAGTAGTGAAAATATGTCATTTCTAATTCTCATCAACATAAAACACAAACTTGGTTTACACCTTCTCATGCTATTTTTTTTTTTAATTATTCTTTTATACTTACACCTTCTCAAGATAACTAAATGCACCACACTACAGAATTCCATAAGAAACTAGAAAGAAGTGAGCATGAGTTCTACAACTACATGCCACATGGCAATTTCTATGGTAAGAGATGAGAAATTGGGTCTTATCCTATATTCTTACAATTGTCGGCAAACTATTATCTTGAGTAGAACTTGACTTATGCCATATGGTTGAACAAAAAGATTTAATAATGAGAGATACCTGAAAGCAAAGTCCCTATCATACTGTAAACCCTACTACTGAATACCAGAAATCAGTAAGCATGGGTGCTACTGAAGAGGAGCAAAGTCTTGGTGCTTGACGAAGCTACTGCTTCTGTGGGTACTGCAACTGATAACCTCATTCGGCATACATTAAGGCAACACTTCTCAGAGCCACCTGTCATCACGATTGCACATAGGATAACATTTGTTATAGACGGTGAAATGGTCCTACTACTTGACCATGGTTAGTACCATCAAAACGGTTCAATTTTACTTATTTTCGTTCTTTTGAGGTGCTCTTATTTACCATGTCTTTCGTTTTGAGCAGGGCTTATTATAGATTATGACTCTCCAAGCAAATTACTAGAAAACAAGTCATCATTTTCAAAGCTGGTGGCCGAGTATACCCAGAGATGAAGTTTTAATATTGAAAGGTTAAACTGATATTTTGAATAAATGCAATTAGGCTGCATTCAGCTGATGTGCAGCACTTGATAAATGCAATTAGGCTGCATTCAGCTGATGCTTCTAACATGAAAATGAAATTCAATGCATTGGAACTTTCTCTCCCACAAGATACCAAGACTAAAAATTATGTTTATTATTCCATAGGAGCAATAGATTGCCAAACATCATGTTTTAAGGCTGGAACAAATGGAATTGAAAGAGCATGCAGGTTGATCTGGCACAACATTTATTTTTTAACTGTAGTATTTCTATTTTATAAAACTACAGCAAAACTATTAACAGAACAGAACACATTGTCAGTGTAACAGTAGGGTAAAACTGAAATAGGATCTAAGAACTTAAAAATGTAAGATCACACCTTTGAAAAAAAACATAGGCCTGTTACTGTTACATAAGTCAGGGCCGTCAGGCTGACAAATACATGTTTCTACAAATGAGAATTAGAGTTCCTGGCGAGGATTTGCTTGTCTAACTCAGAAAACATCAGTTCAAACTTTGGTATTCATGCAGCTCTAATAGAAGATGGGAGGAGCTCAAATTATAACAAAAGGAAGGCATTAAAGAAAACTGAATGGCAGATAAGGAAAAACGGCAGACCAGAGATGCCATCATGAAATCCACATTCTGTGGGGATGGTTTATCTGGATTGGTCATCGATATGTCTCTCTTGGATTACTCCATCTTTTATATCCTTGTTGTATGATGATTTGAGTAAGTTCATAGTGCGAAGTGACCACATAAGCATCCTTCAAGATCTTCCATGTATGCAGTCCCCAACCCAGATCAGATTTATATCCCAATGCATGTAGGTATATCACCTACTTAACAACATCCCTTGAAATTAAAAGCCATTTAGACTCCGTTTGTTTCTTGGTAAAATCCTCATTGAAGGAAAATCTTCAGGTAAAATTAGTACAAAAAGTGTAATTTTACTTGAAAATTTTCTGTTTACACTTCACACAGATTTTGCCTAACAGAGCCTTAATAGAAAAAAAATTACCAAATAGGTTTTCCCCAGGACCTGCACAAGGTTACCACCCTTTTCTTCTCCCTGAGCCATCTAGCAAATCCATTTCCACTAACAATGTTCCTAAATAATTTTGTGATGAGTGTAGTAACCATGGGGAATGTTCGGCAAGTTCGGTGCACCCCATCAGGCTCCTAGACCCCTGGCCACAGATATGTCTGAGACATGACTGTTATCAAGATAACAATTGTCATATCCATTGACGGATTCCATATTCATCACTACTCTCCATCAGACCACCTATAACTATACAACCCAACTAAGACAAGTCTATCCCAAAAACTCAGAATTTCTGAAATGGGTATGCTCTGTTTCCTTCTCTTGTTTATTTTTCTAAGTGGAAAAAAAATAATCAAAGCTGTACAACCCACCAAGAATCCCAAAACCAGTTTCTCCTCCTTCCCCTTTCTCTAGTGCTGTATGAACTAGTTTAATGGAAAAAAAGATTAAAGGGAACTTATGTAAAGATGTCAATGGCAAAATGTTTGCATAGATTGGTTTATGAATAAAATTATCAAACACCTCCAATGATTTATCCGCTGAGGACAATCCTCTATGGTCAAAACTTCCGATTTATCCGATCCCACAAGTGGCTTTAATTCAGCATCGATCACACCCAAACACTAGGAGAGTTTTAGAACAGTCAATTGTAGAAATTTTCCCACAAGCTGCAGCCCCTCATCAGTAATCTCTTGGCATTTAACTAGTCCCAAGATCGTGAGATAATTAGCAGAACAAAGAGCCTCCATCCCTTGATCGTTAAAGGAGTATGCATGGTCAAGGACCAGGACACGAACTGGACACAACTGGATGAATGTAAGGATTCCATTTAAGCATGTATGAATTTGATACTAGCTAATCACGTTCTGCATCATCCAATTTTTGGCTTGCAGTATTTCAAAAAAGAAAAACATGTCAGATTTAGAGTGATACAAGACCTACTAAGAGAATAAGTAAATAAAGGACCTCAGAATAATAAAATTGAATCCAACAGGAAGAACGAAAAAAAAAATTAAAACAAAAGAAACAGTACAAATAGAATTTCAAGAGAAGGGGGGAAATCTGACATTCACCAAATCATATAGAGCAGGAAGTAGATGAAAAATGAAAGCTCTAGATTAAAGCATTAAACTACCAACAGGAACACAGACGAAAACGAAACCAATGCTTCAAAATCCATTCATGAAGGAACCAACATCAGTACACAAACTTGCACCCCCTAAGTTATAAAATTTACAAGGAACAATAGAGAGAGAGAGAGATTCCGTTTCTCCAGAAAAAAACCTAGAAATTTGCAAATTCACATAAGCAAATAGAGACTAGAGAGATGATGTGTAGAAATGATCCTCCCGTAGTTGCAGAAAATCACTGGTAACATGATCGGAGATGCAGAAGTGGAGATGCAGAAGTGAACGTCTCTCTTGTAGAGCCTAGAGACCATTGTCGCGAGCAAGCAAAGGTATCGAGAAGGAAAAAAATGGTTTGCAAGGATCATTTTGCCGTAAAATCAGCGGAAAAATATATCGAGGCTTTTTCCGGAAAATACTTGGGAGTGAAGGAAAAATTTTCAATCGTTCAAATTTTACAGAGCTCAAACAAACACAGGAAAATCTAATTTTACCGTAAAATTTGCATTTTCTTTTATTTTACATCGAAACAAACAGAGTCTTAGGGTTGAAGCCTTTAGGTATTACTTATTAGCTTAAGAGTCATTTAATAAGTCAGTCTCGGTTTCGGTCCATAACCGGTCTGTGTAATTACACGACCGATGGGCTGTACCCTTACAACGTGAACAATCGATTAATAATTGATCTAGGCCTAAACCTGATCCATTTAATTAATGTATTGGTCGGTTCAATTCGAGGAACATTGTACAGACCAAAAATTGACACCCCTATACAATCATGTTGTGATATATATATATATATATATATATAAAAGTTTCTTTTTTAAATTTAAAATTTTCACTTTCTTTTCCTTTTAATTGCCCTTGCAACCAAACTGAGCTTAAAACTTAGTTGGCAAGGAGCTTATATTTCAGGGAAGTGGAAGGTTATAAGTTTGATTCCTCTTACCGTCTTGAGGCTACTCAAGCGGGGTGTTAAGTGTACTTTTCTTGCTTTTGATGCAGATGGAATGGTTCTTATTCAATCTTGAAATGACTATGCCCATGTAGTTGTGGGGTTAGTATGGACCCATAGGATTACTCAAACAAAAGGTTTGGATATTAGCCAAAAAAATATGAGAGAGAATATGCCTTTACATGCAAAAATCAATGAATGATTTTGAAAATTTTCCAACAAAAAATCCAGAATATTACCAACATATCTGAAGGTTAAGATTGTCAATCACCAACTCCGCCAGTGTTTTATATTGCCGGTCCTAGCCTTATATAAAGGAGGAGGATCGACAATCGTCGTTGTATAAATTTTTGGAACGAAGGGTATCCTGAGGTAAAGAAAGGATATGATCTGAAGCATTTCACACAAAAAAAAGTACAAATATCTCCATTCTTTCGTTATTGAAGTGTCCATAATATCAAGTTATCAACCTTCTTTATCCAACCATCTGCAAAAGTTCCCTTTTGAAAATTGTTACCCCAGAAACCCCACCCTATGATTACAGTTAATCAAATATCTATTCACAAACATACAAATACAAATATTTAATTAAATACTTAAAAATGAAATTTTCATTCTTAAACATCAAATAACCCCAATATTCCAAGAACGAAATGAAATTTCTAAATCATTCAATTACTTATATTCCTACGGAAGCTAACAACTCTCAATCTCCATCATTTTATGTCTGTACCATATTGATATCACCAATCTTTCAAAGTCACAAAAAAATTCATGCATGTTGAAAATTGTCACATTAAATAAATAACGTTTAAATTGAAAAAATAATGCACTCTCAAGTTGAATATCATACATACCTTTTATATATCACTCATCAACTTGGATGCTAAGGTATACTTAGGTTAGATAGCATTTATAAATACCTCGTTCAAAACATCAACCAAATGAAGGTTTTTTTTTATATGATTACGTGTCATTAAAATGATTCTAATAGTTTCAATCCCAACGATTTTTAATTGGTTTTTCGCATTTGTTTGTGAGGGCGAAAAGTAGTTGTAGAGGGTTGGCTTTAAAACCGCGATCCCCCCTTTTCCATTGTGAAGAATTTCATTACTTTCCCCACCATTCTGACCGAGGTTCTGGGATCCAAATCGTCTCATCCCTGAGATTCGGGAGGCGTGGCGGCGACCCCACTGGATGGTCGCCATGTGGGGGTGGCGACCATCCAGTAGAGCCGCCACGCCTCTCGAATCTCAGGGATGAGACGATTTGATTTTCGAGGTTCTGTGCTTTTTGGGAGACACGACTCAAACCGTCCATCCTGACAAGTAATCGGTTCCAAAATCTATCCCAAAAACCGTTCCAATAAACTAATGGGTGGGACGGTTCCGTTTTCAGTTCCGGTTCCTAATAGTTTGATTCCGGGTCTGATTTCCAGTTCCAGTCCCGATTCGTGCTGAACCGGAGAATGATTCGGAATCAACCGATTCGTGCCCGAGTCTTTGAACCATGTCGTAGCACCATTGTTTCTTCTGAACAGGAGGGAGCGGTTTAGATCGTGCGATTAGAGAAAGAAGAGATTCATGTCACCAACACTTAAACAGTGATAACTGAAAATCTCAACCAGATGAAATGGTGAAAGCAAGTAGGGCGTTTCTTAGGGATGCCGGCGCCAGAATCAGCAAGACTTTATCAGATATTCTTGTCTGCCCACTTTCCAAACAACCCTTGAGGTAATTGGAAGGAATTTACGCGACAAATTTTAAATTTCCCCCTATATTTTTCGAGCTTATACGAACCCTAGGAAGAAAATTTAATTTTCGATGTTTATATTTGCGTTCAGGGTATGCGAGGAATCGAATTCCCTTATAAGTGACGCGCTTGGAGTTTCTTATCCGGTGAGATCTTCTCTTCAATTTCCATTTGCAGCTTTTTAAACTTTCTGAAATCAGATAACAATGCCTGCTTATAACTCAATTGGATTCCCTAATAAGTAGAAAATTTTTGCTAATCCTTACCTCCTGATGACACATATCACATTCCGCATTTTTATTTTGAGTCTTCATCCAATATTCCGGTTAAAGCATCCTCAAATTTTTACAGAAATCATCATCATAGATACACAGAAACGGTTACTCAATTTGTTCCCTTATAATCCCCGGACTCGAAGTTTTTGATAAACTTGGAAGCTGGAGTGTATCTTAGCCTGTATGTTTTTAGTTCCTATTTTAAACTTTTTTTTCTTGGGTGAATCTGTTGTAACCTTTATTATTTCTTCATTAATTTTTTTAAGTTTGAATGCTCAATTGTTTTGTAGATTGTTGATGGAATCCCTTGCCTGGTACCAAAGGATGGAAAATTGCTCGAGACTGACGACTTATCTACACCTAATGATGCCACTGATTCGTCTATGCTGAACAAAGAGGATGGATATCAAGGGGGTAACCCTAGTTGATTCATCTAAGTAAGAATTTTTGTGAAGACAGAATTCCTTTCAGAGAGAATTTTTGGATAATTTCTCACAAAATTTATTTTCTTAGGAGGAAATCTTTTAATCTACATTAAGTGGGATGTTGGTTGTTTCACTGAATGAAATAACAATGGAGCCTCTAGAGCTCTCAAATGATTTTGTTGAATAAACTTGTACATGAGAAGAAACTTTGCTATATATGACTTTCCTGGGTTCAACTTCTTGTGGTTTTGTTTGCTTAAGCAATGGAACCTCTCGTTCAAAATTCTGCACTAATATATATATATCCACTATTTGAGAAGTTTTTGAACACTTGTGAACAAAATTGGTGGAGAAACAATATCGTCATGGTCACATATTAAAGTGATTCGATGTGTTCAGCTGCCAATGAAGGTTATGCTTCAATTCTAAACTATCTTCTCAAACAACTTTTTTCCCCCCTACTTAGAACTCTATAATCAGATTTTTTGATGTTTAGATGCCTTCATTATTATTTGCTTTATAAGAAATTATACATTATATATTAGTTTTTGCGGCTTCTTAGAATTTAAACATTTCTGAAGGTGGAATCTCCCAAAGCCATATATGCGAGTCTGTTCTGTGAGCACTTGACGGGCCATGACAATGATATTTTAGGTTTGGAATTGGGATGTAATTTTCCCTTCTTTGTTGGTGCAGGATAACTTGGTTTATCTCAGTTCCATGAAGCTAAATACTGTAGGATAACAATAAAAAAAAAACTTAAATTTACAGTGCAGAGTGGAGTTAAGTTTCTCCTGTTGTTGCAGCATGCTTTGTCACCGTGCAAAAGGAGAGTGAACAACTACCTTTAATCATTTGGACTTCAACATTGCTAAATACATGATGTTGTCAATTTCGTTTTGTTAAATGCATGGTCTGTTAACATTGATTTTGTTGTCCTTACCATGGGGTACTTATAGCTCCAATACTTGCACAAAAATAAATATTTGATCTTATGTAAAACATGTAATCCTTTCATTTTATTGGCAAGCAAATCCTGGATTGCCGATCTTGGTCATTTACTTTAATCAGGTTAGATGAACTGGACTGTCTGATTTACAAACTTACTAGCTAGTGATAAAAAGTCCTTTAGTCCACCTTTAGAATCATTCTGACCATTCTGAGCTAGGAATATCCATGACAGGCTTTCCCCTGAAATACAAATGTTACGGGTTCTTTCTTTCATATCCGTACTCATCATTTAGGGGAAAGGAGAGGACCCTTTGGTGCTGTCTTCCCATATCTGGGGCAATCTGAAGATTTACTGTTGCATAAACTGATGTTTTGATGAGTGATATGTGGGAAAACTGCATCAATTGGACAACTTTTGGTGAGACCACAATTGGCCTTCAAGATGGCATTGGAGACCCATGCCTCTAGGATCATTTTAATTTACTTGCAGGGATTGGAGATGAATCCTGTGAGTTAATATGGTTGAATGGTTATAATGACATGGTGACTACGGATGGCACTGCATTTGGAATCTGTGGTTGCTTTTCGCCGGCTGTTCTGTATGTCTATATAGTTCTTGTTTTAGCCTCAGAGAAGGTGATGATCCAGACTGAAATTTGAAACTAAACGATGAACCTGCTGAATTTTATGGAAATGTGATTATATATGATCCATTTTTGTATCTTGAAATTTTTTTGCTCAAGAAGTATTTGAATTTCATTCAGATGTGCAAGATGCAAACTTGATTGACATTTCCACAACTGTTATGTAATTGGAGGTATCATGCACATCTATAAACATTGGAATGCTGAACTATAATAGTGATCCCTGAGAAGATGTTGGATCTGTCACTAACCGTGATGGGGTAGTAAATGAGACCTCCAAGTTTAGGTGGGGGCAAAAAAATAATCCTTTGTCCCATGAAAAATTATGCTAATGCCCTTTTATTTGTGTCAAAAGTTCAAATTAGACCAATATGTCCACATCAAAACACATCCCAAATTTTTCACTACCTTAATCCTACAACAGTGGAACAGGATAAGTGGTAGTTTAATCCAATAAAATTTGGGCTATGACAAAATAAGATGACATTTCTGGGGTAAGAATTTCATGTTTGAAACCTGCAGAAACAATAGCCAGCAACTACCAGCCTTTTTGTCTAAGGAGATTATACAAGAAATGGGGTTCATCCTTATATTTTATCAATCTATAACAAGGTTCAAATATACAGACTTGGGAACAGGATTGGCCGTCCGATGTCGATCTAGATGGGGATCAAACCATAAAGAATTACAAAAGGGAAAATAACTTAAAGGTGTTTGGCATTTTCCTATAAAGAAAGTGAGAAGAAACAAGTCATCATTACAAAAAAAATTCCGTTGCCGGGAATCGAACCCGGGTCTCCTGGGTGAAAGCCAGATATCCTAACCGCTGGACGACAACGGATGGTTGATGATACCCTCCATATTTTTATTTTAGTAGTCTCATTATCACATTATCTCATTGTCACACAAGAATCAATGGATACTAAAATATTGCTTTCCATGTGGCAAACTGATGTATTTTGTCCCCCGGATATTGGTTGGTCGACATGTTTGGAGATGAAGGGAACAAATGTCCATTTCTTCGTCCTTTACATCCCCATCTAAGGTTTTAGGAACCGGAATCAGGGCTTGGAATCAGTTTCCGGTGATTCAGATCTGGATCAGACCGAATCGGTCGATTCCAGCCAAACGATCCACTTTTTGGCTGGTTTAGGAATCGGGCAATAATATAATAATAAAAATCTTATAAAACCAGGGCAACAGGAGACCCGGAAAAACAAAACTTGTCCTTGTCGGGTGGAGAGGCATATAGAGGAGAGATGACAAGAACTAGATAGGCATCTTAGTGCACGAGGTTTTTGTTACTATAGGGTCTAGGGAAGGATAGAATGTATGAAGTTTTACCCTTCCATATGACGAGAACTAGATAAAGACTACAAAAACACTTCTTACTCTTGTGAATTCAATATTAAGGCAAACGATGGGTTATATTCTCGTGAAATCAGTAAGGCAAAAGATGTATTAACTTTTTCACAAGGTCTGTCATTTTTTCAAATGTCATAAGACATTTATTTTGCCATGTGAATAAATGATGTGTCCATTTTGAATATTAGATAGGGAGAATATGATCTAAATTAATCATTTGTCAAATTTTGGGGTCTAAGTCTATTCAGTAGTCCTTTTTTTTTTTATTGATTTGCATTCCATGTATATCTATTTATTCATGTATGAAATAGTAACATAACAAAGCAAAATATATTGTTTAAGACCATTTAATAAACATATGACATCAAATATAATATCATATATCAAACATATGATTATGTAATCAACCAATATAATGGAGTGTAAACACATACCTTATACACATACCTTATACGATCTGAAACAGGTAATCAACTAGGGCTAAGTCGTGTTGTTACACTCTCCTTAAGATTATGTTTGCCCCCTATATGGTGCAATCGATCCCCGCAAACCAACCTCTAAGATAAAGTAGTCCTTTACAAAGACACCCAACCAATGTGCACTCACCGTTGAATATAAATAAAGATTCGACGGCTAAGGTTAATAGTCTTTTAAAACAATGATGAAACCGGCTCTATCGATAAATCAAAGTAGAGAGTGAGTTAGAGGGAGAAGGAGGAGAAATATAAATTTTTGTATTCAAATCTTGAGTGATTTGGATGAGACAACATTCTCTATTTATAGAAGACAAATGCCTCTCCAAAAGTCACTACCAAGGGGTATGAGTGTACCTCTTTATACTAAAAGACAAATCACCATCCTTCCAAAATGGTACACATGAAAATATATGTATTCATACCTATATCCATATCTATTTTCCTATTCATGTTTATATCCATATCCAACTCAAAACAAAATTCAAATTAAATTTTCTTATTGAATTTAATTTTAAAATTTTTTTAAACTTTTTTTTTTCGACATTAAAAACAACAATTCATGTATTCAAAAAGGAAATGAATACCCGTAGGTAGGTTTCAAGCACCTCTAGTGATGGTTCAACAAATCTTGGATTGGCCGAATAGGTCATGATCGATCGATTCAACTCAACCTATCTTCTTCTTCTCTTCTTTTTTTTATTAATATTTTTTTAGTTTTTAACAAAATTTTCCAATATCGGTTGAATTGAAATCTACAAGCAAGGTTCAAGAGCACGAACTCAAGCATGAGAATCTCAATCTGATCTCAAGTTGAATCAACCCAGATTGGGCTGAATTAGCCAAAACAATACTAGAAATTAATTTACACGTGTGCCTTTTCTGTTCCAACCGTGCGTGCTAACTCAGGATATGGGCCATACGGCACAGGTTCGGCCCTAAACGATCCTGATCCAACCGCACCGATTCTTCTAATAATTACTTGAATCATGCCTGTCTTAAAATGTGGCCGCCGCTTTGGCCTTGTTCTGATAAAATCTTGGAAGGTCTCCTTAAAAGTACCCAATTGAAGGATTTCAGCCCGACCACCACGACAACCTCAACCCCTAAAGAAAAAACAAAAGAGATGGTCCCTGGAAGCCCCACGCGCGAATGGCCTTATTAAAGCTAAATCCCTCCCGTATGGTCGGACCTACACCAGGGGGAAGTCTTCAGTCTTTTTCTCTTTGACACCAGTTCGGCTGCTCCACATGATCAGTTTAATAAGTGAAAGGTCTGGAACTCTGAATTAACCACCGTCTGTCCCGGCTGCCAAACGGATAATTGCTGATAGAGGTCATCTGAGTAGTTTTAATGCCAGGTATCATGTGATCGATACTGTATATAATACTGTTGATGTCGAAAACCATGCAGTCTTCCTCGTCAGTCTGTGACCAGCAAAACAAATGAGATAAAGATAGTTGGGTTATAGATCTGGAGTAATTCCGATGCCTAAGTTAGTATTCCAAATGCAAACAACACTGTAGAAATCAGACTATTGAAATGATCGAGTTTTAAGAGAGTTGTGTAGCATGTAATGGTGTTACTTAGTGTGGTTTTGGTTTAACGGTGCGTTTTGGTGTGTAATGAATAAAACCAAAATCAAATCATTTATTAAATGGTTTCAAAATGTTTACGAGAAAACCAATGAAATCATTAAAATAATCTTAATCATATATAAAAGTGGATTTACGATTTAAAAGTATGTCATGTGAAAGCATCAAAATATAATTTATTTCTATATATATAGACATTAAACACTAAGGAATTAAATTAAAGGTTTAGTCGGTTTTAATAGTTTCAAATAGTCGGTTTAAACAGTTTCATTCTTGAAACCAGAATCGAATCGTTTAACTAAACAATTTCATTTCTGAAACTAAAATCAAATCATTTAATAATCGATTTCATGAGTTCGGTTTGAACAGTTCGATTCGATTTTGATACACGGTTCAATATAAAATAATTTATCAAAGGATATAAAAAGTGAAGTGAATGACTTATGGGTATTACTATCTATTTATGGAGTCAGCATTGCAAGCTAAGCAAGGCAAGTGTGGATTCATCTCATATCAGATCATCTTCCTCATAACAAGATTCCATTATCTATCTGAGGCAAGACTCTCCGAACTCTACAAGGTAAGATTTTGTAAGATTTTTCAAAGTCAGTGTAATAAAATCTATCAAGTTATATATGATAAGACTAGATTGGAACCGAATCCTCTCCCACGGCAGGAGATTCCTGCCGCTGATCCAAGGGCTAGGGATCAGTCGGCCAGCCTACCAATACATTGGAAGGTGGGCCAGTTGAAATCCCGCCCTTGGCCGGTGGCAGATGGGCGAGAGAGGATTTTTATACGACTGGATTCTTGTCTTGGAAATCCATGGGATATTGGCAATGTCCCCTCTAAAATAAATTTGCGGATGAACGGTTAGAGCCCACGATGGTACAACTAGTTGTTCCTTTGGATTTTGACACATAGCTATACGTGATAGGTAGATGGTTGGTATTTGGGGTTACCTGAGCAGTTGGGACTTGGGGTAGTTGGTGGTTGTTGTCTCTGTATATGGGACCCAACTCAAGAGCTCTACGTGCCACGTAATTTCATTCCGCGGTTTTGATTGGCAAGCTTCCCAGTGAAGGCTGTGGTCCCACAAATGCGATTCAAGGCAGTCCGTCCCGTCAACCTAATACAGGAAAGAGAATATGCTGTGACTATATAGTACTGTAGGCAAAATATAAACGACTCTTTATTGTCGGAACTGAAAGCCGTCTCCTGAAAGCTCCCCCAAATCCAGTTGCCCTGAAGCCCTGAAAATGGCCGATTACTTGCCACTGAAGGGTGAAGATGGAGAAGAAGAAGCTAAACCAGAACCAAGGGGAAGAACTAACAATCGTCTCATCTCCCTCGACGTTTTTCGTGGTCTTGCAGTCTTTGTGAGCTCTTTCTTCCTTCTCCTTCTTCCATGTTTACGCTTAGAAACTGGAAAGCATTTTGTCTCTTGTTTCTTGGTTGCTGAAACTCTCTTCTGGTTAACTTCTCTGAGCCTTTGGTGGTTTTTTGATGTTTTCTTTTGTGGTTTTTGAGCTTGTTCAGCTACCTTTGCGTATTAAATACGCTTTGCCATTTCGATTTCTGGTGGTACGGATGCTTTACGGTGCTTCATATTCGGAATTCAGAGTTCAGAATTCAGAATTCGAATTCTAAACACAACGCTTTAGTTCTGAACTAGCTCCGGCTGATTGCTTTGTCATTTATGACTCTTGTCTATTGTAACACCAGTAGATGATGCTACATCGTATAGGTCTCTGAATCAGATTGTGTGTCTGGCTTGATCAGAACTGTCGTTCAGTTAAGTCAAGTCAGTTTTAATTTTTGAGTTGGATGAAAGCAACTTGACCTGTATTTAGAACCATGCGTAGGAAGAAACCATGTACAGAGGGAGGTAGTCTTGTTGGGAGTCCAAGTTGCTGACCGTAGGGACAGGTTCATGGCTTAGTCTAACTACACACACAAAAACAATAAGAATGACACAATGGCAACTCAACAATAAAGACCAACACCTCAAAAAAGAGGTCATGAGTTCTATTCTCCTTGGGGCCACTACCTACCTAAAAAAAAAAACTCAACAATTGAAACTGAAACAGTTATGCATGCCTGCTTATATATTTTTCAAGTCAAAACCTCCAAAAACATCAAAATCAGAGATGTAAGCAACCAATTTTGACAAGCTGGTAGGTCCATTCATGCCTGAAAAATTATGGCTCTCCTGAAGCTGATACCTTTGAAATCAGATGAATACTAATAAATTAGTACACCTGAGTGTCATAAGGATCAGAAGTTGTGAAATTATGAATGCAGAACTATCTTAATTTCATTTGGTCTTCCAAATTATTCTTTTATTTTAACATGGAAGAATGGACAATTTTTTTTTTCCAAATTCCATCAGTTAAGCTTTCCATTAACATTAATTCACATTTGCTTGATATTATTCTTTTGCAGCTCATGATATTCGTCGATTATGCTGGCTCTGTTTTTCCATTTATTGCGCACTCCCCATGGAATGGGGTACACTTGGCAGATTTTGTGATGCCTTTCTTTCTATTTATTGCTGGTGTTTCTCTCTCACTTGTCTACAAGGTATCTGATGATTTTATTCTTGCACATTTATTTATTGAGTGGAAGAGTTTAGATATTGTTCTTTATTTTGAATTATCATTGCTTCCTATGAATTTCCCTCTCTTTCTTTCTTTCTTTTTAGATTTCCACTTCTTGAGCTTCCCATGAATTTCCTTTCATTTTCTTCTCTTTTTAGTTTTTCACTTCAGTGACTTGCCTGGAGTCAGAATGTGACCGGAGGATTGTGATGCATCACTGGTCCTGGACTCTGATCGGTTTACAGTCATTGTTGATCGATCATTTCTGATCTGCCTTCACTGAGGTTTTTATAGTGTAGTTTACATTAAATGTACTTCTCTTATTTGCAGAATGTACCGAACAAAGTACTAGCTACAGGCAAGGCAGTGCTGAGGGCGGCCGAACTCTTTCTTCTTGGTACTCTTCTTCAAGGTAATATCATGGATACCCGTCAATTGCAGTATTTTAGGTAAATTATATTTGAACTGTATCTTTGGAAAAAGTTAATTAATTTGAGTCGTAATAATTTGCTTTAAAAAGGGTACCATGGTTCAGATCTGTCTATTTGTTTTTTTTTTTTTTTCAATGATTATAGTTGTTAAATTCTCTTTGAGGATGTTGGCATGATGATTGTGTGATTCCTTGCATGTAGCTGGACCATATGAGGCTTCAGTTTTATCTTTTAGCAGATATGTTTCCGTTGTAAGTATATGGTGATTCTTTCCTTCGCCGACATTTTATCAAGGTTTAATCATACTGATGGAACTCATGAACTTCATATGTTACTGTAACAAGTCACAGAACACTCTTCTACTAATGAAACAACGGCTTAGTTCCTAAAGGATGACCATACAATCTTAAGGTGTCAATGGTGTTCCTTATAGTGGTCTTGGGGAAATATATGTAAAAATGTGAATGGATGGCTTTCGGGCATCAGATAGATAGGGGTGGGGTAGAATCCTGGTAAAAAAGGCTTTAAGAGTTTTAGGCCAAATAGGTTAAAACAGCCGCAGCTTCATCAGATTGGCTGTTATTTTCTTTTGGTGTCTTGATATATGATGTTTTTGTTTCTGAAATGTATGACATTGCTGTCTTTAAAACTGATGAACAACTAGCTTGCTTATCTCAAAAGCAATCTGGAGAGAATCTTGAAATTTTACTGGATTCTTTTCCTTTGTTGGTATTTTTCCATAAGTTGAAAGGGAAATTCAATGTAGGGACCCTCATTGCAGCTTATAGATGAGAATCATGAGATACTTGAAAGTATAGGAAACTTAATTTCTAAACTCAAAGCCTTATCCCAAGTAAATGGGTTCGGTTGCATGGATTCTTGTCCGCCAATTAGCTTTGTTTGATGTCATACTTGAAACAAGGCCTAAGCTATGCATGTCTTTCCAAATTACCTCCTCTAGAGTCATCTTAGGTCTGCCCTTAGCTCTTTTAGATCCTTCAATCTGAATCAAATCACTCCTCCATACTGGAGCATTTAACGGCTTCTGTTGCACATGGTTGTACCATCTTAAATGACTTTCTCGTAGCTTATCTATCGGCGCTACTCCCAAATCAGCTATAATACGATCATTCCTTACCATATCCTTCCTAGTTTTGCCACAAATCCATCTCAACATCCTCATTTCAGTTACACTAAGTTTATCTATATGATGTTTCTTAACTGCCCAACATTCCACACCATATATTATAGCTGGTCGAATGATTGTTCTATAAAATTTCCTTTAAGTTTTAAAGGAATACACCGATCACATAGCACTCTAGATGCACCTCTTCACTTCATCCATCCTATTTTAATATAATCACTTTGTTGGATCTCCCTCTCATCAATTTTCATCACCTCATTATCCGTCCTTGTGTGATTAAAGTTACACACCATAGACTCCAACTTTTTTCTATTTATCTTAGAACCCTTTGATTCCAATGTTTATTTCCATAGCTCCTACTTGGCATTAATCATTGTTTTTGTCTCATCTACCAAAATAATACTGTTGAATTAGAAAAAGAATGAGAGAGTTGCGATCTCCTCATCCTACTATCTTATTTATAATGAAATATTAAAGGCAGAATTACAATAATATCCCCACTAACAATAAATAGAGAAGAAATAAAAAAATAACTACTAAATTACTAATCTACCCCCATAATTATAATTCGACATTTATAATACCCCCCTCAAGTTGATGCATATATATTAGACATGCACAACTTGGATAATAATAGATGAAACCGTTTCCCCGGGAGTCATTTGGTAAAGATGTCAGCCACTTGATCATTGGACTGAACATATGGAACACAAATCCTTCTACTATCCAATTTTTCTTTGATAAAGTAGCGATCAATTTCCACATACTTGGTCCTATCATGTTGTACTGGATTGTGAGCAATACTAATTGCAGCCTTATTGTCACAAAATAATCTCATAGGCTAGGTAGTATGGATACCCTGATCCTTGAGTAATCCTTGCAATCATAACAGCTCACATATTCCCTGAGCCATAGCTCTAAACTCGGCCTCTGCATTGGAACGGGCTACCACATTCTACTTCTTGCTGCGCCAAGTAACCAGATTTCCTCCAATAAATGTACAATATCCTGAGGTAGATTTTCTATCTGGATTTCCTGCCCAGTCTGCATCAGTGTAAGCATCAACTCTGAGATGACCCTGAGAAGAGAGTAGCATTCTTCTTCCAGGAGCAGATTTCAGATAGTGCAATATGCAGAGAACTGCATCCATATGGGAAGTATATGGGTCATGCATAAAATGACTTACCAAACTTACTGCAAAAGCAAAATCAGGTCGAATGTGAGCTAAGTATATCAATTTTTCAACTAATCGTTGGTACTGTTCCTTATCAACTGATGTACCGGTCTTTTCTTGTGACCTGGTATTAGGAACAATTGGTGTCTCATAGGGCCGACACTGTCCAGTCTCTAAAAGAAGATCAAGTATGTACTTTCGCTGAGACAAATAGATACCTTTGGTGGAGCGTGCAACCTCAATCCCAAGAAAATATCTCAGTTTTCTTAGGTCTTTTACTTCAAACTCTTTTCCCAAGAAGGCTCAGCCGTCTAATTTCTTCATCATCATTGCCTGTAATCACAATATCATCTACATATACCATGAGAATAGTGATTTTTTCGTCCTTTTGCTTAATGAACAATGTGTGATCAGCATTACTTTGTTTGTAACCCATGAGATCATAGACCTGTGAAACCTCCCAAACCAGGCCCTAGGTAATTGCTTGAGCTTATAGAGAGATCGTTTTAGCTTACACACTTTTCCTTTAGGGGCTGATGATGTAAACCCTGGAGGAACATTCATGTACACTTCCTTAGCTAACTCTCCATGAAGGAATGCATTGTTGACGTCCAATTGTTGTAGATCCTAATCAAAATGTACTGCACAGGCTAAAATGACACGAATAATAGTCATTTTCGCCACAAGAGCAAATGTCTCCTGATAATCGATTCCATAAGTTTGTGTGAAGCCTCGGGCTACTAATCTGGCCTTGTATCTGTCTATAGACTCGTCTTCTTTTTGCTTTACAGTAAAGATAAACTTGCACCCAATAGTTTTCTTCCTTAGTGGAAGGTCAACGAGATCCCATGTCTCATTCATCCTTAAGGCAATCATTTCTTCTACCATGGCTGCTTTCCTTCTCGCATCTGCAACTGCATCCTGCCAATGTTTGGGAATAGACACAGTAGACAAAGTGGAGACAAAAGCTAGGTATGATGGAGAGAGGGGTGGAGGTTAGTGGCAGGCTGTGGGGTATCAACAAGTGGTAGCGGCAGATCTTTGGGCAAGAAGAAAAAAAGAAAAGAAGAGAAGAGAAGAGAAGAGAAGGCTAGAGCTAGGTTAGCTCTGATACCATGTTGAATCAGAGAAAGAATGAAAGAGTTGTGATCTTCTCATCCTACCATCTTATTTATAATGATATATTAAAGGCAAAATTACAATAATATCCCCACTAACAATAAATAGAGAAAAAATAAAAAAATAACTACTAAATTACTAATCTACCCCCATAATTATAATTCGACATTTATAATACCCCCCTCAAGTTGATGCATATATATTAGACATGCACAACTTGGATAATAATAGATGAAACCGTTTCCCCGGGAGTCATTTGGTAAAGATGTCAGCCACTTGATCATTGGACTGAACATATGGAACACAAATCCTTCTACTATCCAATTTTTCTTTGATAAAGTAGCGATCAATTTCCACATACTTGGTCCTATCATGTTGTACTGGATTGTGAGCAATACTAATTGCAGCCTTATTGTCACAAAATAATCTCATAGGCTAGGTAGTATGGATACCCTGATCCTTGAGTAATCCTTGCAATCATAACAGCTCACATATTCCCTGAGCCATAGCTCTAAACTCGGCCTCTGCATTGGAACGGGTTACCACATTCTACTTCTTGCTGCGCCAAGTAACCAGATTTCCTCCAATAAATGTACAATATCCTGAGGTAGATTTTCTATCTGGATTTCCTGCCCAGTCTGCATCAGTGTAAGCATCAACTCTGAGATGACCCTGAGAAGAGAGTAGCATTCTTCTTCCAGGAGCAGATTTCAGATAGTGCAATATGCAGAGAACTGCATCCATATGGGAAGTATATGGGTCATGCATAAAATGACTTACCAAACTTACTGCAAAAGCAAAATCAGGTCGAATGTGAGCTAAGTATATCAATTTTTCAACTAATCGTTGGTACTGTTCCTTATCAACTGATGTACCGGTCTTTTCTTGTGACCTGGTATTAGGAACAATTGGTGTCTCATAGGGCCGACACTGTCCAGTCTCTAAAAGAAGATCAAGTATGTACTTTCGCTGAGACAAATAGATACCTTTGGTGGAGCGTGCAACCTCAATCCCAAGAAAATATCTCAGTTTTCTTAGGTCTTTTACTTCAAACTCTTTTCCCAAGAAGGCTCAGCCGTCTAATTTCTTCATCATCATTGCCTGTAATCACAATATCATCTACATATACCATGAGAATAGTGATTTTTTCGTCCTTTTGCTTAATGAACAATGTGTGATCAGCATTACTTTGTTTGTAACCCATGAGATCATAGACCTGTGAAACCTCCCAAACCAGGCCCTAGGTAATTGCTTGAGCTTATAGAGAGATCGTTTTAGCTTACACACTTTTCCTTTAGGGGCTGATGATGTAAACCCTGGAGGAACATTCATGTACACTTCCTTAGCTAACTCTCCATGAAGGAATGCATTGTTGACGTCCAATTGTTGTAGATCCTAATCAAAATGTACTGCACAGGCTAAAATGACACGAATAATAGTCATTTTCGCCACAAGAGCAAATGTCTCCTGATAATCGATTCCATAAGTTTGTGTGAAGCCTCGGGCTACTAATCTGGCCTTGTATCTGTCTATAGACTTGTCTTCTTTTTGCTTTACAGTAAAGATAAACTTGCACCCAATAGTTTTCTTCCTTAGTGGAAGGTCAACGAGATCCCATGTCTCATTCATCCTTAAGGCAATCATTTCTTCTACCATGGCTGCTTTCCTTCTCGCATCTGCAACTGCATCCTGCCAATGTTTGGGAATAGACACAGTAGACAAAGTGGAGACAAAAGCTAGGTATGATGGAGAGAGGGGTGGAGGTTAGTGGCAGGCTGTGGGGTATCAACAAGTGGTAGCGGCAGATCTTTGGGCAAGAAGAAAAAAAGAAAAGAAGAGAAGAGAAGAGAAGAGAAGGCTAGAGCTAGGTTAGCTCTGATACCATGTTGAATCAGAGAAAGAATGAAAGAGTTGTGATCTTCTCATCCTACCATCTTATTTATAATGATATATTAAAGGCAAAATTACAATAATATCCCCACTAACAATAAATAGAGAAAAAATAAAAAAATAACTACTAAATTACTAATCTACCCCCATAATTATAATTCGACATTTATAATACCCCCCTCAAGTTGATGCATATATATTAGACATGCACAACTTGGATAATAATAGATGAAACCGTTTCCCCGGGAGTCATTTGGTAAAGATGTCAGCCACTTGATCATTGGACTGAACATATGGAACACAAATCCTTCTACTATCCAATTTTTCTTTGATAAAGTAGCGATCAATTTCCACATACTTGGTCCTATCATGTTGTACTGGATTGTGAGCAATACTAATTGCAGCCTTATTGTCACAAAATAATCTCATAGGCTAGGTAGTATGGATACCCTGATCCTTGAGTAATCCTTGCAATCATAACAGCTCACATATTCCCTGAGCCATAGCTCTAAACTCGGCCTCTGCATTGGAACGGGTTACCACATTCTACTTCTTGCTGCGCCAAGTAACCAGATTTCCTCCAATAAATGTACAATATCCTGAGGTAGATTTTCTATCTGGATTTCCTGCCCAGTCTGCATCAGTGTAAGCATCAACTCTGAGATGACCCTGAGAAGAGAGTAGCATTCTTCTTCCAGGAGCAGATTTCAGATAGTGCAATATGCAGAGAACTGCATCCATATGGGAAGTATATGGGTCATGCATAAAATGACTTACCAAACTTACTGCAAAAGCAAAATCAGGTCGAATGTGAGCTAAGTATATCAATTTTTCAACTAATCGTTGGTACTGTTCCTTATCAACTGATGTACCGGTCTTTTCTTGTGGCCTGGTATTAGGAACAATTGGTGTCTCATAGGGCCGACACTGTCCAGTCTCTAAAAGAAGATCAAGTATGTACTTTCGCTGAGACAAATAGATACCTTTGGTGGAGCGTGCAACCTCAATCCCAAGAAAATATCTCAGTTTTCTTAGGTCTTTTACTTCAAACTCTTTTCCCAAGAAGGCTCAGCCGTCTAATTTCTTCATCATCATTGCCTGTAATCACAATATCATCTACATATACCATGAGAATAGTGATTTTTTCGTCCTTTTGCTTAATGAACAATGTGTGATCAGCATTACTTTGTTTGTAACCCATGAGATCATAGACCTGTGAAACCTCCCAAACCAGGCCCTAGGTAATTGCTTGAGCTTATAGAGAGATCGTTTTAGCTTACACACTTTTCCTTTAGGGGCTGATGATGTAAACCCTGGAGGAACATTCATGTACACTTCCTTAGCTAACTCTCCATGAAGGAATGCATTGTTGACGTCCAGTTGTTGTAGATCCTAATCAAAATGTACTGCACAGGCTAAAATGACACGAATAATAGTCATTTTCGCCACAAGAGCAAATGTCTCCTGATAATCGATTCCATAAGTTTGTGTGAAGCCTCGGGCTACTAATCTGGCCTTGTATCTGTCTATAGACTTGTCTTCTTTTTGCTTTACAGTAAAGATAAACTTGCACCCAATAGTTTTCTTCCTTAGTGGAAGGTCAACGAGATCCCATGTCTCATTCTTCCTTAAGGCAATCATTTCTTCTACCATGGCTGCTTTCCTTCTCGCATCTGCAACTGCATCCTGCCAATGTTTGGGAATAGACACAGTAGACAAAGTGGAGACAAAAGCTAGGTATGATGGAGAGAGGGGTGGAGGTTAGTGGCAGGCTGTGGGGTATCAACAAGTGGTAGCGGCAGATCTTTGGGCAAGAAGAAAAAAAGAAAAGAAGAGAAGAGAAGAGAAGAGAAGGCTAGAGCTAGGTTAGCTCTGATACCATGTTGAATCAGAGAAAGAATGAAAGAGTTGTGATCTTCTCATCCTACCATCTTATTTATAATGATATATTAAAGGCAAAATTACAATAATATCCCCACTAACAATAAATAGAGAAAAAATAAAAAAATAACTACTAAATTACTAATCTACCCCCATAATTATAATTCGATATTCATAACAAATATCATCAGCAAAAAGCATGCACCAAGGAACTTCATCTTGAATGTCTCTAGCTAAATCATCCATATTTCTAAAATATGCTAAAATATGCAAACATAAACTATATGACAATGCTTGTATGTAGGGTCCCTTGGAGGGGTCTTAATCTATTTCAAGGTCACTTAACCATAAATCACCTATGTAATAAGTAACATCAGCACGTTCAGGCATGATTTAGGAACTTACACTTGATGCATTGTATCTGAGCCTCTGCTGTGCTAGTTGTCACGACCCGCGACCCACACTAAGGCCATGACATAGTGCTCTTCAGAAAAGGATGGTCTTCTGAAGAAAGAACAGTTTCCACTTGTAGTTCACAAATATGGGTGGTTCCTTCTAGATCTTAGTGGGAATCTTGCCTTTCAAGAGAGTTATTCTGGATTTAGGTTAAACTCAGGCAAAAGGCTATTAAAGTTGTTTGTATATTTTTGAGTTGACTTTTAATCATAACAATTCTGCTTTCAAGTTTAGAGTTGGTTGTTGCTATAACTATTGTGTTTCGTTTGATTTTGCTAGTTGGGTTCTAAGGTATTCTGTCAATCCATTGTCTCGTTGTTTGTATCCTGTTGTTTGTTCTTATGATCCTCCACAATTATGCCATCTACTACGTCCAATCTATATTGCTGCACTGATCTTGTGTTTGTATAAAACATTCCTACATAAGGACATTGCACATTCTTGAACTTCTTGTACTACTTGTCATAATGCACCCCCCCCAAAAAAAAAAAAAAAAAGAAAAAAAAAAAGAAGGAAGGTTTAATTAGTTTCGTTTATATTATGGAGATCTATTTACAAGATATATTGTCAATCATCGAAGGTAATCGTGTGTTCACATTATTCTCCTCATTTCAGGTGGTTATTTTCATGGATTAAATTCCTTGACATTTGGTGTTGACATTGAAAGGATTCGTTGGCTTGGCATTTTACAGGTATAGAATATGCTGATGTACACCTATATAATAAGATTGTTGTTGTGGAATTTGGAAGGCATTGTTGTATATGTTGATGTATACTTACTGTTCGTTTGAATATTATTCTTCTTATTTATCATTGAATATATGCAAAGTGTGACCATATAAATCATCTACAGGTAATGGAATGACACAGAAGGTAAAATTTCATTCATATAAAAGTTTGATCAATGAGAGAAATGATTGGCTTTGGAGGCTATATAATAAAATTATCATTATCTTTAGAAAAAGATAAAAATTTAACCTCTAAATGGCTCCATAACTTGAGTCGTATGTATACACTTGGTGCAAATGCTTCTGCTCATATTTGCTTTGTATTTTATTGGTAAACACCTATTCAATGTTTAATTTAGGGAGAAAGATCTTACGTGCTCATTCTCTTACATTCTCTCTCCTCATAAATGCACACTCTTTCCTCATTTATTATTCTGCCCCTATTCACAAACTGATGATGCTCTCTTTGCTTTCTCATAATTTCTTTGTATTTTATTGGTCAAGTAATTGACATCTATTCAGTGTTTTATTTATTTTATTAGGGCGAAATATTGGGATGCTAGCATTCCCTCACATTCTCTCTCCTCATAAATGCACTCTCTCTCCTCATTTAGTACTTTGCCCCTGATTCATGAACCTTTGATGCTCTCTCCACTGCTCCCATTGGAGCAGCATGTATGGTTTATATGGTTGCTAGCATACTGATGCTCTTCTCATTTTATTATTACCTTTTGTGTAAGTTTTTCTTTTGGTGCCACTACTAGTCCTGGTGTGCTCCATAATCTAATTGAGTTTCTTTCAATTCCCTCTGCATGCTTGGTAATTTGGTGCAGCACTTTCCTTCTATTTATTAAGTCCAAACTTGTCCCATACATATAGCTATTTATCTCATGTGCCTGTGCACAAAGTATGAAAGACTGAGAAGAGAGACTGTTCACTGTTGAACCATTGGTGTTCTTGTTTGATGGTGATGGACGGGGTTACTAAGTCCAGTCCAGCTATTTCCAACAAGTACTGAGTCAGAAATTAAATATTCCCTCCTTTCTAACAGTTCGACATTTGGTTCAGCCAAATAGTATTGTTATTGTTATTATTATAAGTACAAGTTTATAACCATCATCATCATTGTCATTAGTATTACAAATATTGCAATCATTGTTTTTATTATTGTTATCATTATGTTTATTATTTTTATTTCCTTTTGGTAGCTAATCTGGGATTAAACCCTTCACCTGAACCATTGTTTATGTTGAAAATTTGTCATAGAATTGTGATTGCATTTCAAAAATTTTGAACAAAAATGTGTGCAAAATGCCTTGTTTGGCTTTTCATGGGTCATAGAACTGAGTGTACTAAAATATTTCTTGAGAAAATCTTTGCAATCTGGCACTTAATCAATGATGCATCCTATTTTCCTTTGCCTCTTTTGTGATCTCACATAGAATACTGAAACTGGTAGTAGGTCTTTCAAATGGTACTTGAATATTTGAATAGCATAAAACTATCAGTAGATCAATTCATCCATCACTGTTAAGTTTTGTTACTTGAATAGCATAAAACTGTCAGTATATCCATTCATTCATCATTGTAAGTTTTGTTTCTTTCACGTTTGATTTATGGGCTACAAAGAGCAGCTCTTCTGAATTCTGAAGGTTGCATGAAGTCTGTATACTGTTTTGAATTCCTGATTGACTCACTTTTGCCATTTTTCCATTTATTTTACATACACAGAACAGTGAACTGAATTCTGTATTGCTTGATTGGTGACAGAGGATATCTATTGGATACATAGTTGCAGCTTTATGTGAAATTTGGCTATCTAGAAGGCAAAGGGAAGTAGGTCTTTTCAGGAGCTATTATTTGCATTGGTAATGGGGTAATCTCTGATATTCTGTTTCCTATCATAACTTCAAGAATATTTTTCTTTTTAGCTTCAGCATTCTTTTTTACCAGCTCTTCTTCCAAATCTTTGTGTATATAGAGGTGTGATGGCATCAATGAGAATTTTCCACTCTCAGTTGCTCAACTTTAGCTCTACATACCAATTCTCACCTGCTAAAACCAATACTTTAATCCTTTGGTCCTTCCAGTAATCTCATTGAATGGACTGAGCTGAAGGTTAGCAATTTTGTTTTTCTTGGTAGTCTAGTCCTACAAACAAGAATAATGATAAAATTTGAGAATGATTACAAGATATATATATATATATATATATATATAATTTTTTTTGGGGGTGGGGGGGAGTGAGTGATTATTTCCTTAGACTGCTACAGCTTTATATAGAGTGGAATGATGGAAAAAGATTCTGCAGCCGACAGAATTAGTTAGAATAAGGCTTAATTGAGTGGAGCATGGAATTTTATAAGAAATTTAAGGAAACCTTAAACTTATGATTATTGAACACCTTTATGTTAAAATTCACAAATACAGCCATTTATGTGGGTGTCCACGCTTTCAACCCCACATGTAGTTGCTAGTTGCTACTAGGGTGCCAATTAGTCGGTCAGTCTCGGTCAGGTCTAATCAGTCACCATCAATTTAATACCTTGCACCGTGACCGGCATGTTTAATTAATCAGTCCTCATATGGAAGACATGGACACTTTTACATTCGGTTCGGTCGGTCTCGGTCCCTAATCGGTCTATAAACGCGCTGCAATGATGCAAACCAATTGGTCCTGTTGTGAAATAGATTAAGAAAGAGAAAATAACAAAGGGGGAGAGAGAGAGATCGCAGAAGCCAAAAGGAACGCCTTTCTCCCCCTGTCCTCTATATATATTAACTCAGAAAGTGTAAACATATCAGAACTAGGACTCTATAAGTCAGA
Source organism: Protea cynaroides (assembly GCA_028583415.1). NCBI lineage: Eukaryota > Viridiplantae > Streptophyta > Magnoliopsida > Proteales > Proteaceae > Protea > Protea cynaroides. Next base: position 52,814,353 of record CM053272.1, read on the forward strand.
GTCCTAGTTAACAATAAAAAGAGGAGTCCTACTATGAAAGGGAACTCAAAACAAAATAGAATCCTAAGCTAACTGTTTCTACAGCAGTGTACAAATATGAAATTGACTAATTAGAGTTCGATAAGGACTCTAAGATGCTTCTTTGACTAATTGAAAGCAGCATCAACACCAGCTTGCTGCGTCAACACTCCCCCTCAAGCTGGAGATGGAGTATAGATATCTTTGAGACCCAGCTTGGAACAGTAGTGAAGAAACATGGGCTTGAACAGAGCTTTAGTAAACAGGTCACCAAGTTGAGATTCTGAATTAACAAACGGAGTTGAGATAATATGTCGTATAATAGCATCTCGAACAAAATGACAGTCAACTTCAATATGCTTAGTATGCTCTTTGAAGACAGGGTTACTAGCAATGTGGATGGCTGTATGATTATCACAATACATAGGAATAGGCTGAGATATTAGAAAGCCAAGTTCACCAAGAATACTTTTAATCCATAGTAACTAAGTAGTGGTCTGAGTCATAGCATGATATTCAGCTTCAGCACTTGGTCTAGCAACAGTTGTCTAGCAACAGTTGTTTGTTTCTTACTATGCCATGTAATAAGGTTCCCTCCAAGGAAGGTGCAATAACTAGTAGTAGACCGGTGGTCATTATTAGCACCAGCCCAATCAACATTAGAATAACTACATAGGTCAATATTCTGATGTGATTTATAAAGTAATCCTTTCCTAGGAGTCCCTTTTAGATATCACAATAACCTGCATGCGGCATCCTAATGAGCTTGTTTAGGAGTTTGCATAAACTGACTGAGTACTCTAATAGTATAGGATATATCAGGCTTAGTAATAGTTAGGTAGATCAGCTTGCTAATAAGTCGGCGATACTGGTGGACATCATTGTAAGCAACACTCTCACAAATGACTAATTTGAGATGCGGATCCATAGAGACATCAATGGGTTTTCATCCAAGCATCCCAGTTTCAGTAAGCAAATTAATAACATATTTGCGCTGAGAGAGGCTGATATCTTGTGAGGTACGAACCACTTCAATGCCAAGATAATATCTGAGAGCCCCCAAATCCTTCATTTAGAAGTGCTGATGGAGATAAGATTTTGTTTCATCAATGCCTGTAATATCATCTCCTAAAATAATAATGTCGTCTACATATACCACAAGGATAACCACCTTGGAATTACGACGACGCACAAACACGGAGTGATCTAAAATAGCAAGGTTGAAACTCATAGGAAACCATAACCTTGGTAAGTTTATCAAGCCATGCACGGGGAAACTGCTTGAGACCATATATAGCTTTATCAAGTTTAAATACCTTGTTGGCAAGAATCCCCCCCTGAGCAACATACCCCAAAGGTTGCTCCATATAAACTTCTTCAAGAAGATCTCCATAGAGAAAGGCATTCTTGATATCTAATTGAAATAACGGCCAGTCAAGATTGACAGCCAAGGAGAGAAGTAGACGAACAGAATTGAGCCAAGCCACAGGAGAAAAAGTTTCATAATAGTTAACTCCATATGTTTGCGTGAAGCCCTTGGCAACCAAACGCACCTTTAGGCGCTCCACAGAACCATCAGGGAGATATTTAACAGTAAAGACTCATCTGCAATGGACCACCTCCTTTCCGACAAGTAAATCAACGATGGACCAAATCTAATGAGAAATAAGAGCATCCATCTCGACATCCATAGCCGCTTTCCATTCAGGATGAGATAAAGTCGCAGTATAAGACCTGGGGATGTTAGTATGGGCCAAGGCCAAAGCAAAGGAAGGATGGAGGAGGGAGAGAGATGGGAAGTAGTCACAAATTGAGTAATAGGATATGTAACCTGTGGGGGTAAAGTACAAGAGAGTGTACCTTTGCGAAGAGCTACGGGAAGATCTTCAAACAAGGATGCCCAGGAGGGGGATGGAGGAGCTGCAGTAGGCGGAGCTGTATGAGGACGCCGTCAATACACCTTTAGTGGAGCTGGAGCTGGCGATGGAACAGAGGAAACGTCCTCAACTAGAAATGGGGCGAGGGCCGGAATCAGTGGACTCGGATCCGGCACCGGAAAATATGGAGTATTCTCAAAGAATGTAACATCAGCACTAAAGAGGACTCGCCTGGTATGAGGATCATAATACATGTACCCTTTCTGAGTGCGAGAGTGACCAATGAAAACACTTTTAATTGCCCGAGGGGGTAATTTATCAAGACCTTACCGAAGGTCATGGACAAAACAAGTGCTTCCAAAAGTTCTAGGGGGTAAGGCAAGCAATGGAGATGATGGGTGGATCAGTGATATAGGTGATTGATCCTGAAGAACAGAGGAGGGCATGCAATTAATTAAGTAGCAGACTGTTAAAATGGCATCATCCCAGAAATAGCGAGACATATGCATATGAAAAAGAAGGGAACGGGCAACCTCTAACAAGTGGCGGTTCTTACATTCAGCCACCCCATTTTGTTAAGGGGTATAGGAGCAACTGGTTTCGTGAATAATCCCATGGGAGGCACAAAATTAAGAGATAGCAGATTGGGTGTATTTAAGAGCTTTATCAGACCAAAATACTTTAATACTAATGCCATATTGAGTTTTAATTTCAAGATAAAACTGACGAAAAATAGAAAGAAAATCTGAACGGTCCTTTAACAAATATAACCAAGTCGTACGAGAAAAGTCAATCCATAAAAGTAACAAAGTAATAAAACCCAGCACGACTCTTTACTTTAATAAGTCCCCAAATATCATAATGAACTAAAGAAAAAAGAGTAGGACTTCTGGACACAACACGAGGTGGGTAGGAGGTACAGTGGTGTTTGCCCAGTTGGCAGGCTTCGTACTCAAGGGTAATAGTAGAGACTTGCACATAGGAACCATGATTCGTAATTTATGCAGGGATAAGTGACCCAAGTGAACATGCCATTGGAGAGGAGAAACACCGATAGTTGTAGTAAGGGCAGCAGCGGAAGATGGGATGTGGTCCAGATAGTACTGCGCATCCTTTTCATGTCCCCTACCAAGTGTCTTCTTGGTCTGAAGATTTTGAAAAACACAACAAGTGAAAAGGTGACAGATTAGTTAAGGGTTTTAGCCAAAGAACAAACAGATAATAAATTAATGGTAAGTGAGGAACGTAGAGAACAGATGATAATGAGAGAGTGGGAGAAAGGGATACATCACCCATCCCGACCCCTAGGGTTTGGGATCCATCAGCAAGATGAACATAAATGGGTTTGTCAGTCATTTAAAGGTAAAAAATACTAAGGGCTTATCCGTCACATGTGATGAGACACCGGAGTCGATAATCCAGTGGCTATTGGTAGAGGATGCAAGTAAGGCGGTAGTACCTGAATGAGGCAAGGTGACCGCGGAAGTGGAAGATGAGCCTTGAGTATCAAGCTGTTTAAGACAGTTGAGTACGGCATGGAAGTCATCTTTAGAATCAGTAACAGACGAGGATGTTCCCTTCGCAGTAGTAGCTATAGTCATGGAATAAAATCTTGGCCGTGAGATCTCGCTAGTTTCGCCAGTTTCGCAAGTAACCGAGACGAAAATAGGGTTGATAACCCTTTTCGTCTCGGCATATACATGTTCTCGTCGAGATCTCGCGAGATCTCGCCGCCGAGATCTCGGTAAATCTCGGTAAATCTCGTAAGATCTCGGCGAGAAATTGCTTTTTACTTTTTTTTTTCTCTTTATAAAAGAGAGAAGGGGCTGTTCTCGGTCGAGTTCTCGACCAAGACTGCTGCTTCCTCTTTTTTCTTAGTTTTTTGAAGGTTTTTTCATTTCTTCCCCCATTCTTTCTTTGTTTGAACTTTTAACTTGCAACGGGTGGTGCTTCGGATTGTGGGGATTGCTGTAAGAGCTTCATATCAACTGTTGAAGGTAAGTTTCTTGCTGAAAAGTGAGATTTTTACATGAGACTATGAGGGAGAAAATTTATTTTTTTCTAGAATGTGATGAAATTTTTATATGTTAGATACGTGAGCCCGATCTACAAGCTCACGGTTTTAGATTTCGATTTTGATTGTTGTAGGTATTTTTTTCAATTATTTGCATTTAAAAATAAATTTCTAGCAATTAAAATTTAAAATAATTATTATTATTACTCATTTGATGATGATGACCTATTTATATGTTAATTACCGTTGGCCGATCTACTGTCCTACGATTTCAGATTTGGATTTCAGTTGTTGTATGTTTTTTTTTTTGAATTATTTATATTAAAAAATAATTTTCAGCAATTAAAAAATAATTTTAAAATGATTAAAAATGCTATAAAATAGGGAAAAATAAGGAAAAATGTTCTGATTGCATTTAAAATATGAGAAAAATTTTGAAATGTAATTTCTGCTGTATTCAAGTTTGTAAGGTTATTGAAGTTTGTGTTTTCTATGAAACAGTGCTTGGAAATTATATCGAGACCAAGTTCTGGGGCAGGTGATGGGGGCGACGGTACCGGTTCCCGAACTGACCCTGCATGGCAGTATGCGATTGCCCTTCAGGGTGATAGGAAGAAGACCCAGTGTAATTTTTGTGGGAAGAAGCTTCAGTCTGACGACATCACAAGACTGACGCAATACTTGAGTGGATTGGGCAAAGATGTTTTCAAATGCCCGCAGTGTCCTGTGGAGATATCTAGGGCCATAGGCGAACAGTTGAGGGGAGGGAGGCAGAGGAGGGCAGCAATGGAAAGAGAAAAACAACATTTTGAGGAGGCAATTCGAGGCACCATACCAGAATCCAGTGAGGAACATGAGGCTGAGGGATGAGATGTAGAAGATATGACAGAGGCAAGACAGATGCGTCATGCGGCAATGGCTAGTAGAGAAACCCTTAGATCAGATGCAGAAAGGAGACGGACAGGAGCAGGTACATCTGGAGCAGGTGGCAGTGGTAGTAGATTTGCTGAGCCTGAGCCACAAAGACGGAGCAAAGGGATTGGTTCTTGGTTTTCTAGATCACGAAGTAGAAGGGAAGAACCTGTGCCTCAGCCACGGGGACGGGATGATTATGTTCAAGTTCTACAGCAAGATCCCGGAGTCTTTACGAAGCAAGGTAGTAAGCAAAAAAATAAAATAAAGGAAATGTTTGGGGGAAAGAATAGGGAGTCAGTAGGGTATTCTTACTCTAAGTGGTCGTTTTATCATGGCATCCCAGCAAAAGCCACCACAAGCCCTTTCTTTCAGAGCATGCTAAATGCAGTTGCTGAGGCAGGTACAGGGATTAGAGGGCCAAATCAATATGAGCTAATGACTCATTATTTGCCTCAACATAAGAAGGAATTACAAGACTGGATTCTAGGCCAGAAGAAGAATTGGGAAGATTTAGGAGTAACTATTACGTGTGATGGTTGGACTGGTCCTACCAGAAAGTCCATCATCAATTTCATGGTTTACTGTGATGGGAGGACGGTGTTCCTTATGTCTGTTGATGCATCAGCTGAAGTAAAAGATGCAGATTATATTTATGGGCTATTGCAAGAGGTGGTGGTTGAGGTGGGAGCTCAGAACGTTGTCCAGATTATGATGGACAACGGCAGCAATTTTAAGAAGGCAGGGGAGATGTTAATGAACAATGCCGACTACAATCTCTTCTGGACTCCATGTGCTGCCCATTGTATTGATTTGATGTTGAAGGACATGGGCAAGATAAGTAAAGTCAAGAGAGTGGTTGAGCAAGCAAGACAAGTAACCACTTTTATCTACAACCATGATTATTTTTTGAACATGCTCAGGGAGAGATGTGGAGGGGACTTGGTTAGACCAGGCATCACCAGATTCGCTACGAACTTCATAGCATTGAAGAGCTTTGAGGCGAAGATGGCCGGACTCAGATCGATGTTTGCATCTAAGGATTGGTTTTCGTGGAGACAATCAGCTACCCCCCAGGGAGTGGAAGCACAGAGTACCATCGTTTTAGACGAATTTTGGTAAAATGTGAAGGTGGTAGTCAGGGTGTTGCATCCTGTAGTACAGGTGTTGAGATTGGTAGATACTGAGCGAAAACCTACCATGCCACTTCTTTATCTCTTTGTGGGACGCATTGAAAGTACGTGTTAAAGCTTTGATACCACGTGGCTACAAGAATTACATAAAGATCATCAATGACCGATGGGAGAGCCAACTCATGCATCCATTGCATAAGGCTGGTGGCTAAATTTGATGATGTATTTACTTTAGTCTTACTTATGTACCAATATAATTTTTATTTGCTTTAACCATGTGTCCACTGTCAAATATTTCAGTATACTATTTGAACCCCAAGTACCAGTATACACCTTTACTTGGGACGAACGCAGAACTCATTGAGGCAGTGAAGCTAGTGGTTGCAAAGTTGGAGCCAGATCCCCATGCACAGGCATTGGCAAACCTAGAGGTGAGTTGTGTGCTTCAATTACTGGAAATATGATCGCCGTAACACTAATTGTACTGGTTACTGCTATTGCTAGTGCGGCAAAACTATATATTGTAATTGTAAATATTTATAAGTTTTCGATTGTGTGTAGATTAAAACCTTCAGGGAAGCCCGTGGGAGTTTTGGGTTCCCCGCTGTAGTGGCTGGACATGACAAAAGTGATCCGTGTATGTATTACGTTTAAATGACATACGAAATTAAATTATCTTATGTTTTATGTATTATGTTTAAATGACATACGAAATTAAAATATGTTATTGTTCTTATGTAACTGAATGGTGGGTGTTGTATGGTAAAGATGCACCTGCTTTGAAGAAGATAGCAAGTAGAGTGTTAGTTCAGTCATGCTCTGCGTCTGGCTGTGAGCGAAACTGGAGTACTTTCAACCTTATTCATTCAAAGAGGTGGAATCAACTTGGCTCCCAACGTCTAAATGACTTGGTCTTTGTGCATTACAACATGAGGCTGAGGGTGCAAAACATGTTCCATGATAAGGAAGATGATACCCTGCTCGAGCTCGCCAACATCTTCCAGCTTGACTCTGAAGAGGAAGATCCATTAGTAGAGTGGGTGCGGGACAGGGGAGTACCTGTGATGGAAGAGCCCGGGGTGATGCCTGACTCCCATTTGGCTAGCCATTTAGATACTGATGTCGACGAGTTTTTAGCCTCGGAAGAGGGTCGAGTCCATACACAGTCACCCGTGCCGTTTGACCCTTCTGCTGGCACTGATACAGATGATCCTGAGTGGAGTTGGAGTGGTAGTGGAGCTAGTGGTAGTGATCATGGGGGTGGGCGTGGAGACCCAGGTGGAGGTCGAGCCACTATTGTCAATATTGTGGCTGATCCAGAGCCACGAGCATCACCTATTAAATACACTGGGGAGAGCCAGTACACTCATGCAACACAGGATGATGACCATGGTGCACGTGCGCCATTCTCATCACGTAGACCAACTTCGTATTCGGGTAGGCCTCGGCATCATTCCCATTCTCAACATGATGAAGATGCTGATTGCAGTAGCACGATGGATATCGACGTTGATAGCCTCTCTACTAGCTTACGAGGATTGAGTGTGGAGGAGAATAGCAGTTAGTGCAGTGGACAGGAGCAGTGGAATTTTTCTGGATATAGCACTGGTTCAGCATACACCTCAAATGATTATGTTGATATCAACTTCGTCCCCTATCCCACTGCGACTGCATATGGTTCTTCCTTCGACGATGGTTCAGATGCAGGAGCACAGACACGGAGTCAGAGTGGATCAACCAACTTCTATTCCGTTCCATTAGTACTTCCGCAAGAGTCTACGCACCATAGTACTACTTCAGAAGTTTTTCCATTCTTCCCAAAGATAGGTATCCTTCGGACAGCTACTGATGTTATATTTATGAATCATGTACAAGACTACAAGAACTACTTTGCATCAAGAATGTCATGGGAAGATTATGTTGCTCAATTGGAAGACAATTTGCATCGACAACTTTTCCAGATGTATGATGATAGTAGGATGGATCATCCATGACACTCTACGTATTACTAGACATTGTATCTGTATGAGGATTGTGGAATTGTGGACTATGGGCACAGGGGGACTATGGGATCATTCAATATTGAATATTTGAACTATGATGTAATGATTTATAATGAAGTGTTATTTTGTTTCTCTTTCCCCTAATGCATTATGTTATTGTCTCATTTGCCATATTTGATTGAGTATAATAGCTAATATTAACCTAAATTTACAACAGACTTTAGCATTGATTGTCAAAATATGGGTGTAAACCCAAACAACCACAAAGAGTCATTATTTTTACAATTTTATACTCTAAATGTGTTTATGTATGTAAAAATGAGGTTCCCCTGAAGTTGGAGACCTAAAAAATGCATTTTGGCCACCGAGACAGCCTTTTTTAAGCTGTTTCGGACAAAATACACTGTCTCGGCGAGATCTCGGTTTCGGAGGAGGCCGAGACTCCTCCGAAACCCGAGATTTTAAACTTTGGCTACAGTAGATGTGTTACTGCAAGATTGAGCTGAACTTGCGGCTAGAGGGGTAGATGTAGCACCCCACTGGGGAGATTTACCATATAATACCCAACAATGATCAAATGTATGATTTGGTTTACTACAATGGGAGCAAATTCTATCTGAGCCACGGCCACCATGACCACTACCCCTACTACGACCCCTACCACGACCACGACCAGCACCAGAGGCTAGGAGAGTTGAGCTGTCAATGGAAGGGGGTGCTCTGTAACTAGGAGGATGAAGGATCGACAAGTCGTTGAACCCTGCAAAAGGCCTCATTCAAGGTAGGAATTTTATCACCGGCTAGAAGTTGATTTTTAAGTGGTTGTAATTTAGGGTTGAGGCCAGCAATGAATATAGAGAATTGAAATTCCGCCCTTTGAACTTTTAGGATTGGAAGATCTGTAGTGAGCGGCTGAAAAAGATTTTACTCCTCCAATATATCTTTTAGAGTGCTATAAAATTCTGCAACTGACTTCTCACCTTGTTTGCAATTCAATTGACGACCATATAAGTCATAAACACGGGATAGATTTGTATCTTGAGCATAACTCTTTTGTAGATCAATCCAAACACCCTTGGTAATAGTGTGGAACATAACATTAAGAACAATAGAGGGCTCCATACTATTAAAATGCCACACCATTACAGTAGCATTATCACGAGCCCATGTAGCATAATTTAAAGCTTTAGGATCAGGGGGATCATCTTTTAAGAAACTCAATTTATCACGGGCTGTAAGGTAGATGTTGATAGCTTGCTTCTAGAGAAGATGGTTTGCTGATCCATTTAATTTAATAGAGGTAATCTGTACGTGGATAGTGTCCACGGTACTCTTGGACTCACTCATGAAATATAGTTGTATCGATCTCCAAGAAAGATCTGAATTTTTATAATTTAGACTCGATCTGAACAGCAAGGAGGAGAATCGATAACAACCTTCTGAATTAATAGATTCTGAGAAGTAATAAAAAAAACACAGACCTGAGTCTTTATAATACAGACTTGATCTGGACAGGCAGCAGAATTAAAAAAAAAAAAAAAATATCGATTCTAGGAGTTAGATCTGAGTTCTTATAAACTGAACTTGATCTAGACAATGCGTAGCTTCGAAAACAAGCCAAAGAAAGAAAAGGCTAAAGGCAGTATCGATCTGAAAAAAAAATTAGGTTTGAGTTCTTATAACTTGAACTCGATCTAGACAATAAGAGAAATGACTACTAATTCAGAACCCTCTGCGTAGGAACAGGAAGAGGAAAGAAAGGTAAAAAGAAAAACTTTATATTAAATCATACCAGCAGGGAGGTCTCCCTTGAATCAGCCAAGAATTCCTTTTCTGATACCATGTTGCAAAATAGATTAAGAAAGAGAAAATAACAAAGGGGGAGAGAGAGATTGCAGAAGCCAAAAGTAACGCCTTTCTCCCCGTCCTCTATATGTATTAATTCAGAAAGTGTAAACATATCAGACCTAGGACTCTATAAGTCAGAGTCCTAGTTAACAATAAAAAGAGGAGTCCTACTATGAAAGGGAACTCAAAACAAATATGAAATTGACTAATTAGAGTAGGATAAGGACTCTAAGATGCGGCTTTGACTAATTCAAAGCAGCATTGACACCAATTTTCTGCGTCAACAGGTCGTATACAAGAAGATGCGATTTCAATTACTGAAAAGGCTATTCTTTCTTACGGGTAGAAAAATTGGTGGAGATGGGCTTCCTTAAGGGCTCGGTGAGGGCAACTAAGCTTTGCTCTGGCTAGAATGGTCTTGCTATGGCTTCCCTCATCTTCTTTCATTCACATAGAAATGTTTGGAAGATGGTCGTCCATATCAATGTTGGTCTGCTATTTCTACAAAAACATGTTGAAGAATAGATTAATAATCCATAAGAGGAAAGATAGAGAAACCATATCAAGAAATTTCAAGTCTCAGTTTCCCATTTCAAGAAAATAAAACATGCAAAATATGGGGTCTTTAATCTTTATTATTTTTCCTTTTTGCTTCATTGCAGGGGAAGGTCGTAAGAAATTAAGAATAGTGGATTACGATTAAAATATTAGCATTGAATAAAATAAGACCCAGATGCAACAACATAGATTATCATGGACCACAACATAAGAAACCATAAAATAAAGAATATTGATAAATGCAATCGGACTTTTCAATGATGAAGGCAATGGGAGCCAAGAAAATAAGTTAACACAGATGCAGAGCTATGTGCAGGTCACAAATTTGAAGCGTAAATAAGTCGGTGCTAAGTGGCAAGTGCTAAAAACCAAAATGAAAATGAAGAGGGGAGCAGTAGCAGTGTGGCAAGTGCTAACAATCTAAAATGAAAATGAAGAGGGTGCAGTAGCAGCCTTTGCACTATAGAAGGATCGACAAAGTCGAGGGGGGGGAGAGAGAGAGAGAGAGAGAGAGAGAGAGAGAGAGAGAGGAACAAAGTGAAAGAATAAAAATGAAGAGGGAGAATGAGAGGGAGAAATGAGGGACATTTAGGGTTTAGGTCTTTAGACAACCCAATGGTTCTTTCGGTCGATGTCGGGTTCTGTCCATAATCAGTCGGTGTGGTCAGGCAAGTGCCGGGCTACACCCTTGCACCGTGAACACCTGATTAATAATTGGACCAGGCCTAGGCCCGGATGTTTAGTAAATGTTGCAAGTTGGTCCGGTTCGCGAGACACGGTGCGGGCCAAAAATTGGCACCACTAGTTCCTACTATATTACGGATTAGTTTTTAGATTTTTACTTTTTCCCTGAATTCTTTTGTACATTTAGTTAGTGTTTGTTATTATTCGAAACTTTCGTAACACATGGAATATACATGTATATGTATAATAAAACATTATTTTTTCCCTTTCTAAGTATAAGACTATGAACATCCCTTGGCAATTTTATGGTTACTCAAAATATAACAAAAACCACCTAAAATTTGTGGGAAGGTGGCTAGGTGATCTAATTACAAACTCTTGTGCCTTTGCCCTTGTAATCAACACTGCATGGTACATGCCAGTAGTTGACATGGGGGCTTGGTCTCATTTAAGTCCTCTCTCAAATATTTAGTATGGTCTGCCTGGTCTGAACCTGTAAATAATCATCTTTAAGGGACTCCATGATTTGGATCTTAGAGATTTTTATTTTCCTTTGTTAAATTGTCAAAAAAAATGAGATATTCCTAATTTTTGTGTTACTTCAGTTAATGACCAAGCAAATCATGTTGTTTACCTTAAATGGAATCTGTTGTTAGATGAAAATTCCTTCTTGTCTGCTTTGTCATCATGAGTTTCTTGAAGTGATTGGAATCTAAGATAGTTAATCAGGTTAGTCCTATTTTTCATATTTGAATCCTTGTATGTGTGCATTATGTTTTATTTTCGGCAGGTGTGTTGCATTGGCCCTATCAGCCATATATTTGGGGTTATTATACGGTTTATATGTTCCAGACTGGCAATTTAAACTGTCAGAGTCAGCCTCTTTTGTATCTTCCTCCAAAGACATTGTTTACACGGTAAAAACATTTTCTGTATTTCTATTGTATGTGGCTCAGGCACCCTTGTAATATGTTACAGTTACCTTTTTCTTTTAAATATTTTGCCTAATATAAAAGGGTGAAAGACAACTTTGATTCACTAGTTTCGCTTATCAGGTTATTTGTGATCAGAATGAAGCTTATTTAATTTGGTTCTGGTTGTATATCAATTAACTATTCATATACCCGAGAAGGTCCATTTTTGTTATCCTGATGATATAGCGTAAGTGATGACTAGAATCCTAAGGTTTCAAAGTAAGTTCCAGTATGTTGAATAATGGTTTGACTTGTCTGTAATAGACAGAGGTCTTATCTATTTATAATATGAGATTTGTACAAATATGGTAGAGAAGGTAAGATGATAGGAAACATCGAACTTGGACAATGTTAGGTAACACTGAACCTGAACAATGTTAGGTAACACTGAACCTGGACATAAAGACATTACAACACATTATAATACTCCCCCTCAAGTTGTGGAATAGATATCAGCCATTCCCAACTTGGACATAATAACATGAAATGTCTTAGCCGAAAGACTTTTGTTGAAGACATCGGCAAGTTGATCTTCAGATTTGATAAAGGGAATGCAGACAAGACCATCTTCAAGCTTCTCCTTGATGAAGTGACGATCGATCTCTATGTGTTTCGTGCGACATGTTTAACAGGGTTATAAACAATGCTGATGGCAGATTTGTTATCACAGAAGAGTTTCATAGGAAGCTTGATGGGAACATGTAAATCTCAAAGAAGACCTTTGAGTCAGAGGAGCTCACAAATCCCATGAGCCATTGCTTGGAACTCGGCTTCAGCGCTTGATCGAGCCACCACAGACTGTTTCTTGCTTCTCCATGTAACAAGGTTGCCTCCTACTAAGGTACAGTAGCCAGAAGTGGAGCGTCTATCATCCAGAGAGTCGGTCCAATCCGCATCAGTATAAGTTGTACATTTAAGATCCATATGTTGATGAGGAGCCAAAAGAACACCATGACCAGGTGCTGATTTTAGGTAGTGTAGGATCCGATGCACAACATCCAAATGACTGGAGTAGGGATCATGCATATTTTGACTCACCATGTTGACAGCAAAAGCAATATCTGGTCGTGTGTGAGATAAATAAATTAGGCGGTCAACCAATCGTTGATATCTACCTTTGTCAACTGGTTCCCCAACCTTCCTTTCCAGCTGAGCATTGGGCCCAAGGGGAGTATCTGTAGGAGCACATCCAAGCAGACCAGAGTTATATAGTAAATCAACGGTGTATTTCCGTTGAGAGAGGAAGATCCCTTGAGTTGATCTGGCAACTTCAATTCCCAGAAAGTACCATAACGAGCCCAAGTCTTTAATCTCAAATTTAGTGCCCAAAAATGTTTTTAAGTGAGATATCTCAGTGGTGTCATTTCCTATGACCACCATATCATCAATATACACAATTAAGATAGTAATTAAGGCCCCCTTTTTTAAAAAAAATAGAGTGATCAGTATTACTTTGCTGGTATCCCACTGATATCATGGCTTTATGGAACCGTCCAAATCAGGCCCGAGGAGACTGTTTGAGACCATATAAAGCAAATTTTAATTTGCATAATTTACCAGTAGTCTGAGGGCTGACAAAACCAGGTGGAACATCCTTATATGCTTCTTCTTCTATCTCTCCATGTAAAATGACATTTTTTACATCTAATTGATGTAAATTCCAACCAAGATTTATCGCACATAAGAGTAGGACCCGAACAGTGTTCAGCTTGGCTCCAAGTGCAAACGTCTCCTGATAGTCGATCTTGAAGGTTTGTATATACCTTTTTGCGACTAATTGAGCTTTGTATCTATTAACCGTTCCATCCATTTTGTGCTTCACTGTGAAAATCCATATGCATCCTACAGATCTCTTCCCCAGAGGAAGAGGGACAAGATTCCAAGTTTTGTTCTTGTTGAGAGCATGCATTTCTTCCAACATTGCTGCCTTCCATTTGGGATCAGTCAGAGCTGCCTGCCAGGTGGATGAAGTGGAAACAGAAGCAAGGAAAGTAACAAAAGCACGAAAGGGAGGAGATAGAAACTCATAAGGCACAAAGTTAGAAATCGGATGTTGAGTACAGAATCTCACACCTTTTCTAAGAGTAATAGGCAATTCCAGAGTAGGATTAGAAGCAGACTTACCGGAATCAAACTCATCGGACAACGTAGGACCGAGATCAGGAGTGTCAGATTGGAGATGGTGTAGTGGTGGTAGTGGTATTTGTATTTTCCTGTTGTTGAGGTTGGGATCGAGTGTATACTTTCACAGGAGGTGGTGCTAGAGCAGCCAGAGGATCCGAACTTTTGGGGATGTCACTTGGAACTGTATCAGCAGGCACTAAGAGGTTTTCAATTGGTCCAAGCACATCTTCAACTTCAGTTGGTTTAATCACACTTGGAGACTCCCCCTGAAGAGGTGAAGGGATCCCAAAAAAGGCCTCAGACTCACGGAAGACCACATTTATAGAGACAAACATCCAACGAGATGAAGGATGATAACATTTGTACCCTTTCTGGGTAGCAGAGTAACCGACAAAATGCATTGAAGACCCCGGGGATCCAATTTGCTAGGATGGTGGTGATTACGGGCAAAGCATACACAACCAAAAACCTTAGGAGGAACTATAAATGTGGATGTACCAAGTAGCATCTCTATTGGACAGCGGAAGTCAAGTATTCGAGAAGGCATTCGGTTGATTAGGTAGGCAGCTGTAAGGACGGCCTCACTCCAGTATGAAGTGGGTACATGCATCTGAAACATCAAGGATCGAGCAACCTCTAATAAGTGACGGTTTTTCTGTTCAGCGGCGTTATTTTGTGCCGGAGTATTGATACAACTTGTTTGATGAAAAATTCCATGTTCTAGATAATGTTTAAAGACCCCATCTGTATACTCCGTCCCATTCTCTGTCCGAAGAATTGCTGTCTTCAAAGTATATTGTGTTTGGATCATCTGGTGAAACAGTTGGAAACAACTAAAGACTTCACTCTTTTGGCAGAGCAAGTAGATCCAGGTGATCTGGGTATTACAGTCAATAAACATTACAAACCATTTGTATCCAGTAATTGAGGAACATCGAGATGGACCCCCATACATCAGAGTGGATTAAATGAAAAACAGTTGTACTACGTTTATTGGAAATTGAATAGACAGATCGAGTTTGCTTGGCTAAAATGCAAGCATCACAAAAAAAACTCGTCTGTATTACAAAATTTGGAAAACTGGGGAAAAAATTTGAGCATATTTCTAATAGGTGGATGTCCCAACTGGTGGTGCCATATGCAGAGAGTGGCTAGCTATGTTTTGGAAGACGGTACCTGTGAGTTGAGAGCAAAGGACTCGGATGCAGGTGTAAGCAGGTACAAACCATCAATCACTTTACCACTGCCAATCGTTTTCTCCATCACCAAGTCCTGAATCACACAGTGAGAAAGAAAAAAAGGTGACTTGATAATTCAAATAACGAGTCAGACTACTAATGGATAAAAGATTAGTAGAAAAATTAGGTACATGGAAAACTGATGAAAGGGATAAGGTAGGAGAGCATTTGATGAAATCCTTCTCGGCAATAGTAGAAAGAGATCCATTAGCAGTTCGCACTTTACCTTTACCAGAACTAGGAAAATAATCAACAAAAGAATGGGAAGACCCAGTACAATGATTAGTGGCCCCAGAGTCAATGATCCTCGGTGTAGAGGCCGAGGATACACAGGGACTACCGAGGGAAATACTTGATTTGGCAAAGTTGGAAAAGGGGGCAGCAGTTGACTCTGAAGGGCCAGTTTGAAGTAGAAGGCAGCGTAGCTGGTTCATCAATTTGTCATTACCAAGAGGAGTGTGACCAACATCATCAGACTCGGTTTGATGGGCCTGGGCGGAGTTGTTACCTCAACCTCGCTCCCGACCTTTGCCATTTGTAGGACGTCCATGAAGCTTCCAACAATATTCTTTTGTGTAACGTTCTTTACCACATGACTCACATTTAATTGGTTCCCTTGTCTGAACCATGACGGACAGAATTACCTGTGGTAGAGGAACTCGTACCGGTGAATAAAGTGGAGCGATCTGGTAGAGGTGGTTGAAGCATGGCTGTTTGTTTGCTATCTTCAGTCTGGCATCGGCTTGCTCTAAGGAGAGGAAAGGGTCATGACTCAGAACATGAGCATGGATCTGATCAAATTCCATATTTAGGCCAGCCAAAAAAACATAAACCTGAAACTTGTCTTCTTTCTTTGCAAATTTCATGGCATCAGTTGAACATGCAGCAGAGAATCCTTCATAATTATCCATATCTTGCCACATGCCATGTAGTTCAGAATAGTATTGAGATAAAGAAAGTTCTTTTTGTTTTGTGTCATGAATTTTTTTCTAAATCTCATGTACTTGAGCATCATTCCCTACCTGTGAGTATGTCTCCTTTGCTGCCTTCCATATGCTTGCCGTTGAATCTAGTAATAAATATCCACGAGCAATGTTTGGATTCATGGCACCGATGAGGTATGATATCACAAGGTAGTTGTCGGTGTTCCATTTGCTTAGGGTATTGTCATCTGTGGTAGGTTTCTGAGCATCACCAGTAAAAAATCCTAAAAAGCCACAGGAAGCAATAGAGAGGAAGCAGGAACGAGACCACATCAAGTAATTATTCCTCTCCAATTTAATGGAACAAGGAGGGAATGTAGGAAAGCCGGAGCTCTGATCATTAGAGCCCTCAGAGACAGTTAATGCGTAGTCAAATCCGACATAATGGAGAAAAAGGAACTATTGACAATAAATCATATAAAGCAACAAAAAAAAAGTTTGAAAAAATTTTAGAAGTACATGACCCCGAAGGGTTGTTGGAGGCGGAAGGGTAGCTCAGAGAGAGAGGGCTGAAAGCAGAAGTAGGCGGTGGCGGCGGAAGGGAAGGAGGTGACGCTATGGGAAGAGCTGATTACCTTAGCTCTAATACCATTCTGAATTATGGTTTGACTTTTTTGTAATAGACAGAGGTCTCATCTATTTATAATATGAGATTTGTACAAATATGGTAGAGAAGGTAAGATGATAGGAAACATCGAACTTGGACAATGTTAGGTAACACTGAAGCTGGACAATGTTAGGTAACAATGAACCTGGACATAAACTGAACCTGGACAATGTTAGGTAACACTGAACCTGGACATAAAGACATTACAACACATTACAATACAGTAAGACAAAATATATACTGTGCAGATTCAGTAAGAAATTTATTTCCTTTGATAAAGATGGCGCAAAATGAATATTTATGCTGCCTTGGTGCTTCAATTTTCCATGGTGAAGATATAGAGGACTTGACCTGTAAAAAGTTGGGTGGGTGAATGCTCTTTCAATGTGCCATGTGATTGAAGTATACCACTCAAACTGTTGGAAAATCAATATAAAACTTGATGAAACTAACAAAAAAGAAATAAGATGTCCATAGAATATTATAATGGGTGTAGAATGTTGAGAGGAATGAGTGGCAGTACTACTGGGATACAATCAGAAAGAATGCATGTGATGGAACTTGCAGATAGTCTTAATAGGTGATGTAATAAAAGAGTCACAAGTACATGGTAATACACCTTCTAATCCCTGTATTTACATGAACCTTCTTACTATGAAGCAAACGCGATCTTCAAATTCATGAACCCATCCATATGAACTGACAAGCATTTTCTCTCCTATAGCTTATTTGGGACCCAAGTCATGAATTCTTACTTTGCAGTTTGCAGTTTGCAACCTGGGGGTCATGGGTACGAAACATGGAAACAGCCTCTCCGTGTTGCGGGGGTAAGGCTGCATACATTTTGCCCCTCCCCAGGCTCTGCAGTAGCAGGAGCCTCGTGCACTGGGACCCCCTTTTAGTTTCAGGAAACGTATCCTTGCAGGACAAGCATTATCTTAAAATGGTTTCTTCAATCCTTTTATGGGAATTACTAGTGCATTATTTTTTTGTTTTCATGTTACCCAGTTTCGGTTCCTTCATGCAAAAGATTTTTATAATTGTAACAATGAATAAATTAGCATTTTAGCTGCTTGTTCCAACTCTGGTTTCACCCATAGAACTTTTTGTATCTCTCAAGAAATTATATTTTAGCGATTATCATGGAATTGTTTATATTGTTCTGGCAAATTTCTTTGCGTCTTTTTGAAATTTACGATACTGTATTCAGTTGGCTCGTCTGATTTTAGGTGAAGTGTGCAGTAAGAGGTAACCTTGGACCGGCATGTAATTCAGCTGGAATGATTGATCGCTATGTTCTGGGTATTGATCACCTATACAGGAAGCCTGGATACAGAAATTTGAAGGTATATGATTTGAAGAAACAGTTATGCATGCTGCTAACATTTTGTATTTTACGTGATGCCTAAACAACATATATAGTGCATAGAAGATACAATTTTTCTAAGTTGGTAAACTTGCTTGTGTTTGATATAACAATCTGATTTCAATTCCATATTTGCTACTTACTAAAAAAAATTTATGTTCTGTAGGAATGCAATACTTCCAAGAATGGCCAAGTCTCTGATGGTTCACCTTCATGGTGCTATGCTCCTTTTGACCCTGAAGGAATTTTAAGGTAACTAAGTCCACCCCTAGGGGTAGCCTAGTTGGAATCAATACCTCATAGTTCAAATCTTCTTGGGGCTTACCTACCCCCCCCAACCCCACCAAAAAAAAAAAAAAGTGTATAACTTCACATTCTGGCTTTATGTGAGATAGTCTATTAGTCCCTGTTCTGGAGTTAGTTCACTTTGTGAGGGTTGCCTCAATTCCTTTCCATACCAATCCACCCAAGCTTACATGTTTGATACTTAATTAGTAGATCTAATAAAGTTCTATAAGTTTATTTGGGATCTTCTTGATGATTAATAGAATAAGATAATTCCATTTTATTCAGTTTCCCAAGGTACAAACACGAGTAACCTGTGGAACAACGGGAAATGATCTATTACCAAAAATAAGAACTGGAAGATGTTGCGAAAATGCTGTTCACAAGGACCACCATTGACCAAGTGCAGGATTCTTCAGGCAATATTTAAAGTTGAAAAAGATTATCAGGAAAAAAGAAGAGACAAAAGGAACCATAGTCAGGTCTACATGGAGATACAATGGATTACATTTTTCCTTTTCTTTTCTTAGTTTCTACCTAGTGTGGTTGTTATAGAAAGTTGTACTCCAGTAGTCTAATTAAGCCAAATGATAAAAACCTTAGTACTATTCTTTACCTTTTCATATATCCTCTCACCTGGATTATGCTGCACCTTTTGTTTGGATTTTGGTGCTTTATCAGGTTCTATGTTTCGCTAATACGTTCACAGAAATTGTTCTAATTGTAGGATCAGTTCTTTAAGTTTGAACTTTGATTGGCATCTTTTTGTATTACGGAATGTTATGTTACTTCCATTGCATTGACTGTACAAACTGCTTCTAGATTGGACTGCTTTATAGTCAAAAATTTTTTTTTTTTTAGGGAGAGGGGTTCCCACAACGCCACTATGTGGGGGCGGAGGGAATCTCCCACTTTACACTAATAGGGTAGCAGGAAATGGTATCTCCAATTGGGGGCCCACATGGAGACAGTTGGGCTTTTTGGTTGGTTTGTTTGTTGAGTCAAAGTGCTCTGAGAATAGCATAGAACAATTCGAACCATATGTTTTTTTTTTTTTAAACCTTTGTTAGCTTAATAAAATAAAATACTATTCTAACTAACTACTTTGACTTAGTCAAAGCAGTTAGTCCTAATGGTGTGGACTGGTGGGTTCCTATTGAGTTTATTAGTTTACTTTACCAATTAGGCTTGTTAGTTTCCTTTTTCTATTTTGAGTTTATATCTCTAGTTTGTAATTAGGACTTTGACTTGTAGAGTCCTAGATCTTATTTTGTAGTTGTTTTTTTATTTTCTATAAATACAAGATACAAGGAGAGGAAAAGATACTAATTTGATTCTGCTCTCTCTCTCTCTCTCTCTTCCTTATTTCTTCTCTTATTTTCTATTTTGTTACATGGTATCAAAGTGGGTGCCGTTTTGAGAGTCGTTTAAAGTTCTTCGTCATGGTGTGCAGCCACCATTGCTGCCTCTACTGCTTCTGCCTTTTCATATTATACCTACTACTGCTATACTACCTGCTACTGCTGCTATTTATCCTACTTGCTATTGCTGCACTATATCGGTCAGATCATCCTAGCTCAGATCTGATTATAATTTTTCATTCTGTTGTCTGCTTCCATCTGCTGGGTTGCTGCTGTTACTGCTACTATTCTGCTGCCAACCACCTCTTCTAGTGCAGATCAGACCTTCAATCTCAATCTAATTTAATCTCTGCTGGTGCCCCTACTTGCTGCCGGAAGAACTAATCTGATTGCTGTCAATTGGTGTCTCTACTTGCTGCCGATTAGAGTTGATCAGATCTATTCAATCTCGATCTGATCTGCTCCCTGCTTGTTGCCAGAAGAACTAATCTGCTGAACCAACTGCTGGGTCCAATCTTGATTTCTGTTGTTGATCAGATCTATGATCTGTTTGTTTGTTGCTTGCACTGCTGATGCCATCAAGATCTATCCCAACTCTCACTATTGCTGCTAATTGATCAGATCTATTCAGATCTGTTGCTACTTGTTACTGCTGGTGTCATCGAGATCTCTCCCAGATCTCACTACCGCTGCTGCTGCTTAGATCTTTTTTTTGTTGCTGCTTGCCACTGCTGATGCCATCAAGATCTATCCCAGATCTCACTATTGCTTCTGACTGATCAGATCTACTCAGACCTGTTGCTACTTGTTACTGCTGGTGCCATCGAGATCTCTCCCAAATCTCACTAACGCTGCTGCTGATCAGATCTATTCAGATCTTTGTTTGTTGCTGCTTGCTACTACTGATGCCATCAAGATCTATTTTAGATCTCACCCGATCTGCTATGATAACCAGATCTGTCTACTACTGTTGC
Organism: Protea cynaroides; assembly: GCA_028583415.1. Lineage (NCBI taxonomy): Eukaryota > Viridiplantae > Streptophyta > Magnoliopsida > Proteales > Proteaceae > Protea > Protea cynaroides. The sequence continues at coordinate 52,835,312 of CM053272.1, forward strand.
ATACTGAATCAAACCTACTGCTGTACATCGACTACTTCTATCAATACTAGGACTATTATCTCTCATATCCACTATTGGATCGTACCAAAATTTTGATGTCTTATCATAGTCATATTAACTACTTGCCTGTCATTTTTGGTCCACAGCTGCTGACTGGATATTTGACTTTTCAATCAATGTCAAAAATCCACTTGCATCATTATCTATTCCTAGTAACATTAGGATCACCATATTTCTTAATCCAACCGTTGGATGGTTTTAAAATTTCGATATGTTGTTCCCATTGATATTCTAACTTATATCCTACAGTTTGACATCTCCCACCATAATTTGTCCACGTGGAATGTTCTACGTGAGGGGGAGTGTGTGTGTGTGTGCTCAAGTTCGTGTCAAGAGAGCCTAGCCTACTACTGCCTTGCTCGTGATGGAGCTTACCTCCTTGCTCATGATTAAGTCTATTACCAATTACTATGCTTGTGTTGGAGCACACTACTAGTTGCACGTGATGTAACGTCTACTCCCAGTTGCACTTGATGCATCCTTTACTGCTAGCTGTACGTGATGCAACCTATACTATTTGCACGTGATGCAACCTCTACCATCATGTTGGAGCCTGCTTCCTTTTTGGAGTCTACTATGGAGGCCTATGATGTTGTTGCTATCTATTGTTATATACTTTGTTCTTGCTACTACAACTACTGCTGTTACTTATGCTGCTGATTATTCTAAGTTGAAGCTCTTACATTCTCCCATGCTTCAGCTTGAGAGAGAGAGAGAGAGAGAGAGAGGGGGGTGTTAGCCTAATAAAATAAAATACTATCCCAACTAACTACTTTGACTTAGTTTAAGCAGTTAATCCTAATCGTGTGGACTAGTGGATTCCTAGTTAGTTTATTAGTTTCCTTTACCAATTAGGCTTGTTAGTTTCCTTTTCCTATTTTGAGTTTACTATCTTTAGTTTGTAACTATGACTCTGACTAAGTCCTAGATCCTATCTAGTAGTTGTTTTCTATTTTCTATAAATACAAGATATAAGGAGAGGAGAAAGACACTAATTCGATTATGCTCTCTCTCTCTCTCTCTTCCTTTATTTCTTCTCTTATTTTCTATTTTATTACAACCTTGATGAGCAAACAATTGGTCTGGGTAGATTATGATAACAACTTGATGACCTGATTGGAATCTTTTTAGGAAAACTCAAAAAAAGAGAGGAGTTATTATACTTTTTTCATGGTTGATGAGCCATTCTTTAGTCCCTTAATTGATTGATGTTTTATTAGTTCCTTCTTAATAAAAATAGCATTTTCAAAGGTTTAAAACGTTTACATAATTTATGGACTATAAAGTTAGTAGTGTTACAACCTCTTATCCGGACACAACAATCTATATCAATAAGTAGTTTAAAAATTTTTCAGGACACTTCAACTTCCTTTATAAAGGAAATTAAGTCAGCATTTATTGAGAGATAATTTGTAAGTGATTACTATGATTATGTATAACCAATTGGTTGTCTTTCCAAAAGGATAAGACAGCTATGAATTGATCATATCCATAAAGAAATAAGAAAGCATGTAATTGTGTATCTTCTTTGATTACACTTTTGAATTATTGGTTCTTAAATGTTTGTCAGAATCCACATCTGAGTCTTCCAGTTTTTTTGTTGTTGTAGCTGAACATAATTCAATATTTTGGATGCTCAATGAATATGTTCTTAATACTTGTTTTTATTATATTTTCTGATAGTACATATTTCCAGCTCCTTGACAGCTGCTGTAACCTGCATTATTGGACTTCACTATGGTCATGTTCTTGTACAATTGGAGGTGAGTTGTTTGTTCGGTTAAATATTCATGAAACGATTCTTGCACCTTGATCAAGAGGTTAAATTTGACTAGATATATTGGATGGGTAGCTGTTGCTCATAGTGCTTTCTATTTCAGCAAAACTGGGTCTCATAGTGCGGGTAGCCTTGTTTCCTTAAGAAATCCAATAAGGAAAAAAAATCTAAGAACGAGAGATACTTTAGTTGTTTGATTTTGTCCCCTGTTCCTGGAACCCAGGTGGTGATTGAATTAGATTCCATGTTTTAACCATTCCCATCCACCCCGCCAGGAAAGAAAGGTTTCTCCTATTTTCTGAGCTTTTATGTTCTCTTTCATTCTTCAATGGTTTTTTGAATGATTAAAAGTGGATTGACGATCGGAATCAATAATAAATATTATACAATAGTGGAGAGAAATTCATTAGCAAACCCATGCCATAAACAACAGTTGAAAATCGAACCTGCCTTGAGTAGGGGCTTTCCAAACAAGCATCCCGGGTAGCTCCAGAACTCACTATGCTTGTTGGATAAGGCTTCTATTCTTGGGGAATATAAAATCTGTCATTCGAGTTCTAGCCGATTATGGCCATTTACAATGGATTTTAGAGATTGGGCCTCTCGGTACGTTGTACGGCACTTCTCTTACTTCTATATTCTTAGAGTTGACTACCCGGATTGACTCTAAAGTGAACATCTTTCTTAGTTGCGGGGTCCGGGGAAAGAGTAGGAAAAGTAATTTCACTATATTTCTGACCAGGAACGGGACCTATCACAAGAATATATTTTTTAGTAGGTAGATAAATCTGAAAAGAGAGATTGCCTATCTTTTCCTTCATCTCGGGAGAGATATGATCGGGAGGAGCTAATTCGAATACCTTAGGTAAAATAAGAACAGCTTCTACATGCGTAGTTGTCAAGCGTCGCCTAGGCGGTACATGTCCAAGGTGACTAGGTGCCTTATTTGTGTAGGAATGCATAACTGTTTTAGTACAAAAATCGGGAAATAAGGGAGGAGGGTGAATAGGCAAGAAGAAGAGGTAAAAGAAAAGGGGAAGAATAGGAAAAGAGTCAAAAAAAAAAAAGAAGAAGAAGAAGAAGAAGAAGAAGAAGAAGAAGAAGAAGAAGAAAAAACACCTTTGAACAAGACTATAAGTGGCACCAATAATAAAACCAAGTGACCTATGTCTCAGATTTTCATTCAAGGGTACCTGAGCGTTTTGATCTTCTTTTCAACCAAATGTTGAGTTACATCATTGTTGATTGTCAATTGTGCCCCAAGCCTAATCAAGGTCTAAGGATATAATAAGCCTCAACAAAGAAAATTATAGTTGTAGAATTGAAGGTGAATAATCTGATAAAGAGGTTTGAAATGAAACCAGTAAGTTTCTTTCAAGATTATTGATGAGTAGCTTGAAATTTTTTGTGCAGAGTGTTTGTTTTTCTCTCACCTTTTTTATTTTATTTTATTTTATTTTTGTGAAAACTGTTATGGTTAAAGCATCCTGTCTAATGTGTCCATTACTCCATTCAGGATGTTGATATGACATATGAAGTTTGTTCCTCTAGTTAACTTAAACCATGCCACTTTAAACTTCTTGGAATTTATCTATCAATTGTCAGTGTTGCATCCGCTTTTATGCAAATTTATAGATGCTTCAGAATGTCCAGTTAGTCTCTGTGTAGTGTAAAATACTGATATGTATATTCCATAAATGCTATCCATCGGACTATCTGGCTCCTTCATTAATGGTAGTGTAATAGTAGTGAACTCTGAATGTTCTACTCATTTAGTGAATGTGACCTTACTCAAATATTTTTCAGGACCACAAGGATCGGCTACTACAATGGTTGCTAGCTTCAGTTTCACTTTTCTTCATCGGGTTGTTCCTTAGCTTTATAGGTAATTACTTTAACAACCAAACAAAATCAACTGCATTCTAATCTCTAGCTTCACAGATATATGCTTTAATTGTTATCATAAATGATAAAATGATTTCTTTATGTCTTCTTGTTTTTATCAGGAATCCCCCTAAACAAATCTCTATACACAATTAGTTACATGTTGCTTACGTCAGGTACTGCAGGGATCACATTTTGTGCTTTTTACCTACTGGTGAGTGCTGATTGTTAAGCTATGCGATATTGAAGTTTAAACACCAGCTATTTTCTTTTCTTACAATTAGGATAAACTGAAGGCAGAAGGTTTTATGGATGGTCCTGTACGTAGAGTATCTCTATGGGTGACCCACCAATTTGTGCCATGTGGATGGGTGTTGTGGCAATTCTGACCATTGGATACATAGAGAATGGTTTGGATAGGTCACTTGGCAAATTCCACACTTAAATTCAATCATATACCCTCTCCTTTATTGCCATGCACCTTCTTGGTACTCTAAGCATTGTCATGCATCCTTTTGGTAGTCCTGGATTTTTGAAAGCTTTATTTTGGCATTTGGCCAACTCCGATTGTGCTGAAACTTGATATATGAGCGGCAACCTTTGGGTCTACCTCTCTACAAAAATTCAGTGTCCATCAGACCTACAATGTGATATGAATAGGTGAGCAATCAATAGATACCCAATGGACAGGCCCAGGCCTGGCCATAAAACTTGCTCCATAAAATGAAATTCCTGTGAACGATATATGGGTTATTATTGTAAGGGAATGAGTCCACTTCACTTAGGTCCAATCCTCATTAGGCTTATATAATAATGTCCTCATTAGACTTATATAATAATGTAAGTAGTGAGCCTGAATATAAAGGCCCATTACCAATTGCTGTCCAGCTGCATAGGCACAGATTGTTCTTATGTGGACTAGGAATAGGTCTAGCAGTTGCTGTCCTATATGGACTAGGAATAAGACTAGTTGACTAGGTTTTTTTCATATTTAGATTGTAAATAGTCCTTTGTTTCTCCTTTTATATTTCTATATATACAGCAGTAGGAGGAGAGTCATATTTACACAATTGATTCTTCTCTTTTTGAGAATCGAGACCTCTCTCCCTTCGTTCTTCTATTTCCGTCTTATTTTGTCACATGGTATTAGAGCAGGTGCCGTTTTGATAGTCGTTATAAGGCTCTCCGATCTGGTGTGCAGGCACATCTGCTTCTACTGAATCTTGTTAGTAGTTTCTGGTTTGTTTTTGTTCCTGTTACTTGCTGCTGCTCATTGCGATATCCTGCCACTAATCTGTCCAGAACAGATCTCGATTTTTGCCGTTGATTTTCTTAGTGCTTCTATCGATCTGATCTGTTGTATAAGATCAAATCTGATCTGGCTAATTGCTGATCCATTTGACATACTGTTGCTCCATTACTGGTCTCTCTGCTGCTACTGTCGAAATTTGATCAGATTTGATCTTTTAATATCTATTTACTGCTGCTTTTGATCAAATCTGATCAGACTATGCTGCTGAAACTATTCTACTGCTGCTTTTGATTAGATCTGATCAGAATTGACCTGATCTAATCTGTTATGCTACTGCTGATCTGGGAGTTTGACCTGCTGCCCTCTATTGCTGCTGTTCAGATCTTCTTCAAGATCTGGTTAGTGTGACTGCTACTGCTGAATCTTGATCCTTTTCAAGATCTGGTTATTATGGCTGCTACTCTATGGTTAACTTTTTCTGATCTAATCTGTTCTGATTTTTATGATTACTACCTGCTGCTGTTATCAAATTCTGGTTTCTTGAAAACCAAAGTTCGTCTTTTTATTTTTTTCTGCTGCTGTTATTGAAGTGCTGCCCATAGTGGACCGCTGATCGAGACCTTTTTTCAGATCTGCCAAAGTCAGATCTCGATCTCTTATTTCCACTGCTTATTACTGATCAGATCTTCAAGACTGCTGTTCAAGATTCTTTATATTTCTGATGAGATCTTCTACAAGATCTGGAAACTGCTAGCTCTATTTTTTGCTGAAATACCACTACATTCAAATCTCGGTCCTTAAATATACTGCTTATTGATCAGATTTGCTTCAAGATCTGGGTTCTTGGGATTGCTACTACTTTTTTTTTTCTTTCTTAATCAAGATCTGGGTTCTTGGAATTTGCTGATCTGCTACGACAACTATTTTGCTACTGCTATCCTGCTATTGCTATCGATCTGATCTGGTGAATTATTGCCTGCTTCTGAATCAGAGAATTTTACCTCAACAAGGATTTCTTGGTTCCACCATTTGATCGTACCCTAATTTTGATGACTTATCCTAGTTGTCATTAATTAAATGGCTGCCATTTTTGGTTCACATTTGTTGAATGGATCTTTGATTTTTTAATTAAAGTAAAAAAATCCACTTGCATCATTATTACCCTATTCTCAGTCACACTAGGACTTCACTATATTTCTTAATCTGACCGTTGGATGGTTTTGAAATTTGGATATCTTGTTTCTAGTGATATCCTAGTCTATATCCTATAGTTTCAAGATCTCTCACCATAATTTTTCCACATGGAATGTTCCACGTAAGGGGGAGATTATATATATATATATATATATATATATATATATATGCTCTAGTTCGTGTCTTCTCATTGAAGAGAGCTTAGCTTACTACTGCCTTGCTCTTGATAGAGCTTACCTCCTTGCTTATGTTGAAGTCTACTACCTGCAGCCCTACTACAGTTGCACGTGATGCAACCTCTACTACTTGCTCCTGATGCAATCTCTACTACCTGCACCTGATGCAGCCTCTATAACCTGCACCTTATGCGACCTCTACTACTTGGTTTATAGTGACTTATATTGTACTGTTGTTGCTGCTAAGTGTCTGCTTTACAAATACTACTACTTGGTTCACAGTGACCTATAATGTGCTATTGTTGTGTTAGGTTTTCTGCTCTATTGCTACTACTACATGGTTCATAGTGACCTATACTATGCTACTGTTGCTACTTGATGTTTGCTCTATTGCTGCGGCTACTTCTACTTGGTTCACATTAACCTATACTGTGCTGTTGTTGATGCTTGATTCATAGTGACTTATACTGTGCTGGTACTACTACTGTTGCTGCTGTTGCTACATTGTTTGAAGTTGAAGCTCTCACTGTTGCTGTTACTTCTATTGCTACATTGTTTCAAGCTGAAGGTCTCACATTCCCCCATGCTTCAACTTTTTTTGGGGGGTGTTAACGATATATGGATTATTATTGTAAGGGAATTGATCCAGTTCACTTAGGCTCATTCCCCATTAGACTTACTTAATAATGTAAGTAGTGGGCCTGATTATAAAGGCCCATTACCAATTGCTGTCCAGCTGCATAGGCGCAGAGTGTTGTTATCCTATATGGACTAGTTAGTAATAGGTCAAGTTGTTGCTGTCCTATGTTGACTAGGAATAGGTATAGTTGACTATGTCTTTTCATATTTGGATTGTAGAGAGTCCTAGGTCCTTTGTTTTCTCACTATATGCAACAAAATAGAAAAAAATAAGAGAGGATGGAGAAATAAAGGAAGAGAGAGTTAATGTGTTCCTCTCCTTGTAGCTTGTATTAATAGAAAATAAAAAACAACTATTAGATAGATCTAGAAGTCTACAAGTTAGAGTCTAGTCACAAACTAAAGACAAAGTAAGCTCCAAATAGAAAAAAGGAAACTAACAATCCTAATTGGTAAAGGAAACGAATAAGGCAAACTAATAAACTAATTAAGAGTCCATATACTAATAGGAGATCTAATTATAATAGGATTGTATAGAACTGTAAACACAATAGAATTGTAGAGTCCTATTCCAACTCAGCAACTGTGCAGGTCAAAGAGTCCCACGTGATGAGGACTGTGAGTAGGTCTCATTGTGTGGACTGTAGTGTAGTTTAATACCCCCCTCAAGCTGGAGTGCGGGAGAATAAGAGCTTTAACTTGAAACAATGTAGCAATGGAAGTAGCAACAATAGAGAGAGCTTCAGCTTGAAACAATGTATCAATAGAAGCAGTAGGAGTAGTAGTAAAGCAGCATAGTATTGGTCACTGTGAACCAAGCAACAACAGCAGCACAAACTTCACCTTGAACCAATGTATCAACGGAATTAATAATAGCAGTAGTAGTAAAGCAGTATGGTATAGGTCACTGTGAACCAAGCAGAGGTAGTATCAACAATAGAGCAGACACCAAGCAGTAATAGTGGTGGCTCTAACACGAGCAAAAATAGTAGGTTGCATCATGTGCAACAAGTAAGTAGGCTGCAGGTAGTAGAGGTTGCATCACGTGCAACTGTAGTAGGCTCCCAACACGAGCATGTAATAGTAGGATATCCAAATTTCAAAACCATCCAACGGTCGGATTAAGAGATATGAACAAGTCCTTGCAACATTAGGACTTTGGAAGATAGGAAAGTTTTTTTTTTTTTCAATAGAATTCAAAAGTCAAAGTCTAATGTGACACTGACCAATCAGAACTTGCCATAGTATCATAAACTGATAGGATGATAAGATATCATAAATTGAACCCAATCTAATGGCTAGATGTCCTAGGAAGGTTTCCTTATTGGGGTAGGATTCCTTCTTTAACTAGAATTGACAGCAACAACAGATTTCAGCAAATTTGCAATAGCTGAAGCAATAGATTATCAGATTTTCAGTAGCCAAAGCAGTAGATTACCAGTAGTAGATCAGTAGCGTAGACAGTGGATCAGACCAGCAGAAAAATAATAGATCAGATCGGGTACTTGTAGCAGATCGAAACAACAAATTAGCAGTTCAAGAGGAGAGCAGTAGTAGCAGTAGATTAGACTAGATCAGATAAGAACCGATTTGTTCATATCATTAAATCAACAAATAGCAAACCAGAAAATTACTAACAAGATGCAGCAACAGCATCGGTGGCTGCTCATGAGAACGAAGACTTTTAAATGACTTTCAAAACTACACCCGCTCTGATACCATGTAAAAAAAAACAGAGAGAGTGAGTGAATGTGTTCCTCTCCTTGTAGCTTGTATTTATAGAAAATAGAAAATAACTATTAGATAGGATTAAGACTCTACAAGTCAGAGTCCTAGTCACAAACTAAAGACAAAGTAAACTCCAAATAGGACAAGGAAACTAATAAGCCTAATTGGTAATGGAAACTAATAAACTAATTAGGAGTCCATAAACTAATAGGAGATCTAATTACAATAGGACTGTATAATAGGACTATGGAGTTTTATTCCAACTCAGCAATTGTAATCAAAGAGTTCTACACCAACTGCCCAGATCAAAGAGTCCCACGCGATGAGGGCTGTGAGTAGGTCTCAGATCCCATCATCTGGACTGTAGTGTAGTTTAACACTATATATACAGCAGTAGAGGAGGTCATATTTACACAATTGATTCTTCTCTTCTTAAGAATCGAGACCTCTCTCCCTTCCTTTTTCTATTTCCATCTTATTTTGTCACAATACCCATGGTGCATGGTCACACTGTGTAATATGAACAAATCAAAGGATTGATCAAGGAATCTCATTAGTAAGATTAGACAAACGTTGGTCTTTCCGGTTTCAATCAGAGTTGTCATTGCAAAAGCAAAAACCTTTAATTATATGACCTCTCATTCTATCACCATGATGGTGCTGCACACTATACTGTGTAATCTCTTTAATTATATGACCTCTCATTCTATAAGCATGATGATTCTGCACACTGTATTGTCTAGTCTCATGTTAGCATCCAAATTTATTGGTGATATTTTAATCTTATTGATTCTCGAGAACTCTGAATTTAAAGCCAAGTTCTATAACCACTAAGATCTTCTGGCATTTGGATTTCGACATCCCCTTATAACTTTTGTATCATGTTAAGTGTCTTCTATTTTATTTTCTAAGCATTTGGGAAATTTCAGATTTAAAGGTTTTCCAAATTCCTTGGAAAATTTTCCTTTTATTCTTTCTTTTGATGAACAAAATTTTTTTATGTCACTTCTCCAACTTCATGTCTGACTATTAGGCATTCCAGTGGATAAATATAGGGACCGATGTTTTAGTAAGAAGCATTATTTCTCTATATGGCAGTTCAAGTTGTTGTGATTTAGTGCTCTGTTGGTGTTGAAGATATCCAAATTGCTCAGACTTCCAAGTATAACATTTATAGTTGTTAGGGAGAAAATATACCCCCCAATAAAAAGCTGACACATGCCATACCGTTCATAAAAGGCCGACTATGGACTCGGCCGAATCACTAGGCCGAGTGTACTGATGGCCGAGTCACTACGCTGACTGTATTAATGGCCGAGTCACTAGGCCGACTGTACTAATGGCCGAGTCACCACTTGAAGCGGGTGCACATTGGGAAGATTCACGTGGCCGACTATGCAAATGGCCGAGTGACCAGTTAAAGATTCCCACTCCTTTAGGGATACGTCACAAGAGTCCGTCTCTTAGCAGAGCATGGCCCGTATCAGGCTCTGACTTATTTGCAGTCGGCTAACTCAGTACGTCTCCTTCACACAATGAGATTTATCAACAAGGCGACACCTGTCACCCCGAACTAGTTAGACTCGGCCATCCACATCGCAGTCTTCCACTCCGACTAGGACTCACGACGCAGTCTTCCACTCCTACTCGGAGTCTATGACTTGGGTGCTCCATAATGCGACACCTGACAGTCCTATTGGCGTACACCTTTCAGAGTCCCGGTACCTCCCTGGTTCTTGCCTTATAAATAAAGGACGTCCACCCAAGGTAACGGACTTAATGACTCACTTCATCTCTTTTGCACTCAAGTTCACCTACGTTCCCCTCTCTCTAAACTAGAGATTGCTTTTAGCTATCTCTTGATTGTTTACATTGGGAATTTGACTTAGGCATCGGAGTGTACTCGGGGCGTAGTCTCCCAACTCCCTTGTCTAATCTTTGTGATTGCAAAATATTCGGATCGCAGATCGGCAGTATGATTTCCAACCGTAACAGTTTGGCGCCCACCGTAGGGCCTTTAGGCTGAATTTGAAGAAAAGTGTATGAGAGAAACCACCTCGATATTTCATGGTTCATCGGCAAACTCGTGCACAGTCGGCTGCACTACCATCGGTGGAAATCAGGGAAGCAAGTGACGCCAGCACCGCAACAGGAATCACCAATCCTGCTCCTATTCATACCTACCGTTCCATAATTGGTGCCTCCGCCAGTTCCACCTGCTCAACAATATGTCATTCACGAGCAGTTTGAAGTCCTGAATCAACAGATCACACAGCTAGCTCAGGTGTTGCGAGACGCTCAACCTATCAATGTGGGTATTGGAGTCGGAGTTGCAAATCCGCCTCTAGTCTCGTCTCCAACAACTACACCAGCCTCGACCAACTGGCCGCTGCACCCTCAGCATACATCCGACTTGCCAAATCTCGATCACGTAACGACCAAGCCAACAGCAGGCCAGCCGGGTCCAAGACCCAAGACCCTGGACACATGGCCCTTGCGCATAGTGCGATGTTCTCCACTAGTCATGGACGAGCCTCAATCCACGAGAGGCTTGGTTCCCGTTTGATTCTCGTGCACTACGCTCGATCCTTCTTGAAATGCTGCTCGACAAGAGAGAGCAAACCAAAATGTGCCAGTCGGCGCACCGATGCCTCCAATACCTCCACCCACTGGCCCCACTCCTTCAATGGCAATTCCTATCAGCCATCCGATCGAACAGCGTCAGACAGTCACAATATGGCCGACTTACTCAGCAGTCATAGTGCTTTCGGAGGAAATCATAAGTCCTGGCTCTGAAGCATTTTACCATGCCATCGATCGAACCATACAACGAAACAACAGATCCTGAACAACACCTGGACACTTTTGTCTAGATGACACTCTTTTACGGTCTTAACAACAGCCTAGTGTGCAGAGCCTTTCCAACCACACTTAAGGGTTTAACTCAAACCTGGTTCAATAACCATAGTTGTCAAGGCGTCGCCCACGTGCCCAAGCCCCCTTGTGTCGCCTAGGCGGGCGCCTTGGTCGCTTAGACAGTCGCCGAGGCGCCTTGACAACTATGTTAATAACCAACCAGCGAGAAGTATCACGTCTCTTGAATAACTCTTTAACCAGTTCCTGGTTCACTTCCAAGGAAGCCGAGTGCACAAGAAGACGTCGTATCATCTCTCAACAGTCAAATGGCAGAAGGACAAAACCTTGAGGGCATTCATCAAATGCTTCAGTACAGAAGTCCTTGAAATTAAGGACGTCCCACCGTTGGTCGTCCTAGCTGCACTGCAGGCAGGAATCACAGATGAAAAGCAAAGCTTTTCAATGATAAAGAAACCTTTAGTGGACCTGTCAGATATGCTAGTCCGATATAAGAAGTACGTAGCATCTATCTCTCGACTTGCTCACAACCGATTTGCTCATGGCCGACTTGCCATCTCTCGATTTGCTCATGGCAGACTTGCTCATGGCCGACTTGCTCACACCTTACCATCTCTCGACTTGCTCACGGCCTCAGAAAATAGATACCTTAAAGGTTGACCGTGCCCTACTGACAAGAAGAGATCCGATTAGTCAGATCAAACTTAGAACAACGGCGACACAAAGAAGCAAAAGTCTAGTAGGGACCAGCTAGAGAGGCACCCCTACAAAATCTTCGATTATTACATGCCTCTCATAGCACCCATGTCAAAAAGCCTTGATGTAATGATAGGTGACAGAAGCCGGGCCCGTTAGGGGCGCCCGCTCAAGTATAATTTTCATTCAAATTTTTTAATATAGTCAACCATTGTGTCAGCAACTATAACACAGGCCATTCCATTCGGCTTATCCAAGTCCATCAGCAGACTTGGATAGCTCATGCCATTCTATTTGGCCTACTCAAGTCTTCCAGTCAACTTGAGCAACTTATGCTGTTCTATTTGGTCTATTTAAGTCCACTAGTAGAATTAAGATAGCTCACACTGCTCCATCCGGACTACTTAAGTCCTCTAGCCGACTTAAACATGCTATGCCGTTCCATTCAACCTATCTAAGTCCACCAGCAGGCTTGGATAGCTTATGCCGTTCCATTCGGCCTATCTGAGTCTACCAGCAGACTTAGGTAGCTCACGCAGTTCCATGCGGCTTACTCAAGTCCTCCATCCGAATTGCACATTCTATGCCGTTCCATTCAGTCTATCCAAGCCCACTAGGAGGCTTGGATAGCTCACGCCATTCCATTCGGCCTATTTAAGTCCATTAACAGACTTAAGTAACTCATGCCGTTCCATTCGGCATACTCATGTCCTCCAGCGGATTTGAGCATCTATTTCGTTCTATTTGGCTCATTTAAGTCATCCTACTACTTGAATAATCCATGTCGTTCCATTCTGCCTATCCAAGTCTATCAATAGGCTTGGATAGCTAACACTGTTACATTTGGCCTACTTAAGTTCTCCAACCGACTTGAGCAGTCAATGCCAACCAGAGCCGGTAGAAGACAACATTTAAAGTGCAATACGCAATACCGGCTACGCTTTAGGGGTACCATGGCATACATTCAGCAACACACAACAAATGAAGATTGTAAAAATATATTACAAATTACAGCCAACTATGAAGGGCCAACCAATGGCCGACTGTGCTAATAGTTGATTGTGCCATATCATTGGTCAACTGTGCCATGTCAATGGCCGAATGTACCATGTCAATGGCCGACTGTGCCATGTCAAAGGGATTACACTATCGGTAGAAGAAGCAGGCATCGTAAACTTGAAAGAAGAAAAACTTATTGCTTGTGAAGAGAAGAAGATTTGAGAAAGGTCAAACGGACAGTTTTTCATAGCCTCTGACTTGTGAAGCTTAAACTAGTAGAGTAACACCCCCGACTTTGAAACACACCAGATGAAGAGTTGTTGGGGGGGGGGTATTTAGAACTAAATGCCCCCCGCTACCTGATAGGCCGTCCGTCAGGTACATTAAATGCGATTAACGTTTCTGCATCATGAACGGCTGGCTTTCTGAGCCCCGGACCGCTTTTATGTCAACAGATCTGACATTCTGCATTCTTGCCCCACCTCCGTGTTATCAGGTTCGACGTTCTGTGTATCCTCGGTACAACAAGGTGGCCTGACTATTCATTTCTTTTACAATTGGCAGTTAATGGCTACATTTCAAGATGTCCAATGATAATGCTGCGTTGCCATGCCACGTCCCCACCTTTGGGATAATGGCAGAACCGACTTGGCTTGTCTATATACGCACGTTCCCATCTTCGGGATAGCGACAGAGCCAACTTGTCTTGTCTTTATATTAAGTCCCCACCTTCAGGATAACGGCAAAGCTGACTTGGCTTGTCTCTATATGTACGTCCCCGCCTTCGGGATAATGGCAGAGTCGACTTGACTTGTCTCTCTATGCACCTCCGAATCCACAGCATTCGCAGGCGCAAGGGGTAACCGATAAGTTCGACAGAGCCGATTTCGCTTGTCTCTCTATGCACCCCCGAATCCACAGCATTCGCAGACGCAAGGGGCAACTGATTAGTTCGGTGGAGCCGACTTGACTTCTCTCTCTATGCACCTCCGACCGAATCCACAGTATCCGCAAGCGCAAAGGACAACTGATCAGTTCGGCGGAGTTGACTTGACTTCTCTTACTATGCACCTCCGAATTCACAGCATCTGAAGGCGCAAGGGGCAACTATTAGGGAGAAAATATACCTCTCAGTAAAAAACTGACACGTACCATACCGTTCATAAAAGGCCGATTGTGCACTCGGCTAAATCACCAGGCCGAGTGTACTAATGGCCGAGTCACCACTTGAAGCGAGTGCACATTGGGAAGATTCACTTGGCCGACTATACAAATGGCTGAGTGACTAGTTGAAGATTCCCATTCCTTGAGGGATACATCAGAAGAGTCCGTCTCCTAGCAGAGCATGGCCCGTATCAGGCTCCTACTTATTCGCAGTTGGCTGACTCAGTACGTCTCCTTCACACAATGAGATTTATCTACAGGGCGATACCTGTCACCCCGAACTAGTTGGACTCGGCCATCCACGTCGCAGTCTTCCACTCCGACTAGGACTCACGACGCAATCTCCTACTCCTACTCGGAGTATGACTTGGGTGCTTCACAATGCAATACGTGGCAGTCCTATTGGCATACACCCTTTAGAGTCCCGGTACTTCCATGCTTCTTGCCTCTCCCTATAAATAAAGGACATCCCCCAAGGTAATGGACTTAATGACTCCATCTCTTTTGCACTCAAGTTCACCTATGTTTCCCTTTCTCTAAACTAGAGATAGTTTTTGGCCATCTCTTGATTTTTTACATGGGGAATCTGACTTAGGCATCGAAGTGTACCCAGGGCTTAGACGCCCAACTCCCTTGTCTAATCTTTGTGATTGCAGGTTATCTGGATCGCAGGTCGGCGACACAATTTCCAACCGTAACAATAGTGAACATCCCAAAGTTTTCAATGTAGAGGAAAATTTAGCTACTTGAATGGAACAGCTACTGTTTGTGGATAAGATCCCTCTTAATTGGAGCTTGGGATTTCAGTAGTGCTTCATTGTGGCCAGCCAGATACCAGTGAGTAGTGACAACCAGCACAGTAGATATCAGATGCTTTGGATCAGACATAAATCTCAAGTGCGAAATAGGGTCAGGATCTATGGGATGTCCGTAAAGAATTCCTGAATCCTGATTAGAATGTCAAAAAGGTTTAGAAGGTTCTACTTGCCTGAATTACGAATCTGATTTTCTCTTTTGAATCTTTTATACGTTCTGAGTAACAGTTGTAATGGAGTACCCACATAAAATTTCTGTAGACCGCGCACTTATTTACCCTCATTTCTTAATTTAAACTGTACGAGCTTGATTTGATTTCCAAAGCCATATTCTTTTGCAAAATTTAAAATGCAAAAGTATATCATAGCAAATTTTACTTGCACAATTAGTAAGGGCTTATGTCAAGCTGCATAATTGAAATTGTTATTAGAATTCTTTGGAGATGCTTTGCCAATCAGTGTTCTTAAAATTGTAGTGGACATTAGACTGTTCTGGCCTGGCGGTCAATGTGTTCAACTATCTGGTCTAATGGTCTGGGATGGTCCAAATGATGGAAGGCAACTTGTGTGGAATAATAGAATAAATTTATAAACATTGGCAACTAATATCATGATTAGGTACCTGTTGCATCGCTAGTTAATATCTCATGTGTTGCAAGAATCAATCTCTTTTTTTTTTTTTTGGGGGTGGGGGGGGGGGGGGGGTTCTTCCAAAGAGACCATCCTTGTTTGGTGGAACAAGGTCTGAATGGTCTGACATCCGACCAGCTGATCTAATGGTCCATGAAAACACTGTGTCCAGCGGTAGCTAAAACTGCTAATTATATGATCTGGATATCTGATTTTGTCAGTAATTCAAAATGCAAAGTTGAAGAAATCAAGTGTAGGTGCAGCAATTTCTTTTAATGCTTTTTACCATTCTCATTCCTAAACGATGATACATTATTTAAACATGCAGCTCAATATCAGTCCTATGCTTATTTCTAATTTGCTTTCCATTATAGGTTGATGTTGGAGGATACAAACGGTTGACATGTTTGTTGGAGTGGATAGGGAAGCATTCTCTTAGTATCTTTGTTCTTGTAACTTCTAATCTGGTTGTTATTGCAGTACAAGGATTTTATTGGATGTCTCCTGAAAATAACATTGTAAGCCCATTAGACTCACCACAACTACTCTTTTCCTTGACAATAAAAGTATTACAGACAAGGAATTTATGATTTATGGTCCAGGATGTGCAAACGTGTTCCATGAAATTGTCACTATGCTAGTATTTACAGTAAGTATACAAATTTCAAATGCAGGTCAACTTATACAATAGAAACAATGTCTACCCTAGCATCAGATTTATCTCAAGATAAAATAGAAGAGTTCTCCTAAGATACGTCTTCATGAGAAAACTTTAATCTGCAGTTTCACATATATTAAAAGCAAGAAAAAAGAGAGTAACATGAAGGAATTTTTCATCCCCCCCGCCCATAAAAAAAAAAAAAAAAAAAAGCACTCGATTTGGGAAATTTTTAGATACTCAGCAAACCTTTATTGCCAGAACTCAGAAATTGTAGGAAAGGAACAGAAGAATCTTCCAGTATTCTGTTCATGAGTACCAAATATACGTGCAGGTACTTTTTTACTAGACTGGGCCTACTCCCTTAGAAATTTAAACACTTTGACTGGTCATTCTTAGGGAGGATCAGTTGTATTTAGTGGGGTAGGGATATCTCGTACATAAACCATAGATCTTTATATAAAATTCCATAAGAAATTTGTCAACACTGCCAAACATTTCTTGTTTACTATGCATATAAATATACTCATAAAATTTCCTCAATAAATTTGTCATAGATATTTTGGAGACTTGCTGAATTGATTTCATGGGGAACTGTTCTGGAATTTCAAAACCAAAAGTAGAATAGTAACTTGCAGACATATGCGCTCACATTTATCACAGAGATAACTCGTTTCTTGCAACCTTTGTCGGAAAATCACCAAATTTTCTTTGTAGTGTAAGGAGTTTCACAGGTAATCCTGACAAAATTATTGAGACATGGATTATTGAGAAGATTCACAGGTAATCTTGACAAATTGTTGTTTTGCTTACTTATTGTTCGCATGCTTTTGAAGGAAAGTTCAAATAGTGTTGAATTATCCAACTCAAAAGGTTGAGTGTTAGGTGGAGCGGTACAACTGGTATATGGAGTCATCCAAAGTTCGAAATGCAATTCATGTGGACTTATTCCCAAACAAATAGTTCTGAGAATGCTACAATTCTCTGCCTGGATGTTTTCTAAATTGAACTGACTAACAAATGGACCATGCAATGTCTCCTAGATATTACTTTCTGATGATGAAATATGAAAACTAATCAAAGAAATTCTAGACCAATGATGAGGAAAAAAAAAAGGAACGGCTTATCTTAATGAAAAGTGGAATAGGTATGGAATCGAGGTAACTTGTGAGATTCTAAAACATGTCCAAAGCACTAGTTTTCATTTCCATATGTTAAGCTAGTGGAGATAAAGATACCTGAAGTAAAACCCTCTGCTTGAAATGTAGTGTTTATTTGGCATTTGCATGCATGTGGATTGTACATGGGTATGTGAGAGAGATATCTTACCAAATTACCCTTTTTGCTTTAACTAGAAGCATGACAGTCTTCAAATGAGTATACGTTCAATGTTAGAGAAGAAAATTTTGATTGTGTGAACAATGAAGAGGAATATATAAAGTATGACGAGAAAGTATGCACCCTTGAGGGGAATAAGCAAAGTTAAAAATGTAAAATTATAATGTCCTGAAAGATGCTTCAGAGAGTTCTGGAAAAGTATTTTTGAGAAGGTTTTGATTTTGGCAAAAGCTTTATCGTTGTATTTTTTTAATATGGAATGCTACTATTTTCATTTTATTCTTTTCAAAACATTATATATGCCTGATAAGTTGAGCTTTTATCTCTAAATATTTCATAACAGGTTTCCTTATATAGCTAAAATTGAATAGCAATGTTATTTTGTTGTAGCTATTACCTGTTGTAAATTCTAGCCATACTCTTTCTGTTCCATCATAATTTTCTTTTGTAATCATGTGATCCCTACTGTTACTCTACATTGTGAAGAGTTATGCTATTGTTTTACTTCTGTCTTCTCTTCTTAACAGATTAATTGGATTGTAACACAAGTTGTGAAAAGGTAATTGTAGAACCTGAAAGCATTTTTGTTCGTCCGAGGAGAGGAAGTTAGTATGTCCTTTGTCCCTCCCTTTGCATTATTTTTTTTTTAATGTATGGAGATTATTTTGCACTTTGCAGTTCCATACTTTCTAATCTAGTTTATCATGTTATGACCAAATCAATTTCAGCCCCGACATTTTGACACCCTAACCAAAGGAAGAGAATCATGAGTAGGTTACTTAAAATAATTAAATATTTGCAATTTGGCTTCCAAAAGCAAGAACCGCATGAGTAGGATTAAATATATGCTTTTTAGCTTCCATCAGATACTCAGGTTTATCTATTGCCCAACTCTTTTCTCAAAAGTCCAAGGCAAAGTTGCAATATAGCCAAACTGTATGCGTTCCTAGATTATTTTTGGTTGATTGATTTATTGTTAAACCAACACTATGTGATAGGTGACCTCTATATATATATATTTTTTCAGCCATGGTGCTAAACAAGGCGAAACATGAATACTTTCATATAAAAAATGAGAAGCATGAATACAATGCCAAATCTCCCTGCTTCCACACCTAGAGTACAGTGACAAATGGAATGTTACCTACTAAATAGCAAATACATTATTAAAATATAAATTAGTTATTAGATTTATTGAAGGAAATTTCAGGTCTCAACATTCGGTTGATTACCAATTCCTCCTTAATAAATTAGTAACTAGGTTTTTTACTTTGAAATACGAAATTAATAACCTGTAATTTGTTTCAAGCCCCTGAATTTGAGACGATGTGAAAATTACAAAATTTATAAACCTCCGAAAAATAACTTCTTGATAATAGCCTGTGATATAGACCAAGACCCTTTAATAATTAGTGATTCTTGAATCTTCCCAATGACCTTGAAAAGAAAGGCATTAAGCTTATCAACTATTTGGTTTTAGTCGAAGTGCTTCTTTATCAACTTTCATTATCTTCCTTGTGTTGCCTATTGGCCCTCGAGTATTTTTGATAGAAACCTATGCGTAACATGTTCATATGCCTGACAATTTCTGGGCAGTATTAGCAATCAAAATCTTTGATTGAGCAAAGCCATCGAGTTGAATATACTGACGAGGACAACCTCACCTAATCTAAAATGAGGAATGCTAGCACGAAAATTGGGGTGGGGATATGAAGTTTACAAATCACCCTCTCCACTTACGTCTGGGTTTTAAAATTTGTACAAATTATTTTCAGTTTTTTGAAGACCATACAAGAGATAGGTTGCTAAGTTAGTTACTAGCTACCCCTACCCAATCCAGTTTTTAGCAATTCTTATCTGAACGAATAAAAATAAAAAATGCAAATGAAGAATCTTCCTAACCAATTAATTTAATCTTGTATTTAGGGTCTGTTTGATAAAACTTCTACTTCTGAATTCCATGGATTCTGGTTCTCACATAGCCATTTTGAACTAGAAGCACATTTGATAAGTCCAGTTGGATTCCAACTCTTACAGAGTGAACCGGATTCAAAATGGCTCCAGAATCCAAAATTTTGGAGTCATAAATACTTGTTCCAAGCCATTGGATCAACTTTTTGGGAGAAAGAAAAGAGTTGACTCTCATGTCTCTCATTTGACCACCACCACCACCACCAACACCGTTGCCACTACCCACCACTGCCACCCCAACCACCCCCATTGCCGCCTCCACCACCCACCACCCACTTCCACCATCGCCACTACCACCACCACCATTGCCACCACCACCACCGCCACCATTGCCGCCGGCACCACCACCACCACCACCACCAACACCGATGCCACCACCACAACCACCCCAACCACCACCACCACCCACCACCCACCACCCACCACTCACCACCCACCACCACGGCCACCCACCACAACCACGACTGTTTTTCTAGACTTCGATTTGGGGAATAGTGTGTTATTAAACATGTTTCTCATCCAAAGATGCTCTGGAATTCATTTCAGAATTGCATTATCAAACAACTTTCTACTCCAAAATAATCTTGGAGTAAACTGGAGTAGAATCCAAATTTGAATCAGAATCCAGAATCCAGAAACAGAAGTTTTATCAAGCGGGCCCTAAATGGAACTACAACACTGTACGAATATCTGACAGGAAAGGCTTCGTTAACATCTCATCATAGATGGACTAATTAAGATTCTCTTTAAAATATTTTATATTTATGTTTATGACCTATTTATATTAAATTATTTATGAAAATAAATTATGAAATATAAATGATAATCATTTAATGTCATTAGACATAAATAAGTAATAATAGATTATTTCTAACATATATGTAGATTTTAGATTATATCAATTTATTTTAAATATAAATAAATATCATAAATTATACCAAATAACTACATATGTTGTAATGTATTATATAATTAATTCTATAATATATACCAAAGAGAGCCTAAATGTGTCACTCATTAAATTATGCATGAAATAATAGACCTGAGCAGATGCATTTGCAATCAGATTATTTGTTGCTGGGTTGTAGTTGGATACAGGTTTCCAGTGCAAACCTATGAAGTCTTTGACAGCCCAGTGATATTCAGACTAGCATAGCTAAAGTCCTTGTAGGAAATTCAGGGAACTCTATCATTGATACAATGGTGGAAGATGATGGAGATGAACTGAAGAGCAAGGCAAAGTGTAACTCAAAATAAAACTTTCCAGGAATTTCACTCCCAATCAAGGTTAAAGTGCATGTGGATGGGGGACCGGATCAATCCCCGCTGAATGGCCCGGATAGTGCTGACTCGACCGAAATAACCTCCAGAATCGCCTTGCATTCACGATTTTTCCCATCTTGAGTGGCAGCTGACTTGGCATGCTGCATAAGATCGGCCAATCTGATCCGAGCTGAGCTCTTAAACCGTGCTCCCAATACGTATAGCCTATTAGAATTGAACTACCAGTAGAATTCAAAGAAGAGGAAGATTAATAACTCTTTGTATCTAAGGCTCTCTTTGGTTTGTATTATATAATGTATTATGAGTTATTTGTGACAAATCAATTATGATAATAGATTATGAGTAATAAATAATGATCGTTTGGTACCACTAAACATAATACATTATATATGAAATATAAACAATCACCTATGATTATTCTAATAATGAAGCTACTCACCTATTTGTAGATAATGAATTATATTGATTTATTTTAATTATAAATAGACATTATAAATCATACCAAACAATCATAAATTTTATAATATATTATATAATACATTATATAATACAAACCAAAGAGACCCTAAGTCCATAGCCTGTAGCCTGTTTTCCAACACTTTTATCCACAAAAACTTTGTTTATTTTGATGTAAAATTCTACATAAAAACTTTATTTATTAATTTTTTTTTAAATATTTGTTTCTAAAAGATAAAATACAGTGACCTCAATTTAACATGTAAAACACTACTAGTATTGAAAATTTTATACCAAAATAAACGAAGCAACAGTAAAACACCATTTCCTGGCCCACCTTGACTCATGTAAAGTAAAAGGGTGTTGAGCATCTGCCGCTTTAATCTTTAGATATGAAGGGAGCACCATGAAAAAGGGGTGGGCCCGAAAGTCGAAGAGTGACAAAAGAATTCCAACTGTAAATCTCCTGACTACTTTCGAAATTTTTGTTTCTTATCAAAGTAAATCCACAACAATCTATGTTTCTTTGTGGAAGCGATCTTAATGAGAGTAG
The DNA here is from genome assembly GCA_028583415.1 of Protea cynaroides. Taxonomy (NCBI): domain Eukaryota; kingdom Viridiplantae; phylum Streptophyta; class Magnoliopsida; order Proteales; family Proteaceae; genus Protea; species Protea cynaroides. Next base: position 52,857,460 of record CM053272.1, read on the forward strand.
TTTAGTGATGATTATTTGTGAAGTTTATGTTTTCTTGATTTGGATAGCAACTCTGTAGAACAATTAATGCATGCCTAATCTGTCTAATAAACGCATCCTTAAAATAGATATTTAGAGCTTAAAGCATTGAAATGATTCCACCTGAATTCATATCATTTCCATCTAAAAGTTGAATGGACTGATTCGACAAATTTAAGTCAAACAGGTTGGTTTAATTATTTTAAAAATTGAAAACCACCTTAAATCACTCTCAGACTGCTTGGATTTTGATCCACAGACAAGACGTATAGCCACGTTGTTTAGCACTTAGCAGCACCCCTCAGGTTCCAATCCCCGTACACATTCAATAACAGCCGGACGGTCACTTTGAACCGGTTCCCATTTAATTAATTCAAAACTTGGTAAATTTATAGAACCTATAGAAGGAACCATCCAAAGTTCCAATCTTGCTAGGTTTGGAAGGGAAAAAAAAAGTATTGAAATGGGGAATTACAAGTCTAACATTTAAATTTATCATTGTTTTATCATTATTTTTATTTTATTACATATTTTTTTTTATTTTTATATTATCCAAACAAAAGTTTATTTTCCATTCCCTCACCTTTTTTTTATATTTACCGTTCTAGTGTGGAGAATTCTAATTGGATCCTAACAAAATGTATTGTCACAATCCTATTAATTGTTAGGAGTCGGGAGGATGAAGCAAAGCTGTAAATCCAGGTATCAGACATGGAATCAGCTGTTTCCAAAACTAATCAGATGCCAGAACAGTTGGTATCGGCCCGATCCAGTTGGAAATGCAGTTTTTCGGAATCGGTAAAATTCCATGAGTGGATCAGTTTTTATTCTACGATAAGAAAAATAAATATAATTTGGAAAGCTTAGGAGTACCTCCCTTGCAGTTTGTCCGTAACCTAGGTAACACCCCAAACGTTTTAAAAAATTATAAAGGCATCCCCTTAAAATCAAGAGCAAATTACAAAAACATTCAGTCTGTTAGTCATTTTCCGTTAACTAGCAACACACAAGTTCTTGAATTCTTCGAGTAAGTGATGTGAATAGGGCGTTGTTGGCTACATGTTAGATATTATTTTATGGATTTGATTAATTACTGGGTCCATTGACTCGTGGGAGTTTGTATTATGGGGTTTAATCGATTTTGATCTGGTTCGTCACGAGTTAGGGATAAACCAAGTTGGTTCATTGTGAGGTAGTCCAGGGTTTAGGATAGTATTATAAATACTAGATTTAGAGTCCCTAGAGTCTAAATTGTATTATTATTCTCTGCTCCCATACATAGAGAGCATGAAAGGGGATCTCTTGAGGGCTGTGGAAGATTCAAGCCAAAGCGTTGATTCAGGTGGAAATTAATCTCTACGAACATGTATGTTTTACACTAATTATATTGTTTCCCATTGTGTTCTAGGGATTGTATGAAGATCATTAAAGTTAACTGAAACCCTATTAGGATATATTCTTATAACGGGTTGACTGAAAACCTTAAAAAGATGATTAAAACTCTAACAATTGGTATCAGAATCTCCATACAGACTTAGAATTGATAGTGAATGATTGTAGAGATTGTATGATTGATTGAATTGAAAAAGAAAGAGATTTTCTATCTAATTCTTTGCACGAACTTGTCAAGGATTCGTACCTTTCAAAAAAGTTTTGAACCAATAAATCTTAAAATAAATTATGCCAGTGTGTAATTTTGGGAAGTCAAACAACACTTTCATCCCCAACCGAATTGCTAGGGTTCTTGGTGGCCAACCACGACCATTAATGGTGGTCATCAATACACATAATGAGGGAAGTGTTGGTGGACTTACTTGAAGGGAATGGGAGTCCAAAAGTTTGAGCTTTGAATCCCCATGCTTTTCTCCAAGTTTCCAAGTTCTCTTCCGAGGGTCAACACCTCCTCTTCAAATGTCTAAAAGGAATGAAGGAGGCTTAAGCCTATTTTTATTACAAATGATGAGAGAGAGAGAGAGAGAGAGAGAGAGAGAGAGAGAGAGAGAGAGAGAGAGAGCCATGGCTAAGCTGGCGGTAGCTAAGCCGGTTGGCTCATCCGTTGGCATTGTGCCGCTAGTAGGATTAAAGCATGGCCTCGGCTTTAATTTCTCATGCCTTATACATCGGTAAGCATGCTGGGCCCACCTAAGGTTTGTTAGAATATTGATTAAAAAATCGGATAGAATCCTTTATCTAAGATCCGAACATATCCATCGAGTCCGCATTGGGTACGTCAGCTGTCAGCGTGGGAAGACTTGGTATAGTAAAAATCTGAGTCAATAGGGGATTTCGTGTGCAGGTCTTACACAACCAATGACTTTTAGTTGTATACTTTGATCCTTTTTAACTACTAGTCATTAGTTGATGATCCTTTCTAACTACTAGTCATTAGTTGACATGAAACTAAAATTGTGGAGACAATAATGAGATGCAGTAATAGAGTGTGAAAATTTTAGTCTCAAATTAATTGGAGAAAGAAAATATTGGGGACCTCCGCTGGCTCGCTTGCCAACGGAACGAGACGAAACTTTCTTCTTTCTTTAATCCAAAGAACGGACAGCTTTCGAGCTTAACATCTGCTGAACAACTACACTAAAAAGTGCCTCACGTGCTTTCTCAAAGTGTTGCTAGTTGAACGGCTGAACAACTAGCTTTAGGCTTACTCGTAGCGTTGCTAGCTTGACGACTTTCTTTCTTAGAACTTTGTGGATTTATAAAGAGCTTTGCCACAAATTAATTCATTATCATACTCTAAAAAGTTAGAATTAAGGATACATTAGTCCCTCATCGTTAGCAAAAGAAAATGTGAGACACATAAGTTATAAAAAGGAGACGTAAACAATTAAAAGAGGCAATTGACCATTTAATCGATTTTTTGTTAGCACTGTCGTTGGGGATAGTCCCACATTGCTTAGAGAGTATAACCTTGAGTGCCTTATATATGTGAGTCCTTCTACTTACTAATTTAAACTTTTGAGTTGAAAACTTGACATGTTATCAGAGCTCCAGGTTAACTCCGTACGATTACGCAAAAGAGGGATCACATGCCACGTATACTGTCACTCAGAAGAAGGACAACACGTGAAAAAGAGTATTAAGAATAATCCCAACACTTACTAGTTCGAACATTTGAGTTAGAAACTTAACTGTCAACGAAATCCTAATACATCATCCAAGACCTGTACCTTACCATTTAGTAAACAATTGACCAGATATCAATCTTTTTCTATCGGGCCAGTTGGTTTATCAATTGCGACCTAGGTTTTGACACCCCTAATAGTCTCTTTGTTTCACAAATCAAAACTCCATAAAGAGATTGAAGTCCCACAAACGTGGTTTTAGGTATCAGGATTAGATCGACCGTATCGGTTTACATAGTAGACGATAGGGAGAACCGATATTTGACTTAGGTATCCAGATTCTTGGGTAAGATTGCACAGTGACTCACATATCCATACATATACTGTTTTGGGTAACGTTACTATGAACTAAATCGGTTGATAATCAATTAGAGACGAAAATCAATGATAGAGTGACACCTGACCGATACCAAAAACTTAAAACCATGTGGCTATGTTCACTAAAGAACGCATCAATACATGCAATGATGGAAACGAAGAAAAAGGAAGGAAGAAAGAAAAGAGGATGAGAAAGAGAGAGAGAGGAGCAGGTGATGGAATGATGCCCGAGATGTCCCATCTTCATCGTGATGTTCTTTATACAGTCCAGCAACCCGGCCTCCCTCTCTCAAGGCCTGCTGGCTTCTTCCAACTCCAACTACAGTACTACAAAATCTATATATTACAGGCAAGTTAAAAAGAGAAAGGAAGCAAACAGCCAGATGCAGAACAGTACTAAAAAATCTATATGTTCTATAGACAAAAGACAACGACTTAAAGATAAGTTAACGAAGTGGATCCACCAAAGCAAAATTCAAGATTGATTGGAATTTTCAGAACATACCCTCTCCTCTTACCCTGTACAACAAGGAAACCACCTCATCTTCTTCTTTATTCTCTATCTTTAGTCTTTACAGTAACTGGAGTGATGGATGAGATTTTCTTACAAGGTAATTTTTTTTTGTAGAACAGAGAAAGGTAGAAACAATGCAAAAGAAGAAGCTTAAAATAAAAGTAGAGAATTTAGCATAGATACTTCTCAAAATGGAGCTGTTGACGTTCTATAGAGCGTGTCCTTTTTGGGAAGTTGGGCTGTTCTTCCAAAGATTGACTGCCGCTATTAACACACAGCAGACAACAAACCCAGTCAGCTCTTCCTTTTAAATTTCGTTTCACCCTTCAATACAACATAAATAGATTGCAGAGGAAAAACCCTGAAGAGGAAAAACCCCACCAACTAGAAAACCTCAAATATAGGAATTCCCATCGATTGTGTTGCTAGGTGGGTCCTTTTCTTTCCTTTCTTTCTTTCTCTCTCCTCTTTTTTTATATTTTATATTTCAACTCCCTACTTAATATATTACCTGTAGAAGTTGTCTTTGATGTTCCTGCTCTTTTCTGAGACTGGTTATCTCTTTCTTCAAATGGTCAATTTCCATCTCCAATTCGTTCGTATATGCCTGCCAGTTATTTAAAGAAAACATCAAGAATGAAAGAAAAAAATTACAAACAAACACGCAGAGGGTGGGAAAGAGAGAAAGATTCCTGTTTTCTGGCTCTAGAACGTGCAGCAGATTCTCTGTTCTTGATCATACGCTTATGGCGTCGATGTCCAGAACTATCTTCAGAATCAGAAACCCTTTTCTTACTGCCGAAGGGAGAGAAAATCGGGGAATTCGAAGGAAAAAAGAAAGGTGAAGGTGCATTAATGAGATGGCTGTGAAATTGTGGACGAGACTTAAAAGGGTCTAAGTTTTCGAGTAAATTAAAGTCAGGAACAGAGCTCAGGTTCAAGGTGATGGCAGGTTGTGCTAATGAAGGAGGAGAAGCTGAGACAACGGTTGAGGTTGAGGAAGGGTTGCTGTTTAAGGGTCGACTAAGGAAGTCCTGAAAGATCATTCCTCCAACATTACTGCTTAAGGTGGTTTCGTTTCTGATGTTATTGTTTTGGGAGAGAAGCAGGTCTTCACTAGGGTGGTCAGTGAGGGAAGCCAGGTTAATGTCTTTCCAAACATCTTCCATGGTTTTCCTTGTTGGGTTTGAAGGGGGAGCTGACGATGAGGACATAAAAAGAGGATTTGGATGATAAGGACACTACAGAACTAGTGTTTGTTGTCGTTGGTAATTAAGTGTTCAAGTGTTCACCTTCACCATCATCAGTTGATGACCCACATCGAAGTGGACAGAGAGATTAATTTTGGTTTTGAGTGTGGACTCAAATGTGTGATATTTTGAAGATTTTTTTTTTGTTTTGGGAAAAGAGATATTTTGAAGATGTAAATATATTGTTAGCCCTGTTTGGGAATCATGGGAGTGTGCTGACTCGGATTGAAATCGTCTCTTGTAAGGTTTTCCACAGGAGAGGTAGCTACATTGGATCGATGCGCACCACGTGGAACACCTCGTATCCAACGTCTCAAGACATTATGCTGTAGGATATGGAAAACTTCACTGCAATACACCCGAAATAACTAAAGGGAATGTTTTGGGGAAAATTAGTGAAGGGTGAGTGAGGGAGTGAGCAGAGCAGTGGAGATCGGGAGAGAAAGGGAGAAAGCCAAAGGGAGGAGCTCGAATCGGGTAAAGGGTTATCAGGGAGAAAGGGCAGAGAAAGAAAAAGAGTAGAGGTTTTGATCCGTTTCAAAGGCAACAGAGAGAAAGGCAGATGAAGAAGCAAACACTGGTCTGCTTTCATCTTCCTTCCTCTGCCGCTGCTCTTTCTCTTCTTGAATGTATTGGGAATAATCCCACATTGCTAATGAGATTGAAATCCTGTGATCTTATATATGGAGAGTCCCTCCACTTATTAGTTCAAACTTTTGAGTTGGAAACTTGACATGGTATCAGAGCTCCAGGTTCCTTCTCATAATAATCCTAAAAGAAAAAAAAAAAAAAAGAAAAAAAAAAAAAAACAAGAGACCAAACCACTAAAAGAGGGACGGTCACCCAAAAGAGGGACTATATGTCCCCCTAAAAGAGAGACCAGTCACATAAAAAGAGTGACGATCATCTAAAAAGAGGGATCAGTCACCCAAGAAGAGGGACCAGTCACCCGAAAAGTGTCATGTATTGCCACATATACTATCACATATACACCACCTAACGGTGGTGTTACATGTGAGGGGGAATATTGAGAATAGTGCACATTGCTAATGAGATTGGAATCCTGTGATCTTATATATGGAGAGTCCTTCTATTTACTTGTTCAAACTTTTGAGTTGGAAATTTGACAAAACGAACAAACACTAGTTATTGAAACAGATCCTAGAGTACAGCCGCTCTCTCAACTTTCTTCTTCTTTCCTCTACTGTGATTTGGAACCCAAACCCTCTCCTCCGCCGCTCTCTCTCTCTTCTCTTTCTCTCCTTTCTCTCTTCTTCCTCTTTCAATCCTCTCTCCTCCCTTTGAAACGCAACTGGTCTGCTTTCCCTGCTTTTTCAGATTCAAAATGGGCATTTGATATGATATTTATCGTTGAGAATTGTGTCTCCTGCAACGGGTTTTCGTAAGACGTTAGATAAAAGAATCACCATGTATCGCGTATCACAGAATAGCAGCAACGTCTCCTGCGAATACCCTCGCAGGAAACGATTTGAATCCGTGAGATTCAAGGTCAGCATCAGACTCTCGAGATGGAAGGAGAGAAGTGAAAGACACTGGAAATTACTAAAACACCCTCATTGTACCTTAAATGGTCAAAAAGCCTGTCTTTCTATTCTAAAGTATATTTGTCGTTATCAAGAAATTCTGGAACGCACCATGACGATTCCATTAACAGAAGTGAAACACAGAGACTTTTATCCAATTAGATTGATAAAAAAAATATATGGGTTAATCTTGATTTACACCCAAATGGAAATCTTTTGGACAGTATTCAACTGACGACTACTGAAGAATGACGATGGTGAGCAAAAAACATGTCGTATCATTATCATCATTCATATGGGTTATTGGGCATTTTGGAGGAACAGCTCTGATTTCTTTTCCAATTATAGTTTTCCCGCATAATATACCGATCCACATCGTCTTTTCCTTGAGATTCAGGAGGAGGGGCGGCGACCCTAGTGGATGGTCACCACGTGGAGGTCGGATGAATCCGACCCTTCCGTTCGAGCCGATAAGCCGAGCCGACAAGCCAAGCCGACAAGAGAGTATCGACTCGAACGGAGGGGTCGGATTCATCGGACCCCTACGTGGCGACCATTCACTAGGGTCGTCGTCTCTCTTCCCTAAAGTACAGAGATGAGACGATTTGTATCCATAATATACAGCAACAAAGATAATTCAGTGAGCCCCAGGGTCCATGGGCTGAACAGTAAAGTGACGGTATATTCTAATTTCAGTTTGTCTTTCTTTCTCTTTTACGGTTGTCGATTGTGCCAATGTGAGAGAGATGGCAATTGCAGAATTGCAGAGAGTGAGAGAGATCAGAGATGAATGGGCATTGGGCCATGTGTAGGAAGGGAAAAGAGTGCGTGCAGGTGTCGGAAGTGGCGCCAGGTGAACCAAATCGTCTCCTGTGGCAGGAGGTTTCTGTCGCCGATCCAAGGGAGTTGGGTTCAGTCTTGCCGCCTGTCAATACATTGGGGGGTGGGTCGATTAAAATCCGGCCCTTGGCAGGCGACAGAACCGCAGGAGAGGATTTAAATACGAATTATATTCCGGCCTTACCTCCTCTGTAGGGAAATAATGAGTGTCAGATACATGGATCTGACTACATCCGGTATATATATATATATATATATATATATATATATATATGAGAGAGTGTGCCGACTTCTTTTGTGTATATATATGAGAGAGTGTGCCGACTTCTTTTGTGTTATGAGATTACGATTTCAGCAGTGCGGAGAGGAGAGGGGAGAGAAACAGTGTAGCCTTTCATTCAGCTGTTACACTCCCAAACAGCCACAAATTTATTCCATTAATTCTTTCCAATTCATGAAAATAGCAAACACCTCCTTTTGTTGGATAAACTCTCTTTTGGGGATGTGGATCCTCTACTCTAAGAGAATCTTGAGGAGAGGTGGCGTTCCCATTGGATGAACGACACCTGAGGCTTATGTGAATTGGAGTCGACTCTCCTCCATATTCTCTTGGAGGAGAGGATCTGAATCCCTCTTTGGACGTTGACATTGCCGATTCCCCCCCTCCCCCCGGCGAAATCCTCTCCTGCCGTTGGAGCGATCCAACAGTTGGAGTTCATCCAACGCACATATTGGTATGTGCGTTGGAGGAACTCCAACTGTTGGATCACGCAGGAGTTCCTCCTGCCACAAGAATCCTCTCTCTCTCTCTCTCTCTCTCTCTCTCTCTCTCTCTACTCTCTCTCTCTCTCTATATATATATATATATATATATAGAGGAAATTCATGCATCTCGTCTGTACCATGCCTTAAGACACCCAACTTTGAATTCGTGATTAATTGCATGCAACCCTTCATTCATTTGTTTAATATGTATCAGGGAGACTGTCTTAATGGACAAGTCAGTTAAGAGATGATGTGGTACGTTTATAATTTTCTAATGAAAAAACTACCTTTTCATATTTTTTAAATTACTATTTTACCTTCTCCCAAACCATTAATTTACTATTCCAATGAACAATAAAAAAGAAAAAAGACGAAGGGTGGCAGCAACAATCGCCACCGCCATAGAAGAATAGAAGGAGAAGTGGCAGTAGCAACCACCACTGCCATAGGAGAAAAAGAAGAAGAAATTCCTCCTGGAAGGCTGCTGAACTTGACGAATTCTCCTGGAAATGTATGGTGTTGAAAGAAGCTTGAAATTGACCTGGCTGCATTTCTGAAGGTGATGGGTTCTTTTAATGTTTTGTATGAATATGCTTAGTGACACATCTTCAATTCTTGAGGTGGGAAAAGATGCCAAATCATGAATTATGCTCCTAAAGAGTGACCTATGTGTCGATCTTTTATTGAATGTATAGAGGGCCAATCTCTCCTGAGTATTGAATATATTCTTGTTAGCAACATTCTTGTGTCTTCTTTATCCTTCTAAGAGCTTCAATTTTTTGTCTGATTTCCTCCATCACTCTCTCAATTTTTGTCTGTCCTTAAGTACAACTTAAGTGGTTCATGATCTCTTCGTGTTGATAAGCTCTAAGGTAGTTGTAGTGTCATGAAAGCCTTGATTTTTGATAAGGTTCTTTTGTGGACTTGTAAGCATCCCATTTTTGCCTCATCAGTCTCTCACAACGTTAACCAATCACCATAGGGTCATCTTGTGTCATTCCTCTCTTAGGGTTAGAAAGTTTCCATAAATAGGTCATCTATAGCCAGTTTTTCCCTTAGGTTAGAAACTTTCTATAAATAGCTTTCCTAGTGACGAAACCCTAGGTAGAGTCTAAACCTACCGTAAATATCATCCCTGGGTCTAGTTTACCCTTAGGACCAAAACTTGTCATAAATAGTCTCCCTGAGTCCAGTTTACTCTTAGGACCAAAACCTACCATAAATAGATTTTCCTGTGTCATCCCTCAATCTGAGTCCAAAACTTTCCATAAATAGATCCCTTAGTGCTAAACTCTCTTAAGTTCCAAAATTGCCTTATTTAGACAATTCGAGGTTATTTTCATGCTTAAAACCACTAGTTGCCCTTCTCGGGGCATTTTGATAATTTTGATCAAAGTTGGTTGAAGTTGGTCAAAATGATCAAAATAGTCAAACACAGTCCATACTTAAACCCTAGAGCCAACCTTGAGTCATTTTGGTCAAAACCTAGTCAAAGTCTAGTCATTACCCAGTCATCTTAGTCACTTACTATCCCCCTAGGTGTCATTTAAAGTGTCCATGTGGCACTTAGAATCATGCCCAACCATTTCCCCTCATAACCCATAGGTGATGAGAGAGAGAAGAAAGGAATAAAATGGAGAGAGAATGGAGAGGGAGAGTGGAAGTCCACTTGAAGCCCATCAGACCTAGGTGAAACCCTAATGAGCCCATGTGGAGGGCTAAATTAATCCTTTCTCCCTCATGATGGGTTGAATTGCAAATAAGAAAAGATAAGAGTTAAAATGCAAATAAGACAAAAAGATACAAAAGACTAAAGAGGGGAGCAAAAGGAAAAAAAAAACGAAAAAAAGATCTTTACGATTTTGGAGGGAGAATCTCTCTCCAAAACAGTAGAAGATAGAGTGTGTGTGTGCGCGCACGCACTAATATGTAAGATGACATTTAGCAAAGAAAAAAAAGAAAGAAAACAAAGGAAGAAAAAAAAAAAAAATTGGAAACAAATGGAGTTCCTTCGGAATATTCTATAGGCTAGTTTAAAGTCAATGTTATATCCAATAATAGCATGCCACTTGTCACACAAGTGTGCACTTAAAAATTGTGTGCATTAGTTGGAAACTTCGACTAGAATGCTTAAAGTAAGAAAAAGTGAGATTAAGGAAGCAAATAAGGGACTAATTGGATTCTATGTGTGTTAATTAAAAGACAAATTAATAGCTAATAGTAGGATGCCATGTGTCAAGATCCAATGTGCATACAAATCCAACTCAAAGTACGAAATTTTTTTTAGAGAAACTCGAAATGAACGAAATTTGGGAAAGTGGATTGTGTGAGGCCTATATAAAGAGACCAAGGGGGGAGGCAAGAGAGAAAGAGAGAGAAGAGAGGAAGGAGAAGGAGGAGCACTCACCTTCACCATTGGTCTTCATCTTCAAGTTTCCGCAACAAGGTCCTCATCCCTACATTAGGACAAGGTCAACTTAATCTCCATTAAAGTACTTTAAAGATCAATATGCCAAAATAAGCCTAGATAGGATTAAGTATGGAATTTGTATGAATGGTGCATTGTTCTCTAATCTCTGTATTTCTTCTGCCACATTTGATATTTTTCATTGAATTTACATAATATAAGATGACTCTCATTCGAATTTGAGCGCCATCCATGGAGGTTTGCCTATGCAAACAATTCCATGAAAGGGACATCAAATCTGGAAAGGCCAAATATGGAATCTGACTGTAGGAATGATTTCAGACATAGTAAAGTCATTTTTATGGCTTCCAAAATATTATAAGAGATTCCCTATTAAGTTAGGAAGATCTTCAAAAAACCTAGATTAATTTGGATTTACGAAGACCTCTAAAAATTCGTGCACTCTACTAAGGTCAGAAATAGAGGCAGTAAAAATCTACCCTGAAAGTGAGCCTAAGATTAGGTCCTACCCTCATATTTTGGAGATAATTTCTTCATAAGAAATGTGACCCATAACATAATTTAATTTTCTGTGGTGGTTTGAATTGATTCCATGCAAAATTGAATTTTTCATGGAATTTATACTGATTTCAGATAGACTGTAAACAGAATATGGAATTTAATTTTGTAGCATGTTGTGTGATGAATGTCCATGTCTTAATGAATGATTTAGCTTTAAGTTCCTTCATTGAAATTGTAGGCCTATCTGTCTAGTTTAGTGACTTTGATTGGATTCTATTTTGGATAACTGAGTGATTTAATATTGAATTTATACTATACTCGGACAAAATCTGGAACAAATTCTATCCAATATGTGTGTTTTGCATTCATGGACTTGTAAATAGGTAATCGAGGCGAGATTAGGTCTCATTTTCTTGAGAAGAAAGTTAACCTTAAAATTCTAGAACACCCCCATGTGAATTGGTAATTTTTCTGATGCTTCCTGAATATAATATGAATTACCCACCATGACTTGTTTAAATCTAAAACCAGTCTAGGCAGTGTTTTAGCTTGATCTTGTGGGCTATTTTTGACCCACATGAAAGCAGATTTAGGTCTCAATAACCTTCTCAGAAAATGAAGCTTATTTAATTATCTTCAATTTAATATATATTTTGCATGATTTGGACTTTGGAAGTAGGGTTTTGAGCCAGTGCATAGAAAATGCATTTGCTGTTTTTTTTCACTTAGTGAACCATATTTGATTGATTTTGATATATTTGGTAAGTTGGATATATTTCTTAGCATATTTGATTGATTTTGATAAGTTAGATATAATTCTTACCATATTTAATTGATTTTGATATATTTGGTAAGTTAGATATAAGTTGGATAAATTTCTTGTCTTATATACACATGCCATATTTAGATCTTGTCATACTTAGATGATAACATATTTAGATTTTACCATGCTTAGAAGATAGCATTTTAGATCTCGTCACATTTACAAGATGCCATGATATATCTTATATATATATATATATGTGTGTGTGTGTGTGTGTGTGTGTGTGTGTGTGTGTGTGTGTGTGTGTGTTGATTGCTATATATATGATAATTTTCATATTTAGATAAAAATTTCATTTTAGGCAATAACTTAATTTTTGCAATACTCTAGTTGAATTGCTACTATATATATATATATATATATATATATATATATATGATAATTTTCATATTTAGATAGAATTTTCATTTTCGGCTGCCTAACTTAATTTTTGTAATACTCTAGTTGAATTGCCATATATGTACACTCTGGAAGATAATCTAACTGTGAGGATGTACAGTTAGACACTTACATGCATGGTAAGTTGTAAAAAGTGAAAATAATAAAAATCTTAATGAAAAGAGATAATGGCTTGCCAAACCTTCCAAAATTAGGGCTTAGGTTAAAAAAAGATTATTTTAGGACGATCCTTACCCTTAGCACATGTCTTAGCAACCAAGAAAAAGTTATCCATAATCCCAACCTAGAACAAGTTATCCATAATTCCAACCTAGAACAAGTTATCCACAATCCCAACCTAGAATAGGTTATCTATAATTCTAACCTAGAACAGGTTATCATAAAATTTGGTGGCTTGTATGATGATGGGAGATGTCATTCCAAAAAGCAAGCTTTATATTAACGCGTAGCGAGCATTTACAAGCCAAGAGACAATGAACCCCTCAATTTCCGTTGCAAACAATATTGTATAGCAGTAAAGCTCGTCTTGGAATCCGCTTCATAATTATCAGTCATGATTCTTTACAGGCAAAAACTTCAGCGATTTTCTCCCAAAAGAAATACGGAATGTTGCTCCAAAAAGTATTTAAACTAGAAAAACAGTTCAGTTCCAAACCAGATGAGGGTTTATTCCTAAACCCTAAGAAATTGATATGGGAAAATAGCAAATCAAATGGATCACTAGCCAAAAACAAGTAACAAAACAATGACCCATCATCCCAATACAAAAAAGAAGTTAAACAATGTGAATTATTTGCTCCCTTGACTCCTACAGACTCAAAAGAGCAAGGGGCAATTGATGAATACGTGATATGATTATCCCCAAACACGTATCTTTAATCTAAGTTCAACATCTCAAAGAACTCGAAGAGGACTTCCAAAATGAGTGGAAGAAATGAGTTGAATAACGACTATAGATAATGAGTTTGGAAGGATCTCACACTAATTAATAAACATAGCTGCAACGTGTCAATCAAAGAATGATCTGAACAATAATCACGTGCATGAGCTATAGGATTTTATTAATCATAATAAACTCATTCCAATCAAATGCCATATGGAAAATAAAACACATTTTAATAAATGACATATTTACCCTCTTAAACACTCATTTTCTTTTTTTTTTTTCAATTAGATTCCAAAATTATTATTTGATTGTCAAGTTATCAGGGAAGGCAGTTGGGTAATTTTGTATTTTTTGTTAGTCAACTAAAGGGCGGAGTATACGTGAAATTAATCGTGAAGCTAGGGATTAGGGATTAGGTGACTTAAAAGAAAAATACATGAGCTGGGTGAAACCCTTTTCTGTTCTTGATCATACACTTACAGTATTGATGGCCAGAACTATCTTCAGAATCGGAAACCCTTTTCTTGTTGCAGAAGGGATAGAAAGTTGGGTCAGGGAAAAGGAGGTGAAGGAGCATTAATGAGATGGCTGTGATATTGTAAAAGACTATGTTTTCGAGTAAATTAAAGTCAGGAACAGAGGTCAGACTAAGTGCGATGGCTGGCTGTGGTAATGACGGAGGAGAAGCTGGGAAAACGGTTGAGGTTGAGGAAGGCTCGCCGCTTAAGGGTTGACCAAGGAAGTCCTGAAAGATCATTCCTCCAACAATACTGCTTACGTTGGTTTTGTTTCTGATGTTGTTTGTCTTGGGAAAGAAGCAGGTCTTCTCTAGGGTGGTCGGTGAGGAAGCCAGGTTAATGTCTTTCCAGACATCTTCCATGGATTTCCTTGTTGGTGTTGAGAGAGGAGTTTAAGATGAGGACATAAAAGAGTTGGTTGATGAAGACGATACTCTGCGCTGTATGTTGTTCTTGGTAATGAAGTGTTCAAGTATTCAAGTGTTTACCTTCACCGTCATCAGTTGACCCACATTGAGTGATTTTGATTTTGAGTGAGGAGTCAGATGTGGGATATTTTGAAGATGAGTTTATATATATATATATATATATATATATATATATATATATATATAGACATCCAAAATTGCATTAAAAGAGAAAGAGAATACAAGCCACACTGAATACGTTGTTAAACCCCCACTTTCCGCATTGCCATCAGTATGGACCATTCCAGGTGAAAATCCAAATACATATTGAAATCGATATCTAGGTCTATGGGACGCATACGACCTCCCTATCCACCATGGAAGATGAGTAAATATATTGTGAGTCCTGTTTGGGCATCATGGGAATGTGACAGACTCGAGCAAAGGAAAGAGAGAAGGAAAAACAATTGAAAATACTAAAACACCTTCATTCTACCAATCTTTTCACAAACATGAATACCCCTCGTGGGAGCTAGAAAAAAACATTAAAATTGGCTAGAATATACATCACATCCAAAAAATCCGAACAAGCAAAAACAGTAGCAAGGTTGGGAGGAGGTTTTGAATTCAAATCATCTTTTTTGCATCTCTTCTCTTGCCCACCCCACTTGTGTAATTTAGGCTCTCTTTGGTATGATTTATGATACTTATTTTATATTTTTAAAATAAATTTATATAATCTAAAATCTACAAATGGGTTAGAAGGTGTTTATCATTATTGTGATAATCTATTATTACTTCTTTATGCCTAGTTTGTATTTATGTTTATAACTTATTTATGACAAATCATTTATGAGAATAAAATATGAGTCATAAATAATAATCGTTTAATACCATTAGATATAAAGAAATAATAATAGTCTAATAGATTATCACAATAATGATAAACAACCTATAACCCATTTGTTTAGATTATATCAATTTATTTTAAAGGAAAATTTTCATATATACACCATTAAGGATTGAAAACCTCATCTAACCCCACAAGATTGTAAAAACCTCAACCACATCCAACTAACTGGCGAAATTGTTGAAATGCAGTTTTACCCTTCATATTAAAAATTGGAAAATTAAAATAGTATGTTGAATGACTAATTTCACATTTGTAATAGAACTGTGTTTCTCTCCTTTTCACTCTCACCCAAACCCTAACCACCTCTATGTTGGTCCCCTCTACGTTGTCGTCCACGGCGGCATCCCATCTCTGGCCAGCATTCCATCTCCGGCCTCCTATCCCTGGCACTGATAGGATGTTAAGAAAGTAGAACACAACAACTAGAAGCAGAAATCGCATTCTCTTTTTCGTTGATTTCTCTCTTGTGCGGGTTCTGATTTCTCTCTTGCGCGGTTGAGAAGATACATATACGGTTTTATTGGGGATTAATTGCTGCGATGATCTAGCAGATGATACAATTGGGTTTTGTTGGTTGTGTGATTTGTTCCTCGTCATCTCTGTTGGAGTCCTTAAAGTAGAAGATGCGTTTCATGAAGGATTTGAGAGATTTCTGGGATGATTTGAGAAGCTTTAAAAATTCTGAAGTTGAATTCACAATTTAGGGGAATGGCAGGAGTTTCATCTTTCAATCCGTTACCTTGTAAGACCTTGTTTGTGAACACAACAAAGTGTGATCTGGGCTTCAGGATGAAGAATTCGCTCTCTATAGTGATAGATGATTTTGTAGGGATCCTGTCAGGGAAAGGAAGAGAGGTTGCACGGTTGAGGTTTCCGATTGGTGGAGAGAATCCTGGGGTGAGACCTTTGCTAAGAATTCAGGCAACTGGGGTGGCGGTGGATGATGACGAAAGGGGTTCTGAGAAAGAGGAATGGATAGGGGAAGGGGTTGCAACGGTGTTGGGAGAGGAGGAGGAGAAGATCAGGGAACCTAGTGGATTTCATCAAAGCAGACACTGTAGAGACGGTATGACGTTGGGGATGGAGCGAAACTGTTTGTTCGCTGGTTTGGGATCGGAACCTATGAAGCTCAGCCAAACATCCCTGGTAATATCCAATCTCTCTGTTTGCCTCCTTGCAGGGTTCTTTCAAGGTGTTTGAATCGGAAGTAAAGTTGTATTAATCATCAATGGCTAAGGATGATTAGAAAGTTTCCTCAATTAATGTGGTATTGAAAGTGAGAGATCGTTAACGGTCTATTATTTTTGTTCTGTTTCTTCATCTCCTCCAGCTCTGATTCTTATATATTTCTCTTTTTGTTCTTGCCATTTTCTCTTTTTGCAGGAGAGAAAAGACTCCATCAAGTGAGTTTCGTGCGGAATCAGGAGATCTAGAGTCGACTGCGAGGCCAGCAGTAGCGAATTCTCGCCATAGATAAATGACTGAAAAGATGCCAATGGGGAGACTGAAATTGAAGATTTCTTCTCGGCGGCGGAGAAGGAGCAGCAGAAGCTGTTCATTGACAAAGTAAGTTTACGAAAACCTTGTTTTGGTGAACAGGAATCGCAGGATATGTATGGTTTCACTTTTAGAAAGCTCAATTTTGCTCATTGCCCTAATTTCCACAAGCATAACTTCGATATCTTGAAGAACGTTCCATTGGAGGAACGTTACGAATGGGTTCGAGTAAAACCATGAACAGAAAAGAAAAGCGTTGCCAAGGAAATATGAAGCAATATTAGCAAGGGCTTTTTATATTATTAGTAACTCATGGGTTTTACTTGTGTCTGCTTCGACGCAATCCATGGCCAGGATTGGAAGCTCACCATTGTCGACAAAGAAGAAGAAGCTACAGACGTTCCACTTTCACTGTTACGGAAGGAAAGGGAAATTTGGGGGTAGGGTAGTAAATGAATAAAAGAGTATTTTGGTCTTTTAACAAGGCTAAAAGGGAATTATCGTCTATTAAATTTTCAACACATTTGACGTCAGCAACTAATGAGAATTTTTTAACGGAGTGGACTTCGTTGATTAACAGAGCAAAGTTTTTGGGAAGTAGATGGGGTTTTTGCAAACTAGTGGACGTAGATGAGGTTTTCAATCCTTAATGGTGTGTATATGAAAATTTTCCTATTTTAAAAGTATAAATAGTACCATACCATAAATCACTCCAAACAACTACATATGTCACAATGTATTATATAATTAAGAGATAATTAATTCTATGATACATACCAAAGAGAGCCTTAGAATAGAACTTATACCAGAAAAAAAAAAAAAAAAAAAAAAACCCCGCAAGCAAACCACTCGGGTCGTTGTAAAGGGTTAAAAAACCTATCTTTCTCCAACTCTAAAATATATTTGCCATTTTTTTTTTTGGTACAAAAATAAATTTGCCATTAGGCAACGGATGAAAGTGAAACGAGAATTTTAGGTAACAAATAAAATATAGGAAAAAATATCATGCACCTCTCCTGTACTTTCCCTTACAGGCACCTAACCTGAGTTCACACAGTTAATTACACGAACCTCCTCTAAGTTGTTAACTACATATCATAGACCTTGTCTATTATAACAGGTCTATTAACCGGTAATGTGGCCTCGTCTATAATTTCTTAATAGAAAAAACTATCCTTTTTTGGAATTGAGAACGATTGTACAAGACGATACAAGAATAGGGTGTTACTTGCAAGGCAGAACTGTAGACTATGGATTTCACCTTTAGACTTTTGAGAATTTAAGAGAGAGAGAGAGAGAGAGAGAGAGAGAGAGAGAGAGAGAGAGAGAGAGAGAGAATGAACAACAAGGAGAACAAGAGTGAAAGCTAGGTGGTTACTGTTTCAAGAGTCTTCCTCGTTTTCGAAAATAGTTCAATTATTTGCTAGGTTTGTTACGGTGCTTGTAGATTTTAGAAGCACTTCTGTCTTGAAAAATTGGTTTTGGGTTCTTTTAAGGCCCATTTGATAAAACTTCTGTTTCTGGATTCTATGGATTCTAGCTCCCAGGGAGCCATTTTGGAGTAAAAATGTATTTGATAAGTCCGATTGGATTCCAACTCCCACAGAGTGAACCAGATTCAGAATGGCTCCAAAATCCAAAATTTTAGATTCATAAATACTTGCTCCAAGCTGTTGGATAAATTTTTTGGGAGAAAGAAAAGTCGCACATGACTCTAACTTGACCACCACCACCACCACCGTTGCCACCACCCACTACCGCCACCACAACCACCACCACCGCCGCCAACACCACCCACCACCCACTTCCACCATTGCCACCACCACCACCGCCACCGCCATTGCCACCACCACCACTACTGCCACCACCACCACCACCGCAGCCGCTGGAACTACCACCATCACCATTGCCATCACCATAACCACCACCATCCACCACTGTCGACGCCACCTCTACCACTGCCACCACCACCACCACCACCACTGTTGGTACGTTAATTGGACGAGTGCCAGAGGGCTCGATGAGCGACACCCGATGCTCCTCCAATCTAAAAGCTAAATTCAAATGGTCATTGTACTGAATTTATACCATGCTACACACTTATACTACTCACTAACAACATCCAAATTAAAACGAAATCCGAAAGGAGTGACTTTCTGAAACTACAACATCTCCACCATTACTTAGTAAATCTCCAAAAGCTGGAGTGACTTTCTTTACATGTTCAACTTGCGAGTAAGTCGAGTTCAGAGAGATCAACTTTTTCAGTTTAGTAAAGAATTTCAGCGAGGATATATCCGACGGCAATAGATTCAGGGAGTCATGTAATACTGAGGGAATACTATCGCGTTGTATTAAGTTTTGTTTGATAAAACTTCTGCTCTAGATTCTGGATTCCAGTTCAGAATTTGGATAACACTTAGGCCCCGTTTGATAACACTCCAGCTCCCATGGAGCTACTTCTGGTCCAGAGTCGTTTTCTACTTCTTCTCCAGAGTCAGGATTTTTGGAATAGAATGTTGTTTGATAATTCTTCTCTAAAATCAAAAAACTATGCTTCCAGAATGCTATTTGGTGGTGGTGGTGTTGGTGGCGATGGGGGGGTGGTGGTAGTCGTGGCGGTGCTGGTGGGGGGTGGTGGTGGCGACGGTGGTGGTGGTGGTAGAGGCAGGGGTGGTGGGTGGTGGGTGGTGGGTAGTGGCGGTGGGGATGGGTGGTGGTGGTGATGGTGGTGGTGGTGGCAATGGTGGTCGGTGGTGGGTGGGTGGTGGTGGCGACAGTGGTGGTAGGTGGTGGTGGCGACAGTGGTGGTAGGTGGTGGTGGCGGTGGTGGCGATGTTGGTGGTAGGTGGTGGGTGGTGGTGGTGGAGGCGGTGGTGGCCTGTGGCGGTGGTGGTGGTGGTGGTAGCGGCGGCTATGGGTGGTGGGTGGTGGGTGATGATGGGATGGTGGCGGTGGAGGGGTGATGGTAATGATAGTAGTGCTAGTGGTGGTGGTGATGACAGTCAGTAGTGGTAATAGCTCCGGAGCAAGAGAAGTAAGTTTTTTTAGCTCCAGTTTTTTAGCTCTTAGAGATATTTTTGAAGCGGTTCACTCCATGGGAGTCAAAACTTAAACCGTGTTTATCAATCGCCATTCTATTCCGGATTAACTCCGGAGCTATGAAGTAAGGAGCTGGAGTGTTATCAAACGGGGCCTAAGATTATTCAGGAGTAAAAACATGTTTGATAATGCATTTTCTAGAATGGATTCTAAAGTACCTTTGGAACAGACGCATGTTTGATAAACACTATTCCCCCAATCGAAATCTAGAAAAGTGATGGTGAGTGGTGGTGGTGGTGGGTGATGGGTGGTGGTGGTTGTGGGTGATGGCGATAGTGGGCGGTGATGGGTGGTGGTCGTGGTTAGTGGGTGGTGGTGGTGGTGGTGGGTGGTGGGTAGTGGGTAGTGGGTGGTAGATTGTTGGTGGAGGTGGTAGTGGTGGTGGTGGTGGCGGCGGCGACGGTGGTGGTGGCGATGGAGGGGGTGGTAGTTATGGTAGTGGCGGTGGTTTATGGTTGTGGTTGAGGTGGTGGGTGGTAGTAGTAGCGGCGGTGGTGGTGGTGGGTGGTGGGTGGTGGCAGCGATGGTAGTGGCTGTGGCGGTGGCGGTGGTGGTGGTCGGTGATCAGTGGTCAGTGGTCAGTGGTCAGTGGTGGTGGTGGTGGTGGTGTTGGTGGCAGCGATGGTGGTATTGGTTGTGATGGTGGTGGGTGGTGGCGATGGAGGGAGTGGCGGTAGTGGGTGGTGGTGGTTGTGGTTGTGGTGGTGGGTGGTGGCTGTGGTGATGGTGGTAGCAGCGATGGTGGTGGTGATGGTGGTGGGTGGAGGGTGGTGGCAGTGGCGACGACGGTGGTGGTGGTGGTGGCAGCGGTGGTGGTGCTTGGTTATGGTGGTGGTGGGTGGTAGTGGCAAAGGGAGTAGTGGTGGTGGTGGTGTTGGTGGTGGGTGGTGGGTAATAGGTGGCGGGTGGCAGTGGTAGTGGCGGCGGCGGCGGTAATGGTGGTGGTGGCGGTGGTGGGTGGTGGTGGTTATAGTTGTGGTGGTGGGTAGTGGCGACGGTGGTGGTGGGTGGTGGCGGTAGTGGTAGTGGTGCTGGCAATGGTGGTGGTCTGTAGTCGGTGGTGGCGGTAATTGTCACACCCCAATTCTGCACCAACCAGAATGGTGTGATGAACCGTCAATAAACCAACGGTTCAACCAGGATCTTAAATAGGCTATGCCCACGTTGTTAAACCAAAACACATTCCACATTAATTAGAGGTAATAAAGTAAATAACAGAAGTCTTAAAGATAATGAACTGAGGTCTAGTCATGATAAATAATTAATATTCTATTTATCTCCAAGTAACAAAAACATAATTTAATAAATAATACAATATCCAAATACGGAAATTAAACACTAAGCGTATCCATAGTTGAAATGCTAGCTTGACGAATCACAATAGTCTTCCATAGCTTGCTCATCATAGCCGCCACATGTTCATATGTTGGCGTGTTGACATAATCTTCAACCGTAATACCTGCAACATCAGAAACTAAAAGATTTGTGCGCACAAGGGTCAGCTCTCCAACTTGAGCTCAGTGAGAAAACAAAACAATACAACAAATATATGCATGCATTCAATTCATAATTGTGGTCTGGTTTATAGTTTGCAATGTGCTATAGAAAGGTTCGGTGGCCGCCTCACCTCTATACACGAATGTGTGAAGCTGCCCAATGAAAACGGCACTGTCGACCCCACATGCACCCACTATGGCACAATATACCCCAATGAAAATGGCATTGAAGTACCGGTTGATACCATAGCAACATGTAAGCCCCTATTAGCGAGGGCTTGCAAACTGGGCTCGCAACTAACCAATCCTAATGGAAAACAGTGTATCCAATGGCCTCACCCCAGCATCCCTTAATACTTCCATAGAGATAGAGCTAAGGCCCCCCGGCAGAGTCGAAAACTACACGGTCCGAGACCACCTCCCCTGATGCCCTACGACGTAATAGTTCTGCTAAGGTAATGACGATACAACGATGTTAGTGGACAAGACTTGTATAGAGCTATGGCACAATATACCCAATGAAAACGGCATTGAAGTATCGGTTGATACCATCCCCTATCCACATCATGTACACCAATATTTTCTTAGTGGACATGACTTGAGTAGAACTATGGCACAATATATCCCAATGAAAACGGCATTGAAGTACCGGTTGATACCATCCCCTACCCGCACCATGTACACCAGCCAAACACAAACATTCACATGCCTATTCCTATCATTATCATCATCATCATCATGTTATAAACAATGAAATTAAATATGCATGAACAGTAATAATAGAAATATTGGATGACATGTTAAATGCACAGTACACGCATACAAGCATGGAATCATTCATAGTGTTGGACTCAATAAATAAAACAGTTTATTATTAGCCAATTAGTTTAGGTCTTATTCCCTCACATTTGCTTGAGTGTAGATCATCTTTCAAGCTTTAAGAATCACTTTTATATTAATAGGAAAACCTAACAAGTCGATAGATTTTGATTAGAATTCATTCCGATAATTTTAAGCTTGCTGTTAAGCGAGGGTCGTAGGACGGGTCGCAGGTAGGGTAGCAGTTTTCTGCGACCCCAAGGTGTAGGGTCGATGCTAAGGTCGGATGTTCCATCGATTCTAAGTGC
Source organism: Protea cynaroides (assembly GCA_028583415.1). Taxonomy (NCBI): domain Eukaryota; kingdom Viridiplantae; phylum Streptophyta; class Magnoliopsida; order Proteales; family Proteaceae; genus Protea; species Protea cynaroides. The sequence goes on from CM053272.1 coordinate 52,879,943, forward strand.
GACCACAGCTTCCCTGGACTTCCCGAAAGCTGGGGGTCGATCCTGTGGTCTGGTAGGGTCGATTCCCAATCGACCCTACGTGCGGCCCCACATAGTTTGAGTTGACCTTTTCATTCTACCGTCTCATCTTTCAAGTTTGGGTCCTATGGCTTACTTCCACAGTCCATTCTATGCTTGTTCTATGGCTTAAAACTCCAGGTTACTTCCTTACTTTCCCTACCATGATTCCCTTTATGGATTTCATTGAAATCTTCCCATGGATGGATGATTTAGGTTTCTTCTAGATCATACCCTCTTCATGAACTATTCTAAGGTCTTAAATCATTAATGAAAGCATACTCATACCTTAGGTTGCTGAGATTCAGAAGTTTCTCTGAATTCTTCTCTTTAGTCTTCTTCTCCAACTTTCCTTCTCTTCTCCTTCTCTTCTCTTTCAATTAGGGTTTCAAAAGGAGTGAAAGAGGCAAAGGGACATCATATTTATAGAGGAAAACCTCCCAAATAAGTCTCATTGAGATTAGGAAAGAATCCCCTTGAAATTTGGAAAGTTTCCTATTTACGGTTTCTGTCGGTAATGAAGGGGTCGATGAGGGGGTCGGAGATCCCGTCGACCCTCGGGTCTAAATTGTCCGACCCTCGGTCTAAAATTCAGGGGTCTGACTCCATAATGAGGGGGGTCCGACCCTACCTATTTGGGTATGCGACCCTGCCCCCTATTTTACTATTTTTGGGTCAGTTTAATACCCTGGTCTCGCTATTTCCTTCACGTACTTGGTCCATTTGGCTCGACCATGATAGGTAGACCGGTCACGAAATGAAATGTAAGGTTAGACCAGATTCGTGGCGTGCAGGTCTTACAACTCCACCACTCTTAAAAGAAATTTCATCCTCGAAATTTGAACGTACGGATCTTACAACTCCCCCCTCCTTAAAATAAATTTTGTCCTCAAAATTTGAATTTACTTTGGAGTCAATAGGTGAGAATTCTATTTCCACATTACATCTTCTTCCTCCCATGTAATCTTTTCCACGTCTTGTCTTCGCCAGATTATCTTTATATAACAATTATCCCAGCTTTGGAAACATTGTACCTTCTAACTAGGGAACTAGGCTGGTACCACTTCCATAGTTAAATCTTCTATCTAATCCAGTGGATCAGTGGTCAATACCTTTGATATGGATCTCCAACATACTTCTTCAATAGAGATACGCGAAATACGTCATGCGCACTAGACACGGACAGCGGTAGTGCTAACTGGTAAGCTACTTTTCCATGTTTAGCTAGAATCTCATATGACCCGACATATCTCGGACTTAGTTTCCCTTTCTGTCTGAATCGTTTCCAACCTCGCATAGGTGATACTTTGAGGAATACCTTATCACCTACGGCAAATTCAAGGTCTCGGCGCCGAGTATCTGCATATTGTTTCTGACGATTCTGAGCCGTTCTTACTCTTTCCTTGATAATGTCGACTACTCTACATGTCTCTTCGACAAATTCTGGTCCAACAATGCTACGTTATCCAACTTCATTCCAAAACAAAAGAATTTGACATTTCTACCGTACCATGCTTTATAGGTGACATCTACATAGTAGCATGGTAACAATTCCACATATAGCTTAGTTATCCGCTCCAAAGCATACCGAGGTCGTATAGCAATGGAATGAGCTATCTTCAAAAGGCGATCAACAATCACCCAAACCATGTCAACCAATCTGGGAGTCAGTGGCAAATCATTGACATAGTTAATTGTACTACAGTTCCACTTCCAAACTGGCTCCGATAGTGGTTATGGTAAGCCATGTTGGTCTTTGTTTTTCAGCCTTTACTTGTTGATAATTCAGACACTGAAACAGGCATCTAGCCACAACTACTTCCATTCCCTTCTACCAAAATAATATCTTCATGTCTTGGTATATATTATACTTCTATAATGTATCCAATACGGAATTATGAAGTTGTCACACCCAAATTCCGTACCAATCAGAACGGTGTGATGAACCGCTAATAAACCAACGATTCAACCAGGATCTCTAATAGGTTGTGTCCATTTAAATTAAACCATACACATCCACAACCATAATCAGAATAAATACACAATAGCGAAAGTCTTAATATTAAATGAACTGAGGAATCTAACTATGATAATCATAAATAAAATATCAAATTATGTTGTATCAATCGAGACATAAGTAAATAAAATATCAAATTACATTTCCTTAATAGTTCAAATAAAAATCTAATCGAAAACGCATGAGTTACACTCGCATGAGGAGTCATGCGTCTCCACTATATTTTCAACCTCCATTGCAGTCACGTGCTCGTACACAGAAGCATTCATATAATCTTCCACAGTGGTACCTACATCATCAACTAAAAATATTCGACTTCGAAAGGGTAAGCACACATCACGGCTCAGTGAGCAAACAAAACAATACAACAAACATATGCATGCATTCAATTCATATCTGTGGTCTGGTTTATAAGTTTACAATGTGTTATAGAAAGGTTCGGAGGTCGCCTCACCTCTATACACGAGTGTGTGGAGCCGCTCAATGAAAACGACACTGTCGACCCCACATGCACCCACTATGGCACAATATTCCCCAATGAAAATGGCATTGAAGTACCGGTTGATACCATACCAACACGTAAGCCCCTATTGGCAAGGGCTTGCAAACTGGGCTCGCAACTAACCAATCCTAATGTCAAACAGTGTATCCAAGGCTTCACCCCAGAATCCCTCAATACGTCCATAGAGATAGAGCTAAGGCCCCCCGGCAGAGTCAAAGACTACACGGTTCGAGATCACCTCCCCTGATGCCCTATGACGTAATAGCTCTGCTAAGGTAATGGCGATACGATGATGTTAGTGGACAAGACTTGAGTAGAGATAGAGCTAGAGTCTGGTGACCAGGACACACCACAATATCACATCCTCCCCCTGATGCCCCACTCGCATCAAATACACTAACCACACACAAACATTCACATGCATATTCCTAACATCACCATCATCATCATGTTACAAATAAACGAAATTAAATATGCATGAACAGTAAAAGCAGAAATATTGGATGACATGTTAAATGCACAATACACACATACACGCATAGAATCAATCATGGTATAGGACTCAATAAGCAAAAATAGCTTTTTATTATCCAATTAGTTTATGTCTTGTTCCCTCACCTTTGCTTGAGTGTAGATCCTCTTTCAAGCTTTAAGAATCACTTTTATATCAATAGGAAAACCTAACAAGTCGATAGATTTTAATTAGAATTCATTCCGACAATTTTAGGCTCGCTGTTAAGCGAGGGTCGCAGGACGGGTCGCAGGTAGGGTAGCAGTTTTCTGCGACCTCAGGGTGTAGGGTCGATGTTATCACGTGACAGGTAAGGGACAAGACCCCAAACTCTAATTAATTAAATAACAGTAAACCTTTGTGATTAAATCTATGTGTAAATTGAATTGCTTGGTGTTTGTGCATATTCACATGCCATGTAGTTGTTTCTTTTGCTATTATCTAATCATGCATTTCATATGCTAGGATGTTGGATGTTAGGCATGTGTATGTTTTTAGTTAGTGTGTGGAATGTGAAGGGGTGTGAGCCCTGGATATATCTACAGCTAACACCTTTTTCGTATCGCCATCTACCTTAGCAGACTTGGGGCGAATAGGGTATCAGGGGGAGGACGTGGGATTGTGGTTCACCCTGTCTGCCAGACTCGAGCCCTATCTCTACGTCGTAGGGAGTCGTGCTGGGGTAAGGCCATAGATATTGTATTGACATATAGGACTGGTTAGAAATGGAACCCACTTGCAAGCCTTGCCAGTAGGGGTTTAGGTATTGGTACAGTGTAAGGTATCAGGGGGAGGACGTGGGATTGTGGTTCATCCTGCCCGCCAGACTCGAGCCCTATCTCTATACCAGAGTGAGTGATGTGGGGCAACAACAGTAGTGTGGTAGGTGTCTGACTGTTGGGTGTGCTCACACTCTCGTGCATGGAGGTGCGGTGACTGCCAAACCTTACCATAGCATTTTGCAAGTTATACCTGACCCAAATTGTAATGTTATCTCATGCATTTTGTGTGTTGCATTGGTCTTGTACTTACTGAGCTAAATTGTGAGCTACCCGAATATATTCTATTTCTTTTTCAGATCTTGATGCAGGGTATACTGTGGAAGACTTTATGACTGCCCCATCTTATAGTACGGTGGCTGCCCTGGATACACAAACTGTAGAGGATGAGCATGATGCATCATGCGAGTGCTCATTCTGTGTTTTCCTCTAGTGATGGTTTATTTTCTTTTAATACAATGTAATAATTATTATTTAAATTTTGTGAATGATGGAATAATTTAAATATTTATTTTAATTACAACATAGTACTCAGTTCACTTATCTTTTATTCCGCTGCTATGTATTATTCTCTGATTAAGTTAGACTGCTTGGGAATGATTGATTGGCACGGTCTATTGAGATCCTGGTGTGAACCGTGGTTTAGAGCCGGTTCACTCACACTTCTGGTTCAACCAGAATTGGGGTGTGACAACTTGGTATCAGAGCCCTAGGTTCTATCCAGCTAATCATTCTGCATCTAACTGTGTCCAATGAGCTGAGTTAGGAAATTAAAAACTTTAATAAGAACACACCATAAGCTTATTTGATGCCTGAGACTTAAGAAAGATGCATAATATACTATTAATGAAAGAACAATTATAAGCACTGAAGTGTTAAAGAAAAATAAATAACCATTTCATAATATTAAGTACAAAGTGTACCACAGAGTACAGTCCACAAGTCGGACAGTTACACTGTTAACAAAAATAAACCACATGTGAATAAAATAAAACTACATCAGGCTATGGTGGAGTAGCGGGCCTGGGTGATATCGGGTCTGCGATATCATAGTTGCGCTCGTACGCCTCTCTAAGCCAATGAACTTGGTCATGCGTGACCCGTAGGCTGCGAGCTAGATGCCCCAAGACCTGACCCATCTCCCTCTGAGTATCTATGATCTCCCTCTGAGTATCTCGGATCTCCATGAGCATGCTCATCACTGGGTCCGAAGGAGGATGAGATGGTCCCACCACATGAGAAGGCCGAGATGGTCCTGCTCCTAGAGAATGCTGGGGTGCAGGTGCTAGAATGTCCTCCATGTGTGCATCCCCATCACCCACTATCTCTGCTGCTGTTGTTGCTGCTACTGCGGCTGCCGTCTGGCTCTTAGGTGGGAGAGGACGAGCCTGTAGCTCCTCGTCATTAAGCTCTAGATCATCCATCTGCATCTTATAGATGGCCTCAACATCTATGTCGGAACTCATAGTGATCTCAACAGCCACCTCTCCATGCATATCCACACCTAGGCGATGCAACAATGCTGTGATCAACCTACCATATGGAAGATTGCCTGTTACATTGGGCTTTGCCGCATAAATCATGGTACGAATGATCAGGTAAGGTAGGCAGATCCGGTGCCTGGTAGTCACATTGTAGGTCAGATACTGGGTCAACTGGGACAACTCTCCATAATGGCCACTCTGGGGAACAATGTCATGCTGTATAATACAGCAGTATAGACGAGGCACAGGACGAAGGTTTGAAGCCAACATGATACTGCCTGGCAACAAAATCTGCTCTGCAATGGCTGCTCTCATGTCCTCAGTAAGATAACCTTTAGCTCGGGTGGACAATAGATGAGATCCCCGTCGTCTAGAATCTCAAGAAGTGCAGCTAACTCGGCCGTGTTGAAAGAGATCATCATCCCTTTCACATAGCTAGTAATGCGAAGGTCTCTAGCATGCTCCCAATCATTTGGATCCCCTTCTACCTCCAGGTTGGTGAAGAATAGTTTTACCAGGTTGGGATGAGTGGTCTCTTTATACTGAATAATGGGTAACCAGCCCATCACCCCAAAGGCAGCCTCCACGTCGAAACAGTGCAGGTGTTCTAGGTTCACAAAGCGACCTACTTCAATGCGTTTTGCTCGGAACCATGAAAGGCGTAAAGCCGCAGCCTCTGACCGAAAGAATCTCTCATCATATAGGATGGGCGGAGGATGTGGCATGTGCATACCCGGCATAAATGATCGCTTACCTGCACTACGACGTCCAGACATATCGTAAATTATTGAACAAAGGAAAAATGAAACAGTTAGAGAAAATTTTCCGGAACATCGGCAGCATAACGACAGAAAATGGAACAAAAAGCCTCACGTTCACCCAATATGGGTAGGAGGACTTATGTGGTGGAACAATGCTAACACAAGATCAAACAATTACACCACAAAAACAAAGAAATAGAGACTTATTAACAAAATTCATCAAAAACATCGAAAAACCTAGAAACCTAGGTTAAAAGTTGAAAATTTAGGATTTTTTTCTTCAAACCAACCGATGGAACCTCGAATTGGTTGAGGGGTTTTGCACATTTAGGCCCTTAGAACCTTTCTCAAGCCAAGAGAGAAGTTTTCTATGGTTAAAAACTTTCAAATCAAGAAAACATAGGTTTTGGGCATAAAAGACGATGAGATTTTTTCTCAAAGAAGGAAAGAGAGGGATAAGCTTACCTGAGAGACGAGTATGATACTCTTGATTGAGGTGAAAACACTTTTAGAAGCACCGGATGGACTGTAGAGACTCAGAGACACGGAGCGGAATCGCCACCGGGGTAAACACTAAAGTGAGAAATGAGAAATGAGACAAAAATCGCGATTTTATAGAGTTTTCCAGTGATACCGATCACACTTTTGGACTGGTATATTTGACCGGTACCTCCTGCGGTATGGTGCGATCGGTACCTACCGCAGGGCATATCGGTCTCACCCAATGGGGTTATGTGCGACCGGTACTGCCTGCGGTATGGTGCGACCGGTATGTACCGCCAGGTATACCTGTCTCACTCAAGGTGAGACCGGTACCGCAGCCGGTACCTCATGGGGACTGGGAACTCAAAATCATTCCCCATACCGGCAGAATTTTTACTGCCAGACCTCACACATGTATGATATGATCAAGATAAGTGATTTTGTTTAGAAAATGCCGAGAGATAATTACAAATTGCTTACTTTCTTCCCCTATTGATGAATACATATGGTGCATATGCGTTGAGACTAAATACTATCGTCTGGAATAATTATCTCATTTTGTCTCATGTGTTTCAATGTATTCAGATATCGCACAGGAACTTCAGTAGATTCAATGGTGAGAGGAAATGGGCGTAGAATTCCTCGCAGACGCCGTCACTCAAGGGCGCCTCCAATGGAAAGAAATTCAGGGACTGAAAACTCTGAAGAAAATGAAGAGAGAGTAAGTGGGGAAGAACTTAACCCCCTGAATGAAAATGATAATCTGATGAGAGACAATGAAGAATCGCCACTACAGGGGCAAACATCTACAAGCTCTGAAACAATGATGGCAAGTTTAGTCACTCACATGGAGGCATAGCAGAAAAAGTTTTTCGACGAAATGTGAAAATGTTTAGGCCACCTGGGCCTGTGCCGGCACCTGCATACATGCCATCCACAAATGCTGAGAATGTACATGAGGAACCAGTGGGGATTAGTACAGCTACTGAGGGACCACAACAACAGAACCAATCCAATACGGTTCCCCACATAGTTACAGGAACGCCCATCCCTAACCAGGATCAGGGTGGATATCAGGGTCCATATCAGGGTGTATACTATGGTGGGAATCAGGGAGCAAATCAGAGTGGCTACTCTTACCAGCCACAATGGTATGGTCAGACAGGGTATGGACAAGCACCACATGGACAGGTCCCATTTGCATAGAGTAGTTTTTTCAGAGCGGTGGATGGATTCTTAAAGCTCAAGCCACCAACTTTTATAGGAAAACCAGGGAAAACACTGTGGCCAGCACAGTGGATAGCTGAAATGGAGAAGAATTTCCGCCTAATGGAGTGTCATGATGGGGAAAAAGTATTATATGCGACCCACATGCTGAAGGAGGAAGCCAATGGATTGTGGAACTCAATCGGGGCGTATCTGGAGATAAAGCACCAGATAATCACTTGGCCCATATTTAAGGAAGCCTTCTTTGACAAATATTTTCCCAAGAGTTTTCGCGATCAGATGGAAAGGGAGTTGCTTAACTTGCAGCAATCCCAAATGACCGTAGAAGCATACCAACAGAGGTATAAGGAGTTATTCTTTTTTGCTCCAACCAGTATGCAGGAGGAAGAAACAAAGACTCGCCATTTCACTATGGGTCTTCGGGGTGTTATAAGAGAGCATGTGTTGGGGCGAGGATTGAAGATATATAATGAAGTTGTGCAGGTGGCTCGAGTCATCGAAGCAAGCCAGAGAGATAGCTTCTTTACACAAAATAGGGGTCTAAAGAGGCCTAACCCTGAGGTCCAAGGCGGAAGAAGCAACAGACCATACCGTCCATTCAGGCCACCAGCTAGTACAGTGCCTCCCAGACCTGCTCTTGCAATGACACCACAGGCAACAGGGCAGAACCCTAATGTAAAGTGTTTTAATTGCCAATAGGTGGGACATTATGCCAGAACATGCCCACAACTAAAGAGGGAGCAGCAGCAAGGCAAGGTATATGTTGTTACTACAGAGGAGGCAGCCGCATCACCAGATGTGGTTACAGGTATGATTTTATACTTACTCCTTAACTGCTGCATAAATTGTTTGCGCATTTGAAACTAAGGGGAAAAATTTAAAAACCTCAGGACAGTAAATATAGCAGGATTACCCGCCAGAGTCCTGTTTGACTCGGGGGCCACCCATTCCTTTGTGTCAGTATCGTTCGAAAAAGGACTAGATCTACCCATCAAGACTTTGGAACCAAGTCTGTTAGTTCGGTCCCCCATGGGAATGGAGGTGGTATTAGAAGAATATTATGGGCCTTGCCCAGTGCATATTGAAGGACGGGTATTGGAAGCCAATCTAGTCCAGCTGGAGATGTCAGATTTCGATGTCATTATGGGGATGGACTGGTTATCTAAACATTCAGCAAACTTGTTATGTGCTGAGAAGAAGTTGGTGTTCAAGGACAGTGAAGGGAAGGAGTTCAACTCTAAAGGGGCTAAGTTGCCTAGGAAGAGAAAGCTTATACTCTCAGCCCTAAAAGCAAGGAAGTGCTTAGAGAAAGGGGGAGTAGGATACCTCGTATCAGTGGTGGATGTGACCGCTGACTTGCCAAAAATGGAGGATATCGAAGTAGTACGGGAATTTTCTGATGTGTTTCCAGAAGACCTACCTGGATTACCCCCAGACAGGGCTACTAAGTTTGTGATAGACCTCCTACCAGGGGTGGCACCTGTGTCTAAAGCACCTTACCGATGGCTCCTACCGAGTTGAAGGAGTTAAAAACTCAACTGCAAGAATTGTTAGACAAGGGATTTATAAGGCCAAGTATCTCACCTTGGGGAGCACCTGTGCTGTTTGTCAAAAAGAAGGATGGTAGCGTACGTCTTTGTATGGACTATCGAGAGTTGAACAAGCTCACCATCAAGAACAGGTACCCACTACCAAGAATAGATGATTTGTTTGATCAATTACAAGGTTCGAGTGTATTCTCAAAGATTGATCTGAGGTCAGGGTATCATCAACTCAAGATAAAGGAGGTAGACATTCCCAAGACAACTTTCAAAACGAAGTATGGACACTATGAGTTCCTTGTGATGTCCTTTGGGTTGACTAATGCACCCGCATCATTTATGGAGCTAATGAACTGAGTATTCCATGACATGTTAGATACGTCGATTATCGTATTCATAGATGATATTTTAGTATACTCCAAGGACAAGGAGACACATACAATGCATTTAAGAGCAGCATTACAAAGACTAAGAAGAGAGAAGCTCTATGTAAAATTCAAGAAATATGAATTTTGGCTAGATGAAGTGGCCTTCTTAGGTCACGTGGTATCTGCTGAAGGAATTAAGGTAGATCCTAGCAAAATTTCAGTCAAAGTAGGATGGGAGGCACCAAAGACAGTTGCTGAAATACGTAGCTTCCTGGGCTTAGCTGGATACTACAGAAGGTTTGTGGAGGATTATTCCAAGATTATCGTTCCACTAACCAGGTTAACCAAGAAGGGGGAGAAATTTGTATGGACCAAAGAATGTGAGAGATGCTTTCAGACACTGAAATCAAGACTGGTCTCAGCACCTATATTGACTATCCCTGCTCCAAGTCTTCCATTCACACTATACACAGATGCTTCAGATTTGGGACTGGGTTGTGTGCTGATGCAAGGAGAACAGGTGATAGCCTATGCCTTAAGACAGCTGAAGGAGCATGAGAAGAACTACCCTACACATGACCTTGAGTTGGCGGCGATTATCCATGCTATCAAGACTTTGAGGCATTACCTGTATGGCGAGAAATTCCAGATCAAGTTTGACCACAAAAGCCTGACGTATCTTTTCACCCAAAAAGACCTGAACATGAGGCAGATAAGGTGGTTAGAATTACTTAAGGACTACGACTGTGACATTCAGTATCATCCTGATAAAGCAAATATTGTAGCCGATGCTCTGAGCAGGAAATGGGCATCGAATCCCGAAGCAGGGCCAAGTACAAATGCAGTATTGTGTGCTGCCATTTCTGGCTCATCAAAGGATGAAGAACAGCTATTAATAAAGTCAGCAAATGATCCTATTGAGCAAGGATTGATACACCAGTTTACCCTTATGTTTACAGCATTGAAGATTTTGCCTGACCTGAAGGAAGAAATAAAAGCAGCAGTCCTACAGGACCCATACCTCAGGACAGTTCTAGAAGATCTAGAAAAGGGTTGAGCCAACCCTGACTTCACCTTGGATGCAGACAAGGTACTCAGATATCGTGGACGTTTATGCATACCTCAGAATGAAGATTTGGAAATCAAAAATCGAATCATGTTGGAAGCTCACTCTACCCCATATTCAGTACATCTTGGGAGCACTAAAATGTACCATGACCTGAAGAGGATGTACTGGTGGAGGGGTATGAAGGCAGATGTGGCCAGATATGTATTTGAATGTTTAAACTGCCAGCAAGTCAAAGCAGAAAGACAGAGGCCCGCAGGTTTATTGCAACCATTAGCTGAGCCAGCATAGAAATGGGATTGCATTACCATTGATTTTGTCACTGGTCTACCTATGACTCCGAGGTCAGTGAATGCTGTTTGGGTAGTTGTAGATCGCCTTACCAAAACTGTAAGATTTATCCCTATCAGACCGCAATACACCATGGACAAGTTGGCAAAAGTATATGTGGACAATATAGTCAGACTTCACGGTGTCCCAGAGAGCATAGTATCTGATAGAGATCCACGCTTCACATCGAAGTTCTGGGAGGGACTACAGAAGGCCATGGGAACGAAACTAAAGTTCAGTACAACCTTCTACCCTCAAACGGATGGTCAGTTAGAGAGGACCATCCAGATCCTAGAAGATATGCTTTGTGCATGTGCTATCGACTTTAAGGGGGCTTGGGATGAGAAGCTTTCCCTCATCGAGTTTGCCTACAACAATAGCTACCAGGCTACGATTCATATGGCCCCATATGAGGCCTTGTATGGTAAGAAATGTCGAACACCATTATTATGGGACGAAGTTGGAGAAAGACAAACCGTAGGGCCAGAATTTGTGGAAGAAACTTGTAAGGCAGTGGATCAGATTAAGAATCGAGTAAAGACAACTCAGGTGCGTCAAAAGCACTATGCTGATAACAGGCGACGAGACCTTGAATTCACTGTTGGTGATAAAGTGTTCTTGAAGGTGTCACCAGTAAGAGGCCTAAAGCGGTTCGGAAGAAAAGGAAAACTGTGTCCTAGATATGTGGGACCATATGAAATTCTGTCTCGATGCGGCAAAGTGGCCTATCAACTTGCATTGCCACCAGCGATGTCTATTGTCCACAACGTCTTCCACGTGTCCTTACTAAAGAAGTACATGAGAGACCATTCGCACATTCTCGTTGCAGGCCCCCTAGATTTGACAGAAGACTTAACCTTCGAGGTGGTACCAATCTAGCTAATCAGTAAAAAGATACAACAGCTTCGAAGGCGAGCTATCCACTATGTCAAGGTAATTTGGAAGAGTCAGGACGTAGAAGAAATTACCGGGGAGGAGGAGGATGCCATGCGACAAGAATACCCTCATCTTTTCGACTCTGAAGGTACATACAATTTCGAGGACGAAATTTCTTTTAAGGGTGGGGGAATTGTGAGACCTACATGCAAATTTCAGGGATGACATTTCTTTTAAGGGTGGTAGAGTTGTAAGAACTGTGTTATGAAAATCCAGTCTAACCCATGGTTTTATATGGTGCCAGGTCTTCCAATCATAACTGGACCGGAAGGCGAAGCCGGGTGACGAACCACATAATTTCAAGTATGAGAACCTATGTAAAGCTGTAAAGTTTACATACCGGTCTGAGTATACCGGTCTGACTCAGTCAAGTATGTGCCACCAGTATGTGTATACCAGTCTGATTATATTGGTCTCACTCAGTCAGACCAGTATGTGCGACCGGTATGTGTATTTTCGACTGGAGACAGACTCCAGCGGGTCCCTCACTCCGAATCGAAATTTGGAAACTTTCCTACCGTGGGAAACCTTCCTAAGAATGGTCTCCCACTATTAATAGAGACTTTGACACTCCTTTGATCCTTCTCAAAACCCTAGCCGTCTGGAAGAGATCTAAGAAGGAGCAAAGAAGGAGGAGACCGCTCAAGAAAGGGGTTTCCATCAGAGGAGCACGCCGTCAAACGACGAACACCTCCGATAAGTGCTCAATCCTCTTAGTCATGATAGGATTTTGGATCGGAGCCGTGAAGCGGCGCAGTGATCCAAAATCCTAGGACTTTAATTAAAGCCTAGTTTTTCTTTTAGATCTGATCTGATTTGATACGGCATTCTAGTCAAAACCAGAAGGCCATTAGAATACTTGGACCTTAGAGTGGGTTAGGAGAAACCCTAGAAACCAAGCTGAAGATCGACGAGGAAGGGAGATTCGAGATCGGGTTCTCGGATCCAAACCGTGGGACATACCGGTTGGACACAAGGTCCTGCGGTATGGGCCTGCGGTATATACCGCAGGCACATATCGGTCTTACTCAGTGAGACCGGTATGTACCACAATCGGTATATACCGGTTGCACCATACCGGTCTCACTTTACTGAGACCGGTATACTGAGACCGGTATGCCTTTCGAGCCTTGTTTGCTTGACCAAACATGGTTCTGACCAGCTGAGACCTTCATAAATGAATTCTAACTTTAATAAATGAATTCTAACTTATAGGTATGACTATGTAGGACTTGTAGACAGCGTGAGTAGATCCTGTGACGTTGTACGAAACTGTTATCACGTGACAGGTAAGGGACAAGACCCCAAACTCTAATTAATTAAATAACAGTAAACCTTTGTGATTAAATCTATGTGTAAATTGAATTTCTTGGTGTTTGTGCATATTCACATGCCATGTAGTTGTTTCTTTTGCTATTATCTAATCATGCATTTCATATGCTAGGATGTTGGATGTTAGGCATATGTATGTTTTTATTTAGTGTTTGGAATATGAAGAGGAGTGAGCCCTGGATATATCCATAGCTAACACCTTTTTTGTATCGCCATTTACCTTAGCAAACTTGGTACGAATAGGGTATCAGGGGGAGGACGTGGGATTGTGGTTCACCCTACCCGCCAGACTCAAGCTCTATCTCTATGTCGTAGGGAGTCGTGCTGGGGTAAGGCCATAGATACTGTATTGACATATAGAACTGGTTAGAAACGGAACCCACTTGCAAGCCCTTGCCAGTAGGGGTTTAGGTATTGATACGGTGTAGGGTATCAGGGGAAGGACGTGGGATTGTGGTTCATCCTGCCCACCAGACTCGAGCCCTATCTCTATATCGGAGTGAGTGATGTGGGGCAACAGCAGTAGTGTGATAGGTGTCTGACTGTTGGGTGTACTTACACTCTCGTGCATGGAGGTGCGGTGGCTGTCAAACCTTACCATAGCATTTTGCAAGTTATACCTGACCCAAATTGTAATGTTATCTCATGCATTTTGTGTGTTGCATTGGTCTTGTACTTACTGAGTTAAGTTGTGAGCTCACCCGTTTATATTCTATTTCTTTTTTAGATCTTGATGCAGGGTATACTGTGGAAGACTTTATGACTGCCCCAGCTTACACTACGGTGGCTGCCCTGGATACACAGATTGTAGAGGACGAACATGATGCATCATGCGAGTGCCCATTCTGTGTTTTCCTCCAGTGATGGTTTATTTTCTTTTAATACAATGTAATAATTATTATTTAAATTTTATGAATGATGGAATAATTTGAATATTTATTTTAATTACAACATAGTACTCAGTTCACTTATCTTTTATTCCGCTGCTATGTATTATTCTTTGATTAAGTTAGACTACTTGGGAATGATTGGTCGATACAGTCTATTGAGATCCTGGTGTGAACCGTGGTTTAGAATCGGTTCACTCACACTTCTGGTTCAGCCTGAATTGGGGTGTGACAGTTACAGTCAAGACCTAGCCTATTCGACTGAAGAAGATGATGAAAGAATAAATGCACCTCCACCCATTTAGGGCAAACTAGATACAAGCTATGCGGTAGTACTTGAGAATTTTTACAACGATTGGGTGAATCAGGAATCTAAAACCCAACTTAAACATATCCTCATACATGCACACCTCTGTAAAGGAGCTATCGTAGGATTTTTCGGTCTTGGTTGGCCCCCTAATCCTATAGACGAAAGGAATCTTGTAGGTTAGTCTAACGAATTAAGACCTCGTCAGAAAGGGTACAAGTTATCTCTAAGGCAGGAAGAGAAGGGAAAGAAGCCTCTCTTGGGGGTATGGCTCCGACAAGTAGCCTTGGGCCCTGAGGTTATAGCCACAGCCGAGCTCCTCACCTCAACCTCTGTGCGGGTTTTATAACTGGCTACCACCTGAGAATCAGACTTAGACTTACCATCAGAGATGGTGACTTCCAAGTCGTCTTTAGATCCATCTTTCTTGAATTCATCCTTCTCCTCAGCCCCTACGTCTCAGTTTCGAACGTAGGCTTCCTCAGATGGAAACATAATATGAAAGGAAACAACCGACAACGAACGTAAACAATAGAGACACGAGGACGTTGACTAGCAAAGCACAATGGCAACAGAGTAACGGAGAAGATTTCAAAACATAAGGAACGAAAAAAATAAGGGGATATTTATAGGGCACTAATGCCCCTCAAGTTCCCCGTTTGATAGCACCACGCGGTATCTCCGAATAGGCCAAGTACCAGGTGCATTTGATGCGACCCAACGGTTCAACTATCGGACCCGGCATTCTGCATTTTCAAACCCGTTGCCTCGCATAGCGGTAGCCCAATGTTTCATGTCACACCCCAATTCCGACCGAATCAGAAGTGTGAGTGAACCGTCACTGAACCAACGGTTCATACCAGGATCTCAATAAGATCGTGACCACTCATACAAATCATTGCACATAACCATAATCAGAATATAATTAGATACAGCGGAAGTCTTAAATTAAATGAACTGAGTTCTCTATTGATAATTTAAATAAAATATCCAATTATTCAAAACACCAGAATGAAAATAATTATCCTTAAATCATTCGTAAATCCAACTGAAAATAAATAAAATAAACAAATCCAATATCCCAGAGGTACACGCAGAAAGGGCACTCGCATGAAGCGTCATGCTCGTCCTCCCCTGCTTGCACTTCCAAGGCAGCAACACCTCCATATACTGGAGCGTCCATGTAATCCTCTACAGTGTAACCTGCATCAACATCTAAAAATAGTGTGTACACAAGGGTGAGCTCACAACTTAACTCAGTAAGAAAATCAGACAATGCAACAAACAACATGCATGAATAACATTCACATTATGGTCTGGTTTTAAGTTTGCAATGTGCTATAGAAATGATTGGCGGCCACCGCACCTCTATACACGAGTGTCTGAATCCACCCAATGGATCAAACACCATTGTTGTCCCACATGCACCCACCATGAAATAGAGATAGAGCTAAAACGTTTTATTGTGAGGATCAATGAAAGAGATTTAAGGAGGTTTAGGGGTCCTTAAATAGACTAGGATTGAGTTTAGGAAGTCCCATTACGTTAGGAAAGTCTTAGGGTTCGATATTTGGAAAGTGGGACCTACAGAGATCAATTTCCGAATCTAAGTAATTTGCCTGTGCAGACATACCGGTCGACCGGTACCATCGACCGGTACCATCGACTGGTATGAAATATTTATCATAGATTAGGGTCCGTTTTGTATCTGGTTGTCATCCATTCATCCCATTTGGCCGGGTGATGATTGAAAGACCTGTTACGACATGAATTAAAGGTTTAGATCGGGTTCATGGAGTGCGGGTCTTACAACTCACCCACCCTTAAAATAAATTTCGTCCCCAAAATTTGCATGTAGGTTTCACAACTCCCCCACCCTTAAAATAAATTTCGGCCTCGAAATTTATTTGTACCTTATTCGTCGAAAAGGTTAGGGTATTCCTTTCGCATCGCGTTCTCTTCCTCCCAAGTGATTTCTTCTACATCTTGACTTTTTCAATGCACTTTGACGTAATGGATATCCTTGCTTCGAAGATGTTGTACCTTTTGACTTGTGAGCATCACAGGTACCACTTCAAATGTCAAGTCCTCAGTCAAGTCTGGTGGGTCTGCTGTCAAGATGTGCGATAAATCCCTGACATACTTCTTTAATAAGAAAACATGGAACACATCATGAACGCTTGACATGGATGGTGGTAGAGCCAATTGATATTCCACATTACCACGTCTGGTCAAACTCTCGTATGGTCCCACGTACCTGGGGCATAGCTTTCCCTTCTTACCAAACCATTTCAGACCTCGCACAGGTGATATCTTCAAGAAAACCTTATCACCCACTGTAAACTCCAGATCTCGACGTCGATTATCTGCATGGTGCTTTTGTTAGACTTGAGCTGTCTTCACTCTTTCCTTAATTTGATCAATCGCTCGACAAGTTTCTTCGACGAACTTCAGTCCTACAATTCTTCTCTCTCCCACCTCATTCCATAATAGAGGCGTACGACATTTCTTCCAATAGAGTACCTCATATGGAGCCATTTGGATCGTAGCCTGGTAACTATTTTTATACGCAAACTCGATGAGCGATAGCTTCTCGTCCCAAGCTCCTTTGAAATCTAGGGCACACGCTCTGAGCATATCCTCTGGGATTTGAATAGTTCTTTCTGACTGCCCGTCTATCTGAGGATGAAAAACTATACTAAACTTCAAATTGATTCCCATGGTTTTCTGTAATCCTTCCCAGAACTTTGATGTAAAACGGGGATATCTGTCAGATACTATACTCTCTGGGACACCATGAAGTCTGACTATATTATCCACATATAGCTTAGCCAGCTTCTCCATGGTATACTGAGGTCTGACAACGATGAATCGAGCTGTCTTGGTAAGTCGATCGATTATAACCTACACGGCGTCCACTGACCTTGGTGTCAAGGGTAGGCCAATGACGAAATCCATTGTGATACAATCGCACTTCTATGCTGGCTCTGATAGTGGTTGTAGCAAACCTGCGGGTCTCTGCCTTTCTGCTTTAACTTGCTAGCAATTCAGACATTGGAACACGAATTGAGCTACATCCACTTTCATACCCCACTACCAATACAGTCTTCTTAAATCATGGTACATCTTGGTACTTCCTGGATGTACCGAATATGGGGTGTAATGAGCTTCTGTCATAACTCTATCTCTGATATTTCAGTTATCACTCTCAGGTATACATAATCGTCTACGATACCTGAGTATCTTATTTGAATCCAAGGTAAAATCAGAGTTGCTTTTACCCTTCTCTAAATCTTCGTGCACAGTCTTGAGGTGTGGATCCTATAGGATTGCTACTTTGACCTCATCTATTAGATCTAATGAGATCTTCAAAGCTGCGAACATCAATGTGAACTTATGAATTAAGCCCTGTTCTACTAGATTTCCTGTAGTCTCGAATATATGCTCATTATCATCCTCTATTGAGCCTGAGGCTGCAGCACACAGTGCAGCGTTTGTACTAGGTCCTGCCTCTGGTTTCAATGCCTACTTTCTGCTTAAGGCATTAGCCACAATGTTTGCCTTACCTGGATGGTACTAGATGTCACAATCATAATATTTTAATAGCACCAGCCATCTCCTCTGTCTCATATTCAGGTCCTTCTGAGTAAAAAGGTAAGTTAAACTCCTGTGATCCGACTTAATCTGATACTTTTCACCATAAAGGTAGTGCCTCCAAGTTTTGATTGCGTGAATGACCGCTGCTAACTCCAGGTCATGCGTAGGATAGTTCTTCTCGTGCTCTTTCAACTATCTTGATGCATAGGCAATCACCTGTTCTCCTACATCAACACACATCCAAGACCCAACCCTGAGGCATCCGTATATAGGGTAAATGGCAAGCCTGGTGCTGGGATGGTCAAGATAGGTGTAGAGACTAGTCTTGACTTCAGAGTCTGAAAGCACTTCTCACACTCATCTGTCCATATGAACTTTTCTCCTTTCTTGGTTAGTCTAGTAAGTGGAACGGCGATTCTTGAGTAGTCTTCCATGAATCTTCTATAGTAACCAGCCAATCCAAGGAAACTACGAATCTCTGCAACTGATTTCGATGCATCCCATCCTACTATAGCTGCGATCTTGCTTGGATCTACCTTGATACCGTTTGTAAATACTACGTGACCCAAGAAGGCCACTTCCTTCAACCAAAATTTGCATTTCTTGAACTTGGCGTAAAGCTTCTCCCTTATCAGCCGTTGTAGGGCTGCTCTTAAGTGTGTTGCATGAGTCTCCCTGTCCTTTGAGTAGACAAAATGTCGTTAACGAATACGATGATCGAAGTGTCCAACATGTCATGAAACACTCAATTCATCAGTTCCATGAATGACGCTAGAGCGTTAGTCAACCCGAACGACATTATCAGGAACTCATAATGCCCATACCTTATTCTGAAAGCAGTCTTCGGAATATCTGCTGCCTTGATATTCAATTGGTGATACCTTGATCTAAGATCAATCTTCGAGAAAACCTTTGCACCCTGCAACTGATCGAACAGATCATTGAACCTAGGCAAAGGATATCGGTTCTTGATGGTTAACTTGTTCAACTCTCAGTAGTCGATACATAGTTGTACGCTACCATCCTTCTTCTTTACAAACAATACAGGTGCTCCCCATGGCAATATGCTTGGTCGTATGAAACCCTTATCTAGTTGCTCTTGTAACTGGTCTTCAACTCTTATAATTCTGTAGGGGCCATCTTGTATGGTGCCTTTGACACCGGCACCGACCCTCACATGAGGTCTATCACGAACTCTGTAGCCCTGTCTGGAGGTATACCTGGTAGATCCTCTGGAAATTCTCGTACCACATCTAGATCTTCCATCTTTGGCACCTCTGCAGTGATGTCGACCACAGACACTAAACACCCCACTCCTCCCTTCTCGAAGCATTTTTTAGCTTTTAGGGCAAAGAGGATCAGCTTCCGCTTCCTAGGTAATTTGGTTCCAGTGAAGCTAAACTCCTTTCCCTTATCATCTTTAAAAATAAGTATTCTTTTGCCACATAATAAGCTAGCTGAATGATGGCCTAGCCAATCCATTCCCAAGATAACATCAAAGTCTGCCATCTCAAGTTGAACTAGATTTTCTTCTAGGTTTCGGCCCTCAATACTAACTGTATACGGCCCATAGCATTCATTCAACGCCACTTCTACTCCCAACGGAGAGCAAACTATCAAGCTTGGGGTTAAATACTTGACAGGTAATTCCATTCGCTTCCCAAAAGACATAGAAACAAAGGAGTGTGTAGCCCAGAGTCGAAGAGTACTCTGGCGGGTACACCAGCTATATCTATAGTTCTTGAAATTTAATTATCCCTTAGTTCTACATGCTCATACATAATAAAGTAGTAAGCAAAATAGTAAGGGACGGAATCATACCAGTAACCACATCAGGTGATGCAGCTGCCTCTTCAGTGGTGACTACAAATATCTTCCCTTGTTGTGGCAATTGCTTTCTAGGTAGAGTACAAGTCTTTGCATAATGGCCCAATTATTGGCAGTTAAAACATTTGACGTTTGAGTTTTGTCCAGTTACCTGTGATGGTGGTGGTGCAGTAGTATTCCTTGCTGGCATCGTAGCAGACTGAGCCCTGTATGGGCAGAATGGTCTAGTGTTCCCTCCACCCGAAGTCTCAGTAGCAGACCTCTTCAGTCCCCTATTTTGAGCAAAGAAGCTGTCTCTTTGGCTTGATTCAATCACCCTAGAAATCTACACAGCCTCGTTATATACCTTCTTCTCCAAACCCAAGATGTGCTCTCGGATACTTCCTCGCAATCCCATGGTGAACCTACGGGTCTTGGTTTCCTCCTCTTGCATGCTTGCTAGAGCGAAGAAAAACAGCTCTTCATACCTCTGCTGGTACACATCAACAGTCAACTGGGATTGTTGTAGGTTAAGGAATTCCTTCTCCATTTGATCACGAAAGCTCTTAGGAAAGTACTTATCAAAGAAGGCTCCCTGAATATTTCCCAAGTGATCTGAGTGTGCCTTGTCTCCAAGTATGTTCGGGTAGAATTCCACTAGGCATTAGCATCTTCCTTGAGCATGTGTGTAGCAAATAGCACCTTCTCATCCTCCATGCAAGTCATCAGACGGAAGTTCTTCTCCATCTCAGCAACCCACTGTGCAGGCCATAGTGATTTCCCTGGTTTCCCTATGTAGGGGGTTTCAGTTTCAAAAACCTATCCACTGCTCGGCTTAGGTCATTCTGCCCCTGTACATTCGTTCCATACCATGGTGATGGGTACGAATAGATCCCTTGATAGGCAGACAATGTCAAAAATTGGTGTGGTAGTTGTAGGTTCTGTCCTTGGCTCATCGGCCCATTGCTACCATCCACTGGCAATGTGGTATTATTTCCCCCAGACTCAGGCGTATCCTCTGTAGGGATATATCCTGGTGGCCTGAACATCTTCAACATCTCGTTCAAGAACACCTTCTGCTGAGCTTTCATCTGATAAACTAGATTCATCACAATAGTTTCAGAGTTAGTGTGAGGAGGGCCTGACAAATTTATTGGTGCTCTGTGACTCTGCCCTTCTCCACCTTCCGGGTTCAGGTTTTGCTCATCTACAGTTCCTGCTTCCACATTGTCCTCGGCTTGACGCCCCCTTGAGTGGTGACGCTTTCGTGAGCCTCTACGACCATTTCCGCCTTCCATCTTAAATTACTCTGAGGTACATTCGAATATTCATAATAGTGTTAGTCTTTAACAAGTGCAAGGTAAAAATCGTAAAGGACGCTTTAAATCAAAATTTTAAAATTTTCTCTCTTTTTTTTTTTTGGTCAGGTCGCGACTTACCGGTCGCGACACTGTAGAGTGTGGTGCGACCAGTATGGTCAGGCGGACAACTCCATTCGCTGATCGGGAGGTACCGGTTGCAAACCCCAAGGGTACTAGTCGACCGATATAGGCAAAACCATCGACCGGTATGCCCTGAAAGACCATAAATTTGTGAAAAAGTGAGTCTTTTCTCACTTTTCTTCTTTCCATTTCCTCCGGTGGCGATTCCTCTCTGACTTGGTGAGTGCTACAGTCCGACCGGTGACTTTAGGAGCGATTCTCTTTCAATCAAGACCTTGAACATCATCTCCAAGTAAGGTTCTTCCTTCCCCTCTTCCTTATACATCGTTTCTTCATGGTTTCTTGCCCAAAAACTAGATTTTTCTTGGTTTAAAAGATTTTAGCCATAAGAACTATTTTCCTTTGGCTTAGAAAGAGTTTAGGGACCTCTATGAACAAAAGCCCTCAACTTATTTGAGGTTCCACCATATGGTTTTTCTCAAAATCGAATTTTTGGGTTTTTGACCTAGGATTTGGTCAAAATCGATTTTTTTTCTTGTAATTGTTAAATTTCTTGCTTGTTTGGTTTCCATATGGTGTTAGATTGTTACGTAAGTCCTCCTACCCAGATTTTGGATGAGTTCGAGGCTTTTGCTTCAAATACTGTCGTTATGCTGCCCAAATTTTGAAAATTCTAACCAAATTCTCATTGTTTTGTTTGTTTTTTTTTTTTGGTGTAGTTCACAATGTCTCAGCGTCGGGGTGCTGGTAAACATGCATACGCTCCTGGCATGAACCGTCCGCACCTGCCGGTTCCGTAGTTTGATGAGCGATGGTTTTGTTCTGCTGTGGCACAAGCCCGTATTCCCTGGTTTGAAGAGAAAAACATAGAATCTGGGCAATGTGTAAACCTGAAGCAGCTACAACGATTTGATGTTGAAGCAGCCTTTGGTGCACTTGGGTGGTTACCCATTATTATTTACACAGTGACTACCCGTCCCAACCTATTCAAGCACTTCTACACTAACCTAGAGGTCGAGGGGAATGTTAATGACTTCAGCCATGGTAGGGACCTCCGCCTAACCAGCTTTGTCAAAGGTGTCCCCATATCCTTCGACACTCACTAGCTCGCTGATCTCTTGGGGATTCCAAGTGATGGTGACATGGTTTACTACGCTCCCAAAATGAAGGACTTCTTTACTAATGATCTGCGCCAGGAGGTTTCAGAGCAGATCCTTAACCCAGGGACGCCCATGAAAGCTACCAGTTTGAGACTTGTTCCTCGAGTATATTGCCGCATTATCTAGCATGACATTGTTCCTCAGAGCGGCCACTACAGTGAGTTATCTCAGCTCACCCAGTACCTGACTTACTATGTCTGCACTAGGGAGCGGGTCTGTCTTCCTTACATTATCATCAGGACCATGCGTCAGGCTACCATGCCCGATCAGATAAGAAACCTTCCTTATGGCCAGCTTATCACTATACTCCTGCAGCGCCTTCAAGTAGACATGAGGGATGAGATTGCGGTTGAGGACA
This sequence comes from Protea cynaroides, assembly GCA_028583415.1. Lineage (NCBI taxonomy): Eukaryota > Viridiplantae > Streptophyta > Magnoliopsida > Proteales > Proteaceae > Protea > Protea cynaroides. The sequence continues at coordinate 52,902,894 of CM053272.1, forward strand.
CTATGACATCAGACATTGACTAGGATGCCATTGTTCGGATGAGGATGGACAATCTGCCAATCAGTAATGAGGAGCTAGAGGCTCGTCCTCTTCCGCTTAGAAGGCTAGCAGCAGCCAATGCGGCTCATGCAGAAGAGGCAGGGGGTGATGGTAATGATGATCAGATGGAGGACATTCCAGCACTGGAACCGCAGCCCATACCTATAGCAGGACCATCCCAGCCTCCTCCCGATACCGTGATGGGTATGTCTATGGAGATTAGGGATGCCCAGCGCGAGATGAGCCGTGACCTAGGGCGCCTTTCTCGCAGCCTCAGAGTCACACAGGAGCAGGTACACTGGCTCAGGGTAGCATATGAGTGTGACTATGACATTGCTGGCCCTATTCCTCTTATGCCCCCAACCCCATGATAGATCACTTTATTTTTCTCTCCACTCAGTATGATTTTTATTATAACAGGGTAACTGTCCGGCTTGTGGACTGTACCCTGTGATACAATTAACTTTTACTCTTTGGATGTTTCATGTTTATATAATTTTCTTCTTACTTGTTATGGAAATTTATGATCATTCTACTTGTCACTATGGTTTCCTCACTAGAGCATGTGTATTTATTAATTCCACCTTTAGTATAGTACATTACGCTCTTTAGTATTTAGTCTCAGGCATCAAACAAGGGATTAAGGTGTGTTTTTATTAAGGTTTTTTAAATTTTTCCTATCTCAATTCATTGACTCAATCAAGTGCATGTATGGTTTGTTAGACAGAGCCTAAGAGCTCTGATACAAAGTTATCACACCCCAATTTCGACTGAACCAGAAGTGTGAGTGAACTGTCACTGAACCAACAGTTCACACCAGGATCTCAATAAGACCGTGTTCACTCATACAAACCATTGCACATAACCATAATCAAAATATAATTAAATACAACGAAAGTCTTAAATTAAATGAACTGAGTTCTCTATTGATAATTTAAATAAAATATCCAATTATTCAAAACACCAGAACGTAAATAATTATCCTTACATCATTTGTAAGTCCAACTGAAAATAAATAAAATAAACAAATCCAATATCCTAGAGGTACACGAAGAAAGGGCACTCGCATGAAGCGTCATTCTCGTCCTCCCCTGCTTGCACTTCCAAGGCAGCAACACCTCCATATACTGGAGCATCCATGTAATCCTCCACAGTGTAACCTACATCAACATCTAAAAATAGTGTGTACACAAGGGTAAGCTCACAACTTAGCTCAATAAGAAAATCAGACAATGCAACAAATAACATGCATGAATAACATTCACATTATGGTTTGGTTTTAAGTTTGCAATGTGCTATAGAAAGGATTGGCGGCCACCGCACCTCTATACACGAGTGTGTGAATCCGCCCAATGGATCAAACACCATTGTCGTCCTACATGCACCCACCATGGAATAGAGATAGAGCTAAAGCGTCCGGATCAAACACCGCCAACACTTCCCCTAATGCCCTACCCATACCAACACGTAAACCCCTATTGGCGAGGGCTTACAAACTGGGATCACAACTAACCAATCCTATATGTCATCACAGTAGGCCCTATCCCAGCATAGTTCCCTACGGCATAGAGATAGAGCTAGAGTCTAGAGGCCAGGCTGGAGACCACAGTGCCACTTCCTCCCCCTAATACCCTACCCGCACCAAGCATGCTAAGACAAAAACGATACGAAAAGGTACTAGTGTGAGAAATGATCCTAGACCCCAGGCCCTTCCCATTCCATACACCAACGAAAACAATCACATGCCTAACAGTCACATCCTAGCATAGCGAGTATGCATGAACAATATAATAACTGACAGTAAAGATGACATGCGAGTATACACAAACACCATTCCATAGAATCATAATTATTAACAATATTTTACTGTTATTAAGTTATTAGGGTTTAGGTTTGATTCCCTTACCTGACGTTTGATTGCTAGCTTGATCTGCGTCACCGAATCCAAATTCGCTATCACAAGGTCCTACATGATATTAGGGTTGAATTAGAATTAGTTTCTTAGGGTTTACGTTGGTCGAAAAATCAATTGGGTCAAAAACACTCCTCACAGTGCAGACCGGTCGCAGGTACCGATCGCAAGCACCAATCGAGGCACTGTGGGGAAAGGTGCGACCGGTATGGTCGACCAGCCCCCCACAGACCAGTCTCCGAGAGGTACCGGTCGTAGTACCAGTCGCATAGGGTGCGCCCGGTATAGTCGACCGGTATAGTCGACCGGAAGACCATAAGCTCGGTTCTCGCCTTCCGTCGGTCACCCCCTATTGATTCTAGGGTTTCTCCTATACATTCTAGGTCTGAGCAACGAGTCAGATTTGTTTCATGTTCCATTCAAGTCCTAGTTTCGATGATCCTCAACCTAGAACTCGAATCTAGGGTTTATCGACTGTATTAGGGTTTGACGGCAAATTCAAAGGTTTAGATCAATACCTCGCCTTGCATGGTATTGATCCATTCATGACTAACCTTCTATAACGCTTAACTTAAAGGAAGGTTCAAGCACTTACCGTTGGTTCGCAAGTAGGGTGTTCTTCGTCCAACAGCAATGGCGGCTCCTCTCCCTCCTTCCTTAGCTTTTTCTCCTTTTCGATCTCTTTCTCCTCTCTAGGGTTTGTGAGGATCAATGAAAGAGATTTAAGGAGGTTTAGGGGTCCTTAAATACACTAGGATTGAGTTTAGGAAGTCCCCTTACATTAGGAAAGTCCTAAGGTTCGATATTTGGAAAGTGGGACCCGTAGAGATCTTTTTCCGGATCTAAGTAGTCTGCCTGCGCAAACATACCGGTCGACCGGTACCGTCAACCGGTATGAAATATTTATCATACATTAGGGTCCGTTTCATTTCTGGTTGTCATCCGTTCGTCCCGTCTAGCCCGGTGATGATTGGAAGACCTGTTACAACATGAATTAAAGGTTTAGATCGGGTTTATGGAGTGCGGGTCTTACATTTCATATACTGATCTACTCAACCCATTGCTCTGCTCTGCCGCAAACAGATTCTTAGCATTTAGATCAGTTCAGTCTGCCACCGATCCATATCAAGGGCCATCCAACTTGGACAGGCAAACTCGATCTAGCAAACCAGAACCAAAAGAAGCCGACGACAATCAAGACAGAGTCTACAACCTCCAATATAAGCATCTCGACAAAGAAGAGCCCAAAAGTCATTGCTCCTCAAAGCCTTGTAGGTCCGAAAGAGCAAGGGGCAATTGTTATGGGCATTATATACCCTGCCAATTAAAAAAAGGAAAAATTACTCATGCCACTCCTAGACTTAGGTCCAAAAACAGTTAATACCCTAAAGTTCACAACAATTACACGTACTACTCCTAAATGGCAAACATTGTTACACAGAGGACTATTCCGTTAGATTATTCTTTTAGTTGTTGATGTCAGCACGAATTTTATTTTTGAAAATCAAAAATACCTTTAAGGGTATTGTGAAAAGACCAAACTAACTTCCACTTAATGTTCCCTTTTCCTTCTTCTTCCCTTCCCTTTCCCTTTCGATTAGTTGTTGTTTTCGTCCTTCAATTCATCCTCATTCAACGTCCTATGCAGTTTATCCCTAGCCTCAATAACTCGGTCTCGGTCATTGCTATCAACTACAAAGATAAGACCTTATGTGTTGTCGAAGAAGTGTCTCCAAAACGGCCAGATTTTATCTTGACCACCTACCTCCCAAACAGTGAATCTAATGTTCTTATATTCCACAGTTTCAACATTAAAACCAATTGTAGGAATGGTGGCGACAATCTCACTAGCTTCAACTTGTACAAAATGGTGGTCTTACCCACAGCATCAAGACCCACCATAAGAATACACATTTCTTTCTCAGCAAACAATCAACTAAAAAAAAATTGATGGAAGATAGCCCCATCTTTGTATGTGAAGGAGAAACAGGCGATCCAAATGAGCAGATTTCAAGAAGTCCTGACTGCATATCTAGTGGAGTTTCTCATTGAGCTTGCATTGTAACTCAGAATATAGGCTAGTACTGAAAATATATTGTTACTGAAAAAAAAAAACATAAAGCACCAATCGACCTAGATAAGATGCAAAGAAGATCCATCGGATATCGTATTGAGTTTCTATCTTTATGCTTCTCCTCCTCTTGCTTTCTATTTCTGTTTCTCTTTTTTTTTTCTTTCCTCTCTTTCTTTGGGAATTGGGGAGAAGATGGAAAGCGATATGAAATCGTTGGAAGAGATACTGTTGCGGCCTTTCCCATTTTTATATAAGGGTTCGGGAGGGTTTTGGTCATTTCATCATTCCCTATTTTTAGAAGATTAAAAAATTCATTTCAACCCATTTTGCTTGTAAATGCAACAAGGGTAAAATTTTCTTTAAATTGTTTTACTTAACACTGTTAAAAATTGGGGTGTGGTTGTAAGTGTTGTGAACTTTAGGGTGATAGGTGTATTTGGAACTAAGTCCAGGGGTGATACAAATAATTTTCCCATTAAAATGACATGTAGCAAAATACATGTCATCAGCAGGATCCGATCCACTCAGCAGCCAACTTCCACACCCAGCGGGCCACCGAGAACGCCATCCAGCAGAGCATCCTAGCTCCGCAAAGCTCTGACTTCCCCAGCGCTCAGTCCAGTCAGCACCCAAATCCCTTATAGTTCTAACTTATGACGAACTCGGCCTAGTCAACACCCGATCTCCACAGAACGTGGGGTCATGAGATACTCGGTCTCGTTACTCCTTAGGCTTTATCCAAACACAAGCAACTAAATCATGTAGCGTGGTAGACACGAACTCTACTTCCGTGCAGACTCATACAGTCACAGGGACGCCTACCTCCGAAAGGACTCCTACTCACATACGAACTTCTACACTTATGTGTACTCCTACCCCTAAGCGGACTCCTATACCCATGTTAGGACTCTTTCCTTGCATAGAATCCTATCCTTGCACAGGCATATGGATAGCAAAGAAAGAAATCAACTGGCAAGTTAATCCGCTCAAGAGCAAACCCAACCTTCCACCATCCATGCCACATTCTATAAATATACCATGTTCTGAAGGTAAATAATCCTATTTTGCATAAACTCTCTCTACAACCCCACTTACACTCGGAGCTCAAAGGAGCTCGTATTTTTATATTGAGCTCCTTATTTGCTTGTACTTGGAACTAACTTTGGTATCAGAGTAGTCCTAGGGTTCCACAACCCGACCTCCGGTGCATTGTTTTTCTTTGGACGCAAGCCGATCTAGCTCTTAAAAGGATGGTTCGATTTCTGATTGCAACAATAACAATCGATACCAGACCGGCCCGTTAACTAACGTGTAGTGCATCTCATCCCATCCCGAATCTCTTATTGTACATGTTTTGGGTTAACCCTTAAAAGCCCGACACCGACTTGACCTAAACCAAAACCAACCCAAACCGGCCTGTTGACACCCCTAATAAGAGTATCTTTATGGAGGAATTCACACCTCCTTCTAGTAGAGAAAAATAATAAGATTTAAATCTTCATTCCTTATCTTCTCATTTACTTCCTCTAATTCCCTATTTTCTCATTTACTTCCTCAAAATAACTCCTTCAATCCCATGACCCATGTAATGGATTTGATAACTAATGACTACTAATCACTAACCCCAAACCCCCACCCATTACAATAACTCTTATGCTTGTCAATAACTTCCCCAACACCTAAAACTTACTCTTATGCTTGTCAATAACTTCCCCAACACCTAAAACTTACTTAAGGCTTTTTTTGGTATCATTTTTGTCTTTCTTTTTCTGATATGTTTTGGTTTTTGTAAGTGTTTGGTATCATTTCTGAGTGTTGTTTATGAAAAGAAAAAAAATATATATAAGAAATAACCCCCAAAACAAAAAGAGGTCAAAACATCTTTTTTATTTTTGGCCAAAAAATTTCTACTTGTTTTCACACAAGATTTTAATATATAATGGTAAAATTAACACATTTTTTTTATAGCATTAGCTTTTCATCCACAAAACAAGAAAGATTTTAATATATAATGGTAAAACTAACAAAAAAAATTTTTATAACATTAGCTTCTCATCCACTCCTCTTTCTTTCTCCCTTTTTGTTTTAAGGATTTAACACCATAAAACACCTTTTTCTGACCATCCAACCTTCAATCTGTTCCATTAGATAGCAAAAAAAAGGGGGGGGGGGGAGTTTGTAAAGGTTTCCAAATTTCAAATCAATTGGAAAAGAAAATCACTAGATATCAATATTTGAAAAATTCTACAACTTGAAGAAGTCCAACACTTGTTCTTGATTTTAGTCACCTCAGTTGTACTTTTCTGGTCGTAAAACGTCCGATCAGATCCATTGGATGTCAAGACCATAGTTATTTAATTCTGAATTATTCTTCCGAACTGAATAATACGAATAATTCTCCCGAATTCGAATTATATTTAATGATTCTTTAAAATTCTCATATTTTTTGTCTATAAATAAATATCGTGAATAATTCTTTCGTATCGGAATTATACCGAATAATTCTTATAATTAAAAAAAAACTATTATTATCCTAATGGAGGACTTAATGCTTTAACTACTATTCTCAAATAAAGTTTTTCGAAAAAAAAAAAAAAACTTAATGCCATAACTATTTGCATCTTTTCCAATATAAGACTAATTATAAGTCTAAAAATCATGTCATAATATAAAACAAATCATTAACTTCATTTTTTTTTCCAATGTGAGATTAAATATTATGAAAATCAAATCATAATACAAAACAAATCATTAATTTTGTTCGACAACGTGGAATTAAATATGAGTATAAAAATCATATATACCAATACAAAGCAAGTCATTACTTTTGTGTACTTTTCCAATTGGGATTAAATATGAGTCTAAAATTAAATATTATAATAACCATGATGAAAGTAATTAACGAACATGAAAAAAAGATGGATTTCGTGAAGACGATTGGATGAATTTATGAAAATATTTATTTTATGAAAATTAGCTCCACTAGATTGGTATTGCAATCATAATAAAATCTAATGATCCACATTATATCCTATAATGAAATCTAACAAATCCACCATTATACACATACCCATCTATTATATATTATATTATTATTTATAAATTAAATATTATTCTAATGTCACTTATATATAATGCAGGTATAATAATTGGTTGATAGAAGCACCAAATATTAAAAATTAACATCTGAATTTTTCGACCGAATTTTTTTAGACAAAAAAATAATTTTCGAACCAAACCGAATTCGAATTTTATTTTAAGTCCCTTTTTTTTACTGCTTCTTTGACCGAATTCTTAAATTATCAAAACGACTCATTCCGAATTATTCTCCTTCCGAATAATTTCTGAATCCGAATTAAATAACTATGGTCAAGACCAAGAAAAAAAAGAGATAAGGGTGTCTAAATTTCAAGTCAATCGAATAAGGGGATCACAAAATATCAATGCTTAGAAAATTGTGCAACTTAAAGAAACCCAATTCTTGTTCTTGATTTTGACTACCTCAGTAGAACTTTTCCGACCTTCCAACCTCCAATCAGATCCATTGGATCTTAATACCAGGAAAAAAAAATAAAGGCATTTAAATTTCATGTCGATTAAATAAAATGATCATAAGGTATCATGGCTTGAAAATTTTACAACTTAAAACACATTTTTATTCTTAATAGAATAAAAAAACTTATTTCTCAAATTATACAATGTATTATACATAGTAACTACCAAACAACATTTTATTTTTATCAAAAAAATAATTTACGAAAATATTTTTTGATAAATAACTAAAAAAAAAATGATACCAAAGACAACCTGATAAGAGAACTCTTGTCGATAATTATAAATATAAGAACAATAACCTACGTACAAGTTAACCCATCTCTTATTCAAGACTTTACATGCCTGCACGTAGGAGGGCCCGTAACACACTCTTAATCCATGAAGGCTTATTTCAAAGTCGCCAGACCAACCTTAAGAGGGTCGAGTACGGAGATATAAGTGAATTTATATTCGTAGCCATTTAAATATTCAAATATTCGAGTTAGATATTAGATATCCTTTTAAACATTAAGGGGCAAAAAAATGCAAATTCATTCAAGGTTAAGTTCAACTTATGTTGTCCCTTTGTATTTAATATTTAACACATATACACAATCTCTAATCTCTACAAATTATAAAGATTAAGACAACCAGCCAGTTTGAGTTTGTCAGTGACAAAGATAGGCCGAGAGATTGCCGGCCGGTATAGGATGGGGAGATATTGGTGACGTTGCGTGCCATCAATGCCACTGCCATTATAAACCTATTATAGTCAAGCAACTGACATTCCATATGAGTACAGGAGGAAGGATAGTGTTGAGAATAGTCTCAGGTTGAAAAATATTAGACTCCAACATGCCTTATTATACTTGTTGGTTGTTTTACTTAATACCTTAAGTTTTCGGATTAAATAATTTATTAGAACCATTTCATCCTACATTAATTAAAGGAAAATTTTCATATACACACCATTAAGGATTGGAAACATCATCTACCTCCACAAGATTGCAAAAACCTCAACCACATCCAACTAACTGACGGAATTATTGAAATATAATTTTACCCTTCTTATTAAAAATTGAAAAATTAAATAAATATGTTGAATGACTAATTTAACCTTTCTAATTCCAATAGATTCTAATTTCAATCTGATTTTAAAAGATGTAGTTTTATCTGATAGATTCTAATTCCAATCTGACGGTTTCAAAAATTTGATTTGTAAAAGTACATCGGAGATGGAGAAGAAGATCGAAAACTCCAGATTTAATCGGAATTTCAAGGGAAAAGAAAATGATCGTGTAAAAGTAACGAGAATCATACCTTTAATCCGAAGATAGTGCCTCCATTCCTCCGCCTCACCGAAGGTGGGTCCCACAGAGGTAGTCGTCGTGAATTCAATAATGCAGCTCCATCGTCTATTGAGCTCGGAGAAAAGCTTGGAAATGGTGTTGGCATGGTTCCGGAGCTTGAACCCAAAGATGGTGACGGTGGTGGAGCAAGAGGCTAATCACAATCAACCAGAATTTCTGAATCGATTCACAGAGGCGTTGTATTAGTACTCGACCATGTTCGATTCACTAGAGGCTTGTGCAATAAGCAACTCACTAGAGGCTTGTGCAATAAGCAACTGAAACCAGAGCATATAGTAAAAACCCTTGATGGCTGGTTCTCCGGCAAGCAACGATTATCTTGCCGTTGTTAAGCATCGTCTTCTGGTAAATTCTTCCTTCTCTGAAAGCTGAAGAATAGGATCACAATTTCGACAGTTGTGAACATAAAATGCCTACTGTATTTTGACTCATTTCTACATTTGGTAGTAGAAATTGCAGAAGGGTCTCTCCTTCTTCACCACCCACTATGTCGGCGGCTGATGTTCATCGGCGAGTCATACGCTAGAAGTCTATGAATCGATTCACATGTCCCATCCTTGCAATGCTTGATCCTGCACCAAACTCCACTAGACCTAAGCGGGAATGTTACGATGACAGAACCTAGCCTCCTGATCCGGGTGAAGGTGACAATGGACACCACAACAAGCCCGTACCACCACTAAGAGTTGAAACCGAACAGCTACTTCGAGGTAGCACCTCCAGCAGACGAGAAGAAGAAGAAGAGTAGAATAAGAAAGAGAAGTGTGTAAAAGTGATCGATCCATCTCTTTATTCCTTCTTTGCTTTTATAGACAAATGATAATGCACCAATTGGTGCCTAACTAATTCAATTTTTAAATTCTTCTTACACCTATTCTGCTGTAGCGTCCTACAATTACACATCTGTAATCAATCTATAACCATCTGTTGCCAAGTAGCTTGATTGCATGTGACCACACATCACAACTGTTCATATGTAATCTTTTATAGTATTCGTTTTCTCTCTGTGATGGTTTCCTTGGAGCAATCCAGATGACTTGGGTGGTGCGGGCTTGTTGTGGTATCCATCGTCACCTTCACCCGGATCAGGAGGTTCTATCATCATAACAGGGAACGACCTCTACGGAGAGATCCCGTCAAGTGTGGGAAAGATTGCGTCACTTGAATCATCCTGCAGCACCACTTGAACAAGGAAGCCCCGCCGTCTCCTCTCCTTTTTGGCCTTTGGCATCTCCGTGCTCCTCTCTGTCCTCTGTTACACTGAATTTGTCGTGGAAGTCCCCATAGCAGGTGGCTCCTTCGCGTATCTCCGTGTCAAGTTTGGAGGTTTCATCGCATTTATCGTCGTCGATAATATCTTATTCGAGTACATAGTCGCCAGCACTAGTGTAGCTTCAGAGTGGGCTTTTAAGGGTATAATGGTCTTTTAACAAGCCTAAAAGGGTATTAACGTCCATTAAAATGTTCAATGCATCTGACATCAGCAACTAACGGAATTTTTGTAACGGAGTGGACTTCGTTGATTAACGGAGCAAAGTTTTTGGACACTAGATGAAGTTTTTTTAATCTTGTGGAGGTAGATGAGGTTTTCAATCCTTAATGGTGTATATATGAAAATTTTCCTTAATTAAATTAGAGATGACCATCTTAAAAAACAAAGCATATATATCACATGTACTGTCACCAAAAGAGAGATGAGTTCTGACGAAGAGAAAGTATTGAAAGTATTCGAAATATTCTTACATTGGAACAGCACAGAACCTGACAGGACAAGTCCATGCTGGTTGGACTGAAAATTCTTCCAACAAAGGACATGGAGAATATGAAGGAAAAAAAAAAAATCTAAAAAGCGAAGTAAGAGGATAATGCTAATTTTTGTAGAATAGAAAAACCGATACAAAAGAAGAAGCTTAATAAAAAGTAGAGAATTTGGCATAAATAATTCTCAAAATGGAGCTGTTGATGTTCTACGGAGCGTGTGCTTTTTGGAGAGTTGAGCTGCTCTTGCTAAGAGTGACTGCTATTAATACACACACAGAAGACAACAAGCCCAGTCAGCTCTTCCTTTCTAATTATTTTTCACCCTTCACTAAACATGAATGAATGGACGGTGATCCTCTCCTGTCGCTGTCGCTTCTCCGGTCGTGGTCGCAGGACTGGATCCAGTTCTGCGATCGCTACGGCCGGAGGAACGGCCGACCGTGAGAGGACTTTTTTCCAACATAAATAGATTGAAAAAGAAAACCCCACCAGCTAAAAAACCTCAAGTATGAAAATTTCCATGGATTGTATTGCCAGGTGGGACTTTTTCTTTCCTTTCTCTCTCTCTTTCTTCTCCCCCCCCCCCCTCTCTTTTTTTCTTTCCACTCTTTACCTCATATATTACCTGTTGATGTTGTCGTTGACATTCCTGCTCTTTTCTGAGACTGGCGATCTCTTTCCTCAAATTTTTATTTTCCATCTCCAATTCGTTCATATATGCCTGGCAGTTATTTAAAGAAAAATATCAACAAAAAAAAAAAAAAAAAAAAAAAAAAAAAGACAGACAGAGGGGGAGGAAGGAAGGGGGAAGAGAGAAAGATTCCTGTTTTCTGGCTCTAGAACGTGCAGCAGAGTCTCTGTTCTTGATCATACGCTTATGGCGTTGATGGCAAGAACTATCTTCAGAATCGGGAACCCTTTTCCTGTTGCAGAAGGGAGAGAAAGTCGGGGAAGGCAAAAAAATAGGTGAAGGTGCATTAATGAGATGGCTGTGAAATTGTGGAGGCGCCCTAAAAGGGTCTATGTTTTCAAGGAAATTAAAGTCAGGAACAGAGGTCAGGCTCAAGGCGATGTCGGGTCGTGGTAATGACGAAGGAGAAGCTGAGACAACAACTGAAGTTGAGGAAGGGTCGCTGCTCAAGGGTTGACCTAGGAAGTCCTGAAAGATCAATCCTCCAACAGTACTGCTTACAGTGGTTTTGTTTCTGCTGTTGTCGTCTTGGGAGAGAAGCAGATCTTCTCTGGGGTGGTCGTTGAGGGAAACCAGGTTTATATCTTGCCAGACATCTTCCATGGCTTTCGTCGTTCGGGTTGAGAGAGAAGCTGAAGATGAGGGCATAAAAAGAAGAGTTTGGACGATGGAGACGACTTTTCTGCTGTTTGTTGTTGTTGGTAATGAAGTGTACAAGTGTTCACCTTCACTTTCATCAGTTGACCGACATTGAAGTGGAGAGAGAGAGAGAGAGAGATATTTATTTTGAGTGAGGGGTCAGGTGTGGGATATTTCGAAGATGAGTAAAGATATTTTGAGTACTGTTTGCTCGAGCGCTAGCTGATGAGACGGTTGGTTTTCACCTGTTGGTAATGGGTGTACGTGTTAGCTGAAGGTAGTGCGAATCACGACTGGCGTACCTGATGGACAGAAGACAGATTTTTATCCGTGAGTATAACCGGCACTAGGGCTGTCGTAAAATGTCAAAAAACCTATCTTGCTGCTGCTCACAAAGTATATTTGTCGTTCTTTTAAGAATTGTGGAACCGAGCATGATGATTCATTCCACGAATAATAAACAGTGGAAGGAAGTGAAACGGAGAATTTTTGTCAATTCATAAAAAATATGGGCTTAGGATCTCTTTGCTACTTATTATAAAATTAATTATATAATATATTATATTATAATATATATGATTGTTTAGTATGATTTTTATTATTTATTTAAATTTAAAATAAATTGATATAATTTAAAATCTACAAATAGATTAGAAAATGTTTATCATATATTATTGTGATAATCTATTATTATTTCTATATATCTAATGGTATTTAATGATTATTATATATGATTTATAATTTATTCTTACAAATGATTTATTATAATTAATTCATAAATGTAAATATAAATTATACCAAAGAGAACCTTAATTAGTTGGTTGTTTAGTGGGAGTCTAGTTTACAGAATATATCAATTTGAGTCTGACTATGAGATAAACCAATCTGGTTCACTATGGGATTGAATCAAGGTTGGATTGGTATTACAATTGTTAGAGGCTGTTTGATAAAACTTCAACTCTAGGACTCTTACTTCTGGTTCAAATTTCTACTCCAACTTCAAAAGGATTCAAAAGTATGAGGGAGTAGAAACATGTTTATTAACCTAATTTAGCCATGGACTCCAGAGTAGTGGTAAGGGGTGGCGGATGGTGGCACTAGTGGTGAGTGGTGATGGTTGGTGACGGTGGTGGTGGGTGGGAGGTGGTGGTGAAGGGTAGCAGTGGGTGGGTGGTGGTGGTGGAGAGTGGTGGCAATGGTGGTGGGTGGTAGTGGATGGTGGTGGCGGTGGTGGTGGGTGATAGTTGGTGGTGGTGGTGGGTGGTGGTGGCGGTGGTTGGTGACTGATAGTGGTGACGATGGTAGGTGGCGGTGGGTGGTAGTGGATGGTGGTGGCGGTGGTGGGTGGTTGGTGGAGGTGGCGACGGGGGGTGGTGGTGGTGGCGGTGGTGGTGGGTGATAGTTGGTGGTGGTGGTGGTGGGTGGTGGTGGTGGTGGTGGTTGGTGGTTGGTGGTGGTGGTGGTTGGTGGCTGGTGGCTGGTGGTGGTGGCGATAGTAGGTGGCGGTGGGTGGTGATTGAGGATGGTGGTGGTGGGTGGTTGGTGGTGGTGGCGACGAGGGGTGATGGTGGTGGTGGCGACGAGGGGTGATGGTGGGTGATAGTTGGTTGTGGTGGTAGGTGGTGGTGGCGGTGGTTGGTGGCTGGTGGTGGTGGCGATGGTAGGTGGCGGTGGGTGGTGGTGGCGGTGGTTGGTGGCGGTGGTTGGTGGTGGTGGCGATGGTAGGTGGCGGTGGGTGGTGATTGAGGATGGTGGTGGTTGTGGTAGTGGGTAGTGGTGGCGGTGGGTGGTGGCGGTGTGGTGGTGGTGGTGGTGGTGGTGGTGGTGGTGGCAGTGGGTGGTGGATGGTGGTGGCGGTGGTGGGTGGTGGGTTGTGGTGTTGGTGGTGGTAGTTGGTGGTAGTAGTGGTGTGGGGTGATTTTTACTCCAAAATTGTACTCTGAAGTCAAAAAGCATCTATTTGATGCTCCAAAAAATTAGATTCTAGAGCTCATTTGGAGCCGGTTCATTCATGGATTCTCCAGAAGTCCAAACCGGGTTACCAAACAGACTTCTACTCCATTTATGCTCCAGAAGTCAAAATCCAACTTCTTGAGTATTACCAAACGCCCCCTTAGAGTCCTTGTAGTCAGGGTTGCTATTCCTCTCCTATTCCCAGACGCAGGGAGAAACAAAGGGATCTACGTAAGCTAGGTAGAAATTAATCTTTAACGATCAGGTATGTGTTTACATTGTTTTATATTGTATGCATTATGTGTTAGGATTATATGGAGATCATTACGATTAATTAAAACCCTACTGAGACAGTTTTTCTAAAAAGGTTTACTTGAAAAACCCAAAAAAAAGATGTAGAAAATTATTACAAATTCATCAATTGATATTATATGGGTTGAGCTTGATTTACACTAGAATGGAAAGCTATCGTACAGTATCCATCTAACGACTACTGAAGAATGAAGATGGTCCCACTCTGTAGCAAAACATGCCATATCATTATCATCAGATTCATATATGGGTATTGCCGTATTCGGCATTTTGGAGGAACTCGTTGTTAGGATCGGGAGAACGCAAACAGAAAGAAAAACACGAAGAATTAACGTGGTTCAGCACCCCATCGTGGGATGCCTACGTCCACCAGAGAAAAGAGTGACTTTCTTCTATTCCCAAGAACAGTCTACAAAATTCTCGACCTGACAGGCCTATCTCATCGTCGCCTTACATGTCCCGACTATCCACCTGTCTGAGGAGAATCCTCTACAGCCCTTGTAGCCTTACCTAGGTTTTTCCACACAGAGACAATTTATAGGAAAACCTAGAAACCCTAATCCCACTACAATTATAAGTTTAACCCCATACATGTAATAGACTCATACCCTAATACAAATACTACCCTTATAATTGTGTGGACCCCACAGAATACAAGACACAAACCCAACAAATCTCCACCTGGCTTGAATTCTGCAAACCACCTTGAAGAAAACCCGTTAATGTTGATTCCAGAAATCCGCTCTCGCCAAAACGCTACACCCAAACCAAGATAGCCCACACCCCATCCGGGTGTCCCGTGCACTCACCGCCGCGCGATGTGAAGTGACTCCATCTCTCCCACCGCCGCGATCACCGGAAAGATCACCGTCACCACCCCCTCCCGCAACTCCGGTTGCAACGGAACCCGAGTCTCTCACCACCGCACCTCCATTGCGGCCCTTGAGACCGACCCTTATCCCGACCCTTTGCAACTCCAATTGCACTGGAACCCAAGCCTCTCACCTCCGCACCCCAATGCGGACTTAGAATCCGACTCTTGTCCCAACCCGCCAAGACTCCTTTATCCCACGGTGCAACATAAACCGGCCATTATGTGCATCGCACGGATTCAATCCCGCCGTCGGATCCGACACCCGATCCAACTAGATCCGCCAAGCCATTGAAAACCATGCGCCACACCGAGTCAAACTCGCAAGTCTTGACTCCATGATCCCCACATGCGATGATAAAAGAATCATCTTCCCAACCCGAGATTCTCCTTCATCTCTTCTTGTCGGCACAAAACTACTATTGAAGAAACAAAGGATGCGGAAATTTCACCCAAAGAAACAGAGGCTGCTGTACGGAGCAAATAACTTGACTTAGAAAACTCCAATAAAAAATCTGACCGTACAGATTGACGAACTATGTGTCCTCTACCTGCTGTCCGAAAACAGCCCAACGGACCACGGATGACCTCCCGATCGTCTGCTTGATCACGGCTGCGCAAATCACCTACGCCCGAAAAACTGCTACTCTCTTTTTCTTCTTCTTATGATGCTAAACCCCAACCCTAATCCGTTTTTGTCCTATTTAAAAAGATTAAATACAAGACAAAAAGAATGGGTTTAAAACACACAAAGGTTTGGACATTTATCTACAAACCCTAAGCATCATTGTACTAGGGTTTCCCATGAAAACCCTTCTCACGATTCGATCCTTTTTTTTTTTCTTCTTCTTCTTGATATTGCCTCTTTCGTTCTTCAAAGAACCCTAGCTCGATACCACTTGTTAGGATCGGGAGACAAACGAAAGAAACAGAAGAATTAACGTGGTTCGACCCATCGTGGGATGCCTACGTCCACCGAGAGAAAAGTGACTTTCTTCTATTCCCAAGAACGCCTACAAAATTCCGACCGACAGGCCATCTCATCTGTCACCCTTACAAATGTTCCAGCCTATCCAGTCTGAGGAGAATCCCTACGGCCCTTGTAGCCTTACCTAGGTTTTTCCACAGAGACGATTTATGGAAAACCTAGAAATAACATCGATTATAAGTTTAACTAAGTAATGACTCATACCTAATAAATACTACCTTATAATTGGGACTAGATACAAAGAAACCCAACACTCGTCTGATTTCTTTTCCATCTTTATCTTTCCCACAGAATGTACAGCAACAAAGATAATTCAGCTCAGCCCCAGGGGACCACGGGTTGAACAGCTGCCGCCTATTTATTCTTTCAGTCTTTCTCTCTTCTACGGTTGTGCCATGCAAGTGGTATCTTACTATTACGAATGTGAAACAGAAATGGAAATTGCAGAGAGCTAGAGAGATGAATGGACATTGGGCAATGTGCAGGAAGGAGGAAGACTATTTGCAGGCGTAAAAGTAGCAGACCCCAGGAAGACTATTTGTTTGTTTTGACACTACGATTTTCTGAAGCGTTGAGAAGTGGAGAGAAAATGTCTGTCTGGCCTTTCATGCAGCTGTCACACACTTTCCCAAAAAAGTCACAAATTTTCTCCATTAATTCTTCGAAAAATTTCACCCCCTCCCTTACTCTACCTTTTATCACCCCACCTTAAGTTCGCAACTAATTTTACGTATTCTGCTGATGTATGAGTTGGAGGACCCAATACTTTTAAGTCCACTTAATTCTCGATTTTGCAATTAATTTCACATATCTTACCGTTGTATGAGTGCACCAACCCAGTACAACAGTTTAAACCCTTCCCTATGTCCACTATGTAACAATCCCACTAACACATAGGTCCCACCTTTTAAGCAATTCCACCCTACTCTCGTGCATTAGGTTTAAGGGGAAGAGCTTGTAAGTCGTTAGCTAAGGCAGTCAAAGCTGGATCAAATCAAAAATCGAAATCGAACCAACCTGATTTGATCCGAATAAAAAACACAATCTTATTGAATAGGATTTGGATTATGATTTTAGAGTTCAAAGAAAAATCGAAATCAGACCAGATCCATTGATGAACCCAATCCAATCCAACCAATAAGACTCCAACCGAATCAACCCAATAATTGACAGATAAGATTCTATTAAGTCAATATTTTATTAAATATATATATGTAAGAAACCAACATCGAAAACAAGCCAGCTTATAATGGCCTGATAGAGCTCATTAATTCAACTATTTTACTACGTAAACAAAGAGTAAAAAATTAAACTGATAGTAGACCGATAAGAGTCCATTAAGCCAGTCCCATAACAAACCAACACTAGACCTGCCAGTTAACTAAGGCTCTCTTTGGTTTGTATTATATAACGTATTATGAGTTATTTGTGACAAATCAATTATGATAATAAATTCTAAGTAATAAATAATGACCGTTTGGTACCACTAAACATAATACATTATATAATAAGAAATAAGTTATAATGATAAATAACTAATAACCTATTTGTATTTATGTATTATATCTATTTATTTTAATTATAAATAGACATTATAAATCATGTCAAACAATCATAAATTTCATAATGTATTACATAATACATTATATAATACAAACCAAAGAGAGCATAAGACTATCTTTGGTATAGTCTATATTTATGTTTATGAATTATTCATGACAAATCATTTATGAAAATAAATTATGAATAATAAATAATAACTGTTTAATACTACTAGACATAAAGAAATAATAATATATTATGACAATAACGATAAACACTTTCTAACCTACTTATAAATTTTAGATTATATTAATTTATTTTAAGAATTAAATATAAATAAGTACCATAGAAATCATTATGTCATAATGTATTATATAATTAATTCTATAATACATACCAAAGAGAGCCTAACATGTACAATGCAATGCATCTCAACCTGAATCTCTTATTAGACATATTTCAGGCTGAACCAAAAAAATCCAAAGTCGGCTTGGCCCGGCCTGAACCAACTTGTTGAGACCCCTACCGGGAACACACCATGTGACCACTCATAGATAATAAGGCTCTCTATGGTATGTATTATAGAATTAATTATATAATACATTATAACATATGTAGTTCTTTGATATGATTTATGATACATATTTATATTTAAAATAAATTGATATAATGTAAAATCTACAAATAGGCTAAAAGGTGTTTATCATTATTGTGATAATCTATTATTATTTTTTCATGTCTAGTGGAATTAAATGGTTATTATTTATGATTCATAATTTATTCTTATAAATGATTTAGTATAAATAACTTATAAATATAAATATAAACTATATCAAAGAGAGCTTAAGAAAAAGTATTTATTGTAGGAATAAATATAAATAATTTTATTTTGAAAAAATTACACATACTACCTTTGGACTATGGATTAATTGTACCTATCATCCACTAATTTTTGACAATTAAACATACCACCCCTAATTTCAGAAATGTGTAACAAAAATATCCATTCTGTTAACGGTGTTAAATCTAAATTTTAAATGACAACTTTACACTTGTCTTATGAATACATTTTGTGTGTAAATTTAAGGCATAAAGTATGCATCTCTTAATCTTTTTATGATGCTTCTCGGGTGTTTAATGTTGTTTTTATCTTTGTAGGGTGTAGATAAAAGAATGGAACAATCCAAGCTTGAAAAGACTATTTTATATATTTTTGGTGATCTTGTCCAGTTAACTCACTCAGTCAACTCAGCAACCATGCGTAAGGACGAATTTTATAAGAAGAATCACGAATTTTGTGTATAAGATCAGTCTTGGACCAAATCAAAAAGCAGCACAATCTCATATGAGAGATTTTATTCTCTTAAGAAAATATTCTTTACTTATTTGAAATCAAATTTATAAGGTGAAGATTACCATATCTTTGGGGTTTTCAATTTTTTTTCTCTCTCAAGACTGATATCACGTGTGGAGATTAGCATGGCATGGAAGAATGGAAAACTTCAATCGATTATGAATGTTTTCAAGAAGAGATAATGATGACAAAGATACAATGAGTTATTGCAAGATCCTTTCTACTCAAGAATCATTCACATATAATGAACCTACAAGGTTGACATGTGGTTACCAAAATTATCTTCAAAAAATCCCTTGTAATCCAATTGTAAAGATTGATTGTGATCTTTACTCAATTGTATATATATGTGATACTCAGCAATAGAAAAATCATCCAAGAATTCTATTGTAAGTTTTTTTTCAGTTTTGAAAATTTATTTAAGAAAAAATTCGAGAGTTTTAGTTTCTTCTTTTCAAGTTGTGTTCTTCTTGCTTAATTTATTTTGTTTTCAAATTTTAATTTCAGATTTAGAACTCCGTAGTAGGGTAGATCAATATAGATTGTACCCTATTACTATTTTAATTTAGGGGAGAAAACTTCCTTTATAATCTTTTGCGCATCGCCTTGGAGTGACAACAGGATGACGAGTGACAACAAAGAAATTTTTCAATGAGATAAATTTTTCTTACATTCTTTTATTTTTAATTTCATTCCCTTCATGCAATAGATCTATGTTACTCTATGGTTAATATAATGGTTTCGTAAATCTTCATGCCTTTAACAATCAGTTATTATTATTTTTGTTGCTTGATTAATTTTTATTTGAAGTGATTAGCATGGTTAATTCATTCAATTCACTTTGGTACACTTTGCCTTATTTGAGTTAGGATAATAGCGATTCCTTCTTGAGATCGATCCGTTACTGCACGATACCGTGTACTTGCGGTTACACATTTAAATTTCTATCAGTTGGATTTACAATGAAAACTATAATGGCAGCGTGGGAAACCTTCTCCTTTTTTTGCAAATTGACTAGAGCGGGATAAAGAGGTGGAATTGACTCGATTACTTGACCATCCGTTAATAGAATAAACCTTTTTGTTATACGTTTCTGAAATTAGGGATGATATATATGTAATTGTCAAAAACTAATGGATGATAGATATAATTAATCCATAATCAACAATTTTCCCTTTTATTTTTTTGAAACTGAACATAGAAAGTCTTTGGTCTACAGCCACTTTTCCGTTTCTTAGTGCAGAGAAGTTTTTCTATTCCACATACCAGATGTGGTGGGGACTTGGAGTAAAGTGTCCAAAATACCCTCCACTCACTCCAACCATTAATTTGTATGTTCTATCCACAAAACTTATTCTCCCACAACAACAATGTGTATCAGTTTCATTTAATAGGGATTTTTACCACACAAAAAAAAAAAAAAAAAAAAAAGAAATAAGAGGGATAAGGTATTTTTTTGATTATATTTTTTTTATTTAACAGTTGAAAATATAATCGTATACATACAACGTTATATACAATACCTTTCACTTAATAATAATAATGATATAGAGTTGTCACGTAACCATCCACATGGCCTTACAGGAGTCGGATAACTAGGAATTGATAGCAACAATGACTTCCATTCAAGGTGCAATCCCAACTGAGGTTGTCGATCGTTGAAGATATGAAGCATCCAGTCTTTACCAAAAAAATAAATAAATAAATAAAGGTATCCGGCCCCATATTTTTTATCTTGTTCTTATACTTGCACTCCGAAGTTTATCTACCATGTAGCTGACGCCTTGGTTAGGAGGAAGGTGTTGTCTCCACTTCATAGACTGTCCAACTAAGTAATAGTGACTCTATGTGTTCTACGCACGGTCTAATAAGTAATAAGGAGAAGGTTTTAAATGCTACTATATATTGCATGTACCCATTAATAATCATGGACAACGAAAGATCACTAATAGGGCCGGGAGAGGAGAAATATAGTTCTCACACCATTGTTCATAAAGACCTTATATTTTTTAGTTGGTTCTGTTTGGTTGCAAGAGAAATCAAAAGGAAGAGAAGTGTAAATTTTTATAATCATTATACAACATGATTGTATATAAATTACTTAAATTTTTTACCATAATTAATAATGTTATTTTTTAGATTTTTTTTAATTTATAAATGCAAAGGATATTTTAGATATTTGTATAAAATGTAAGGAATTTTTTAGATGTATTTATAAATACAAAATAAAGTGAAAATAAATAATCAAATATGAAATTATTTGGAATTAATTATTCCTTAATTATTTAACCATGTGATAATCATATACAATAATAATTATAAAAGTTTCTTATTTTATTTTTTATTGGAAGAAGGGAGATAAAAACAATTGTTGAACGTGTTGATCAATGGCCAGAAAACCATAATCTTTGTTTTTTGGTAAATAGAGAATTTGTTCATTGATCATGACGGGAAATAATCGAGGCATCATGACTAACTAAGGCTCTCTTCGATATATTTCTGTTTATGAGTTATTTATAATAAATTATTTTTGTTAATAAATTATGAATCATACATAATAACTGTAAGACCACTAGACATAAAGAAGTAATAATAGATTATCACAATAATAATAAACACCTTCTAACTTATTTGTAGATTTTAAATTATATTAACTTATTATAAATATAAATAAGTACCATAAATTATACCAAACAACTAAATATGTCATAATATATTTCATAATTAATTCTATAATACATACCAGAGAGAGCCTAATTAATCCAAAAATGGTAGTGGCTTTCCAAGCAAGGGTACGAGCACAAGTATTCGCTCCCCTTGAAACATAAGAAAAGAAATAAGTTCGACAACAAGATGACAAATGGATAATATCCCAAACTATGGACTGAATAACCACATCACAAGAAAGATCTTTCCATTGACAAGGTTTATCAATTCTAAATTATTGGATTCGACCTACATATCCAATATTCTACCCTCCTATGTTATATGCAAAGCTAGTTAAATAGCTTGAGACTCACCCAATTTGATAGAGTTAAAAACCATGTAACAAGAAACCGCCTGATAACTAGTCCACCATGATCACGAAATACAAATGCTAACCCACTAGTATAGGATGAAAAATTAGCATCAGTGTTAATTTTAATGCAATCTTGAATGGGAGGTCACCATCTAACTGGTTGTGTTGGAAGAACGAGCGAACTAGATCTGGATAGCAAAGTCTTACTAGGAGTGCAGGGAAATGCCTTAAAAAATTCTTTAAATATTGTCTCTTCTCAATCACCTTCAAGAGAGTCTAACAATGAGCATCAAACACATAAATATTCCATGGTCGTTGAATATACTAACAAATAAGATAATGAGGAATCAAACTTAGACAACTTTGGCAAAAAGACAAAAGAACAAAATATGTTGAATGGTCTTTACCGACTTGCCACTTTTTTTTTTTTTTTTTTGCAATAATGGTCTAGGTCGATGTTTCTTTGATAAAGCTTCGTCCCAAGGGCTTGACCAGAGAGTCAGAGAGACCTTTTACAAGAAAGAATTAATTTTTTATAAAAATAAAAATTTCACATCCGTTTTCACGTTTGTTTGAGGACAAATTTCCATTGAATAATATTGAAAGATAAAGGTCTAACCTGATCCTCCTCTTGGTACTGATTCGACCCAAAATGATTAGTACTTTTGACGGTAAGAATGCTATTCTTTGCACCACTCCGCTCCAAATCAATTTACCTTTCCCAAAAAAATATTCTTTTAATTGTGACAGGATGTACCTTCTTTAAATGAGACACATGTACCTCATGTACGATTTCAATCCCACCGAAAGAGGAATCACAATCCGAAATCCATCCCCACCGTCAAAATAAAAACATAAAAAGAAAACAAAAATTCCATACGGTGCCAAGTGTAATAATAGTTGTCCTTCGACACTGAAGACAAACATGGAAAATATCTATATAAAAAGGAGGATATGAATCCTGCGACAAGACCTTAAGCTATTCCGTACGGTCATCCAAAACTATTGGCACGCGGCCAACTGTATATCCCTTCCTTGCGCCCACTATCCTGATATTATATGACATAGTAGCGATGTCAGTAAAAGATTTAGAATTTATTTATTTATTTTTATAAAAAAAAAAAAAAAAGAATTCTATTATCAATCACCTCAAGGGATGATAACGCAGTTGGTAAAAGATCATCACCTAAAATGAAGAAGAGATCATGAATTTAAAAAAAGAATAACATCAATTATATATATATAAGGTCATCAGAATGAAACTCTTAGTGAAACACTAGAGCTCCTTTAAGAGGAGGTTTTCTGAGATACGGCAGTTCCACTAAGCTTTCCTCCTCCCCGTAAAGAGGATGAACAGTAAAGAGGTTGGATATTCAGAGGAAAATGGGACAAAGTTACAGTATCACAAGGTGAAAAATCCCAGGGCCCTTTGCATAGATAATATTTCTCCTTTTATAGGACTATGCTGAAGCTTCTCGAGTAAGCTTCCTCTCCACCTACCACCATCTCCATCACCTAACATGAGGAGGTAGAATAGGGCAGGGAGTCTACGACCCCTTAGGAACGGCGCATACACGTCACATCCCTCCTTCTTGATTTGCATGTGTCATCTTTGACCTATTATTTGTCCACGTCAGCTGCCTTACGACTATATCGACCATTATTCTTCTCCTTTTCGACCTGATTCGACGTCTTTATTATTCCTTGTCTTCTGCTGTATGACCAGTCTCATCCACCCACGATCCATTTATGGTTGTTGTTGGCATTTATGAGCAAGCATTAATTATTCACCTTGATATGTCAACTTGTCGCGTCCCCCATTAATGCACTTCCAAGGGGTCGAGTAGCCTTTCTGGTCAATCAGTCAACAATGTAGGTTGTAGTCGATCACATAAGCAGTGAGGGGTGCCCAATCCGCCCACTAAATCCATCCTTTGATTCAATATTTCCCCGCGTGAGTTATCCCGAGAAGAAGACTCTAAAGATCCCCTATCAATGGTCAGATACAATCTTATCTTATTTTCCCTAACACAACCCCTTTGTCTCCTTTAGGTCGTTTCGACTCGAGGAGACAACTGTTATCCAAAATAAAGTCGCATCCATTTAAGATGCCGTTACATTTGAATTAATAGTTCCCTATAAAGCCACCTTCGTTGAGAGCCCACGTTTTCTCATCATAACGTCGCAGTTGCATATTAAATCGCCGCACCTTTATCATCCGAGCTAGCACGACATTCCGCCATACTCTCCTTTTCCCCCACGTGTCCACTCATTATGGAAAGACGTACACCATATGTCACATCGTGGCCGAAAAATCCTCTTTCTCATGATTTGAATTATGGGCCGTTTCCCAATGCCTGACAAAAACTCATAAATATCTAAGATTTTTTTCCTCTTTGTTCATTGCTTCTTCTCCGCTTGAGTTTACCTTCTCTACGATTCTTCTTCTTCCTTGGGGTCTCTCCATAGCTTAGTTATTTCTCCCAAGCCTTTCCCAGCGTGTTTCATCGTTTTGGCTTGGTGATACCGAGTAAGTCCTCGCCTCTCCCTTTTTGTTTTAGCCTTTTCTTTTCCTGATTTGTCATGGCCTGAAACAAAGCCAAAGTTTCTCGACCTTCAGAGCCAACCCTCCACAGGTCTAGTAGACATCCAGACCCACCTGCTAGCAGTAATCAAGAATTAGAGACCAACCCTAAACCTTCTTCCTCAACTTCTTCTGCTAGTTCTGCCCCTTTATGTGTTTCGTCGTCCAAAATTTCATCTATGACTGCCAGTCTCCTGGAGGAACTTCAACAGACTTTTATGATTCCAGACTCCATTGAGTTAATCGTCCTTTGACCTAATGATAGAGCTAACCACTCCTTTTCCTACCGAATGGTAGTCAACTTCGACATGTTTCTTTGTGGTTTTCGATTTTCGAGCCATGAGTTTGCCTATCAAGTATTAGCGTTTTACGGTTTACCCACACAGCTTACCCCTGTCTTGTGGATACATATCCACTCTTTTATAGCTTTTTTTTCACTTTGCACGGCCAACCCCTTACTGTAAAAATTTTCAACTTTCTTTTTAACATCACGGCGGTTTCTTGACACAATCCCATCATTGGTCATTATGAGCCCAATGGGACGTACTACCTTTCCATCTGGGAACGTGAGTATCCTTGCATGATAGACTCCTTTCCTTCCTCTTTTTCTGGTTGGAAAGATTATTTTTTTCTTCGCCTCTATTAAACCTGGTCGTACCATCTTCGTTACTGTAAGGACAAACGATCAAAAATGAAAATGGAGTTGCCATCTAGATAAGGTCTAGGACCTATATATAATTTCTCAAATTAGAAATACTTATGACTCATGCAATGGATTAAGGCTTATGGTCAAAACTAGAGAAACAATGGGTAAGTGTCAGGTTACAATTTAAAAAAGTGTTAGGCACCCAAATTGCCTAATCTGAAGATTAGTCTCCAGATACTGTCATTTTCTATCCTAATTTAAATTACAGGTAATGGCTAAACAAATTTTAACAGGTTCTAGACCTTAGTTCTAGATATATTTTAATCTAGGAGCAAGCCATACAATTATGAATATAACAAGAAAGAAAAATTAAGGTGTGATATAGATCAGAAATATAAATGATTGGATGATGGATCAATCAGCTAGTCTCGAGTTATAAGTGTGCAACTCTCAAAACATTGACAGATAAAAATTACTTTCATCCATTAAAGCATAGTCCAAAGTTTGAATGAAATGATTTGAAATTAATTCTGAAAATGACATTCAAAATGTCATGAAGAATGGAAAGTAAATTAAAGTAATTAATTTAGGACTGAACTCGAATGATAAGCACTCAACACTACAAGAATGTGGGTCTACGGCGGCATTTTATAGCGGTGTTTCCTTTTAAATGCAGCTATTTAATGTATAAAGTGGTGTTTGCTAGAAAACGACATCGTAGGGAGTGTACAAAGCGGCGTTTGTTAAGAAACACCGTCGTAGGAAGTGTACAAAGTGGCGTTTGTTAAGAAACGCCATCGTAGGAAGTGTACAAAGTGGTGTTTGTTAAGAAACGCCATCGTAGGAAGTGTACAAAGCGGCGTTTGTAACAAAACACCGTCGTCGTAGGTCATATATACAACGGCATTTATCAAGAAATGCCATCGTTGGTCATATACAAAGCGGCGTTTGTTAAGAAATGCCATCATAGGTCATATACAAAGTGGCGTTTGTTATGAAACGCCGTTGTAGGTCATATACATAGCGGCGCTTATTATGAAATGCCGTCGTAGGAGGTAGTTGTGGGAGGAACACAAAACAGCATTTGTTAAGAAACACTATCATAAAAGATGTATAAAGCGGCATTTATTAAGAAAAGCCGTCAAAGGGTCCTTTCAATTCCTGCTCCCTATCCCATGCTTTATTTTGTTTACGATATAAAGGACATTGCTGCATTTGTTTGAAAACACAGTTATGATGTCACACCCCAATTCTGGACTAACCAGAATAGTTTGATGAACCGTCAATAAACCAATGGTTCAATTAGGATCTCGTTTAGGTAGTAACCACCATATCAACCACACACACATTCCACAGTAATAATCAGAGATAACAAATAAATAAACGGAAATCTTTATAATTAATGAATTGAGTATCTAACAGTGATAAATAAATAATTAATCCAGTTATCTCCAAGTAACTTAAGACATAAAATATAACAATCAATTACATGTCCGTTAACCAAAATATAACTAAACTAATCAAAGACGCATTGATTGCACTGGCATGAAAGATCATGCGCATCTTCAACAGCTTCTACGTCTATAGTCACCATGTGTTCATATGTCGGCGCATTCACATACTCTTCTACAGTAGGACCTGCATCATCAACTAAAAATATTCAACGTCGAGAAGGTGAGCACACATCACGGCTCAGTGAGCAAACAAAACAATACAACAAACATATGCATGCATTCAATTCATATCTTTGGTCTGGTTTCTAAGTTTGTAATATGCTATACAAAGGATTGGCGGTCACCGCACCACTATACACGAGTGTGTGAATCTGCCCAATGGATCAAACACCATTGTCGTCCCACATGCACCCACCATGGAATAGAGATAGAGCTAAAGTGTCAGGATCAAACACCGTCAACACTTCTCCTGATGTCCTACCCATACCAACACGTAAATCCCTATTAGCGAGGGCTTACAAACTGGGCTCGCAACTAACCAATCCTAAATGTCATTCAGTGTATCCAAAGCCTCACCCCAGCATCCTTCAATACGTCCATAGAGATAGAGCTAAGGCCCCTCGACAGAGTCAAAGACCACACAATCCGAGACCACCTCCCTTGATGCTCTACGACGTAATAGTTCTGCTAAGGTAATGACAATACGACGATGTCAATGGACAAGACTTAAATAGAGATAGAGCTAGAGTCTGATCGTCAGGTCAAAAACTACAATGCCACGTCCTCCCCCTGATGCTCCACTCATGTCCAGCATACTAACCACACACACACAGTCACATGCCTATTCCTAGCATCACCAATTAACATGGTAGCAAATAAACAAAATATTAGATGACATGTGAGATGCACATTACAAGCATACAAGTATAGAATCAATCATGACATTGGACTCAATAAAATAATAATTTATTATTATCCAATTAGTTTAGGTCTTGTTTCCTCACCTCTTAGCAAAACTTGATCTCCTTTTAAGTCTTGTAATTCTCTTTGAATCAATTTAATGACCTAAAAGTTGTATAAATTTAAATTAGGATTCATGTGTAATGTGTTACAGTAGTCGAAAATCAAAATAGATCACTGATAGGTGTCTGATAGGCCCTATGGTGGCATGTTGTGTCGACCTTACCACGTAAGGTCGATACCCTATGATCGCACTATATGTGACCATACCCTGTGACCATACGTTTTCTAAATTCTTTCCTAATAGCTATGGTCGACACTATGGTCATCCTATGGTCGATCTATGGTCGACCATAACTGCGATCATATGATTACTGATCAGAACCTACTTTTAATCCGAACTCTTCCTCTTGACTCCTCAGTAAGGTCCTTCCTAATGATCATTCTAAGGTCCATTCTCTTAGTTTAATCAACTGATTACTCTAATCTATTCTTTATGGTCTCCTCTTGAGGTTTGCTCAGAGAATCCCATAATTGAATCTTTACATTGGGTTTGGTATTACAATTTATACTAGAGACTTTTAATCTTGATATTTTAAGGCTACAGAGATAAGGTTCATACCTTACTTGTTGCAGGGAATCAGTAGAACTCTTTTCTCAATCTTCTCCTTAGTATTCTCTTATTCTCCTTCTCTTCCTTCTCTTCCTCTATGGTTTGCTAATGTTTCAAAAGAGTGAAAAAGGGTTGAGGGACATCCTTTATATAGAGAGAAACCTTCAATGTAGAGTTCTCCAATATTAGGAAAGATATGCCCCCTTTTATAAGACCCGTATCAAACTAACCCGGTCTTACCACCTTGAATCAGTTTTACCCATCATGGTCGAGCCAAATGGACAAAGGGCGTGAAGGAGATCGTGATCCCAGGTATCAAATTGACCTAAAAACACTTAAATTAAGGGGAAGGTCGCATACCCAGCAAGGGAGGGTCGAACCCCCCAAGACAGAAAGTCAGACCCCCTGTTTTACAGAGGGGGTCGGACACTTTAGGATTTAGGGGTCGACGGGATCATCGACCCTCAGTTGCCGCCGAAAACAGAATTAGGAAATTTTCATAATTTCGATTGGGGCTCTTTCCTAATCTCAAAGGAACTTATTTTAGGATGTTTCTACTCTATTTAAAGGACGTCCCTAGGCCTCTTTCACTCCTTTTAGAACCCTAATTGAATTGAGAAAAAGAAAAGAGAAGGAAGAGAGTAAGAAGAGAAGGAAATGAGAGAAGAAGAAAAAAGAGAAGAGTTGCAGAGAAGGAGTGTTCTTCTCAGGTAAGAATACTAATCATATGAATTTCGTGAGACTTAGAATAGTTGAAGGAAGATGTAGGAGAAACCCAATCCATCCATCCATGGTTAGGTTTCAATGGAACCATGGAGGATATCAATTAGATTATATATTGGGTGAAGAGAAGTTCTAATTCATAGAAAGTATGTGGAATGGACTATGGAAGAAGCCATAGGAGTTAAACAAGAAAGAATGGAACAAAACATGAGAATATCGACCAAAACCAGAGGTGGTCGCACATAGGGTCGATAGACCCATCGACCCTGATATCGACCCTATTACAGGGGGTCGCAGTATACTGCTACCCTACCTGCGACCCATCCTGCGACCCTATAGATAACAGCAAGTTAGAAAATTGGAATTAAATTTAATTAAATTCTATCGACTTTGTTAGGTCTTCTAGCAATATAATATCAATATAAAGGTGATTCTTAAAGCTTGAAAGAGAATCTACTAGCAAGCTAAGGTGAGGAAACAAGACCTACATTAACTGGTTAATAATAAATTATTTTTATTTTTTTGAGTCCGGTGTCATACTTGATTCTATGCGAATATGCTTGTAATGTGCATATAACATATCATCCAATATTTCTATTATTGTTTCATGCATATTTACTTTATTGTTGATAACATGATGATGATGATGATGATGATATGAATAGGCATGTGAATGTTTGTATGTGATTAGTGTGCTTGATGCGAGTAGGGCATCAGGGGAAGTGTTAGGCGGTGTTTGATCCGGACACTTTAGTTCTATCTCTAACTCAAGTCTTGTGCATTAGCATCGTCGTATCGCCATTACCTTAGCAGAACTATTGCGACGTAGGACATCAAGGAGGGTCTCGGTCATTGAGTCCTATACTCTACCGGGGGGCCTTAGCTCTATCTCTACGGGTGCTCTGAGGGATGCTGGGGTAAGGCCTTGGATACACTGTTTGACATTAGGATTGGTTAGTTGCGAGCCCCGTTTGCCACCCTAGCCATCAGGGGTTTATTTGTTGGTATGAAATTGTGGAACGATAAACGTGACCTTCGTGTACAATGTTCATTGTGGGTGCTGTGGGCGACGGTGAGAGATTCACCGGGCGTATCCACACTCTCATGCATAGAGGTGCGGCGGCCTCCTATCCTTTCTATAGCACAATGCAAACGTAAAATCAGACCAAAGATATGAATTGAATCACATGCATATGTATTGTTGCATTGTTTTGTTTGCTCACTGAGCCATGATGTGTGCTCACCCTCTCGACGTCGAATATTTTTACTTGATGATGGAGGTACCACTGTTGCAGATTATATTGATGCTCCAGCGTGTGGACATGTGGCGGCGATTGAAGCTGAAGATGTAGAGGATACGCATGACTCCTCTTGCGAGTGCAACTCATGCGTGTTCGTTTAGGGTTTTTCTTTTATTTAATTATTTAGATTTATTAAAGGGATGTAATGATATTTATTTATGTCTTAGTTGATGCAGAATAATTTGGTATTTAAATATTAATATCATATTTAGATTCTTCAGTTCATTTTATTATAAGACTTCCGCTATTGTGTATCTACTCTGATTATGAATGTGAATGTATGGGGTTTAGATAAAACGGATATAGCCTACTCGAGATCCTGATTAAACCGTTGGTTTGTTAGCGGTTCATCACACCATTCTAAATAGTACGAAATTGGGGTGTGACACCTTTAATTTGAAAAGTTTTCAACTCGGAGTCTGATTTTGGGGTCGTACGGTCGGATAGTACAGTCGCATAATCCATTGACCATACGCTCAAAAACATCGACCGTATGGTCACTATTTGTATGGTCTTTATTTCTTACCGTATAGCCAACCATACCTACCCAGGTTGTCACACCCCAATTCCACACTATTCAGAATAGTGTGATGAACCGTTAATAAACCAACGGTTCAACCAGGATCTCTAATAGGCTGTGTCCGTTGAAAATAAAATCATACTCATCCACAACCATAATCAGAATAAATACACAATAGCGGAAGTCTTAATAATAAATGAACTGAAGAATCTAATTGTGATAATCATAGATAAAGTATCAATTTATGTTGTATCAACTAAGACATAAGTAAATAAAATATCAATTATATCTCCTTAATAAATTCAAATGAAAATCTAATTGAAAACGCATGCATTGCACTCGCATGAGGGATCATGCGTTTCCATGAAGTCTTCAGCTTCCATTGCAGCGACGTGTCCGTACATAGAAGTATTCATATAGTCTTCAATCGTAGTACCTGCATCATCAACTAAAAATATTCTACGTCGAAAGGGTGAGCACATACCACGGCTCAGTGAGCAGACAAAACAATACAACAAACATATGCATGCATTCAATTCATATCTGTGGTCTGGTAAATAAGTTTGCAATGCGCTATAGAAAGGTTTGGTGGCCGCCTCGCCTCTATGCACGGGTGTGAAGGCCCGCCCAAAGGTTAACGTTTATTGTCATCCCCATCCACCCTACCATGGAATAGAGATAGAGCTAAAGTGCTGAGGCCCGGCCTATGACACTTCCCCTGATACTCTACCCATGCCAACACGTAAGCCCCTGCTGGCGAGGGCTCACAAATTGGGCTCGTAACTAACCAATCCTAATACCAAACAGTGTATCCAATGCCTCACCCCAGCATCCCTCAATACGTCCATAGAGATAGGGCTAAGGCCCCCCGACAGAGTCAAAAACTACACGGTCCGAGACCACCTCCCCTCATACACTACGACGTAATAGTTCTGCTAAGGTAATGGCGATACGACGATGTCAGTGGACAAGACTTGAGTTAGAGATAGAGCTAGAGTGCTGAGGCCCAGCCTATGACACCCCCTTGATACTCGCTCGCATCAAGTACACTAACCACACACATACATTCACATGCATATTCCTATCATCATCATCATCATCATCATCATGTTATAAATAATAAATATAAATATGCTTGAACAGTAATAATAGAAATATTGGATGACATGTTAAATACACATGACAAGCATACACGCATAGAATCAATCATGGCATTGGACTCAAGGAATAAAAACAGTTTATTATTAACCAATTAGTTTAGGTCTTGTTCCCTCACCTTTGCTTGATTGTAGATCATCTTTTAAGCTTTAAGAATCAACTTAATATCATTATTATATCACTAGATGACCTAATTAAGTCGATAGAATTTAATTAGAATTAATTCTAATTTTTAAAAGCCTACTGTTAATTGGGGGTCGCAGGTTGGGTCGCAGGTAGGGTAGCAATTCTCTGCGACCCCCTGTAGTAGGGTCGATGCCAGGATCGGATGTTCCATCGACCCTGGGTGCAACTACCCCTTTTCTGGACTTCCCGAATACTGGGGGTCGATGCTAGGGTCTGGTAGGGTCGATTCTCCATCGACCCCACGTGCGACCCCCCGTGGGTTTAGTCGAGATTTTCATCCTACAATCCATTCTTTCGTATTTGGGTCCTATGGTTTGCTTCTATAATCCATTCCATACATGTTCTATGGTTTAGAACTATAGTTTATTCACCTACATGATTTTAATGATCTCCTCCATGGTTTCCATTAAAACCTAACCATAGATGGATGATTTGGGTTTCTCCTAAATCATACCCTCTTCACTATCTACTCTAAGGTCTTAAGAAATTCATGGAGATAGTATTCATACCTAAGAAATAGACTTGTTTCTCTGAAGCCTTCTCTTTGGTCTTCTTCTCCACTTTCCTTCTCTTCTCCTTCTCTTTTCATTCTCTTCTCTTTCTCTCAATCCAATTAGGGTTCTAAAAAGAAGTGAAAGAGGCTTAGAGACGTCCTATTTATAGAGTAGAAACTCCCAAAATAAGTCTCATAGAGATTAGAAAAGAATCCCATTGAAATTTAGAAATTTTCCAAATCACGATTTCTGTCGGCAGACTAGGGGTCGATGAGGGGGTCGGAGATCCCGCCGACCCTTGGTTCTAAATTGTCCGACCCCCAGTTAGAAACTCAGGGTCTGACTTATATATTGGGGGGTCCGACCCTGCCTAGCTGGGTGTGCGACCCTCCCCCCTATTTTAGTGTTTTGGGTCAATTTAATACCTGTGATCGTTATCTCCTTCACGCACTTGGTCCATTTGGCTCGACCATGAAGGGTAGACTTGGTTCAAGGTGGTAAGACCGGGTTAGTTCGATACGGGTCTTACACAGGTAGTCGACCATATACTTGATTCTAAGTGTTTTGGAAGTTGATTCTCATACCTGGTCTTGTGGTCCATCTTCACACGGTCGGTCTACTTGATCTAGCAATGATGAAAAGACCTAGTACGACACGATTAGACCAGATTAGTGTAGTGCAGGTCTTACATATGAACTATACATAAATATGGTGTTTAATACCCACAAACCCATACTTTTATCTTCGCGCCCTTCTTCCTCGCGCCTCAATCGATTTTCACTATGCCTCTCAAATTTCCTTCCTCTTCATTGAAAATTACCCTAAATGAATCTCTTTCTATTATGATCAACGAAAGAGATCGTAGAAGTCCGCCAGTCCTACGCCTGAGCCAGAAACTGGAGAATTCATTGGGCGATCTCATCCCTTCTACAAATAAAGACAAGCTGATTATTTTCTTTTCTAATTAGTTTTGCTCTATCCATGTCTATTATTAGGTATTTTTTTAGATTCAGATTAGTTAGTATCGATAGGTTTGGAATGGTTTTGTCAAAAACTGATGCTAAACCTTACCTTTAGAGGGCTCTAGTTCCTCCCTCTATTTTCCTTACTAGTCCTCCTCTGCAATGACTGCAGAAGATCTGGAGCCCTAGGATCCAGCGCAGTTGGTCTAGAAAGAGGCATCGCTAGGAAAAGTCGTCATAGGACTCTATAAAGTAAAGTTTTCACTTCCCGTGTTCCTTCCTCGCGCCCTAGGATATAATTACATTGCTACATTTGTTTGGTAACGCAGCGACTGAGTTGATATGATGAGTTATGACTGCGTTTGTTAAGAAACGTAGCCATGGATTTTAGTATAATATGTTCATTGCGGCATTTTCTAGCAAACGCCGGTACAGATCAAAAACCCAGAACCCATTACTTTTCCTTTCGCGCCTTAATCTTCTCTCTCAAATTTTCCTTAGTCTTCATTTTGGTGCCTTTTTCGATTCTCATCTTCACTTTTTAGCTTGCCTTAACTGAATCTCTTTCTCTCAATCTCCATTTCGCTCTCCTTAATCGATTTTCTCCTTCCCTCAGCTCTCTCAATCAATAGAGAGCCTAAGCCTGAGCCTGAGCCTGAGCCTGAGCCTGCGCCACCATTATAGAATCTACTAAACCTAGAGATTTTGGAAGCCACATGCATTCTTGGAGACTGGAGAAGAAGTTCGACCTTGGGGACCTTGTCAGAAGTTCGACCTTGGGTAATCAACAGCGATCGAGTGTTCTCCTGCGATTATTGAGTGCGAGGTACGCTTCCAACTTATGTAATCTTTCTAATTTTAGTGCTAAAAATATTTCAATCTGGATTTGGTTGTTTTGGGGATATCCTCCATCTATGCCAACTGTATGCTTAGGGGTTAGGGATCAGTTTAAAGGCGATGTCTTAAGATTATTATCCTTAAGAATGAGGGTTTTGTGAGAGCGTTTTATCCCTTCCTATCTTTCTATGAAGAAATCGTTATCTCTCTGTTATAAACTTAGATCTTTTTTTGAATGGTTGTTGTGGTAACAATTGTGGACCGAGTGCATATCTTTAAGTGTAGCCCTTGAAGAATTCCAATTTACAGAGTTTATCCCCTGACTAAGAAAGAGACAAGATAATCTTTTAAGGGAGCGGGGGAAAAAATCCCAATTTCTTGTTGTTAAGTGCGTGCAGCATATGGTTACTAGATTTTAGTTACAAAACTTTGTAAATGTTAATGGGTTAATAGTGATGACCTAGTGTAGAAATCCTCTCATGGGCACCTGCGGGCTGCCAAAGGCTGGATTTCAGCCGGCCCACCTCCCGATGTATTGGTAGGCAAACCGACTGATCTCCACCTTTGGATCAGCCGCAGGACCCTCCTGCCATAGGAGAGGATTTGGATTCGATGACCTATAGATGTTTTGTGGATCAGCTTTATAAAACTAGAATTCTTTAAAATTACTTGGTTTTGTTGAACTGTGCAATCTTCTTCTAAATGTGAACAACCGAAGATGCCAGTTTATGTTGCAGGTTTTGTAATCCCAACAGAAGCACCATTTGGATCGATCACTCGATATCACTACAGCTCCTTAGCTTCCCATAGATCTCCTTAAAGGTTAGTTCAATCTCTTCTCTTCTCATTTTATTTGTTATCGCTTGGCATTTTATTTGATGGTGGGGTGTCTATTTAATGAAAATGGCTGGTTGTTTATGTCTTTTGTTTTCTGATCATGCTTATTCTTTGTTGCAAACATAATTTATCTAGGTCTTCCTAACGGCTCAAGGGTTTATCTTGGACTATAAACTTCATGATTTAAAGTGCATAATATTGCATTTTGAATATCTTAAATCATTTAAAAATGAAAGGAATTTCTTACATACATACACCATATTTTCTACTTTCTTTTACAAATTTACTTTTTCATTCCTATCTTATTAGTTTAGTAACAAAGTCAAATAGACTGTTGATTTCTGTAGATTTCAGGATTATAGTTTCTATGCATGCAGAGAAACACAAAGGGGTATTTTTATGTTCGTACTTTGTGATCAATTCAAGCATTATGTATTTTAGAATATAATTGTTTAGGTTTTTAATATTGAAGTTAAGTTTTTGCTATGGGGTCTATATTTTGTGCCTGTCATATTTCATTCTGATTCATGAAATGCCTAATTATATCTGATAATTGCTAATTGAGTTAGCTTTGATAAAGGTGGAGGGTCTATTGCTTATTTCTTGTTTTTCCAATAGATTAATTTGTTGATTACACAGTTCTGATCACCACCTCACATTTTCTATTAAGCTCAAGTTATATGTCAAAACTGTAGTTGATGGCTTCTGTGTCAAATAGCTATAAACCATTAGACTAACTTCATAAAAGCTTGAGACTAACACATCCATGCGTTTTAAGTTGACACAAATAGAGGTCACATTCAGGGAAGGAAAGTAGACTTTTTTTTCCTTTCTGTGGGGGGGTGGGGGTGGGGTGGGGTGGGGGCGGGTATGTGGGGGCGGGGCGGGGCGGGGCGGGGCGCGGGGGGGGGGGGAGAAGGAGGCAAAGTTGATTTTTTTTTTTCCTTTATCCAACTACCCATATCTCCTTTATCCAACTACCTATGAAAACCTTCTTTTGAAAACAGCTCCCTCTCCTATACATAAAGAGAGTTTCCAAATATCCAGCAGTCAGTTTTTACTGTTTTACGAAGTGTTCAGAGAGATTCAACACTATTGAAGCACAGAAGTCAATGAACTTTTTAAATTCTCCCAACTTGGATATAGCAACTTCTACCTAAACAAAATAAGAACTGATATAATTCTTGTATAGTTCAACATCCAAACAGTTTCTCTCGTTTCTCTGTGACAGCTTTTATGAAGCCATGCATGCCTATTAATATACAGTAGTTTAGTTGCCTTTAGAGTAATGGTACCTAATCAGGTCTAGTAATGGTGGGCCTTCTCTGTACATTTCTTTTGGTTTGCAACTTGCACTTTTATCTGTGAGAGCAATCTGGTTGGATAGTATAACTCTCTAAGATGCATTTGCCATGAAAGTTCAAAAGGAGAACTCTTTCATGCCTTGTCCATCCTAAGCTTCTTTACAAGACCCACAATTCATGTGTGCATATCAAATGAATAATTTCATAGTATATCAGATTATCACAATTTTTGTCATAGGATGACCAGTGGGAGGGTGAAAAGACCCACAACATTAACAAGAGGTTTCAGTGAAGTTGAAAGGGCATTAATAGACTGAGTTATCGTAGGATGACCAATGGGAGGGTGAAAATTTCTTCTTGTCTAAAGCAACACATGGCAGACAAGATATATAAAGGCTGTGTGTTGCAATGTTTTCAAAGCTTTTTATTTAGCCCTATCTTTCAAAGTAAACTTGTTAGAAAAACAGAATGATAAAAGAGGATATGGGTTGAGAGGTGCATCAGTTAGTACAACAAATGGTTTACTTAGCCAATGCTAAGTAGTTGGTTTAGAGTTTATTTATTTCTTTTTAAATTTTTGTAATATAATTGAATTTTGCACAAAAATCGCTTGTTTCAAATTTAGAAAGTGAAATGGCTTACTGTGGAGAAAGGTTGTATATCAATGCCACAATCTCATATCATGTGAAGAATATAACTTCATTTGATTTTCTTTTGTTGGGGGCAAGGGGTGGTTGGGGAAGTAAGTTGACCTAAAATCATTTAGAATTGAAAGGCTTTAGTCCTTTAGTTTCAAAAATTTACAAAACCTAGCTGCGGTTCCTTAATTTTGATGAATGTTTTTGTTTCAAATATTGCAGGTGATGGGATGTTAATGATCTTCATACAAGTGACTGAATCTAGATCTATCTTCTTTCTTTTTGTACGAGGAAGATGTAGATATAGATGCATTTTCTTGTCATAACTGATTGGTTGCAAGTGATTTTTTCTTTTTGTAATTTTTTGG
Source organism: Protea cynaroides (assembly GCA_028583415.1). NCBI lineage: Eukaryota > Viridiplantae > Streptophyta > Magnoliopsida > Proteales > Proteaceae > Protea > Protea cynaroides. The sequence continues at coordinate 52,940,538 of CM053272.1, forward strand.
GGAGTTAGGACTTGCCTTTCATATTTCAAAGAACCACAAAACATGTCTTTTTTGTAACAGACACCTCTATTAGTTTATCAATGATGAGAAACTGTAGCCATTATCATTTTTACATCGTATAAAAATAACTCTTATAGATACAATTTTAGTAGGGGACAACGAGGCCTTTAGAAGCCCAAGTCAAGGATTCAATCATGGAACCTTCATTATATATTCAGATTATTTACTGAAATTTTTTTCCCCTTAATTAGGGCCATTATTATTTATTTTTTATTAAACACAACTAAAAAAATGAAATTTCAGGTATTCTGAATGTTAATGACTGCATTGTTGCAGCATTTTTTTTTCCTTCTTTTTTTATGAGTTTGATCAGTCTAATACTTGCACAAACCACTAGTGCTTCCACAATTATACCTGTTTTGTAATTGCAGAAATCATGACTTAGTTTTTGCAAAGTGATCACCACTTAAGGTTCGATCACTGAAGGTTTTCTATCACCACTGCTGATCATTTTGTAGTTGTTTTCTAGACAACTTGGTAGAATACTAATGCTACCGTGTGGAAGCTAGGCTAGGTCAAGAAAGGAAGGGAAGCATTGTTGTGAAGAGGCTGCCATTTTAAGAAGATAGATAATGAAAATAGCACCCAGAGAAGATGGAGTGAGATAATAAGAAGAAAAAACATATTTTATTTTGTATTCTTGAATGATTTGATACTTAATACTTTATGCTTTAGGTCATCAATTTCTTGATATACTTTTGTAAGTGTTTGTAATTTTTTTTTTTTCGTATTAAATTTAGTTAATTTAAATATATATTATCCATTTTATTTTTGTTTTGATAGATTACAACTATGATGATACAGAAATGGATTTTATATTTTAAAAAAAAAACATATTACCGTATGACTATCAACACCAATAAATGTATACGTAAATTATTAAACGTTTCTCATCAAACGCCAATTGGTGTGAATGTTCTGCAATATCTGGCGGCCTTTGTTAATAAACGCTGCTAATGATTAGAATATACCGACGTTTGTTAAGAAACACAAACATATAGTATTTACATAGGTTTTTACTAGAAACATCGTGATTCATTGGCAACATTGCCTTTAGTGGGTTACATGTAGCGTTTGAGGAAACGCAGGTGTATCAATTTGTCGGTGTTTAGTATAGCTACGCGGGCGTTTAAAAATGCCTTTAAAGACCAATATTCTTGTAGTGCAAGTTGCCTACGTATCTCAGGATAAGTCCAAGAATCAAATCCAACCACTTGGGTTGATAAAATAATAGATTCCTATAATCACTAGTCAAGCTAATAGTCATCTAAGTTTAAGGTATTAAATAGATTCCTACAATCACTAGTCAAACTAGTAAGCCATCTATGTAAAGCAATTGAATAAACTTCTACACCCACTAATCAAGTTGGTAGACCATCTATGTACAAGTAAGGGTTAAAAGGGACTTTCATGTGGTGATAGAATTTTGCCCAAGGGTTCCATGCGAAGATGGAGAATTGAAATTGAATTTGAATTTGAAATTGAGATTGAATTTGAAATTGAATTTAAATTTGAAATTGAATTGAAATTGAAATTGAATTTGAATTTGAAATTGAATTTGAAATTGAAATTGAATTTAAAATTGAATTTGAGATTGAAATTGAATTTGAAATTGAATTGAATTTGAAATTGAAATGGAATTTGAAATTGAATTGAATTTGAAATTGAATTGAATTTGAAATTGAAATTGAATTTTAAAATACGCTTGATAATTGAAATAATAAAGTTTGAAAAATGCAATTAGAAATAAGTATGCAGAGTGCAAAGCACAGTATGATGCAAATTGGGAGTTATTGCAACCCTCATTACAATTAAAAATAAATATGCAAAGTACAAGGCACATTATGATGCAAATTGATTGTTTTTTACAACCCTCATTGCAATTGAAAACAAGTATACAAAATACAAGGCACATTATGATGTAAATTGGGTGTTATTGCAACCCTCATTGCAATTGGACTAAGCTTGGGTGATGGATACCCAGGCAGCCTACGTTTCTTGGGTAGAATCCGAGAATCGAGCCCATACATAGTTTGAAATGAACTACGTGTAAAGAAATGTGGAAATGATCTCTACTTATCAACATGTGAGAATGTACTCTCGATATTGGAAGATAGACATCTGAGCCTCGCTTTATTTTACATACATTCACACATCCATATTCATTTGTGCATCATAAGCGCATGAGTCTGCATTACACGATAAAATAATACTAATTTGTATAATGCCTATGGGATACAGAAGTAGGGATTGAGAATCAAAACTATTAATACATTTTTCTTTCGCACTTACGGGATACATTGAAGGGGTAGGGAATGTCCTAGTTTATCCCATCTGTTACTACACTAAGGATGGCAAATGTCGCATGCATATCGTATTACCCACCAGCATCAAATAATCATGGATGCACGATGGCCGATCCCATATCCCACATTGAGTAAATACATAGAATTTTAAAAATTACTTGCCTGTGAGTAGAGGTGGACGTCAAGGGAGAAGAAGTGATCCTGTGTGCTTTTAACGTCGCATGAAATATTGAGGATGCTTACGTCTTGACTATAACAAGTTATATAATAATAAAGTAATGGACATTGACATCCCTGTTGGCCATGTGTTGTCATTGTTGGCAACTTGGCTGAGTGGTCAGTGTTGATGAGCTTACAGTGAGAGAAATGAGGAGAGATAGTGTTTGAGCAAGTGGCAGAGCCGAGGAAGCCTTTGGCATGTTCTACAGTATTCTATAGCTTCTAGAGAGTGATTGAGAAATGCACTGAGTTGACTGGGCAACAACAGTTTCGACTGGTGACAGAATGTGTGTGGGCCCCACCAACAGTTTCGACAGGTGACAGAATGTGTGTAGGCCCCACTGGTGATGTGGACAATACCGACATAGGCAACATGCTAATAGAAAGATGAGAGAGGAAATGGAGAGAAAGTATGGGTCCAGAGTGGGTTCTATTCTTGGTTTGGCAAGAAGAGAGAGTGTGGATCCCATAGTGGGTTCCACTGATGATGTGGCATCTCCCAAGTACTCCCTGAAGCAAGAAAAATAAGAGAGAGAATCAAAAGAGAGAGAATTTAAAGAGAGAGAAAGAGGAGAGAGAAAATTATGGGTGGGACCCACTGTACCTAGGTGGCATGCCACCATGGCAGCCAGCCAGCAGGCCAGCCGCATGGCACCACAGCAAGGCAGGCCCGCATGGCACAGCCCGCAAGGCACAAGCCCGCAAGCCATGCCGCAAGGCAGCAGGCTCACAAGCCATGCCGCAAGGCAGCAGGCTTGCAAGCCATGGCACAAGGCAACAGGCCCGCGCGCACGCTTCCTCCCTCCCGCATGCCACGCACACTAGGTGTTCGACGGATTTTCAGGAGAGAGAAAAGCTCTCTCGAAATCCACCCTGCAGCAGTTTTAATAAACTTGAAGAATGGTTATAGAGGCCATTCTTTTCTGTTCCAAGGGTATTTTGGGAAATCAAAAAGGAAGAAGATGCGAAATTCGTGGCCAAGAGAGAGCCACGTACGCAATATGCTGATCGGACGGCCTAGAAGAAGGTGGGCTCAAGTGTGGCACTGACGGTGCGCCTAGATTCTCCCGCGAAGATTCTCATTGGTTGGGCGCAACTTAATAACATGGGTTGTGCTGTATGGAGTTGATGCCATAATTCGGTGTTGCGCGTGTACATTGAAGCGGCGCAACAGATCCAGATCGTGCGGTTGCGGATGAGGCCGATTGCGCTTGACGCGATTAATGCTGATCTAATGGCTTACGATAAATCCCGCCTTTTTGACCTTGATCCAACGACCGATTACGTAGATTCTCTGACGGACCAATCACGACTCGACAACGCAGTGGAGGCGGCGCTTCAATGTTGCGCAGGTACACAAAGCAGCATCAAAAGATGCTCTTTGTTATGATTCTATTGGCCGAAACTGTAACGGCCATATCTCGACCATCCGGAATCCAAATCGGACGTTCCAAGTTGCTCCGAACTCGTTTTTGAATGCTCTATCTATTGGAAAGGTTTTGGTGACGAAGAAGGGTGTTGAGGCTCGGGTTATTGGCGAAAAACCTCTCTTGGAAGGCTTCGGTGAGTTCTAATGCATTGAATACATACACCAACCTTCAAGGAGGTCATTGAGAGTCCATTGCAAACTTGAGGATGATTGTGAACCATTAATGGAGGTAATGAGAGCTTAGAAAAGAAGCTTCTCTTGTTTTGACTGAAATACCAAACTAGGGTTTCGGTTTGATTTTATATGAAAGATTATTTTCTTTCATTTACATTATATGGGTTGTGTGAGATGTCATTGAGTCTATTGAAGACCTTGAAGGATGGTTGGCCATTAATGGTGGTTGTGAAAGCTTAGGAAAGGCATGCACTCAAGGTGTTTGTTAAAATGCCAAGGAAGAAAACGGAAACTGCAGTGAGCTGTTGGAAGTACTGAATGGTGTATTGATGTTTTGAAGAAAAGGGGGAAGTGAAATGGAAAGGGAGGCTAGGGTTTGGGGTTGAAAATTTTCATTGAAGATTCCAGTAGACCTGAGGGCTATGCCAGGCGTTACAGAGATATCCCAGAGTCTTCCCAGAGTACCAGAAAATGTCAGACAAGGGTTGTAAGATTCCTAACCCTGTATGTATTGCATTGTTTAATTCTTGTACTCAATATATGCTAGCATTAGGCAAAGCAAAAAAAAAAAAAAAAGAGAAGAAAATATTGAATGCCTTGCTAGTTTGGGATTAAATTGTAGGGCATTGATATAAGCCCAAAAATTATATTGTCTGCTTCCCGTGGTGCGGATTAAGTGTAGTGTGCGCAGCGAGTGCTGAGCACTGGTACTTCGGTACCTGAATTATTGGCGCATCTGTGCCCTCCTGATTTTATGCTGGGTAAACTGGGTGTATGTACTCTCTGCTGTGTAGTCAGCTAAAAGTTGAGTATTGAGTATATACGGAGCCTATAGGGCATTACTCCGTGGACTAGCCATCACATACTGTGGTGGTGAACCACGTATACCTCTGTGTTGTGGATGCCTTGTAAATGTGATTATTTGTATATTGTGAAGTGTGTGGAATGGCCTGGAGGATAGGTATGCACAACATGGTAGACCTGACCACTTTGTGGTAGTGAGGTGGTTGTGCATACGACTGTGTGTGGTAGTGCTTCAGTGATTGTGTGGTTGTACTTAGTGAGTAAAACATCAGAGGACAGTCATGGCACTAGGTGATGGTTTTTGCAAACCCCCACTTTTTGATGAAAATGAATTTGTGTTCTAGAAGTGGAGGATGGAAAATTTTTTGGGGTCTCTTGGTTTTGATGTGTGGCAAGCAGTTAATACTGGGAAGGTGGATACTCAGTATGACTCTACAGCTAAAATGGCAATCACAGATGGATTAGCAGATAATGTGAGAGTCAGAGTCAGTGGATGCGAGACAGCAATGACACTATGGGACAGATTACAGACTCTATATGGAGATGAGTCTGCCTTTAAAGCTCATGCATCACCAGACATTGATTCCTCTTCAGAGGTAGATAGTGGGAGTTCAGATGAGTGCTCTACTGTCGGATTAGAGGATCATGTTCCAGAAGTTGACTTGACTGGAGAGCTAAGAGCAGCTCAGGATGAGTTGAAACTTGAGAGGAAGAGACTTACAATGGCATCATGTGACCTTCATAGTGCAAATGAAACTATTTCAACTTTAAAGACACAAGTGAAGGACTCCAACTTTGTCATTACAACCTTCAAGGCTCAGGTCATTAGCAGAGATGAGATGTGTAGAGCTTTTGAGAGAGAGATCACTACACTTAGAACACAATTAACAGAGGAACAGATGAGTCAGGTTTGCACCCCACCTGTGGTTGAGGAGATCACCAGATGTACAGTTCAAAGTGGAGATTATCAGAGGCCATCCACCATTTGTTCTGCTACTACCTTTGAGCAGGGTGAGTCATTTAGGAGGACTATAGAGGTAAATATGAGTATACCACAAAGACAGAGTCCAAGCAGAGCAGAGTTAAAGACCCAAAGTAGAAGACAGAAGAAGAAAATGCAGAGGCACAATGATGCAAGACATCCAGCACACCAGACACAGTATAGAGGTGTTCCCCAACAGAGAGCTCAGACATGGAACATAAACAGTATGCAGAGTGATAGGGTTGATGGCATTTACCAACAGAGACCAATTGAGCAGAGCAGATTTAGTAATTCCAGTCACCAGAGGCATAAACAACAGAAATCCCAACAGAGGCAGATAGCATCTTACATGAGGCATATACCTACACCCAGTTGGCATAGGCATTCACAGTCATATTTTCATGGATATTGTCACAGGTGCAATGGGTATGGGCATAGGAGTATAAACTGCACATCAAGATTTTATGTTAGTGGTTATGTAAAGAAAACATCTATGTTACCCCAGATAAGGCCAATTGAGTGCCTCAGATGCCATACACTTGGGCATTGGGCCAAGCGATGCAAGACAGTGCTCACCCCCAGCTTGCTCAAGTAGAGAGAGACTACCAGTTCTCTAGAACCAGAAAAAGGAGATGTTCAAGAAGCCAGTTCAGAAGGCAGGTTAGAAAGCAGTCTCAATTCAATGGTCAGTCTCATGTGGCCTTGTATAGTGTGTGGAGAAAGAAGACAACAGAGAAGTCTTCAGTTAGTGTGGATGGACAGAGGCAAAGGACAGTGGTTGAGCTCATTGATAGACATTCTCAGAAGAGAGCATTTATAGAGAAGCCCAAACAGAGGACCAAGGTAATTGGTCATGTAGTATGGAGAGAAAAGCACATTGAGGAGTGTGCAGTCATACCCACCACTCCTACATCACCCAAGTTGGATGTGAAAGGGAGCACTCCTCCTAGGCACTAGGTGCACTGAGGTGCACATGGAGAGGGGGAGCTTACTATATGTTTATTTTTGCCCCTCAGATGGACTTTGTTGATGGCAAAATAGTTCTTCATCTTAGTGCTTGGAATCATCAAGTAATACTATATTATCCCTTGTGTTGATGTATTTTGGTTGAGCAGTCCACAAATGAGTAGTGTTATGTCAGTTTGAGGACAGAGTAGTCAGTGATGACACCAGAGTTGTACAGTTGTGTGAGTATGGCAGCTAAAGATATCTCTTTGCCTCAGCATGTTATCAGAGATAGTTGGTATAGTCATGCATGATAGTTTCAAAGTGTGGTTCTCTTTGCACTGATGATATGGGGAATTGTATTGTTCTTATTTGACTGCAAATGAGTAGACCTGATAGCTAATGTGTAATCACAGTTGAGTGTTGTTGATATTTGTTTGGGACATATCCCTTGAGATATTCATTGTGGAGCATGGGCAATGATGGATGGATGAGGATTAGTGGAGCAATTGAGTTTTCAACTCATAGGACTGAGAAGATGCATATTGGCATTTTTATGTAGTTTGAATACTCACACTTATAGGATTGGGAAGATGCGTATGGGCACTCCTATAGGTGCTTGTATCCCACATTGGGAGAGATTGCTCAAGAGATGAAGGAGTGTGACAAGGAGCATGAAGTGACCTTCTACAGTATAAAATGTGAGATCAGAAAAATTGGCAATGACAAGTTGGTAGCTTTAAGGCAGAGATCCTCAGAAAATGTATAGACTTTGACAGGGTGCTGAAGTTCATTCATGGTGTTTCTCACCAAGCATAGAGATGCTTGTGGTGAGAGGGAGTCCATTATATGTCAAGCCCTTAGGTGAACTGCAAGGGAGAGCAAGTTCGATGTGTTCTATAGTGATGAAGTTGGTTGTGTACACTGCATGGAAAGAAATGGAAGTAACTGGCGATGTGAGGTAAGAAGTGATGTGGCAAACACTCCTATGACTATCTATTTTTTATGTGAATGATTTGTTAAATCAATTGTTTGAAGAGTGATAGCATGGACTTAGATGGAATCCTTTTCAACTTCTTGCTATTGATGCCAAGGATGTTAGATGTATATGAGTGTCATTTTTGTGGTAGCCACAGTGTTGTAAAAGCAGGAGAGAAGCTTTATGATAGGGGGAGATCACAAATATGACTGATATCTGCACTCTTTGATTATGATATGCAAAATGGAAATCATCTATGGACTTGAGGATGAGTTGAGCTGCATGGACTCAGGGGGAGTCAATGGTTCTATTTTTTATCAGACAACGTGAGGTATAGATGTGTTGTAAAAAGCCCATAGGATTGGAAAGATGCGGTGGGCACTCCTATGGGGTCAGACCCCTTTATACTTGTTGTCAAAGGGGGAGAGAGCTTCATTGTGAAAAGTGAGTTGCCAACAATTCCAAAGGGGGAGATTGTTGGCCATGTGTTGTCATTGTTGGCAACTTGACCGAGTGGGCAGTGTTGATGAGCTTACAGTGAGAGAAATGAGGAGAGATAGTGTTTGAGCAAGTGGCAGAGCCGAGGAAGCCTTTGGCATGTTCTACAGTATTCTATAGCTTCTAGAGAGTGATTGAGAAAGTATGCACTGAGTTGACTGGGCAACAACAGTTTCGACTGGTGACAGAATGTGTGTGGGCCCCACCAACAGTTTCGACAGGTGACAGAATGTGTGTAGGCCCCACTGGTGATGTGGACAGTACCGACATAGGCAACATGCTGATAGAAAGATGAGAGAAAAAGGAGAGAAAGTATGGGTCCATAGTGGGTTCCATTCTTGGTTTGGCAAGAAGAGAGAGAGTGTGGATCCCATAGTGGGTTCCACTGATGATGTGGCATGATGTGGCATCTCCCAAATACTCCCTGAAGCAAGAAAAATAAGAGAGAGAATCAAAAGAGAGAGAATATGAAGAGAGAGAAAGAAGAGAGAGAAAGAGGAGAGAGAAAACTGTGGGTGGGACCCACTGTACCTAGGTGGCATGCCACCATGGCAGCCAGCCTGGCCGAGGGCCAAGGCGGCCGGCCAGCGAGCTAGCCGCATGGCACCACAAAGAAGGCAGCCCGCATGGCACCAAAGCATGGCACAGCTCGCATGGCACAGCCCGCAAGGCACAAGCCCGCAAGCCATGCCGCAAGGCAGCAGGCTCGCAAGCCATGCCGCAAGGCAGCAGGCTCGCAAGCCATGCCGCAAGGCAGCAGGCTCGCAAGCCATGCCGCAAGGCAGCAGGCTCGCAAGCCATGCCGCAAGGCAGCAGGCCCGCGCGCACGCTTCCTCCCTCCCGCATGCCATGCACACTAGGTGTTCAACGGATTTCCAGGAGAGAGAAAAGCTCTCTGGAAATCCACCCTGCAGCAGTTTTAATAAACTTGAAGAATGGTTATAGAGGCCATTCTTTTCTGTTCCAAGGGTATTTTGGGAAATCAAAAAGGAAGAAGATGCGAAATCTGTGGCTAAGAGAGAGCCACGTACGCAATATGCTGATCGGACGGCCTAGAAGAAGGCGGGCTCAGGTGTGGCGCTGACGGTGCGCCTAGATTCTCCCGCGAAGATGCTCATTGGTTGGGCGCAACTTAATAACATGGGTTGCGCTGTATGGAGTTGATGCCATAATTCAGTGTTGCGCGTGTACATTGAAGCGGCGCAACAGATCCAGATCGTGCTTGACGCGATTAATGCTGATCCAGTGGCTTACGATAAATCCTGCCTTTTTGACCTTGATCCAACGGCCGATTACGTAGATTCTCTGACGGACCAATCACGACTCGACAACGCAGTGGAGGCGGCGCTTCAGTGTTGCGCAGGTACACGGAGCAGCATCAAAAGATGCTCTTTGTTATGATTCTATTGGCCGAAACTGTAAAGGCCATATCTCGGCCATCCGGAATCCAAATCGGACGTTCCAAGTTGCTCCGAACTCGTTTTTGAATGCTCTATCTATTGGAAAGGTTTTGGTGACGAGGAAGGGTGTTGAGGCTCGGGTTATTGGCGAAAAACCTCTCTTGGAAGGCTTCGGTGAGTTCTAATGCATTGAATACATACACCAACCTTCAAGGAGGTCATTGAGAGTCCATTGCAAGTTTGAGGATGATTGTGAGCCATTAATGGAGGTAATGAAAGCTTGGAAAAGAAGCTTCTCTTGTTTTGACTGAAATACCAAACTAGGGTTTCGGTTTGATTTTATATGAAAGATTATTTTCTCTCATTTACATTATATGGGTTGTGTGAGATGTCATTGAGTCTATTGAAGACCTTGAAGGATGGTTGGCCATTAATGGTAGTTGTGAAAGCTTAGGAAAGGCATGCACTCAAGGTGTTTGTTAAAATGCCAAGGAAGAAAACGGAGACTGCAGTGAGCTGTTGGAAGTACTGAATAGTGTATTAATGTTTTGAAGAAAAGGGGGAAGTGAAATGGAAAGGGAGGCTAGGGTTTGGGGGTTGAAAATTTTCATTGAAGATTCCAGTAGACCTGAGGGCTATGCCAGGCGTTACAGAGATATCCCAAAGTCTTCCCAGAGTACCAAAAAATGTCAGACAAGGGTTGTAAGATTCCTAACCCTGTATGTATTGCATTGTTTAATTCTTGTACTCAATATATGCTAGCATTAGGCAAAGCAAAAAAAAAAAAATATATATATATATATATATATATATATATATATATATATATATATATATATATATATATATATATATATATATATATATATATATATATATATATATATATATATATATTGAATGCCTTGCTAGTTTAGGATTAAATTGTAGGGCATTGATATAAGCCCAAAAATTATATTGTCTGCTTCCCGTGGGTGCGGGTCAAGTATAGTGTGTGCAGCGAGTGCTGAGCACTGGTACTTCGGTACCTGAATTATTGGCACATCTGTGCCCTCCTGATTTTATGCTGGGTAAACTGGGTGTATGTACTCCCTACTGTGTAGTCAGCTAAAAATTGTGTATTGAGTATATACGGAACCCATAGGGCATTACTCCGTGGAGTAGCCATCACATACTGTGGTGGTGAACCACGTATACCTCTGTGTTGTGGATGCCTTGTAAATGTGATTATCTGTATACTATGAAGTGCGTGAAATGACCTGCAGGATGGGTATGCACAACATGGTAGACCTGACCACTTTGTGATAGTGAGGTGATTGTGCATACGACTGTGTGTGTGGTAGTGCTTCAATGATTGTGTTGTTGTGCTTAGTGAGTAAAGCATCAGCTCAAGACAATGTCTGTCTTCAAAGGATTATTTAGAAGAATTTTTGAAGACACTGATTCACCCCCCCCCCTCAGTGTCAACCTGTGATCAACAATCCCATCAGATACGTTATGAATAAATTCAACCTATGACATACTAGATGAAGAGTTCACATGAAATAAAGTCGAATCGAAGAAGAAAAGACAAACCAATCATGGCTGTAAATCAGTCCTTGAGTAAAACAAAATTAACTATATTAAAATCCAATTACAATCCAAATTAATAAGATCCGTTTAACTATGCTATGTAAACTGAACTAGGGTGGAGAATCCAATTTAGATGCAAACCTATAAAAAAAAACTGAGAAAATTGATTCAACATTATATATTATTATTTTTTATCAACAATACATTAAAATGGCGTCACTTGATATATTTGAACTCGGTGCAATTAATGATGGAAATTAATCCAATTAATATTATGAAAAGATGAAAATAAATCATTGGAACTAGAATTTGAGAACTAGATTTCTGAAATAGAGTTAGAAATTTAAGAATCAGATTGTCAGATCAAAATTTCACAAAACAATTGAATTACTGGATTTCATGGAGTAAAGTCCAAATTAACGAATCAAATGAGTCATAACAAAATTAATCACTAGATTTCATAAACAAAATTACCAACTTAAATGGAAACAGAAAAATAATCAAAGCCGAGCTTACTTAGAACAAACAAAAAAATTACTATAACTCATAAACGAACTGAGTTTATTGACCACTTAGAACGAGAAAAAAAATTAACTACTACAACTTATAAATCATTCCAAATTTATTGATGCAAGAGGAACTGCTAAAAATATCATTGTAATTCATTAGTAAACCGGATTATTGAACAAAATTTGAATCATTGTAATTATAAACTCCAGAATCTGATTACTTAATGAGTAAACAAACAGTTGTAAAGTCATTGGAACATCTAAAAAATCCAAGGATTAAATTCACCGAATAAAGAACCGCAAATCCAAAACAGGAAAAGTAGTTGGAATCACAGGATCAGAAATTCAAGATTCAGATTATTGAACAAGAAAATAAAAATTCTGGAACTAGAAATCTAAGGACTAATTATCTAATTAAAGAATCATGAAGAGAGTAAATCAATGAAACTAGAAATTTCAAAACTAGGTTATTGAATTACAGAGCTTCAAATAATCTGCTAGAAACTCGTACCCGCTAGTGAACCAAAGTGAAGAAGAAAAAATAAAAAAATAAAAAAATTCAAGAAATTCAAGAATCTTATAAAATTAGAGAATCACAGACAAAATTTCAAAAGGATTAAGAATCAATCAAATCAAAGAAACACCAACAAAAATTCAAGAAGCTCAAGAATCTATTGAATCAGGGAATTACAGAACAAAATTGAATCAAAGAACTTCATGAACTAAAGCTAGGTCATTGTATCAAAGGAGAACAATAGAAATCGAATCACTATAATTCATGAACTAAACCAGATGAAATGGATCATTGGAGTTTATGAATTTAAACGAAATCCATGAAGCTTACCATCACTTGGAGTCGCATCACCGGAGCAGGAAAACATTAGATCGCTATTGGGAAACTAGGTCTTCACCATCGAAAGATTAAGAACCAAATTGCCGGTGCCTAAGAAATCAAACTAAATCGCGCCAGAGAAGTAATGGATCGTCACAGCCAAAATCACAAGATCAAACCCTAACCCCCTTCTTTGTGTTTTCTTTTCTCACTCTGCTCTCTACTTTCTCTCTTCCTCACTCTCTCTCTGCTCGTATTCTAACCACCGATTGGAAAAATGAAAATATCTCTCAGCCTCTCCTTTTTATACCCTATTTTTTATTTGACTACAATACCCCTTTATTAGGATTAATCAGAGTATCTTAACATTTGATCCACCATGGATCTAGCATCTTCTTTTCAAAACCACTTGGACACCATCTTTAATCATTATTTTTTTATTTTTTTTTATTTTATTTCATTTATTTTAAGCTTTAAAGTAAGAAAATTAACTAACCAATTTTCTTTTTCTCCCATCTAAATAAATCTTATTTACCTTGAACTTAAAAAAACAATTAAATTTGCTCGATAAAATTGAAGCGTCTACAGTTATCAATTGAAAATGCTTGGAATTTTATCAACCCCAAAGCTTAGGAATCCAGCCAGAGCTTACACCCCTTGAGGAGGAGATCCTCCAGGATCTTAGGGGGAAAGCCGTTATAACATACGGGAGTTTAATGACAACATCCTCCTTTTCTATCTTGGCATGAGTAAGTATACTTTCCTTCTAATTTCCATGTTGATATAACTTTCCATATTCTTGACCACTAACCGTTTATCTCTTTTTCATTCCAGTGGACGGCCTTGACAATTCCAAGTGGGAGACGCTCCTTGGAGCAGAATAAGTGAAGCAAATCCATCCCAGGAGAGTAGAGATGGCGAAAAAGATAGCCGCTCGACGACGAGCACTGGAAGCCTCCCAGCACCCAAGTCAATCGACTGAGTCTATGTCCTCGACCCCTGCGGATACAGTTCCCAGTCCTATGGAAGTTAAGGCCTCTGGTCATGAAGAGAATCCCGTACCTCTACCTGCAGAAAATTCCCCGCCACCTCCTGCGAGTTCTTCGAGGGGCAAGGAGCAGCATCCAAACCCTACCCCAATTGAAATACCCAACAATGGTACATATCTTCTGACTTCTTATTTCGAGCTTATGATGTTATTCCTTAAACATATCTTCTTACCCTAACGCCTTTGTTTTCTTGTTTCTTAGATGAGGACGACCGTGTCTCGTTATCCGGTGTTCCCGGGTTAGTGATGAAGAAGAGAAGGATCAATTCCACAGACACCCCCAAGGACGTATGAGACACCATCAATTTTGGTCCAGCTCCTCTCCAGACCATCATTCTTATCATCAGTATTTCCAGTCTCCCTAGCGTCGTCCAAGCTATCGAGCTCCGCTTCCTTAGTGAGCACGACCAGCGGATCGACTGCTACTACTACACCATTTTCTCAATCGACCAATGTTAAAACCTCATCGAACCCACCTTCAGATCCTCCTGCGATCTCGGTATCATCTTCGATCAATGTTCAAGTGCCACCCCTTAAACATCCTGTCACCAAGTCTGCTCCTTCGATCACACCTCAAGCTAGTAAGGCAAGTCTTCCTCCGATCGCCTCGACTATAGTAACAACCGCCCAAATGGCCGCCCTGAAAACTAGCAACCTATCCCCGTCACATTTTCTTGATATGGGTTCATCGTCAGCAACTCTGGCTTCAACTTCAGATGTCCAGGGAGGAGTTTTACCTCGAGGGGGTTCTCCCCCATCACTGCGCTATGTGCCTTTATGGGACATAGGCGTTAATGACATTGATGTGAAGGACAGTCGAGTAGCCAGGGAAATGGTTAGACACTGCTGCCTCCCCAAGGACCAAAAGATCATGGCCGATTCTAACCCAAAGGTGATGTATAGCAATTTCTGTGGGGGTGTGGCTCTAATAAATACTTTTATTTCTCTTTCCTTTCTTCTTTTGCCATTTCTGCTTTTACTTAGGCTTACACTCCTTCTTTCTCTCTTCTGCATATGATGAACTTTGGGGAGTACTGCAAGCAGACCGATGCCTTTGCCAAGGAAACAACTAGTCTAAAACAGTCTCTGGAAAAGGCTATCTGAGCGCGGGATGCTGCCATCCAGACAAGAGAACAGGCTATCGAAAGCTAGGGAGAGGCCGAAATGGCCCTGGAAGCAGCAAGATCCTCTCATCGAGTAGCCTTGGCGAAGCTTCAACTGGAGAAAGATGATGCCCAGAAGCTCGCAGGTGCAAACAAGATAATTCTAGAGCAAGTCGAATCATCCTTAAAAATCTAGAAGAACACCATCTCAGTTTTGAGCAAGAAATATAAGAACCTAGAAGAGACGAATGCCCAGATGGTCACAAGGATTAAAACAGTCAAGGGGCAGATAAAAGACTTAACCATGGTGAATACAACCCTGAATACCCAAAACACCAGCATAGGTCAATCCTTCGAGCGACTAGAGGATGACAAGAATAGGTTATTGGAGTCATACGGGAAACTACAAGAGGAGAACACCAGTCTTGTGTCGGAGCGGGATAGCCTGAGGCAAAACTTGAACCAAAGCAAAGAATATGAAACCAATCTTTAAGATCTTCTATCCAAGACCACTAACCAAGAGCTTTCTCTACAAGATGAAGTGAATTGACTGAATGGGGCTTTAAAGTAGGCACAAAGTTCAATTCCCAACCTTGAGGACCTGATGGTCGAGATGGCACATGTAAGGACAAAATTTGTAATGGTTGAAATATAATGAAAAGAAATAGAAATGGAGTCACCACCTAGATAAGGTCTAGGACCTATGTACATAATTTCTCAAATGAGAAATACTAATGACTCCCGTAATGGATTAAGACTTATGGTCACACTAGAGAAACAATGGGTAAGTGTCATGTTACAATTTGGGAAGGTGTTAGGCACCCAAATTGCCTAATCCAAAGATTAGTCTCCATATACTATCATTTCCTATCCTAATTTAAATTACAGGCAATGGCTAAACAAACTTTTATAGGTACCAGACCTAGATTCTAGATATATTTCAATCTAGGAATAAGTCATACAATTGTGAATACAATAGAAAGAAGAATTAAAAATGTGATATAGATTATAAATAAAATGATTGGATGATAGACCAATCAGCCAATTTTGAGTAATAAGTACGCATCTCTCAACACATTGACAGATAAAATCATTTTAAACTATTGAAGCGTAGTCCAAAGTTTGAATGCAATGACATGAAATTAATTTTAAAATAACATTTAAATGATATGAAAAATAGAAAGTAAGTTAAAGTAAATTAGTTTAGGACTGAACTCGAATGATAAGCACTCAAGCTACCTACGTATCTCAGGATAAGCCCAAGAATCAAGTCCAACATAGTTCAACCGCTTGGGTTGGTAAAATGATAGATTCTTATAGCCACTAGTCAAGCTAATAGGTCATCTAGGTTTAAGATATTGAATAGACTCCTACAGTCACTAGTCAAACTGGTAGGGTGTCTATGTAAAGCAACTGAATAAACTTCTACAGCCACTAGTCAAGCTAGTAGACCATCTATATACAAATAAGGGTTGAAAGGGACTTCCATACAATGATGAAATGCTTGCCCATGATTGAAAGGGACTTCCATGCGATGATGGAATGCTTGTCCAAGGTTGAAAGGGACTTCCATGCGATGATGGAATGCTTGTCCAAGGTTCCATGCGAAGATGGAGAATTGAAATTGGATTTGAAATTTGAAATTAAATTTGAAATTAAATTGAATTTGAAATTGAATTTGAATTTGAAATTGAAATTGAAAATTGAAATTGAAATTGAATTTGGAGTTGAAATTGAAATTTAAATTGAAATTGAATTGACTTTGAAATTAAATTTGAAAATATGATTGAAATAGTAAAGTTTGAAAACACAATTAGAAGCAAATGTGCAAAAATACAAGACATATCATGATGCAAATTGGGTATTATTGCAACCCTCATTGCAATTGGACTGAGCTTGGGTGATGAATACCCAGGCAGCCTACGTATCTGGGGTTGAGGTTCGAGAATCAAGCTCATACGTAGTTCGAAATGAACTACGCGTGAAAAATATAAAATGATCTATACTTATTAACACGTGAGAGTGTGCTCTCGATATTGGAAAATGGACATTGGAGCCTCGTTTTATTTTACATACACTTACACATTCACATTCATTCGCGCATCACAAGCGCGTGAGTCAGCATTGCACGAAAATAATTACAAAAAATTATACAAATTCCTATGGGATACATAAATAGGGATTGAGAATCAAAACTGTTAATACATTTTCCTTTGGCATTTATGGGATACATTGCGGGGGATAGGGAACGTCCTAGTCTATCCCGTTCGTTATTACACTAGGGATGACAAATGCCGCATGTATATCGTATTACCCACCCGCATCGAATAATCATGAGCACATGATGGCCGAACCCATATACCACATAAAGTAAAAACATAAAGTAGGGGCGTTACCTGCCTGTGAGTAGAGGTGGACTGCGAAATAAAAGAAATTTGATCCCATGTATCCAAAGCTATGCGAAGTATGTAGGTACTCGGGGACACGTTCTCTAATAGAAACTTTGACACAAAATGAAGAAACATTGAAAATAGTAATTGAATGAATCATAGATAGTTGAAAATTTTATAATTGTGAACATGTTGTGTAGAGGACTTGTTTAAACAAAATATGAATTAATAACAATATTTCTAAAAAAAATTATGAAAAATCGAATAATTAAATATGTAAATGGTAATTTTCTCAATCCGTTATGGTTTTAACTTAGAGAGACAAATTCTAAATCTTACGGAATTAATTTAATTAGAAGTGGGCATTAGGCTTGACTAATTAGATCACAATTAATTAAACTGGATCAAACATTAAAGCTCCAAACAGGATTCCAAATTCACCGGGCTAAGTTATAAAAAGCCCAAATAAAAATCAAGCAAACCACATGTATTCAATTTTGTACGGGTTCAATAGGCAATACTCTACGAGGAACAAATTATTATGAAAGAAAGACATGTCATAGTGGGAACTTAATAGTCAAAGAAAAATCAAATGGAAACCCGGATTGTGCACTTGTCTTCACAAATTTAACTAGAATATATAATGCCCCTTTTTATAGAAGAAAATAAATTCTAAAACAATCTCCTTAACTAAAGATCACTGCATTACATACCAATTTTTAGAATATAAATTCCAGTAAAATAAATAATAAATAAAAGTAAAAATAATTCCAACTCAACCCGGGACCAAATTGAGAAGGAAAAAAAAAATGAGAATTAAGTTTAAACCCCTCTTGACTTTGACAAACCATACTCAAATCATCTAAACTATAACTGAACTGCTCTTTGTAAAAGAGATGCAAAAAAAATAGGAATAAAATGTGGTAGCAGAAGAAATGATAAAAGGAAATAAAGTGAAAACAAAGGTACCGATGAAACAAACATTAGCATAAACCAAAATGAATTGGTTGCCGGATATTAGAATACCATCAGGTTATTATTTCAGAAATTTGTAATTACTTGCTACCGAAGATATAGAAATACTGGTTAAAAAAATTAAATGGTGACCTTACACAGAAGGAAATAAACACCAAGATTCAGAATAAAAATAAACATCGTTTGACAAGTTGGAACCCTAAATCAGGTCATTGGAAAAAACAATTCATCATTGAACATGAAACCAAAGTTAGATCACTGAGATTTAGACACTGTGAATCAAATTGCCACCTAGAGAATTGAAATTAAATTCGACCAAGAAACTTGAAAATCACCACAAGAATTAGGAATTTAGGAGTCGTATCACTAATCAAAGAAACACGACGAATTAATTACTATAGATTCAAGAATCAGATCTCTGATCTATAAACCGAAATGTCAATATTGATATAAACACATTATTGAGATTTTAAAACTGAATCTCACCAAAGAACATAGAAATATTTGATCTTAGATTCATAGTGGAAACAAATTCAAATCTCATATTCGTTTCTCAAGAACTTCATATCAGATTTCAAGAATCATTTAACAAGAATAATGGATTTGATTTCTGGATTAAAAAATTTCTTATCAAATTTCTAAATGAGAATCACAAACAAAAACAAAACAAGAAAATAGATCAAGGAAAACAGAGATCGACAGATGAACTTACCTATTTGGAGCTAAACACAGGAATCCAACCACCGCTGGAAGATCAAGAATAGTTTCGCTGCTTGAGAGATCCACCGAATCGTGCCGAAAAGGAAACAATCGAACATCAGAATATTGTTCGAATCGCTGAAAAAATACAAAAAATCTAGATCTAAAATCAGGTTTTGAGATACCGAAACGAGATTTAGATCTCAGCAAATCCGTTGGAGTTCCGCCGTTGTACCATGCCGCCGTCACCATCGTTGTTCACCGTTGCTAGCCACTGCTCATGACCATTGATCGTCGTCTTCTTCTTCCTCCTTCTCTCTGCTCCTCACTTTCTCTGCTCTCAGTTTTCCCTCTTCCTCACTCTCTCTGTTTCTTGCTCCCCACGCTTCTTCTTGAATGGAGTAAAAAAAAAAAAAAAGACTTTATCTTTCTTGTTTTCTTTTTTTATACCTCATTGGTCTATGAATTTTCCGAAATACCCTTAAAGCTAAACACCTCTTCTCCTCTTGTTTGATTTTAACGCAAGTATAGAAGCTTCCTCTCTTTCTCTTTTTATTTTGTTTTATTTGAATATTTTCTTTATTGATTTTATTGGTTAATTAAAGAAAACAAAATTAGAGTTTTTTTTTAAGCATAAAATTGTCTCATGTTACTTCATGTTGCCCTATCGAACCATACAAATCGATTTTAAACTATCCATACAAGCTATGTTGATCCGGCCATGAACATTCCAAAAAAAAAATTAAAATTAAAAAAATATTTTTATTTTATTATTTTTATTGCTGATTTTAATTTATCTTATCTTATCTTATTGGCTAACATATTTGGCAATAAAAATATTTATTTACCCTCTGTATGCTAATATAATAATTTATCTACCTCAAGTTTTTAGAGAATTGACTTGAATTCGCTTGTCAAAATTGAAGCTACTACAGCACAGTCTGTCGAGATAGCTAAGCATATTGCCCTGGAGAAGACCATAGCCGTTCGAGCCACTGCTTTGCAATTTCTGGAGTTTGGTCTTGCGAACTGCCCCCATGTAGATTTCTCCAAGTGTTCTCTTCTCTCTTCCATCATTCCGGATCATCTGCCCAAGAAAAATTCGGCCCCTGATTTGGTCGAGCCTTCCGCCTGTCGAGAACTGGTTGTGGTAACCCCCTTGGGAATTCCCCTCATCTCTGTCTTTCCAATGCCATCATCTTCTCCTCCTGATGTTCTTTTGATAGAATCCCCTCCAGAAGTAAGTCAGAAGAAGTCCTTCATCCTGAGCATGATCCAGAAGCAGTTCCTCCTCCTGAACACAATCCAGAAGAAGTTCCTTCCACCAAGCAAAGTTGAAACAAGCAAGTCTTTTTTTTTTTTTTTTATGTAATCCTTTTTGCTCTTTTTCTTTCTCTCTTTTTTTTTTGTAAGCCTTTGGCTCTTTTATGACTTCTATGAATGAACAAAGTTCCTTCTGCTCCCTACTATTGCATTTATACTTCTTCTTTTTTTTAGGCTCGTAACCAAATTGCTTATTAGAGGACTTAACCATGATTACTGACTACCCCTCTATCTGATAGAATTAGCTTATGTCTACTACTATCAGATAGACCACATGAATTTAATAGACCTCAGAGAAATTTTTAAGCCCTCAGGCCATTTTCTTTTTCTAGCTAAAGTTAAAGACTACCCCTTAAGTCGATGGGCTTAGTCTTTGACTAAGGCTATCTACTTGCTTTATCTCCTTTCTTGGTCGATTTCTCAACCTGCCCGTAGGCCATTCTATTTTAGAGCCAGTAGGCCTTTTTCTTTGCGAGCCAAAGTCAAAGACTATCCCTTAAGTCGATGGGCTTAGTCTTCAACTAAGGCTATCTACTTGCTTTATTTTCTTTCTTGGTCGATTTCTCAACCTGCCCATAGGCCATTCTATTTTTGAGCCAGTAGGCCTTTTTATTTGCCAGCCCTTAGGCCTTTTTTTTTTTTTTTGGAGCCAAAGTCAAAGACTACCCCTTAAGTCGATGGGCTTAGTCTTTGACTAAGGCTATCTACTTACTCGAATGAATGCAAATCTTGATAGAAAAGAACCTTTCATTGCATAAGAGGGGAGCCTTACACGTAATATCTTTTGAGGTTCTTGGAGTGCCAACAGCCAGGGATGGCCGATCCACCTATCGTCTCTAGGTGATACGACCCTGGCCTAGTAGCCTTGGCTACCCAATACGGTCCTTCCCAGTTTGGGTTTAGCTTGCCTTGCTGAGTGGGTTCAGTTACGGTCATCGTACAAGACCAAGTCATCCACTTGAAATAAATTCTCCTTAACTCTGGAGTTATAATACTTGGCTGTTTTTTGCTGGTACACTGCTATGTGTAGTTGAGCCATCTCACAGACATCTTCTAGAAGATCGAGGTCCATGAGCAGGAAATCCTTATTAGTATCTTCATTGAAGTTCATCACTGATAGCTTTTCTCCACCACTTCGACTGGAATAACAGCTTATAACCTGAAGACAAGCTTGAAAGGAGTAGGTCCGGTTACAGTTCTCTCTGTCGTGCGATATGACCAGACTACGCTAGGTAACTCTTGTGCCCACAACTTCTTCTTCTCTTCTACCCATCGAGCTAGGCCAAGTAACAAGGTGTTGTTGGTGATCTCCGTTTGCCCATTAGCCTCCACATGTACCGCTGATACAAATTTGTGGCCAATACTGTAATTTCGATAAAACTTCCTGAAGACCTTACTGGAGAACTGGGGGCCATTGTCAGTGATCAAAACTTATAGAATCCCATATCGATAAAGCACATTAAGCTAAAAGAACTCTACTGCTTTAGGGGCTATAACCCTTGCCATTGGCTTTACTTCGATCCATTTGGTGAAGTAATCGATCGCCACCAAAATATATTAGAGTTGTCATTTCGCTTGTGGAATGGTCCCAGAATATCCATACCCCAGACTACAAAGGGAATCGATGCTGGGATGGACCGCAGTTGGGAACACGAGCGGTGGGACATGGTGGCATGCTTTTGGCATGATTCGTAGGTCTTGACATGCCTCTCACAGTCCTTCATCATATGTGGCCAGTGATAATCCATTCTGATGATCTTGAAACACATGATGCACCCACACTGATGGGCCCCATAGATCCCCTCATGTATCTTCGTCATGATATATTTCATCCTCGAAGGGAGGATGCATCGGAGTAAAGGCAAAGTATGAGATTTTTTGTAGAGTACCTCATCATGAATAACGTATGACCCCGCTTGGGCATGTATGCTTCGAGCTTCCTTCTTGTCTTTCGACAGTACATTCTCCCTCGAATAAATGAGTGGGGATCCATCCAGAAAGGTTTGATATCCATGAGCATTACTTTAGCCACTGGGTCAGTGCTTTGTTGTGGCAAAAGCTCTACATATACTTGTACGATCCGTACGTTCAAATTTCGAGGACGAAATTTCTTTTAAGGGTGCTGGAGTTGTAAGACCTGCACGCCACGAACCCGGTCTAATCTTACATTTCGTGTCGTATCCAGTATACATATCATGGTCGAACCAACTGGACCAAGTGCGTGAAGAAACCCAAGACCCGATATGAAATTTAACTCAAAAACAGTCAAAATGAGGGTAGAGTCGCATACCCAAATAGGCAGGGTCGACCCCCACCTCAAAAGAAGTCCAACCCATGACTTTTTGATCATAGGGTCGCAGGGGTCTCAGATTGTCCGACCCCCTCATCGACCCCCTAGCATCAACCCTAGGAAAACAACAAAAAATAGCACGAACCGAAACTTAGGAAACTTTCCTAATTTCAATTGGGACCTTTCCTAAACTCAATGGGACTTAGTTTGGGAGGTTTTCCTCTATAAATAGGACATCCATAAGCCTCTTTCACTCTTTTTAAAACCCTAATTGAAAGTGAGAGAAAGAGAAGAGAAGGAAAACTTAAATAAAAGGCTAAGGAAGAAGAAGAAGCTCAAAGAAATCTTTGAAACTCAGACTACAGAAGGTATGAACCTCAATCCCTATCTGAATTGAAAGCTTAGAATAGATTATGATGAAGTTAGGTTAGGAGAAACCCTAATACCATCCATCCATGGATGAATTCCAATGGAAATCATGAAAAACTATGAAAACCGAGTAACTTAGAGTTTTGAGCCATAGAACAATCATAAAATAGACTATAAAAGTAAGCCAAAGGACCCAAACATGAAAGAATGGACTGTAGAATGGAAAAGTTGACTCAAACCACGTGTGATCGCACGTAGGGTCGATTGAGAATCAACCCTACCAGACCACAGGATTGACCCCCAACTTTCGGGAAGTCCAGGGAAGCTGTGGTCTCACCTAGGGTCGATGGAACATCCGACCCTAGCATCGACCCTACACCCTGGGGTCGCAGAAAACTGCTACCCTACCTGCGACCCTAGCTTAACAACAAGCCTAAAATTGTCGGAATGAATTCTAACTAAAATCTATCGACTTGTTAGGTCTTCCTTTTGATATAAAAGTGATTCTTAAAGCTTGAAAGAGGATCTACACTCAAGCAAAGGTGAGGGAACAAGACCTAAACTAATTGACTAATAATAAACTGTTTTTATTTCTTGAGTCCAATGCCGTGACTGATTCTATGCGTGTATGCTTGTAATGTGCATTCAACATGTCATCCAATATTTCTATTATTACTGTTCATGCATATTTAATTTCATTGTTTATAACATGATGATGATGATGATGATGATAGGAATATGCATGTGAATGTTTGTGTTTGACTGGTGTACATGGTGCGGGTAGGGGATGATATCAATCGGTACTGCAATGCCGTTTTCATTGGGGTATATTTTGCCATAGTTCTACTCAAGTCATGTCCACTAAGCAAATATTGGTGTACTTGATGCGGATAGGGGATGGTATCGACCGGTTCCTCAATGCCGTTTTCATTGGGTATATTGTGCCATAGCTCTATACAAGTCTTGTCCACTAACATCGTCGTATCGCCATTACCTTAGCAGAACTATTACGTCGTAGGGCATCAGGGGAGGTGGTCTCAGACCGTGTAGTCTTTGACTCTGTCGGGCCTTAGCTCTATCTCTATGGACATATTGAGGGATGCTGGGGTGAGGCCTTGGATACACTATTTGCCATTAGGATTGGTTAGTTGCGAGCCCAGTTTGCAAGCCCTCGCCAACAGGGGCTTACGTGTTGGTATGGTATCAACCGGTACTTCAATGCCGTTTTCATTGGAGTATATTGTGCCATAGTGGGTGCATGTAGGGTCGACAGTGCCGTTTTCATTGGACAGCTTCACACACTCGTGTATAGAGGTGAGGCGGCCTCTGAACCTTTCTATAGCACATTGCAAATTATAAACCAGACCAAAGATATGAATTGAATGCATGCATATGTTTGTTGCATTGTTTTGTTTTCTCACTGAGCTCAAGTTGGAGAGCTGACCCTCGTGCGCACAAATCTTTTAGTTTCTGATGTTGCAGGTATTACGATTGAAGATTATGACAACATGCCAATATATGAATAGGTGGCGACTATGATGAGCAAGCTGTGGAGGACGAACATGGTTCCTTAAGCGAGCGTTTCAACTATAGATACGCTTAGTGTTTAATTTTTGTATTTGGATATTGTAATATATATTAAATTATGTTTTGGTTACTTGGAGATAAATGGAATATCAATTATTTATCATGACTAGACCTCAGTTCATTACCTGTAAGACTTCTGCTATTTACTTTGTTACCTCTGATTAATGTGGAATGTGTTTTGGTTTAACAACGTCGGCATAGCCTATTCGAGATCCTGGTTGAACCGTTGGTTTATTGACGGTTCATCACACCATTTTGGTTAGTCCAGAATTGGGGTGTGACAATATTGGAGCGTTGAAACTGCTTAAGTCATCCAACCCTAAGTGGGAAAGGGCATTCGCTTCCATGTTCTGATTTCTGGGTGTGCTTATCATCTCAAAATTTTCAAGGGGCTCGATTAGTTGTTTCACTAGGGCCAAGTACTTGGCCAGATGCTCCTGTCGTGCTTCATAGACCTCTGTTACTTACCGTATGACCACCTGTGAGTCTCCATGAACCAGCAAGTGCTTCACTGCAAGCTTCTTGGCTAACTTAAGTCCAGCAACCAGAGCTTCATACTCTGCTACATTGTTGGTCATGGAGAAATTGAAATGTACGGAAGTCAATACTTTAAACCCCTTGGGGCTAATAAGTACAATCCCTGCTCCAGCCTCTTCTTTGTTTGAAGCTCCGCCTATGCACATGACCTATGAAGGTTCTTCGGGATCAAGAAAAATCTTGACCCTAGCCTCTTCGAGCACCCTTTCAGCGTTCGACCCTTCTTCTTCTCCATCTGGTAGGGTACTCTCCATTAGGAAATCTGCCAATGCTTGTGCTTTGATGGTTGTTCGAGGGTGAAACTTGAGGTCAAATTCTCCCAACTCGATTGCCCAGTTGATCATTCGACCCAACATATCTGCTCTAGAAAGAAACTTACTTAAGGGTCGATCCATCAAGATGGGATAGAGTGAGATTGAAAATAAGGGCGAAGTTTTCTGGCAGCAGTGACCACAGCTAAGGCCAACGTCTTTATAGATTGATACCTGGTCTCGTGTCAAGTAATACCTTGCTGATGTAATAAATAGGATGTTGCACCTTTTCTATCTCTTCCATCAATACCCTGTTGACTGCATAGAGGGACACTGCCAAGTAGAGTAGTAGGTTGTCCCCTGTCTCTGGCTTCACCAACAATGGAGGAGAAGATAAATACCTCTTTAAACCCTGAAACGCTTCTTCACATTCTGCTGTCCATTCAAAAGTTTTGGACCCCTTAAGCATCTTGAAGAATGGGAGGCATCGATCAGCAAACCTTGACATAAATCTTC
Organism: Protea cynaroides; assembly: GCA_028583415.1. Classification (NCBI taxonomy): domain Eukaryota; kingdom Viridiplantae; phylum Streptophyta; class Magnoliopsida; order Proteales; family Proteaceae; genus Protea; species Protea cynaroides. The sequence goes on from CM053272.1 coordinate 52,966,335, forward strand.
CCAATGCCGCTATCCGCCCCGTCAATACTTGCACTTGCTTTGGAGTTGTAGGAAACTTCATGCTTTGGATGGCATCGATCTTAACTGGATTGGCCTTGATTCGTCTTTGAGACACCATAAAACCAAGAAACTTCTTGAACTATACACCAAACACGTACTTCGAGGGGTTGAGTGGCATGGAATTTCATTGAACCATTTCGAACACCTCCCGAAGATCTTTCAAGTGATTGGGTGCCTTCGCTGTCTTGACCAAGAAGTCATGTACATACACTTCCATGTTCCACCCAATCTGCTTCTCGAATACTTTGTTGACAAATCTCTGATAAGTCTCCCCCACATTCTTAAGCCCGAAGGACATAACAGTATAACAGTACATGCCTTCATTGGTGATAAAGGCAGTGCTTTCTTCTTCTTCCTTTGACATTTTTATTTGGTTGTACCCAGAGTAAGCATCTAAAAAAGATAGCAGCTCATGCCTGGCAATGGTATCTATGAGCTGATCTATTCGAGGCAGGGGGTTAGAATTTTTGGAATATATTTTATTAAGATTTGTAAAGTCAGTACAAAAACGTCAGCCGTCGTCAGACTTGACGACCAATACAACATTTTCCAATTAGTCTGGATAGTACACTTCTCGAATAAATTCAACCTTTAACAACTTCTCGGCCTCACTGTGGATGATTACTTTCTTTTCAGGTGCCACAACTTTTTTCTTTTGTTGGATGGAGAGGTGGTGGGGTCGATCTTCAAATGGTGCTCCATAGTTGATCGAGGAATATGTGGCATGTCTTCAGGAGTCCAGGAAAACACGTCGGCATTCGCCTTCAGGAACTCGATGAGCTCTTTCTTTTGCTCCTCAGGAATGGATGAACCAATCAAAGAATGGAATGGGGATGAGGTCCTCAACTGGTGTAGTCTGCTCTACAGAAAAATCATCACGGTACTAGTCCAACTGGATCACTTGCACCAGCTGATCTTCATCAAGGGCGGCTAAGGTAGCCGCATGGCATCTCTTCGATACGGACTGGTAGGCCTTGCAGTATCCAACTCCCTACTCAATAGGGAATTTCATCAGTAAATAATAAGTTAATAAGCAGGCCTGCCACTTGTTAAGACATGATCGACCAAGGATGGCATTGTGACTGGACCAGCTGTTCACCACCATATATTTCAGGTTAACTCATACTCGAGCCAGGTAATCCCCTATATGGGTGTCTATCTGAATCACCCCTTTGATCCGCACCCCTTTTCCATTGAACCCTACAAGCGAATACCTGATGGACTTCAATTGTTCATCCTCGTACCCCAACCTCTGGAAAGTATCGTAGTAGAGTATCTCACAAGAGCTGCTGGTGTCGACCAGTATACGACTCACCTCCCACTTTTCTCTGATAGCCATCTTGATCACCAATGGATCTTCATGAGGAGTAACCACATTGATGAGATGTTCATCCCCAAAATAAATGTACCCCTCGTACCTGATTTTCTGGGAGGAAGCTTCCCCCGCTTCTTCATTTCTCCCTTTAACTTTCTTTCCTTTAGTAGACTGGTTTGACCACAATTAGAAGCACCTCTCGGCACATGTGCTCTGGCCACACTGTCACTGTCATACACTCCAGGTTACTCAATCTGACATACTCATCATCTCCCAAGCCAAGATCTTGCTCTGGCCCAGCCTTGCCCAACAGTCTCCTAGGCGAACTCTTTTCTTGAACTGTCTGTATCCCTTCAGTGGCTCGTCCTCTCATCATCTCCTAGTTGCCCCAAGGAAGGAGATCGATCTTCCCCATAAACCCCCTCTGGGGTGATCTTGGTGGTGGAAGAGGCCGATTGTCGACCCTCTCATTCCTTGCTGGTGCTGCTGCAGGGGGAGGTGGAATTGCTATGGCAGGTGGTGGAGAATGAGGAGGTAGTACTTGCCGCAATCCCATGAACTCTGTCCACCGCCCATCCTAGATAAGATCCTCTACTAATCCCTTGAGGTGTCGACAGGAATTGGTCTCATGCCCATGGTCCTAATGATGCGCACTGTACAGTCTACGGTTGCGCTCCTCCAGCTGGATATCATTTTAGGTGGGGGGACTAGGAGAGTATCCCCTCACTTGATATTCATGATCTCAACCATGGTACGGTTGAGAGGAGTATATTCTAGTTTAGGTCTAGCTGGATACAAGTCCTTGGCGACCTTTGATTTCTTACTTGTTTCTCTTTCCTTAGGAGCTTTCTCTGAAGTTTTACTCCTTTTCTTTTTCCTGCTTGCATGAGCATTGTTCACAAGTCCAGGCAGTTCTGCTACAGCTTCTGCTCCTGACGCATATCGATCACATCTACTAAAGATTTCAGCATGTGCTCTAAGATGCTTCTTGTTGAGAGAGAATATTAACTAGGGGTCGAGGCAGACTTTTGACAAGGTCGATACCACCACGTCAGGCTGCAGATCCTTAATTTCTCCAGCCATCCCTAGAAATCTAGTTATAAACTATCTAAGGGGGCTCCTTCTCACCCTGCTTGATCGCCATCAGGTAAGACAGATTCTTTTTCTAGGTTCGACTCCCTTGGAAGTGGGAAAGGAACAAGCTACTCAGCTCCCGAAATATCCCCACAGATTTAGGAGGTAAATTGTTGAACCAAGTCCTTCCTGCATCTCTCAACGTGGATGGGAATGTCCTGCAGCAAAGGGCATCATGGTGGCCACAGATGACCTCCCCACCTTGAAGTTGGCCAAATCCTTCTCCGAGTCTGTCTTTCCATCATACCACCCCCCATTAGGGAAGACAAAAGTTAAGGGGAAGTGGGTGATTCATAACTTCATTTGTCAATGCTGTCTCCGTGTCATAGTCTTGGAGGGCTTCAGAGTCAATCCCCCCTTTCCACGTGCTGTACTCGGTCCATCAAATCCTTCACCAAGCATTCCAGCCTGGCCGTATTCTCATCAGTGGTTGGTGTGCTCTAGACAGATGGTATTGCTGTAACTGGTATGGCTAGTGGTACTGCCACGATCGGGGGAACCGCAATAGCTCTTTCCTGTCGGGCAGCATCAGCCCGGTCCTGGTTTCTTCTCGGACATGCCTTGCTTTGTCGACTCTGGCTTGGGCGTCTTCTCTGGCATGTCTCGCCTCATCTACTCTCCTTTGGGCCTCACGAGACACATCATATTCTGTGTACATCCGTCTGCAGGCTCTTCTGGCTTCATATCTCGACCCCAATCGGTCGTAGACAGATGATCTTCTTTAAGGTAGTCAGGGACTCGTGACTACTCTTTAGCACTTCTATGGGCTCGTACACTGAAGTGTACTACAAACTTGGCTCCCGATAGAAGTCATTTCGACCCCTACTAGGGTATGAATCGACTGAAGGGTTGGCCCACATAGGGCTGGGTTATGCTACTCGAGGAGAACACCTAGAATGCCAGGATCTTGGAGGGACTTTTGGAATATCTACGGATAGAGCAGAGGCTGCCGGCACACCCTCAGGTCGTTGCTGTAACAAATCCGTCAGGGTTGCCAGTTGTTGAGCAAGTTGATCAAATTGGGCTCTGGTAACATATTGAGAGGGATCAGGACTGTGACCACATATTCCCTCTTCGGGGGATGCCAGGTGGGTTTGGACCTGTGGAAATGTTAGCATGCTCTTGTCATACATCGGCCCCCGCTCAACGAGCATAGGTCTCCCGGAGGTTATAAGTACTCTCAGTTCTCCTTGCTGGATCCATGAATAGGTTTGATGGAAAAGCTTCAAAAGGTCAAATGGATAAAAAGATGGAATGTAGGACTTGAGTATGATTTTGAGTGAGAATTGGAGAGGAAGAAAGGTCTCAAGAAGCAAAGTATGCTAGGCCCCACGGTGGGCGCTAATCTGTTGTCGATGGAATCCGCTCAGTGCATAAGATGATGCCACGTAGCTGTAGTAGCTGTAGGACAAAAACAAATTATTAGGTGGGTGGGATTTATCCCGAGACCACTCCGAAGCCAAAGTCAATAGTTTCCATAGACAAACAGAATGAAATTCTTAGTGAAACACTAGAGCTACTTTAAGAGGGGGTTTCCTGAGATACAGGAGTTCCACTAAGCTTTCCTCCTCCCTGTAAGGAATATGAATAGTAAAAAGGTTGGATATTCAGAGGGAAATGGGACAAAGTTACAGTATCACAAGGTGAAAAATCCCGGGGCCCTTTGTATAGATAACATTTCTCCTTTTATAGGACTATGTTGAAGCTTCTCGAGTAAGCTTCCTCTCCACCTACCACCGTCCCCATCACCTGACATGAGGGGGTAGAATAAGGCAGGGAGTCTACGACCCTTAGGAACGGCATATACACGTCACATCCCTCCTTCTTGATTTGCATGTGTCATCCTTAACTTATTATTTGTCCACGTCAGCTGCTTTACGACCATATTGACCATTATTCTTCCCCTTTTCGACCTGATTCGACGTCTTTTAGGGAGATATTCCTTGTCTTCAGCTGTATGACCAATCCCATCCACCCACGATCCATTTATGGTTGTTGTCGGCATTTATGAGCAAGCATTAATTATTCACCTTCTTATGTCAACTTCTCAGTCCCCATTAATGCACTTCCAAGGGGTCGAGTAGCCTTTCTGGTCAATCAGTCAACAATGTAGACTGTAGTCGACAACATAAGCAGTCAGGGGTGCCCTTCGGAGTAATTTTTGACCTACTAAATCCATCATTTGATTCAATATTGCCCCGCATGAGTTATCCCGAGAAGAAGACTCTAAAGATCCCTTATCAACGGCCAGATACAATCCTATCTTATTTTCCCCTAACAGGCTTGAGTCCCCAAAAAAGGGCCAAACCAAACAGTATTAGAAGATAGTATCTAAAACCACCTTTTGCACAGAGAGGTTGCAGGGAGAGATTGCACGAGTCAATCGATTGACATCCCGCAACCGGTCGCAAGGACACTGGACAAATTGACCAGTCACCATCAATCGATTGCCGACGAAAATCTCTCACCTTGATACACCATAATTCCTACCATACTGTCAATACCTCCCACCTTACCTCCTTTCCGTATAAGTAATGGGACACGAATTCAGAGTCTCGCACACTCTCTTCTCACATTTTTGAGAGGGGAAACTCTGGCTTGTGAAGGAACATCCTCTCCCATGGTGTTGCTCCACAAATTCAAGCTTTCCCAAGGTTGGTCAAGCACATGATTCGAGCTCCATGAGGCCATTGAAAGGCTAATCACGAAAGGGGCCGAATGTTGCTCGGGTTTGATAGGAAACCTAGACTGCATTCGAGTTGTGACTTAATATGCTCAAATATGTGATGATAAGACCACCATATGGTGAGCTATGGAACATAATAGGTACCTAATGTGACCCCCAACCATTTGGGAAGGATTTAGAAACCTTTGTGGGAAAACCGCAGCAAAAAAGGACCAAACCCATGAGGCCCGGGCTTTAACTGTATGAGAGGTCACAACTAATTGGTCTCCAAATCCGATATTTTGCCCCCATGCAAGTCAACCGGTCATAAGTGACCAATTGCATAGATCGACCTGTAACATGGATCCGGTCACTCACAGAAAGCCCCAGACTCAAAACCCTCTAGACCAACCGGTCTCAACGACCAATCATACAGGTCGAATGATTTTATGCAACCGATTAGTCATTATGTGGTTCCCACTGCCAGAATGGATCCACTGTCAAGAAACCCTACTAGAACCTCAACCGGTCGCACTAACCTACCATACAATTCGACCGGTCATCAGCAACTGGTTCGTCCCAGTTGCCCTTTTCCTGTGTTTTGCTCATACAAACGGTTTGAATACACAGTTTTAATCAGGTTCGCACTGTCTATTTAATCGGTTCGGTTCGGTTTTGGTATACAATGCCAAATTTTAAACCAGAATTGAACTGTTAAATAAATAGTTTGTCGGTTATGGTTTAAACGGTTCGATTTAGTTCGTATACGATTCGATTCCATTTTTGACACCCTTACCCATGCATGAGAGTTGTATCCATGCCGTAGTGTGGTAGATCTCGAAAAGGTATTGTCAGCTTCATTAAACCATGCCTAATTAATCTAATTGTGCACATTCATTCATCCTTCTATGTTGCATGCCCCATCCCTTACTGAGCTAGGTTGAAGCTCACCCCTATATGCGAATATTTTTTTTTAAATGTTGATACAGGATATACTGTGGCAGATTTCATAGACTCCCCCATTATCACGTGAGTTCTTGTTCCAATTACTGAAGAGCCATATGATGATGTCCATAGTGATGCTTGTTCCTATGGCATTTAGGCGTGTCTCTTTTACGTTTTTAATATGTATTTGATTCGGACCATATGTGTGTTTTAAGTGTGATTGATAGAACATAACTCTTTTAATATTATGGATATCATTAGAATATTAGTTTGCTTTATATGATCGTCTGTAGACTTCCATTATATATATTTTTTTTCTCTTTACTCTGATTATTGTGGCATGTTATGTGTTTACGGATGAGATGGAATTTTTGGTGAGCACTGCAAATACGAGATCGTGGGTAAGTGATCCATTCACGCACCCGAAGTCTCAAATTTGGGGTGTGACACCTTAAGTAATTGATTAACTACTTACTACTAATCACTAACCCCTACACATTACATTAACTAAGATGCTTATCAATAACTTCCCCAACACCTAAGACTCACTAAGACTCTTAAGGATATTTATCAGCAACATGCCAATGGTATTGGCGTTATCCAGAAAACTAATAAGCTAGAGCACACTCTTCATGGACAATTTGTTGTCGCTGGAATCCGACAAAGTGGATTTATTAAGACAAACAATATGGAACTCTCAATGAGACATTAGAGTTCCTTTTAGAAACAAGGGTTCTCAGAGATATTGTCCACTAAAACTATCTCCTTCCCCACTGAGTTAGACACCAAAAGAATCCGATCAAAGATAATGACACCAGGTTAGAATTCAAAGATGAGAGGGTTTTTTTCTTGATGGATTAAAGTCCGATCTCCCTTTATTTGATGTCCTCTCATTACATATATATAGATTAAATTGGAAACTTTACAAGCAAGCTCCTCCATACCTATCACTTCTCCAATCATCAGTTACCTAGAGTATAGTAGGCCCGTATGGCTACGACCCCCTGAGACTCTGCTAGGATGTCTTGTCAACCGCTTTCGACCCCCCTTGACCTTCTTCGACCCCTCTTTTAGGCTATTATATCCCATACCTCCTGATGTCTATTTCTGTCCTTGCACTTTTACCAAGTAATGGTCTGACTTCGTGCTGATTTGGTCCATGATCTGGTGACTTGGCCGATCAAATCAGCATACCTTGCATTTATGGTTGTTGTCAGCATTTATGAGCATTAATGCAATCCATAAATAGCCAAACTACCCACATCAATCTATCACATCTTATCTGAGTCAGCATAGAGGGTCGAACGTAAGTTCTTTTTGATATTTTTTGTCATGTCTTCCTTCTCATATCTTGTACCTTAGATGTACGTCACGTGTTCTTCTCCAAAAGATCATCCGAAGTTCTCTTCCTACGGCCAGATCTGATATCAACCATTATTTTTTCCTATCATAATTGAGCGATTAGAGCACCTATATATAGGACAATTAAAGGATAGATGACAGAGAGATAAACAGAATAGCAAGAAGTAGCTTTAAAGGACACATGACAGAGAGAGAAACAGAATAGCAAGAAGTAGCTTTTGGAAGATAATCATATTGTTTGCAGCCTCCCTCGTAGCATGGTCTAGCTTATTGATATGTTCTAGAAAATTCTAATTGAATCTATTTGATTTCTCTTAACCGACGGAACCTTTCGGGCCAGTACCCTTGCGAGACAGCAAGACAACGAGACTAGCACTAGAGCAACCTACGTACAAGTTAACCCATCTCTTAATAAAGACATTACATGCATGCATGTGGGTGGGCCCATATAACACTCTTAATCTATGTCACAAGACCAACCTTAAGAGGGTGACGTACAAAGGAGATATAAATGAATTTATTTTCGTAGCCACTTAAATCTTCAAATATTTGAGTCAGATATTAGATATCCTTTTAAACATTAAGGGGTAGAAAAATACAAATTCTATCAAGGTTAAGTTCAACTTTTGTTACCCCTTTGTACTTAATATTTTACACATATACACAATTTCTAATCTCTTCAAATTATAGAGAAAAAAGATTCTTATATGCGAGTATGAGTTTGTCAGAGACGAAGTTAGGGAGAGAGATTGCAGGTTATGGGAGGGGGAGAGAATGGTGAAGATGCATGCCACCGTCATCATCATGTCATCTTTACCATGGCTACCATTATAGTTTTATTATAGTCAAGCAACTGATATTCCATATATTGTAAAAGAGAAGATAGTGTTGGTAATAATCTCACATTTGAATATGTTAGGTTGCATTGGATACTTCAACATGGTATCAGAACCATCAGGTTGTACTTTAATTAAACAATTATGTATGATTACCAAAAATGGGATCACATATGTCATATGTATTGTCACCTAAAAAGAGATAACACATAAGCAAAGAGTGTTGGGAATAGTCCTATTGACAAATATATTAATATCAACCAATGGAAACGCATTACGTCGGCATAATATCGACGAATGGGAGCTCGATCAACACATTGACTTGCGCTCAGCAAGACAGCGACCTATGAGAGTCTGCCACGTTGGCCTATGTAAAATCCTCAGAAACAGTAGAATAAGCTCAGCTTGTCTGTAGGTAACGTACTAAGCACGCATCTACCATCCCCAACAATTAACATTCCGAGCACACCTCTGCCATCTCCTACTCCTACGCCAAACCCTATCGGGGCCCACCATACCAACCTATAAGAATCCGACATGTCAGCATACACGTACTCCTAGAACTTGTGGAGGTAAGTTCGGCTTGTCCGCAAGCAACGTGCTGAACACACATCCGCCCATACCCTATTTAAGTCAAGGTTAAATCCTACCCAAACCATTACTAGAAATGGATCTCAATGACGCAAGTTCAATGGTAGACATCTTTTGCAGTTAGTATTCACTTTAGTTTTCTACTGCCCCCTTTTTCTTATCTCCTCGACTAGTATTTTCCTGAGCCGACCTCACAGCTTGTTGTTCCACTTTTGATGTAAGCATCAAAGTGGTCACAAGGCCCAGAGCCCGATCCCTTTTGTTCATCCACATGTCTTCTACAGGTTACCTCAACCCGATGATCGTGTTTGATGGTTCTACCAACTACAACCCACAGGGGAAAGCGTTAGCACCTGAGATGTCAACAGATAGGACAGGTCCAAGTTGGCATCTTAGAGATTCCTTTAAGAATACACCAATAAGAGGGGATGATAGTGTGGTTCTTTCAACGAGGGACATGGAGAATGAAAGAGAGTTAAAAGAAAAAAGAAAAAAAAATCAAAGTAAGAGGATGCATGCCAAGTTACAGATTTACATCGTCTTCTTCTAGTGGTTTTGAGAGGACAGTGGCAACCTATTCCGGATGGTTGCCATGTGGCTCTCGGTGAATCTGAGACCCACCTCCGAGCCGACATCCTCTGTTGGTTTGGCTTGTCGGCTGGGTGTCGGCTTAGACGTGGGTTTCAGATTCACCGAGAGCCACGTGGCAATCATCCGGAATAAGTTACCACTGTCCTCCCTGACCACTGGGAGTAGAGGATACGGATCTGCCAAGTTACCAATAGGGGAAAATTTTCTCAATTTTGACGTCCTTTAAAAACTAAACATAGGCAAAGTGACCTATGCGGTATCCGCATTGGAAGGACTCTTGTAATATCCACCATTATTCTGTCATGTTTATAAGTGATGAGGTTATTTTGACTATTAATTAGATAGTAAAGGCATAGTCTGCGAAAGCCACATGCCAAATTTTAGAGTCTATTAACCAGATAAAGTCTCATGTACTGACATTCATCCCTATGTGTATGTCCACACATATTTACTTGTACTCTGGCCATTATTGTGTACTCTCTTATAGTCTTGATTTCTTCAAAGCTCAAACATATTGTTTAGGCTCCATTTGTTATTATGGTTCCATTTGTTTTAATGTTTCACGTATAACATTTTATATATAAAAATATTTTAATATTTGTTTTCAAGAGTTAAAATATAATAATGACCTCCAAGGGGGGAAGTGAAAAAGAACTTTGTCTTTCTTTAATCTCTTAGAAACAAATTTTGAAAATAAATTTTACATATATATAAAATGTTACACGTTTTATGGTAATATTTTTTATCAAAACAAAAATAACCTATATTGTAAAATGTTCCATGGATATGATATAATTTAGCATTATGATTTTCTTACTTTTCAGTACCTTTCTTTACTATGCAGATAAGAAAATCCTATTTTATAGGAACAAGTCCTCTTTCACTAATTTATATGAACGAAAATTAAAATCTTAATCAATCTCATTTGGAGTGATGAGTAGAAGACCTTGGGGTTTATCTGTTCATAAAATCTGAACCTAATTGAGCTTTGCAATTACTTCTAGGACTATCGACGGGAAAAATTGAGTTGGATCATCCATGTTTTGACCCGAACCCAATTAAGGTGTGATATGATTCAGAGTCAATCTTGAATATCTATAAAATTAATATCTTTAAGTATTATATATTTAATATTACTTCATAGAGAGGAGGGATCTATACACTTGCAGGAAAATAAGAATATAAAGAGGACCAATCATTTAGAAGAAAAAGGAGAGGAGACCCAGATTTCAATGAGGACAGAAAAACCAGATATGTGAGAAGGAACTACACACCACAATGTGTATTTCATTTTCCCATATTTATATTACATAAATAATGGATTTACAATGGTAATTGGATTATATTATTATCAGATTGAATAGGGATAAATCCGGGGACTATCTATTTAGCTTTGGGATCCTTGGTAAATTATAAATTCATAAATGAAATCGGATTTGGGTCAGATCCGATCCAAGATCTGACAAACATGGTTATGTTGACCATCAGGCCGGCTTGAAATAAATTGATTTGAAGGATAATGTGGAAAGTGGGGGCCAAGAATTTAGAATCCACACAAGTCCAAAATAGCACCAAGAGCAATATCGACATAGCATGTGAGATTGAGAATCAGACAGTACGGGAACGGGAACAGGAACAAAACAAATATGACTCGGTTCACCATCATCCGTAGTCTTATCAAAATTCAGATTCAAACATCTCTATTTCAAATTTCTTGGAATGATGAACAAAAGGTTTTTAGTTTCACAATTTTTATTTGTTGGTATCTTTGGGTGTCCACAATGATCATGATTTTGCCTCAGATAATTGGACTCTGGTGGAAGTTATATATGGGGCTAAGGCGGCCTATCTGGAATTTGTATCTATAAGTGGGAAGTCTGACCTTCATTTAGGTCGGTTAGTTGAGTTTCCTCCTTCGATAGCTAAATGGGTCCCCTCTCGATATAGATTTATTAAAATTAACACTGATGCCAGTCTTTCTCCAAATTTCAATAGGATAGGTTTCCTATTCCAAAATCCAGATGGCCATGTGCTAAGAGCTATCTCTTCTCCAATGCAATTTGCATCAGTGACACTCGGTGAAGCTTTTACAGTTAGGGGGCAATCCAGTTGGCTTTGGACTATAGGCTCACTTATATTTAAATTGAGAATGATGGTAAGAAAGTGGTTGAGATTCTTATTTTACGAAAGTCCAATTATGAGTTTTCCATCTAGCTTATCGTTGAAGATATACTTGTGTTGGCCGGTGTTTTTAATTCATGTTCATTTTCTTTTATTCCAAGGGGAGCTAATAATGCCACTCATACCCTTGCTAGGAATGCCTTAACCATTTCAGGGTTGGTTGAATAGCCTATTTCCATTCCATGACTTTATGAAGTTGTTGTAAATGAGGTCTTGGCTTGTTTCCAATTTGTTGTTCAATGAATTTTTCTTTTACAAAAAAAATCAAAATTCATTAGCAAAATTTCTCATTATGGACCAGACGCTTAAGAAAGTGGTCCTTGTCCTTTTAACAGATCCGATCCAGATTGGCATCGACTGGGGTTGATCCGGAATGGGATCGACCATGGCGATCCTGTCCTATGCAGGATGCATGTTAGCACAATTGGCAAGAATCAGAAGCCGAGGTGTTGAGCCATTTTAGGGAATTTTCGGATCAATCATTGGCCGATCCCACAAATCGGCCAATTCGGATTTCAGGCTAGGATCATCAGCGATCAGCCAGCATGATCAAAACCAATTAAAATGCGTTGTATTCGTCACCACAGCTTCACTGGATAGAGAACTCTAACCCAATCCTTCCTCCAACGGATATAAAATGTGTTGGAATGGCCCTGAGGATGTCTTCCCCTTGTTCTTTGCATGCCTATTTTCTTCTCATTTATGGGAGGAACTGCATCCGCAAATGGTAGCCTACCAGAAGTATGATTCTTGATCTCAACATAGAATGGAGGTGGGTGACTAGAGTCTTCAAGGGCAGGGTAATTTTGTTTGTGATACTATAGAAAAACTCGTTTTCAATGTAATCATCTATCATATATGAATGGAGAGAAAATGGAGAGAAATCGATCCATAAATCAAGAAAATATAAAAAGATATGGGATTCCGTCTCCTTTGAAGTCTGGGGGCTTATTCCTTCCTAGAAGCCTTCTAGAGATTCCCATAGAAATAGAATCATTGTGAGCCAGTGGGAACTCCCTATCAATCAATAGTCATGGATAGGATTCCCCATGAGGAGGGTTTTAATTTATTCTGTGTTTTGCTCTTTTTCTTTGCTTCCTCCTTTTATGGGGTAGCATCTATTGTAATCTTTAGCCTTGTCCCCCAAGAATTAGGAGCATTTTCCTGGCAATGACCTTATTCACATGGATTCAAATCGTCTCCTCTCTGTACTTTAGGAAGGAAGGAGACGTCTCCGTCGGATGGCCGACACGTGGCTTTCGGGAAAATTCGAATCCCACGTCCGAGCCAATATCCAATCAACAAGCCGAGCCAATAGGGGGTGTCGGCTCTGACGTGGGGCTCGGATTTTCCCAAGAGCCACGTGTCGATCATCCGACAGGGGCATCTCCCTCCTCCTGAAGTCCAGGGAGGAGACGATTCGGATCCTATTCACATGTAGACCCCACTTGCAGTTAAACTTTCTACCCATCAAATTTGTCTAGCAGTATTCTAACTCCATGAGATTAGTAACCGATGGATTACAGTTAAAGCTGGTTTTTAATCAGTTTGCTGCGCCCCAAAAGCAACTATTAGACTTATTATAATTTTAGAATTGGGAAATTTTAACGTAGTACCCAAATAGTTTGTGAAACATCACCTACCACCCACGTTTTTTAAAAACATCACCTACCACCCAAAATTCTCAAACGTTATCCCATTAACTGATGGAAGAGAGTTGAAATTTTGTCTAAACGTTTATACCCTTCTCATTTTAAACTAAGAAAATATCAATTGCCACCAAACTTCCTTGATCTTCTTTTCTATCATCTGTTTTATCAAACTTTTTTTTTTCTCTCAAATTTCTCAGATCTGAATTTCGTTGGAGAGTTTTTTTTAGAATTAGATACAGAAGAAATGCTTAGAGACGCACGAAAGAAAAAATAGAAGAAAAAAAAAACAAAAAAAATGAAGGAAGTGTTTTCAATATTCAAGGAGAGTTTTTTTTATGGGCATTAGAATCATTGGAGAGTTTCTCAAATTTCCATACCTTCTATTCTGAAGTGGTAGATTCCAAGCCCAACCCAATAGAGGTAGTTGTTTATGGGCGTAAGATCATAGACATTGAGGTACAACTGCGCAAGATTCTCTCCATTATTCTGCTCCTTCATAGACGCCAAACTCGACAAAAACGAGAGGAATATTTCTAGAATTCTCTCCATTATTCTCTCCAGAGGAATATTTCTAGAATTTCAACCTCTGCATCCCCCAAACGCTACCCAAAAACCCTAAAAACCAATGGCACAACAAATTAGCGTAAATTCGACTCTAAGATTTTTGAACTCAACGTGAAACCAAAGAAAAATCACACTTAAACAAAAACAAAAACCTTAGCAGAATCAAAACTATGAGTTAAAAAAATTACTCTTAAAATCAATCAATTTTATCAAAATTATCTTTTGGATTTCTTCCATTTTGTTCTGATTTTATGTTTTCTGGGTCAATTGGGTGATTGATTGCAGATGAATTACTTTTATCAATCAGGAAGAGCCAGAGAATGGTGGCAGTAGTGGTATCTGGAAATCAGATCCCTATGCATGGAGGTAGAGTAATCGGTGCGATGATTCATTGTAGTTATAGAAGATTTTTTTTTCTTTTTTGATAAGATGTTGCAGAGAAATAGAAAGGAAGAAGAAGATGATTTGGGAGTAGGGTTAAAAATAACTTACGACAAACTCAACTTTTCTCCTCACAATAAGGGTATTATTGTCAATCTAAAATTTGTTAACTGCTGACATCAACATCTAATGGCTCCGTCACAAGGATTTGGGTCTTTTTGATAAACGTTTGGGAATTTTGGATGGTAAGTGATATTTTTAAAAAAAATGAGTGGTAGGTGATGTTTCGTAAACTATTTGGGTACTACGTGAAAATTTCCTTTTTAGAACTTCATCTTAAACCTTAAGAATCTATATAGAAATTTAGAACACAATGCCGATGTAAAGTAAATCATAATTGTAAAGACATAACTATGTGTAGGAGATTGATTTCTACCGTTAATATTGAAGCTTTGATCACAGTCTTCCACAGCCCACAGATGTTCAACTTGCTTCTCAATGTTTATAGGTACAGTCGTACTAAGAGAAGAAAAGCAACTAGGACTATAAGGACTCATGATCTAATATATATAATACTGTCACAAACCCTAATCAGTCTCACACTGAATTAAAGTTTGTCTATCTCTTTATCTTGTGACAAACCAGACTGAATCGACCGGTCCAATGATATAAACTCCCACTACTAATGAACCTGGTAATTAATCAAGCCTAGTAAGATATTATCCAACAGTAACCACTCATCCAAAAGTTTGAAGGTTTAAACATGGAAAAGCACAGGATTGTGTGAATTAATTAATGTAGTGTTCTTGATATAACGGATCTAACTAAAATCTAATCAGCATACCCTTAAGATAGAATTTTGGATTGATTAAACTCGTTAACAATTGATTGCAAGTGCCTGCCGAAGTTCATACCCTCAACAAGTACTGTTGATATTAGGCACATATTACAATAGAAACAATGTACTTTTTACTCCAGGATCATATACCAAACACTTCAAAGAAACATGTGGATACAGAGCTACCAAGTCCTAAAAAACCACAAAACCCATGAATAGAAACTGTTCCATCCTTGCCAAACCGTCCAATTGACAAGATAGATCTCAAGTCCATTAAACGCTGCACCTAAAAGAAAACATTTGGTACCCAGTGACAAAGTTATAACTAAAGCACCCTTCTTAACTAGTGACTACCCTCAGGTATGCCTACTTGGTTGGGCGGTAGCGCCCTGGCCGAGTAGAGGTCTGGTGTTCAAGCCTTCTCTACTACATCTTCCCCCCAAACAAAAATTGAACAAAGAGTCTCCGAAGCTCAATCATTGGGATGCAGAAGCATAACATATGAACAGACTCAACGCAGATGGTGCAATGGCTTACTAAGAGTCGCCTGGCCTTGGAATCACTTTCATATTTTGGTGGATACTTTCTCTAGCATGGAACCTTTTCAGTCCATCTACTATCAAACAAGATGGATAGCTTATCTTTTTGGCTCATCTCTTAGCCAATAAAGCTCTCTCTTTCCACTACGGAACATTTTCAATCTGTAACTATTATTAAACTAGATAGACAGTTTTATCTTTTTGGCTCATCTCCTAGGCCCTAGTCTCAAGATAGACAGTTCTATCTTTTTTGTTCATCTCCTGTCCAATAAAGTTAGGACTACCAAGCTGAGGAAATGTTTCTGTCCCTCAGAAACTGTATTGCTGGTGATCATTTTTAATTAATAATATTTTCCTTTCATTAAAAAAAAAAAGAAAAAAAAAAAAGAAAAGAAATTCCTCTCCATGGCAAAATAATAGGCATTAGCCCTTCTTTTATCACTAGCAAAACCACAGCAAACAACACTACATATTATTAACCAACCCTAACCTGAAATATGCTGATGTTTCAACCATAAGGTAACCTGGAAGCACCAATCAATTAGGAATAACCAACAAATTTTTTATAAATCAAGCGAACAAAATTGGAGCAAATATATCAAGGAACACTATGGTGACAATAAATTGAGTTCAAAAAATAAACACCCACATACCAATATTGCTAAACTAGCTCATGCTTCAAATCAAATGCCAAATATCTACTAAATACTTATAAATTAAGGTTCAGTATCAATATTTCAGAAAGTGGTTCCGTAAATCCAATCCCACCAGTTATTCGACATTCAAACCAACATATCGTTTGTCTTTCATCTATAATCCCTGATCAAACAAACCATAAAGGCTTGTCAACCCCTGTACATCAAGGGCACTTTTATGCAATAAAATATTCATTCGTCCTGAAGAAAAAAGTATATGTAATGATTAAATACTAAATATTGTGTATGTGAAGAGAACAAGAAACGAAGAGGCCTAGGGAAGTGTTGTAGCATCAGTAGCAGCATCATCAAGCACGCCCGCCTGCCTGCCCCTTTTTTCATCCGCCGGCACTATTGCAATTCCTCCTCTACAATGGAGATAATGTGACTCGATTTGCAACAAACAAAAAAAAAAAAAAAAAAAAGAAGCTGAGGAATGGATAGGGAAAGGACCCCAAAATAGGCTCCCCTCCAAAACCCCAAGCCATAATAAAAGTATGAACAAGATAAAAGTACAGGTGGTCCACAATAAACCAAACTATACATCCCAATAACCTCAATTACTGGCTTATAATTCAAAAGGTAAGCTTTTCCTTTTACTTTTCCCTATTCTTTTTTCTTTTCTCTTTTTTTTTTTCCTTCCCCCCACCCTCTTTTCTTCCTGTTTTTGCCTCTTCAACCGTCACTCAGTCATTCCTTGTCAAAGAGCATAATGTGGAAAAAACCAAGGAAAGCCTTCCTCACCCCTCTTGATGGCTGTCAGCAACTTCATTTCATCAAAAAGAAAAAAAGAAAAAAAAAGACGGCCCCCTAGCATGACTCCCTTGCTAGAGCTCCTCAGCATCAATGACGATCGATCAAAACCTGCTTTTGACCATGTTTTGTCCTGTTCACTCCCCACCGGACATTGTTGATTGGTTACCCATATGATCTGCCTAGATTTGACTCTGTGTCAGCTTCTACAAGACTTCTTGTAAAATTGTGATTACGAGCTTCCCCTCTTCCAGCCAAACGCTGGATTCAACTTGCTAGCATATCATAACTAGATACCCCTGGGGATGGTGAACTTAACCTGTTATCAAACTAACTAGATGGAGGCAGTGGCCAATTCATCCAATCATTACGCTTCCTTATTTTGTCACCCTGCACCAGATCAAGGCAATGTAAAGCTTTCAAGTATCTAAAGAAATATATAGTTAATAAGGGCATACTATGGTTGTTCTCCAGCAAAAACAAGGGTACAATCCACGTGTATATATATATAGGCACCTCTATCATCTACATGATTGAAGAGACATGTATTAAATACTTCAAGGATGCTTACTCTAACGTGATTTAAGCACTTGATTCTACACCCCTACCACTCAATAAATTGCTCATGAAGTTACATGATGCTTCCCAAATGAAAGTTGCCTGGACAATTTATACTAGTATCAAGTTTATGTAGAAGAATACCTGTATTTCCACAACAGTTGAACTTCGAACTGCATCCAATATAAAAGAGATATTGTTTGTTAACAGCTTAACCTGCAAAAACATGAGCGTAAAGCAATTTCATCTCCACATCAATAAAATAATATCCCCAAAAAAAGGGATTTAAGAGAATTGCAAAATTGTGTATCATGCAGACTGGAAAGAACACATTTTCACTGTCCTCTAGATAATTGGATTAAAATTATATTTGACTTTGAGGTCAAGTTTATTCAAAACACTAGATATAACACTCAATTGAAGGGATATTAGCTAACAATAATGCAGGAGACTAACATTGCCCAGAAATCAAGTACAGAAGGCAAAAATTGACAAAGTTCCTACAACCAATACTGTTAATGGAAAAACATCCCTAACAAGTATGAGATATCCAAGTGCAATACAGCACAAAACAACCACGACAAAAACACAAAAAGCATAAAGCCATGGATTAAAGAAAAAAGTCCTATTGAAATTTTGAAACATAAAACCTAATAAATTTAGATAATACTATCATTTCCATCAAAACATGTGAAAGCATCAAAAGTGGATAAAAGAGCAACCTAGGCCACTGTTCATTCTTTATAATATACCTTTCACAGTGAATAACAGAAGAATAAACATTTTAGCATCAATATTGGAACATACATCATGACACACAAAAGTTAAAGGACCATTTAAGATTAACGTCAGAGGAAGCCTTGGGGTGACGGTAAGGTCGTCATACTGCAACCTGGTGGTCACGGGTTCAAAACACAGAACTAGTCTCCCCATGTTGTGGGGGTAAGGCTGCATAAATTTTGCCCCTCCCCAGACCCTGTAGTAGCGGAAGCCTCGTGCACTGAGACGCCCTTAAGATTAACGTCATAATATACTAATGTTCCACCCCACTAACTCGCAAACAAAATTTAGCAATTGTCTCTCCCAGATGGACTACGGTAAGCCTAAGAGTTATTCATTGTTTGTCTTGCATGGATTTATTTATATATTTTTTGGTAAACATCTTGCAGGGGTTATTGGATGGGGTAGGATGCTCGATTTTTTAGTACTTCTAGCCTTCATCAACAAGCATCATATTCTTTCAAAGAATTTCCCACTCTAATGGCATGAAACCAACCCCAAACTCAATGATACCATTCAGTCACAAGTCTATTTGGTTGAGTTAGGTTAAAGCTTATCAGGCTTTCTGCTTCCGGGCTTCAAGAATGCTTCTTCTAAGAGGCGAGGAAGCAGATCCAATGAAACTGGTTTCCAATCATTTTGCCTCCAGCACAAAAACCCAAGAAGCTGGAGGAGGTGCTCATGTTTATGGGCTTTTCAGACTGGAGTCCGCAAAGATTCCAAGCAGACGGATATGGTTGGTCCTGCCCCTAGTTAGTAAAGTAGCGTTTAATACGCGAATTATACGTGCCCCAATTTTTTTAACATATTTTTACAAACTATTGCATAGATTCTCAAAAAATCATTTTTTTTTATATTGAAACGTATTAAACATGTATTGCCGTATTCAACATAAAAATTCAGAAATAATGAAAACGTAATATCCCCCCCTCCTCTTTCCTAATATTTTTGTTTTTTCCCAAATCCCTAAAACCTCATCACTGACTGAACCCTTCCACGGCTTTGATATGTGTTTTATGTTAATAAGATAATGAATTTATGTGAATTTCATGGAATGCAAGTTTTGTTTGTATATAAATTTGTATTTACATGTTATTATTCTATTTGTTGAATGATGTAGACATCTATTGCATAGTGAATATGTGTACGTATATTCAGTAAAAAGGTTGTCGTATTAAACACGTATATATTAATGTTGTACGTGTTTTTTTTTAACTGGATTTTCAATCCCCATATTGAAATCTGATTGCGTTTGATACACGTACGCATCCGTACTCGTATATTTGCCGTTCCCGAACTTACTATGGTCCTACCTCCTTGCCTCCTAGAAGCTGGCCTATGGACACCCATAAACCCAATAAGCAATCCCCAACATGCACTTCGAAAACCAATAAAGCATGGGGAGAAAAAAAAGGGGGGCAATAAATAAACAGAATTTTAATATAAAAATTGAGTAAAATACCTAAATTAAACCTACATTTCAAGCAAGAAAAATAAATGCCTTAAAACTTCCCTTACAGAGTTCAAGACCAGTTCATTATATTAAAATCTGGCAACCTATATGCATTGTTTAAAAAAACTTTTATAATATAATTGTTGGTAGGATCAAATTAAAAATCAAAACCAACGGAAGCAAATAAATTTTGAGAATCAAAACAAGAGATTATCTAGGCACACTCTTGGTTTTTACTGATGCTTCAGGTTTACTATAATAAGATTTATGGAACTTTTAGAATTGGAAGAAAAAAAAAATAGCATTCGAAAGTAGAAAATATCCCCCACAATTGAAAATCTGATTTTTATTCTTGAACTGGAAAGTTGACTTCTTATCCCTTTAGAATTTGAATTTTAGACTATTTTTATTGGGCTCAAATGGGAAGTCTTGCTTATTTATGAATATAGAAGCATTTTTTAAATGATATTAAACATAATAAGTGCTGCCTAATAAATGTTATTCCTGTGTCTTATTTCCTTAGCTATTTTGACTTGTAAGTTCGAAACCAAGCTCTGAGTGTCAAAGCAGGCAAGTTTTGATTGAAACCTGTGAATTTCATAAGGTGGTCTGGTTCAAGTGCCTGTCGAAACCAGGTTTCAATCGATACCTGGTCGAAACCCTGAACTTTTTGGTACCGAGCTTATAACTTGTCTCAGTACCTGTCGAGAGCAAGCAAGAATTAAATACGTTTAACAATTTTTTGGAGAGTGGGATCTCTACAATGCAATGTCAGAAATGTCCACAGAATGTCAGCCCACACACATAATCGTGTTGGACATGGTTGGCAGCATGGTTCGAAGAACCAGTCAAAACCTCTCTGGTTTCGACCTACGTAACTAGGTTTTGACCCTTTCCGAGACGAGATGGAGGGTTGAAATGGAAAAGTTCATGGTTTCGGTCAAAACTTGGTCCAACTCGACCAGGTTTCGACCAAAACCTATTTTCGACATTGGTTTGGTCTATAAAAAGCTAGGTTTCAATCGACAGGTTTCAACTCTAAGCTAAAAACAAGAAATAGAAGCAACACTTATTAGGCTAGACACAGGAACAACAAACAGTATTTATTTATGACTAATATCATTTAAGTAAATGTTTCTTTATATTTCATTTACTTAAGATATTATTCATAAACAAGCAAACACCCCTTCCCCCCCCAAAAAAAAAAAAATTTGAATCCAATAAAAAAAATTTAAAATTCAAATTCCAAAAGGATAAAAAGTCAACCTTCCGGTTCAAGAACAAAAATCGTATTTTTTGGTGTGGGGGCGATTTTCAACTTCCAAATACTAGACTTTTTTTCAAATATAAAAATTCTATAAATCTTATTATAATAAAGCATCACCAAAAACCAAGAGTGCACCAAAATAATCTCTTGCTTTGATGCCCAAACACTTATCTACATTCAGATTACTTTAAACAACATTCGCATACTCCGAACAATGTTTGACCAGAGTGTAATTCCTTCATTATAACTCGGATTCAAGCAATCTCACATTTGTTAGAAAACTGATTATGCTAGCTTTGCAACAAATTTGAGATTGCTTGAATCCAAGCTATATTAAAGGAGTTACGCTCTGGTCAAATCTTACTAGAAGTACGCGAATATTAGTTATAAATATGTGTTGTCTATTAACTCTAGACACAATATCAGGTCTCAACGTACACTAGCAAACTTGGGTTACATCATATATTATCATTTTGGATGTTTTTATTTAAACTAATGTCGGAATGTGTAAAATGGTTAGAATAGGCTACATAAAAAATAAATAATAAAAAAAAAACACAGATCAAGAAAAGCACTTTTGGGTTTCGAAACCAAGCTTCGAGATGTCCTGGGAAAAATACTAAGTTTCAACCAAGTTTCAGTCGAAACTCGAGAATCTCGGTTTCAAGGTTGGTCGAAACCGCCACCTTGAACCTTGGTTGGCAGGTCATCTTTAAAAATACTAGTACTACATCTCTAAAGTATCAATTCCCACGAGAAAGGCAAGCAATCCATGCAAGTGGTTGTAACCTTCCGTCATTTAACTCCCATAATCAGTTTAAGAGGTTAAAAAAACCCAGCAAAATGTAAGTACTTATTAGAGCTTATACCCAGAGACATAAGCATCTCATGCATAAAGAGGAACAAGAATCCATCCATACAAGTGATAAAAGTTTAACAGTGATAAAAAGGTTGCTGAATATCTCTGTTATATGTATTATAGATGTGTACCATATCTCTTCATTAGTCTAGGTTGACTTTCTTATTTACAAACCAGGATATTCAACTTACATTGACACCATTATTAGACTACAATTCATTCAAAGACAAACATAATAAAAACCTAATAAAGATAAATAGTTAAAACCAATTAAAGAGTAAGGGGAAAAAAAAGTTCTCTTCCTCTCTAGATACATGAAAGACAGCCAAAAAAAAATACTGAAAGGGAAGAGGGGGTATTAAAAGAAAGCATGAGACTAAAGATACAATAAGCATCATCCTGATGAATATTTGAGAAATTTAGATATCATGGCAAGACAAGACAAAATTCTGATCAGAAAATGAATGTAATATTAATTAATAATTAAAGGTTCCATATATAGATAAAATAAATTTGGAGTAATCACTCTGCCAGCATATGGGCCAAAGCTTGGGCTAGTTGAATAAATGCATAACCACAAGGGCAGGGACCTCCAAGGGCACTAAAGCTAGGCAAATGATGAAACAATGGTTTTAACTAGACGGGGGTACAGCCACCCGTGCCGGGGGGGGCCTCTCTCTAGATACATGAAAGACAGCCAAAAAAAAACTACTGAAAAAGGAAGAGGTATCAAAAGAAAGCATGAGACTAAAGAAACAATAAGCAGCATCCTGATGAATATTTGAGAAATTTAGATATCATGGCAAGCAAAGAAAAAAGATTTTGGTCAAGAAAAAACTGCAATATTAACTAATAATTAAATTATTAAAAGTTCCATATATAAATAAAAGAGATTTGGTCTTATCATTATCCCAGCATATGGGCCAAGCTTGGGCTAGTTGGTATAAATGCATAACCATAAGAGCAGGGACCTACAAGCACAGTAAAGCTAAGCACATGAAAAAACAAGGCAAGGCCTGGCCTAACATCAGGCATTTGAATAAAGGCAACAATTTTTTAATAAAAAGAGAATTTTCTTCTAAGAAACACTTTTCTAATAAGAAAATCGGGGAGAAGATATGGAAGGAGAGAAGATATAGAAAGACTACAACTCCAGCTCAGTAAAATGTAGTTATAGAGGTTCAAATAAGTTGTCATAACTCATGACCCACAAGAACAACCTAATTGCATAGGTATAGAATCCAAACAAAAAATAGCATAGCAAGCTCGTCTTACAGTAAAAGGTTGACCTTGGCCTCTGTAAAAATTAAAACCCAAGATCCCAGCAATCGAGAATTCAAGGAAAGGGGGGAGAGGGAGAGAAATCGTAATACTATAGTTATCCTCTACCCTCATCACCTATTATTTATAAAAATAGAAAACCCAGAATTTGGTAGATCTAAGAGACTACAATTTAGAGTCCTAGTTACACAATAAATAAAGGAAGTAAAAGACATTAAAACAGAAAAGGAAACTAATTGTAATCTAGCATTCCTAATCCTAAATCAGCTGCTTCGACACAGTCTACGATTAATTCATTGTCGACTAACACACCCCCCTCAAGCTGGAGACAATGCATAAATATCCTCGAAACCCAGCTTGGAACAGTCGTGAAGAAATATGGTCTTGAACAGCACCCAAGGATTAAAATCTTAAGTCTCGAAGTCGTCTCGACCTTGAGTCAGACCAAGATTTCTCGGCAAGAACATGCTGAAAGACCGCGAGGGCCAGAAATGAGTGTTTCGAGCCTTAAATGACCATTTTAAGGCTTGATACTCCAGTGAAACACTATTTTAACTTATATAAACACATTTAAACCATAAAATTAAAAAAACTAGTCACATATTGTGGCTGTTAGGGTTTATAATCATGTTTGGCAGTATCGGTCTAAAGTTTAGATGTAAACTTAGGGTAATATTGACTATTCTACATAATGTTACGCTAGTAGAAGCTCAAAGAAGACCAAATGAGCCAGTAAAATTATATTTTAGGAGAAAAATAAACATAATAGCACTTAATTAGTTAATTGTCATAGTCAAAAAACTCAAAGTAGTCATGTAGACCATACAATCATAATTCATACATTATGTCGAGACTAGTCAAGTAGTCAAGAATTAATCGAAAATGTGGAGAAATGGTTGAAAATGTTGAGACCAATCAAGACTGCTCAAGAACTGGTCAAGAATTTCGAGATCTCATCTCGTACCCAATCTCGTCTCGACCAAGTCCAGAAGTTCGAGAAATTCAAGATCTCGTCGAGATCTCGTCAAGATATTAATCTATGACAGTGCCTTGGTAAACATGTAACCAAGTTGAGACTCAGATTTAACAAATGGAGTTGAGATAATACATCGCATAACAACATCTCAAACAAAGTGACAGTCGACTTCAATATGCTTGGTACGCTCCTTGAAGATAGGGTTACTAGCAATGTGAATGGCAGCCTAATTATCATAGTACATAAGAATAAGCTGTGAAATTAAAAAGCCTAGTTCTTCAAGAATATTCTTAACCCACATTACCTCAGCAGTAGTATGAGTCATAGCACGATATTCTGCTTCAACACTTGACTTAGTGACAGTCGTCTGCTTCTTGCTGTGCCAATTAATAAGATTTCCTCCAAGAATGATGCAATAACCAGTAGTAAATCGAACCATCAACAGCACCAGCCCAACCAACATCAAAAATAACCACACAGATCAATAATGTGACGTGAGCGATAGAGCAATCCTTTACCTGGAATCCCTTTTAGATACCATAATAGACGATAAGTGGCGTCCCAATGAACTCGTTTTGGAGTTTGCATGAACTGACTGAAGACTCCAACAGAATAGGATATTAAGCCGAGTAATAGTCAGGTAGATGAGCTTGCCAATAAGCCGATGATACTGATGAATATCACTAAAATCAGCATCATCACGAGTAGCAAATTTGAGGTGAAGATTTATACGAACATCAATGGGTTTGCAGCCTAGCATACCAGTTTCAGTGAGCAAATCAAGAACATATTTACACTAAAAAAAACTAATACCTTGGGAGCTACGAACCACTTCAATCCCGAGGAAATACTGAAGAGCCCCCAAATCTTTCATCTAAAAATGCTAATGTAGATAAGATTTCGTTTCATCAATATGCATGTTAAGTCATCTCCAAAAATAATAACATCGTCCACATATACCACAAGAATAACCACCTTAGAATTGTGGCAGCGTACAAAAACTGAGTGATCTAAATAGCAGGGTTTGAAGTCATAAGAAACCACAACTTTGGTAAATTTATCAAACCAAGCACGAGAAGACTACTTTTGGCCACATATGGCTTTGTGAAGTTTACACACTCTGTGGGCAGCAATCTTTCCTTGAGCAACATTAATGCGGATAGAATTTAAGGAATACACCAAACTTCTGGGGATAGGGAAAGGGATAATAAAGGAAAGGTGAATGGGAAGGGGTGTACCGAGAGATAAATAAGGAGGGAAATCGAGGGAAACGAGAGGGAGGGGAAAAGGGATTGCACTAACAGAAAAAAGGGATTAGGGGTATCGTGAACATTCTTTTTCTTCTATCAATCAAAGAAAAAGGGGAGGGAAAGAGGGAAGGGATAGTTGATAGAGAGTTATATAGAGATCTTAAAAAGGGAATCAAACAGAGGGGAGGGAACCGTAGAAGGGGGAGGGGGAGGGAACCGTAGAAGTAAAAGGGGAAGGGGGAGAGAACCGTAGAAGGGGAAGGGGAATCGAGAAAGAGAGAGGGGGAAGTGAACTTACGTAGGAGAGAGGGAACTGAGAGCTGAGAGGAAGGAAGAGCCGTGAGAGCCTTATTTAGTTTTTCTTTAATCAATTCATCATTCTGATTTTCATTAATAAAAAGGGCCTTTATATAGGCTTACAATCCTAATCATAAACTAACTCAAAAAGGATAAACAAATAAAAACTCCTAACTAACTCGAAACTCCTAAGCCTAAATCGTGGATCCTTTCCACACCTCTTCTTTCTTTTTTTCTTTTTTTTTTTTTGAGAAATAAATAAAAGAAAGGATTAAGTCAAATATAATATTAAAATCTTAACTAATCTAATTAAACTTTCCAAAATAAAGATTACAAATATATCCCAGTTAATATTAAAATAAAGAAAATTACAATCCAAGTCTTGTGGATCCCGTGTTGCATCAACTCTTGCCCGCTTAAAAAAATTCGTTTTCGATTTTTGTAGAGGCAAAAGAAATAATCTCATGGGAGATACATCCAGTGATAGTCCGTAACAAAATTCTGGTAACGGCCGAGTGGTAGGGATGTAGTCGGTAAGTCGAGGGGTCCGTCCTTCAAAGAATGACGATGGAATCACATACTCTGTTTTCGCATCATCATGAACGAGATCAGGTGCTCCAATGAGATCCTTCTCAATTTCATGGTGGGTTGCTTCAATCAATTTCCAAACGTCTTCAATATCAACCTTGGAGAACTCAACTGTTGGTTGTGGAATATTTTCAAGTTCACTAGTAACATGTCTTTCCGTGATGGCTTGGTCATTGTGACTAATGGCTTGAGGGTTAATAGTTTAGGCAACATGGTCCGCACTCCTAGTGGTCCATGCTACAAGGCAGCCCTAAGTAATTCACGATCTGCTTAAAGAGTTTTTAAGATTTCCTCATTTTGTTGAAGCCATTGAGACAACCTTTCAAGAAGATCTGACATCTCTTCCTAACTTAGGCTCTGATACCAAATAATGCAAACGGAATGGAAAGTATAGATAGAAAAAGGGATAATAAAAGGAAGGTGAATGGGAATGGGAAGGGGTGTACCATGAGATACATAAGGATGGAAATCAAGGGAAACGAGAGGGAGGGGAAGAGGGATTGCAGTAACAGAAAAGAGGGATTAGGGGTATCGCGAACATTCTTTTACTTTTATCAATCAAAGAATAAGGGGAGGGAAAGAGGGAAGGAATAGTTGATAGAGAGTTATATAGGGATCTTAAAAGGGAATCAAACAAAGGCCAGGGAACCGTAGTAGGGGCAAGGGGGAGGGAACCGTAGAAGTAGAAGGAGGAAGGAGGAGAGAACCGTAGAAGGGGGAAGGGGGAGAGAACCGTAGAAGGGAGAAGGGTAATCGAGAAAGAGAGAGGGGGAAGTGAACTTACATGGGAGAGAGGGAACCGAGAGCTAAGAAGAAGGGGGAGCCATGAGAGCCTTCTTTTGTTTTTTCTTTAATCAATTCATCATTCTAATTTTCATTAATAAAAAGGGCCTTTATATAGGCTTACAATCCTAATAATAAACTAACTCAAAAAGGATAAATAAAACAAAAACTCCAAACTCACTGGAAACTCCTAAGCATAAATCGTGGACCCTTTCCATGCCTCTTTTTAAAATTTAAAAAAAAAAAAAAAAAAAAAAAAGTTAACTCAAATATAATATTAAAATCCTAACTAATCAAATTAAACTTGCCAAAATAAAGATTACAAATATATCCCAATTAAAATTAAAATAAAGAAAAATTACAATCCAAGTCTTGTGGATCCCGTACTGCATTAAACATCCCCAAAGGTTGCTCTATATACACTTCCTCATGTATATCACCATATAGAAAAGTGTTTTTGATATCCAATTGAAATAAAAGCCAGTCAAGATTGACTACAAGAGATATAAGCAGGCAGACAAAATTGAAAAGCGTCACAGGAGAAAAGGTCTCAAAATAATCCACCCCATAAGTCTGAGTAAGACCTTTGGCAACTAAGCATGCCTTTAGGTGTTCCACAGAACCATCAAGGTGATATTTGACAGTAAATATCCATCTGCAACGAACCACCTCCTTATCCACAATCAATCAACAATGAACCAAGTCTGCCGGGACAGAAGGGCATCCATCTCCACATCCATAGCCATTTTCCACTCAGGACGAGATAAGACCTCAGAGTATAAGATAGGGGAATGTCAGTATGTGCCAAAGCAGAAGCAAAGGTGGGGTAAAGGGAGATGTGAGGTAGTCATATACTGAGTAATAGGATATGGTACCTGTGATGGCAATGTGCAAAAACATTTACCTTCGCGAAGTGCAATTTGGAAGATCCTCAAACAAGGAGGCCGATGATGAGGGAGTAGAGTCCAGTGGGAAGGCGGTGCAGGATGTAGACGGCGACGATATACTTGTAACAAAACTGAAGCCGGTGGAGGAAGTGGTGGGTATGCTCATCCGAGAACTGAACCAGAGCCAAAATCGGTGTACCCAGATCAAGAACCGGAAAATATAGTGTTCTCAAAAAATGTAACATCAGCACTGACGATCTCCCACTTGGTAAGAGGATCATAACACTTGTACCCTTTTTGAGTGCGAGAATAGCCTATGAAAACACACTTTACCCTGTGGAGATAACTTATTAACACCAGGCTGAAGGTCATGGACAAAACAAGTGCCCCCATAGGTACGAGGAAGTAAAGTGAATAAAGGAAATGATGGAATACCAAGTGAGATAGGGGACTGATCCTGAAGGACGGAGGAGGGCATGCGATTGATCAAGTAACACACGGTTAACGAGGCATGTGCATATGAAAAATGAGTGAATGTGCAACCTCAAGTGACGGTTTTTACATTCAATTACCCCATTTTGGCTGAGGGGTGTATGAACAACTAGTGAATAATCCTATGAGAAGCACAAAACTGAGAAATAGCAAATTAGGTATACTCAAGTACATTATCAAACCGAAAAGTTTGAATACTAATACCAAATTGTTCTTGAATTCTAAGTAAAACTGTTTGAAAGGAAGAACTCAAAACAATCCTTTAACGAATATAACCAAATGGTACGAGAAAAATGATCCAAAAAAATAACAAAATAATAAAAACCAGCAGGACTCTAGACTTTAATGGGACCCCAGTTACCAGAATGGACCAACGAAAATAGAGCAAGACTTTGGATACATCACGAGGTGGGTATGAAGTGCAATGGTGTTTTCCCAATTGGCAGGTTTCGCACTCGAAAATAGTAGTAGACATGCACCTAAGAACCATGATCCATAACTTGGAGAGTGACAAATGACCCAAGCAAACATGCCATTGTAAAGGAGAAACACCTATAGTTGTAGCAAGTGCAATGGCGGAAGATGGAATATGGTCCAAATGGTACAGCATATCCCTCTCACGTCCCCCCCCACCAATTGTCTCCTTTGCCCGAAGATCCTAAAAAACACTAGTAGGGGAAAAGGTGACAGAACAGTTAAGGGTTTTAGCCAAAGAACTGACAGAGAGTAAGTTTAAAGGCAAATAGGGAACATGTAGGATAAACAACAGAGATAAGTGGGTTAGAGATACATCACCCTTCCCAACCCCCTGAGTTGTTGATCCATCAGCAAGATTAACATTAGTGGATTGGTCAATCAAGTTAAAGGTCAAAAACATTGAAACCTTACCTATCATCTGTGAAGAACCACCTGAGTCAATTATCCAATTGTTATTGGTGGAGGATATATCCAAAGAAAAGTGTGTTTCAAGCAAATATGTGGACGTAGTTAAGCTATGTATTATAATGTAGTGACTAGTGTGAAAACCGTAGGGGCCAAGGTAGTGAATTCCCAATCAAAATGAGGTTACATCAAGGATCAGCTTTAAGCCCTTATCTGTTTGCCCTCATTATGGATAATTTAACTAGAGACATCCAAAATGAAGTTCCTTGATGCATGCTTTCTACGATGATATTGTTTTAGTGAATGAGACAGAAGCAGGGATTAACGCCAAGATGGAGCTATGAAGATCAACATTGGAATCAAAGGATTTTTAGATAAATAGAATGAAGACGGAGTATATGGTGTGCATGGTTCCAGGTTTCGGACGAGATATCTCTGTTTCGAGCCTGGCCAAGACGAAACCCAGGCTCGAATCCAAAAAGTATCAAGTTTCGGTCAAACCCAACCTGGGTTCAACCATGTTTCGACTGAAACCATGGTTTCAGTTAAAAAAATGCATCAACTGAAGGTATAAAAATGTTTTGTTACTTTTGTCTCGTCAAGTTCATTAGGTTTCGACCTAGACTCATCATTTTTTTTCATATTTTTCCTTGATCTCTAAAGTTTCTTCCCAAGATTTGTTAGGCCAGACAGGAACAATATTTATCAGGCAGTACTTATTTATGACTAATATCATTTAAACTTAAATAAGCAAATACCTCCCCCCCAATTCAAATCCAATAAAAATAGTCTAAAATTCAAATTCCAGAAGGATAAAAAGTTGGCCCTCCAATTCAAGAACAAAAATCATATTTTTGGGTGCAGGGGCGATTTTCAAATTCCAAATGCTAAGCTTTTTTCAAATATAAAAATTTATAAATCTTATTATAATAAAACATCACTAAAAACCAAGAGCGTGCCAAAATAATCTTACTTTGATGCCCAAAAAATAATTTACATTCAGACGACTTTAAACAGCATTTGCATACTCTGAACAAGGTTTGACCGGAGTGTAACTGCTTCATTATAACTCGGATTCAAGCAATCTCGGATTTGTTGGAAAGCTGATTATGCTAGCATTGCAATGAATTCAAGATTGCTTGAATCCAAACTATATTAAAGGTGTTATGCTCCGATCAAATTCGTTAGAAGTACGCAAATGTTAGTCATAAATATGTGTTGCCTACTTAACTCTAGACACAATCCCAAGTCTCAGCATACACTAGCAAACTTGGGTCCACACCACATATTATCATTTTGAATGTTTTTGTTTAAACTAATGTGAGAATATGTGTAAATTGGTTAAAATGGGCTACAGAAAAAAAACTCAGATCAAGAAAAACAATTTTGGGTCTTGAAACCAAACTTCGAGATGTCCAGGGAAAAATACTAGGTTTTGACCAAGTTTCAGTTAAAACGCGAGATGTCTCGTTTTTGAGGTTGGCCGAAACCTGCCTAGAAACCGGCACCTCGAACCTTGATGGTGTGTAACATTAGTCACACAATGACGGATAATGAGGTGGAGAAAATTCTTGAAAAAAAGATACAACAAAGTGATCACTTTAGGTATCTAGGTTCAATCATAAATAAAGAAGGTGATATAGAGGATGATGTTTCATAGAAGATTAAAATAGAATGGATGAAGTGGAGAGGTGCATCTGGAGTGCTATGTGATCAACGTATTCCTTTAAAACTTAAAGGAAAATTTTATAGGACAGTTATTAAACCTGTTATGATGTATGGTGCGGAATGTTGGGTAATTAAGAAGTATCATATAAATAAATTTAATGTAGCTGAGATGAGGATGTTGAGAAGGATGTGTGGCAAAACTAAGAAGGATAAGATAAGAAATAATCGTATTAGAGCTGATTTGGGAGTAGCAGCGCCGCCGCCGATACATGATAAACTATGAGAAAGCCGTTTGAGATGGTATGGTCAAGTTCAATGGAGACCATTAGATGCTTTAGCACGGAGGAGTGATTTGATTCAGATTGAAGGATCTAAAAGCGCTAGGGCAGACCTAAGATGACTCTAGGGAAAGTGGTGAAGAAAATCTTGTATAACTTAGGCCTTGTTTCAAGTATGACATCGAACAGAGCTGATTGGGGGACAAGAATCCATGTAGCCGACCCCATTTAGTTGGGATAAGACTTTGTTGTTATATCAGTGGAGGATGCATGTAAGGCAGTAGTACCTGAATGAGCCAATGTAGCAGCAGAAGTGGAAGAAAAACCCTAAACATCAAGTTGATTGAGGCGAGTGAGCATGGTATGGAAGTCGTCTTTAGAAACAAGAACAAACAAGGAGGTCTAATCGGCAGATTTAGGTGCAATAGGTGTATAACTGTCAGATTGAGTTGTACCTACAATTGGAGAAAAAGAAGCGGAACCCTACTAGGGAGGCTTACCATGCAATACCCAACAACGATCAATAGTATGATTTGGTTTACCACAATGTAAGCAAAGTCTATCCCAACCATGGCCACCACAACCACAACCAGCATCAGCCAGTAAGGCTGAGTTGTCTACACAAAGGTGCTCTGTGATTTAGAAAAGTTGGGATTGACAATGCATTGAACTCAACAGAAGGTCTCATTCAATGTAGGAACTTTATCACTAGCCAGAAGTTGGCTTTTAACCAGTTGCAATTCAGAACTGAGACCAGAGAGGAATGTGGCAACCTGAAACTCTACACGTTGACCCTTCAGAGTAGTAAGGTATGTGGTGATTGGTGAGAGGTTGATGAATATTTAATTCCTCCTAGATACCGTTGAGAGTGCTGTAAAATTCTGCGACTGATTAGTCACCTTGTTTGCAAGTAAACAGGCGAACATATAAATCATAAACATGAGAGGTTAGTATCTTGAGAGAAGATCTCCTATAGGTCATTCCAAACACCCTTGGCAGTAGTGTGGATTATGACATCGGCAGCAATAGCAGGCTCCATGCTATTAAATAACAAGACCATAAACGTCGCATCATCACGGATCCATGTAGCATAAGTGGTAGCTTTATCATCAGGTAGATCATCTTTCAAATATGCAAAAAAAAAAAAATCACAGGCAGTAAGACTGGCAATTTGCTTCCAGAGAAGGTAATTTAAAGATCCAGTTAATTTGATAGAAGTAATCTGGATGTGGACAGAGTCCACAGTAGTCTTCGACTCACTCATGATGGAGCAAGATAAAAGGGTGCTGATGTGAGAAAAAGACAATCCAACAGAAAATAATATTGATCAACCAAAAAACAAAACCTAAGGTACTGCTGTAGGCAGAAAAGGAACCAGCAGTGTTTGGTCCAGAAAAGAAATTTGACCAGACACAACAAAACTAACCAAATCTGAACAGAAGCAGATTAAGCAAAAAAAAAAAAAAAACAAAACAAAAACAAAAACAAACCGGGCAGAACACAATAAGGGCAGTATCGATCTCAAGAAGAAGACCACATCTGAGTGTTTAACCAAAACTCGATCTGGAAGAAAAATAAAAATTGAAACACTTACCCCTGTTCTGCCGCAAGAAGGTGGACTGGACTGCAAAACAAGTTCCCTTAAACCATGCATAAGACAGCAGTACCAACAAGAAGAAGATCTTCCCTTGGGAAGAAGAAAACTAGAAGATGCTTTAAAAGACTATCAAACTAAGCAGTAACACTTGTACGATATTGGATCAATGGGGCTCTGATACCATGTAATAATTTAAACCCAAGAGAAACCAGCAATCGAGACTTCAAGGAAAGGGGGGAGAGAGATATCGTAATTCTATAGTTGTCTTGCCCTATCACCTATTATTTATAGAAATAGAAACCCAGAATTTGGTAGATCTAGGACTCTACAATTTAGAGTCCTAGTTACACAATAAATAAAGGAAGTAAAGAAATTAAAACAGAAAAGGAAACTAATTGTAGTCTAGCACTCTTAATCCTAATCCAGCTGCTACGATTAATTCATTGTACGCTAACAGCCTCCCTTTCCAATCATGTATCGCCTAATGATCTGAGAAAACCTCCATACACACACACATACCCAAAAAAAAAAAAAAAAAAAAAAAGTGGCTGACGTTGTCTTCTTTTGAAATAACATATTATCCATAAAGAATCCCAAGGCAGATGGTTGACTAATATCCAAGAAGCTCCAAGAAGGAAAACAGGGGATGTCGCCTCTTCGCTTTAAGTCACTCCCACCCTCATCATAATTTCCATGATTTGGCTAAAACTCTGTATGTCTGTCACTTTTATACAAAATGTGATAGAATAGAACTAGATTCTATGGCTATAGCCTTGGATCCCAACTAAAAACCATTATTCAATATACTCGTATAATATTTCTAAACAGACAAGGTGGTACACGGGTGCGTCCAGATGAGAGAGGACTTCCCCACACATCTCAATGGTAAAAATTCAACCCGAAAGGAGCAGATAAAGTGGTTCATATTATAAACATGTCATTTTATATTTTTATATGTATTTCCTCCACCTGGTATTTTTATAAATTTTGAAACTTCAGTTTGAATTTTGAATGCTTTCTCCTCACATTTGGGCTGAAATGTTACCCCAATGTGATGGGTGTAGAATTCCTCTATCACATGCACGCACCCATGTATTTGTTCATGAAGTGTTATATTTAAACAGGAATAGTGAATTGTAGAAGGACCCTTAATATAATACAAGATGGGGAGAAGATTTCAGGACTAGAGATCATTCCCACAACATCAGCTAATTTCGCTGTGCAAGGCTGATTGGGCATTTGAGTAGATAAGCAAGTCCCTGGATTTGACACATGCCCAAATTTAGTTGGCCATCTCAAAAGTATGGCCCACCATGAATTGGACTTCTTTTGTTTCTTAGAAGGTCCAAATATTCTAACTTCGTTCACAAAGCAAAACCACAAAAAATAAATAAATGAACTCTGTTTGCCTTCCCCATGCAGCAAACATGAGGAAGAGACCAACCCAGCTGTTTAGTTTATTATATGTTGGAACCGTTTATCCCATTATAGTTCAATCCAAGTCCAAACCCAATTCTCTTAGGTACAATAGCAACAATACAAAAGCCC
This sequence comes from Protea cynaroides, assembly GCA_028583415.1. Taxonomy (NCBI): domain Eukaryota; kingdom Viridiplantae; phylum Streptophyta; class Magnoliopsida; order Proteales; family Proteaceae; genus Protea; species Protea cynaroides. The sequence goes on from CM053272.1 coordinate 53,000,881, forward strand.
CAAGTTAGTCAGGTTGGGTTCCCACTGATGAGAGAGAGGGGTAAGTTAAGTAGAACATCATAGTTATACCATACAGGTTAACAACAAGAAAAGGGAACAACAAACATAGATAAGGATCTTAAATTCACAACAAAAAAAGAATCTTGAAGAGATAACACAAAGAATCTTCACACAAAAACACAGAACCATCCTCATAAACAGTTCAGACAACCAACAGTAAAAAAAATTCAAATGGAAGTCAACTGAGCCTTATCCCACGACCCAGTGTCACTTAATCATAGTCATATTCCACCAACCACTTTGTCCAGGCACAAGTTCTCCGACCTAGGCATTTATTCATGACTTAAACCAGTCAATTCGGGCCTCTCCCTGCCCTACTGATGCCTTTGACTTTACACACTTTACTGGTGTATTCAATGGTCTTCATTATACATCACTGAAGCACCATCTTTGTTCTTAACCTTTTTTCCCCATCTAGTCATCAAATGGTGCTGACCCGCTTCTGGTGATCTTTGTATTCTACCCTTCCCAGTTCCCACCCCTGCCATTGATCAATCTCACATCAGCATCTCAACCACACCCACTTTATACTGGTGTAGCTTTTTCATTGCTCAACATTCTGTTTGATAATAATTATCAAAAAAAATAATAATAATAATTTTCTGTTTGATAAAGCATGGTTAGACTTATAAACATCTCTAAAAACTTTTACTGCCCATTATAATTGTCTGTCCCAATCAAATTGCACTTTGAATGTACCACTCTTCATTACATCCACCATACTCTAATTTTGAGGGTAACAACTTCTTCAATCTCCTTTGTTATGAATAAATTAAGAAGCCAAAAATTAAACAGAAACGCAGCATACCTTCCTAGAAAATCTCTAATTCTGAGGGTAACAACTTCAACGCAGCATACCTTCCTAGAAAATCTCTAATTCTGAGGGTAACAACTTCTTCAATCTCCTTTGTTATGAATAAATTAAGAAGCCAAAAGTTAAATGGAAACACAGCATACCTTCCTAGAAAATCCTGCACCTCTCCCTCCCACTCTTGAAGGGAAACAAGGTGGAGTACTTAAAAGAACCAAAAAAAACGCTTGTGCTGACACCGGAAGCCACTAAGGTACCTATTTTCATGGCACAGCTGCCTAGATCATAGAGGGCTCAAGATGCATTCACATTGGCAAACTTTCTACTGAACTAGTAAACAAGAAAAATGGAACATTCATATAATCTTCATTATTAACAAATAACAAATGAAGGTTCAAAATTAAGGAGTGGAAACATAATTGCAGAATGTTGAATGCAGTATCAAAGCTGGTAAAGTTTCATCCCCTTGAAGTGAAACTACATTCTGTAACCTCATTGAAAACATGTTGAAATGGTGAAAAAAAAGAGGAAAATAAATTGATAATACTGAAATTGAATTGGACCTCAATGTATTAGGTAGAAGAAAGATAACAAAGAGCCATGGGGAACAAGGAAACAAATGCATAGAGAAGGGAAGCAAATCCTCTACAGCTGTTTTCAGCAATTAATATGTAACAGAAAATAAAACCCAAAAATTAGATTGCGCTGCATGGTTGACCAATGCATGCATCGAGGGCAACTAGATGAGACGGATATGGCTGGGAATCTTTGCAGTATTTTATTTTATTAGGGATATTCTTGTAATCTCTTATATTGAGGAAATTTAAAAAAGGCAGGAGTTTTAGAAATATTTTCCTAGCTTATTTTCTATTTCCAGTTTAAGACTTTAAGTAGGAAATTAAGATTTTATCTTCTTTCCTATTAGATTAGGATCTTGCTTGGATATTACTAAGTCTTAGATTAGGATTCTATTTTTCTTTTTCATTAAATATGGGCATGTATCTCACCAAATGGGACAGATTGAAGATAATGAAAAGTTGACTTTAGATGAAATGGTGCTTGCTTTGTCAAGCAGACTGCGGCTGTGGTTCCCTCTCTTCTTCTTCCTCTCTCTTCCGTTCGCCTCTGCAAGCCAGAAACACCCTGCCCTTGGCTGGTTTCTCCCCTTCTTCTTCCCTCTTTTCTTTTTGCCCTATTGCTGCTTCTTTATTTTTTGTAACCTTCCTTCGCTGGTTTACTCTGCCAAGGGCAATACCAGCAGGACCATTGGATCTTCATCGATCCCTTCCATCCCTGAGTCTTTCTTTTTATTGTGGGGTCACCCTACCACTGGGCAATTTCACCTAATAAGCCCAGGTTGAACCCTGCGGAACTTGCGAGTGCCAAATCAAAACTCAAACCTGGTTAAGAGTTCTTTCACCAGGTCTGATTTCAGCAACTTACCTCCACCTTAAAGCTGGATTGTTGGGATAGAAATCTGTTGGAGTCAACAATAGGTCTGGTGTCTGTGATCCTTCTTCTAGATTATTAGCTTGAAAGACCTTGGTTTGGGGGAGATCTAACACTGGAGTATTTCTGGTTGCCATGGACTGCTAGAAGTCGTGAGGTTGAAGAAAACCTCTTCCCCCACCCACTTATTACCTAATTAACTATAGATTTCCTCTTTTACCCCTCCCTTTGACCTTTATTCATGGTTTATCCTATTTTGAAGCTACTACCCTCCACCTTTTATTGTAGTCCCTATTACATCCCAGATTTTATTTCTTACGCATAAAGCCTTGCACCTTTCCTGAAATTACAGAATTGCCACTCACTCTTGTAGGCTTGAGTTATTTACTGTTTCTGCCACTGTTATTGTTATTTGAACATTCTATTGTTTGGGTGGACCCACTAGTGGACCAGTTTGGGTTTTTAAACCCCGGGTCCCAATCTTTGACCCTCACTATCTGATCCAAGTTAGAATCATATCAACTCCAACCTGAGCTTCAATTGGATCCAGATATAACTATCCTTCAGTAAAATCAAGGTAAAATGCCATAATAGGTTCTAAATTGACAACCCCTAAGTTATAACACTCAGATTAATTTAAAGGAGAGAGGTTCTCTGGTCTGCTGACCAAACAACCCACTTCGTGGTCTGGTGGAATCCACCGACTGAAATGAATAACGCCCTTTTACAAAGTTCCGATTTTAACCCCTTCCCTCCCAATCGTCAGATTTTTCTGATCTCCGGACCAGAAAAACCCTCCCCTAATTTAAAAATCCAACACTAATTATTATGCATATATGTTTCTAATGAAGATGGCCTCCAAAGAAAATGTGATATATAATATAACAGTTTATATGATAACAAATACAATAACAATAATATATGACTGATGGTCAGCAAAGGGAACTATATCCCATGCTGGAAGAGCAGATGGTGTTCAGATAAGCCTCAAGAAATGCAATTTCAAAAATTGTAAGACATAAGTCAGAAGCAGGGAGGCAAATGTATTCAGACTATCTGGCCTCCCAAGATTCTGTGAGATCATGGGCTCCATAGCTAAGCAGGTATCTGAACAACTTGAGAACAAATCAGTATGTAAACCTACTAGAAAGTTCTTAACAAAGCTATCATTTTGAAAGATAAGAAAAACAGTATAATCTGAGTTTCAGCAAGCTCAGGCTCCCTGACAGTTAACTCTAATTTTAGGTTATTCTGAATTTGGAAACGCCTGACCCACCAAAAAAAAAAAAAAGGAATCTAGGTAAAAGGCATGCATTCCTACCAATCGTCTCTATTGCTGCAGTCGAAGACTCTATTTATAATGTCTGTTGAACTGCTAGAAAGGAATGAGATTCAACAGTAGAGAAAACAAAATTTTGGAATTTGACGCTAGAAGCTAGATTGTCTCTAAAACAGAGTGTTTTTGGAAGATAGAATGAATCCCCAAATAAGGGAAAATGTTCTTTGAACAGCAGAGTGCTACACCAGCACCCATCTGATGTAGTATTGTTCAAAGATCTCGCAAGATCAAGAACCGATTTGGTTGAGCTGTTAAAGATTTGTTAGTCAAGCTGTCCCAATTCAGTACCAAGTTTAGTAGATTGTCAATATAATGACAGTAGGATTTTATTTCCTTTGTCATTTTAGTTTACATCATTATTACCTTCCTAGCTAGTAGTTTCCATGTTAGTTTATTCCCATGTTAAGGCTCAAGTTGGAATCCTATTTAAATAATGTTAGTCATAGGCCAAAGTAAGTTGAAGAACAATAAAGCAATTTTGCTCTTGGATATGACAAGACTATTGTCTCCACGTTTTGCGTGAGATACCCCAAGCCTGAGATCGGCCTCCCTTCTCCCTCTCTTGTTTTCTTTAAGCTACTGTTACCATTAATTGCTAGAAGTTACCAGACCCTTGGGATCCTACCTGCAACCATTATCGAGTCACCATATCATTATTGGGTTTGCATTAGATTGGTGTCAGAGCTATGGCCAGCGGTAATACAATGAACCCTCCCTCTACCCTACAAGTTATTGAAGCATTGAGACAAACTACTAAAAGATTGACTGCACTGGAAACTTGCATGGACACTTCTCTATGACCACACATGGAGTTTTATGCATAGTTACATGGCAAATTAGATTCCTTTGAACAAGCCTTAAAAGCGAAAAGGGATATGAAGCAGTCATCAAAACCTGAGATCAAGGACAACAAATCAACTTTAACTAACTCGACAAAGGAAGGGTCAGTTTCTACACCGATTGTAGAAGAATCAATGACTAAAGGCGAAGACCACATCCTTTGCAAGGTGGAAGATATTCTATTTCCACAGTCTACTATTGAAGATTGTGCTGAGGTGGTTACAACTATCAATGACGAGGTCAAAGAGGACTAGACCGAGATGGTGGCCAGACAATGTCGTGGTTAAGGAAGACTTCACAAGTGTTTCACATGATATTGTGTCCATTACCTATGATATTCTTGATGTTGATTGTGAAGTTGGAAACATTGAATTCTTGATCCCGTTAAAGTACTTTGAAGAGGGAGCTCCCAAGGTTGCAGATTTCCTTCCTAATTTTCGTATGCAACATTGAAACCTTAAATTCTCATTCGAAGATGAAAACTAACCCCGCCGTGTTGATTCTAAACTGATTCAAAACTCATGGTCGAGTTTTTTTAAGCAGGGGCGAGTTGATACAGTTTTGTTCAAAGATCTCGCAAGATTAAATCAAGATCAACATCGATTTGGTCAAGCTGTCCCAATTCAATATCAAATTTAGTAGATTGTCATAATAATAATGGAGACATCTCTATTTTCCCCCGGGGGACCTTTAGAATTACCACTGCTTAACTTTCAATTCGCCTCAGGGCTTAGTTAATCCATGATTTTTGTTTCATCTTTCGTTTCCTTTTCGTTTGTTTCGAGAAAGATATCGATCAATTATAAGGTTTTATTTCCTTTTGTCATTTCAGTTTCCATTATTATTACCTTCCAAGCTAGTAGTTTCCTTGTTAGTTTAGTCCCATGTTAAGGCTCAGGTTAAAATCCTATTTAAATAATGTAAGGCATAGGCCAAAGTAAGTTTAAGAAGAATAAAACTGAGTTGCTCTTGGATATGACAAGACTATTGTCTCCACATTTTGGGTGAGATACCCCTGGCCTGAGATCGGCCTCCCTTCTCCCTCTCTTGTTTTCTTTACGCTATTGTTACTATTAATTGTTGGAAGTTACCACACCATTGGGATCTTACCTGCAACCATTATCGATTTACCATACCGTTATTGGGTTTGCATAACCATCTCTTTGTCATTTTCGTCTTACACTCTCTCTCTCTCTCTCTCTCTCTCTCTCTCTCTCTCTCTCTCTCTCTCTCTCTCTCTCACAACTGCCCCCTACTGAATGATCCACCATCACCCCCCACAGCCATTGGGCGGAGGCAACAATGCCATTCAAAGAACTCTCACCCATAAGATTACGAGAATAGAGAAGGAACTGAATTTTAGCACCTGGAAAGCGTCAAGCTCAATGAATTACAGAGTCGGGTACTTCCTCCATCTGAAGGGATTGCAGAACTCTTTTTTTACTATGACAACGATAATGATAGTATAGGGAAAAATAATTAGGGGATGGTTTTCATGCACTATCACATGAAACCATCCGACCATTCGTTTTATAGAGGATAAAATGGTGTTAAAGATGAATTTATGACATCTGACGTTTCATGTAGGAGTATGCACATGCACAGTTGTACATGAAACTTTTTGCCTATTAATTAAAAAGAAAAATAACAAACTTCAACCAAATCAATTTTTTTATGTTATCACCAAGTTATAACACCTATGTTTTTCTTTAACCCCTTTTTTCCCATTTTTTGTTGGGGAGAATAATTAAGTGGTCTCGGCAGTTATAAAGTTCCCAGCAACATCACAGATTTCAGATAATCATATAAACATGTAATTTTTGGTATCTTAAATTAATGCTACTTAATGTTTAAAATTAATTGATTTTCTTAAATACTGGGTGAAGGAAGTGAACGGGAGGCTAAAACTTATAGAAAGTTCAAAAGAAAACGGCTCATTCTTTCAGCACATTTGTATTAGACATATCATCATTCATCATTATAAATTCACAAAAACCATAAATTCCATTATGTTGAAGCCTAGATACTCCCACAAATAAGGAAACACATCAAATAAAACCATACAAATGAAAAACAAGTGGAATAAATTCAGAAACATTCATCTTAAAAGGGGGGAAGTGTTTGCATGAAAATATGAAAAAATAACACCACCACATAAAATAAAAAATAAAAATAAATTAAAAAGAAAAAAAGTTCCTTTACAATACAAGTATTTTCTTTCCAATCTTAGTGCACAAATAATGAAGTATGCTTGTATTATGATGTGGAAAGAATTTCCAAAATTTAGAGATGCAAAGAACTTCAAAGAATTAACTCAAAGGAGTAAACACAAGAACTGAGAAATCTTAGTGATTTAGGCAAAATTCTTATAACTGTCTACGCCAAATAGAGAAAAGAACAACCAGAAAAAGGAAACCCACCCTACCTACCCTGACCCCCGGCAAAAAAAGAAAAAAGGGTTCTTGCAAGAGGAAAATCTTGAAATCTCATGAAAATAAGCTGTAAGAGGAAATACCACTAAAACAAATCCATGCCTCAACAAACACATTTACACACCAATAATTCAATTGACCAAACTCCCAGCAAAACACCTTTAAACTAAAATTAATATAGATATTAATTCAGAAGTGCTTGCTAGACGTGGTACCATACCCTCCTTTATTTAAAACCCAATGAACTAAAAGGCACAAAAATAAATTCCCAACTAAAATATATTTTGCTACAAATAAGACATATAGGAACTTCTAAACTTTTCATTGTACTAAGCACAGTTCAATTTGCATCCAGGATTTTAATTATTTATCGGATTGTTTCTTCTAGAGGGATGAGATATTTCGTGCTGAATAAATATGGCAGGCCTCAGCATCCATCACTTAAAATTGACTGCATCATGCAGTCCAACAATTTGATTTCACCACCACATCGAAGAATCACTAGACCACTTAGAATATTTGAGAAAGTAGATAACAACAAAAGATAGGTAGACTTCCTTGTGTTATCAAAAGAAAAATATTTTTAGCAAGTAGAGAGTCAAAACTTTCAACCTTTTGGAAACATGCAAACGAAGCAAAGACCACCGTCTAGCAACTTTGCCACTAAATTGGCAGAATAACATACTAGGGTAAGGAAAATCTAACAGAAACCAGAAAAAATAATTATAAGATCCTTCTACACAATACAGTATGTATTCATTGAACATCATGTCTCTATTACTTCAATATATCACTCAGATTTATACAAAAATTCACCATAGCTTCATTGCTAAATAGAATCCCATTTCCATAGACATGCAATTAAGAACTATTGAGATGTCTCAAAATAAATGATTAAAATAATGCAAATAATCAGATTGAATTTACGTAATGAACTCAATTACAATGCCAAATATATATAAAAAAGAATTAAAACTCATTAAGCCTTAATTAAGCTGTTGTGTGCCTCCAGAATTGAATCCATGTGTGAGCATGAACAACGAAGCCAGAGCATTCTTGCAAGCCTAATCATCAGAAGCAAAACGAAGAAAAGAAAATGGTCAATTATGCCCAAACAACTCACTCGGTTGAAGCTGGCAATTAAAGAAACAGGAACCCAGCCTTGTTCATCCATATTCTGTCGCAAGAAAATGTCTTTACATAAGTTCTCGGAACTGCAACAGTAAGAAAGTTGGTGCACTGTATGCTCAGTACTCAAAAAGCTACAAAACACACATGGAGGGGAAAAAACATTTGATAAACGAGACCACCATCTAAAATTGATCAAGCACTACGAATACCTGAAATAGTATTCTATCTGTTTCACTAGCATATCACGCAACTGAGGATCTGGTGCAGGGAAATATATTGCAGGAGGTGGCGCATGAGCAATAAATGGCACACCCCTGAGGGAATCCGGATGCGGTGCAGGAACATAATATACTGGAGATGTCATATCTGAATGACACCAAAATATTAGAGCCAAATCACACCACAGAGAAACATAGAAGAACATTAGAAAAACAACTTACCAGGGAAACCCATTGGATTCCCAAATGGCCGAACTGGCGGGGGACTAATAAATGGGGTAGAACTAGGTGGTGGAGGTCTTACAAAGGCCGCCCTTGGAACAACTCTCTGCTGCTGCATGTGGACATCTCTACCGTTAAAACTCCGATGAGGATTCCACTCATAGTTCCCACGATCTTGGTCTCGCCTGCCTCCAAAGTTGTTGTTATGGTAAGGACCATCCCCACGCGGATGGGGGCCACCATTGCCCCTCCTAAATGAACTACGCTGCTGAGGATGATCGCTCCCTGAGTGGGATTGTGATCCAAACCCTCCCCTGGGTCCAGTTTCCCAATTACTACTGCTCTTGTGTGGGGGATCTCTTGGGGAAGAATCCGGGATCACCGGTGCTGGTTTACTGGAGTTGTTCTGTGGCATTTCTACTTGTCGTGGTGGGGGTGGTGGTGGCATCTGAGTGAAGCCACCGTTAGCAGAACCACCCCCATTACCGCCACGTTTCATTGACTTCTGACGGGAAAATGCTTGGTTTGGCATCGAATTAGGGTTTGCATTATCAGTAGATTGATTTTGTGGGGAAGATGCAATCACAGGTCCCTAGAGCAAAAAGAGAAAGATGAAAGACACATTCATGAAGACATAAATAACAATGACGAACGAAAATCAATAAAGAAAACAGTAATAAATATAAAATCTATAGAAATTCACAGAATCAAACCTGACCTAAAGCAAACAGAAATACATTCATGTAGACATAAACAACAATGTGGAAGAAAAATAAAGAAAACAAAACTGTGATAAATATAAAATCTATCAGAAATTCAGAGAATCAAACCTGAGAGATGGTAGTAGATCCATCTGCGAGAGCCTTCAAGGAATCAGACGACGATTTTGGCGAAGCCCTCGTGGACTCCGAGAGAGCAGGCCAAGAAACAGCTCCCATAACAGGCCCAATCTCCACGACTCCGTTGGAAGGCTTACTCCAAGCAGGTTTCTTCGTCATAACAGCATTGCTGTTATTATTGCTATTGATATATGAGTTATCTGATTGAGCCTCCACACCAGAATTATCATTATCAAGCGTGGTTTGCTCGGATGTAGCCATAGCCGAAAGCGATGAAGACAAAGGAGGAGAAGAAATCGAAGAAGACAAATGAGGAGAAGAAACCGAAGAAGACAAAGGAGAAGAAGAAGCGTGTACAGCTTCCGATTCACCTCCTCGAACAACATGCGCCCATCGCGATGATAAATTACTCCGACGATATTGGGAACTATTCAGTCCCTCACCAGACAAACCAGAAGGGGAGTGATTACTGGAAACAGAATCAGCCGCAGCCATGTAAATAAAAGAAAGGATTGTATTTTCTTCCCAAATTGACGATTGAACAACAAAATTAAGTAAAGAAAATAAAAAAAAAATTAAAATAGACAAAATTTGGATATGGAGAGAGGAAGTCGAGATTGAAAACGAAAGGGTTTAGGTTTCTCTCAACAACAATGCATGGTAATTGTCGTACGGATCTCTGATGATCAGATCGCGACCGAACAAGCGAGCGATCGATCTCTCTATCTCTCCCTCCTTCTCCCAACCTGAGCTCTCTTCCTATTTCTTCCACCCCTTCACAGCTCTCAGATGACTCCTTTCGTCGTTCTCTGCGCCTGCGCTCTCTTCCTATTTATATTCTCCCACAGCTCTCAGAGACTCTCTTTTGTCGCCAGTTTTTGTTATTGAGAAGCTAATTTCCTCTTGAAAAACCCTTTGCCTCTCCTTCCTTCTACAGCTCTGTGGGGACTCCTTTTGTCGCCATGTTTTGTTATTCCTTTTCCTTTTCTCCATGGGTTACCCTTGCCTTTTCTTACTTTTAGAGCCGTCCCTGGTTTTTTTTGTAGTTACTATTTTACCCCCAACTATAACAGTCCCACTCCACAAACCTGGGATTTGGACATCGGATTGTGTAAGGAGTGAGGAAGTCTCTCTCGCTCTCTCTCTCATTATTATAATTGTCATTAGGGTTCACGCAATCTTAGGGATTCTGTTGAAAACCTAATCTAAAAATAAAAACTTTTATTGGTAGCCTTCACTACACACGATTTTTACCTGTGAGAGAAGATTAGGTCTTTCCTGGTTATGAAGAGATTAACATAAAAAGTCATACAAAAACAATATGAGGGATCTACTACACACTACATACTATGGTGTATAATGACATTTTACATTTTTACCAAAAAAAAATAAAAAAATAATAATAATGACATTTTACACTTCCCCTCCCCCCTTCTTTTGTCCATAGGATTTCATCACTGTCCATGGGGTGCGAGATTCATTGGATCTGGACGAGGTTACACCTATTGTGCAGACACTTCCCCCCTTTGCCATTCACTTCTACAACGAAAATTTTGTCTTCAAGCAATTGGGTTTGTGTCGAGGGGAGCAATTCCTCCAACTCCAAAAAAGGAAAACTAGCTCTTCCCAAGGAGGTAGATCTACTATTTACCCAAAAAAAAAAAAAAAGGAGGTAGATCTACTAGAGTAGTGAAGCGATTCGATAGCAAGAAAAATTATGGGTTCATCACCTTGAACGACAACAACTAAGATCTTTTTTTCCATGAGGTTTGATGGATGGTCTAAGATCTCTTCATCCATCAGGTCCAATGAATACCACCAGAGTAAGTAATTCTTGCTTTGGATGTAAGCCTTGCACTTGTAAACAGGGATGTAAACGGATCAAATTCGAATACATTACTATTCGAATTTGAATCCGTTTACCGATTATTCTATTTGAATCGGATCCAAAATGCACCGGATTTATAAAATAAAAATTTAAATTCAAATTTGGTTTTTAACCGCATATCCAATTAAAATCCGATTCGAAATCCATACCATTCCAAAATTTATAATAAGATTTGAATCCTTGTACACCATATCATCACATTTTCTTCCATTCCCATCTGCACTCCATTTGCAGTCGGCAATCAGTAGCTACATGCAGAAGAGGATCATTATACCTCAGTTTCTCCTTTGTCCAAGGGGGTAAGATGAAACATTGAAAACTCTAAGAAAACAGTAAGACTTAAACCTATATTCTACATTGTCATAGATATTTTAACGGAGCAGATTATATCTGATAAATCCAAATTCACTTTCGAATCTGACCCCATTTATCCGAATAATCCGATTGTTCGAATTCGGATTCCCCCAAGTGGATACGAATTCGAATCAGATCTAGATTTTCGACTATTCATTTACATCCGTAGTTGTAGATAGCTAACGGAGGGGACCTCAACTCAAACTTTTTATCTTTTGCAAAGAAACCTAGTTAATTGCTAAGTTTCTGGGTTAGTGAACATTTTGGTGTTGGCATGTGTGGTCCCAGCCCTTACCCAAAAAAAAAAAAAAATTCTGTTTTTGCTGCAAAGACATTTTTCTTGTTTTCGATATTTCTGAACATATAAATGTTTTTTTTTTTTTTTGGTAAATAGAACTTAACATATAAATGTTGTATGGTAAAACCAAAAAAATAAAAAAAAATAAAAACTTGTATGGTAAACGCATAACCAGAAGTATTTCTTCTGTATGGATCAAAATTACGAAAAATACCACTATTCTTAACATTACAATCAACACAAATGCCATTACAACTGGCCACATGGGAGAATTGAGGCATTTGTCTTAAATTATTGTTAAGCTAACTACACTGCCCACATGGCAAATTCTTAAAATTCAATAATTATAAAAATATCATCTTTAAATAATATTTATTTTTCTCGTACATATAAATTCTAAGTACTCCGTCAATGCTATATAAATAACAATGCTATAGAAAATAAGTTTTGATGGATTTGAGCCACCATCTCTTGGGGAATCCCCCTCTTTGAACTAATGACTCACATACAAGAAAACAAATGAGAGCAATTTTGAACTGAATAAACATAGAGATATGCATAAAATCTTGTTAAAGCATCACCTATGAGCACTGCATTTATTCGAAGAGACTCCAATTGAAAGTTTGAAACATGAGAAGAAAAGATAGATAGAGTGAGAGGGAGAGAGAAGCGGTTTGATTAAAAGAAAGAAAGAAAAGTAGCACAAAACAACAAGGTCCAATCCTCCCTGAACTGATTTTATAGAGAAATTCTTACATCTCGATCTAATTTATGTTTACCCCAAAAAAAAATCATAAGGGAGAACTGAGGTTATAGGGGAAAATAACTCCACATAATGCTCTGTTTTTTTTTATATAAAATTTTACATGTAATATTTTATATGTAAAAAAAAATTTCAATGTTTATTTTTTGTAGGTAAAAGAAAGATGAAGTTCCTTTTTCATCCCCCTTAGAGATCACTATATTTTACCTCTTAAAAATAAACATTGAAATTTTTTTTAAATATAAAATATAAAATATTACACATAAAATTTTACTTTACATCAAAACAAACAGGGCTAAGGGAAAACATAAGCCAACGATCACAGAAATGGAAAAAACCAAAATCAGAAATGAACTTCAGAGTAGCTTTAATGGCAATGAAGAAACCCTAGCCCTAGCCTGATGAAGAAGATAATACATATAATGTAGAGTGAGAGTCGCCACAGGTCGTCGCTAGTAGTCGCTGCCCTTGCAGTTGCTCCTATACGATGGTGAGAGTGAGAATGAAGGTGAGAGTTAGGGTGAAAGAAATGAGTTTTATCGGGCCAGATTTCAAGTTGGTTTTTTTTTTTTTTTTTTTTTTTTTTTGAAAACAACTTAGAGTTGTTTCTCTAAACACCATCTTGGTTGTTTTTTATCCGGTTCATGCCAATAGAACAGAAAAATAGACCCGGTTTACCATGCAGGAATATGTCCTTTTCTATTCAAAAAACACAGAAAAAAAAAATAAAAAACAGTTTTTTTTTGAAGGTTACCAAATAGATCGTGAGTTACCAAAATAAATGTGGAAGACAAAGGAGAGAAATAGCTAACTAATTTTGCAATAAGATGTTACCATTCTCCGTTCCAATAATCACAGCTGATACACTTCTCCTCCCCTATTATATATACACACTTACACATGTCACACAGAACATCTTAATTTCAATGAAAATGATAACCACTTTTTTTGCATAGTAAATTAGTAATGTATTGTTCAAGATAGGGGATGAACTCCCAATGAAAAGCTTCCTCTTAGTAATATTTTTTCAAATGAAATATCATAGAATTGGATCTATGCTAAACATAAAACTAGTCAATAAATGAAAAACATTAACCCGTTGATTAGAACCTTAGATGGGTGGTTTATGTTTATGATGAGCCATAACCACAAGATTCAAATGTAATTAATCTATGGACTTTTATCTTCCTTCTTTTGCTCTTTTTTCCCCCTTTTCTTTATTATGTAACTATTGCTTACAAACACCATTACATCATATCTAAGACTTACTGTAATTAAATAAGAAGATTAGAGTCTAATATGTACATTTTATGTTTGACATTAAGGCCCTGTTTGTTTGATTGTAAAATATTTCATGCAAAATGAAATTTTATATGAAAATTTCCTTACCTTATCAATGCATTTCTTTACATTTTCATTATAATAAACAAACAACAGAAATTTTTTTTTACAATCATTGATATTGGAAACCACACAATCGTCCTTGGAAGTTGGATGACCTATAAGATAAAGGAGAAGTAGGCAGGAAATGTTGGGTTTTAAACCCAAGAGTGACTCCAATGCCTAAGTCAATATTCTAAATGCAAACAACCATAGAACTAGGACTAGTAAGATGATTGAGTTCTGAGAGGGTTATGGGGACCCAAAGTAATTCGTATATCAAAGGGGATAAAAAGTGAAATGTTTGAAACTGTGGGGTCTGCCCCCCATTTATGGAGTAAAGCGCGAGCTGAATAAGGCAAGTATGGATTCGCCCCATTTTTGGTAAAATTTGGTCGTCTATTTGAGGCAAGATTCACTGAACTCTACAAGGTAAAATCTTATGAGTTCAACATAGTAAGATTTGTCGAGTTATATATGGTAATGCTGGGTTCTTGCCTTCTGGGAATACGCAGGACATTGGAGTCATCCCTTCTGTAACATGCAGGCCGACAACTAGAGCCCACTATTGTGTAGTTGGTCGTCCCTTAAGATGTTGCCACGTGGCTGTCTGTGATAGGTTGATAGACCCATATCCGAATGTGAGTTTGGTCTCAAACCTCTTTGAGCAACTCCTGGTTGGCTCGCAGTCCTGCTGAGTTGGATGCTTCATTGAAGTGAAAGACTCAGTATCATGGATGCCGGATTTCCATTGGTATGATGGCTTCAATGCCAAAGGCCTGCATAAAAGGTGTTTCACCGGTTGCAATCCAACTTATAGTTCGACATCCCCAAACTATGCTAGGCAGTTTGTCTGCCCATCTGTCCTTTAAGTTGTCCATTCTTCTGTTTAGCCCATGCAAAATTGTTCAGTTTGTTATCTCGGTTTGTCCGTTGGACTGAGGGTAGCCAATTAAGGTTTTCTGATTGTTAGTGCGGAGTACCTCGTAGAAATTTTGAAAGGCCGAGTTGTCAAATTAGTTCCCGTTGTCCGTCACCAACACCCGAGGTACTTCGTACCTATATACTACAGAGAGTTTAAAGAATTCTCTTATTTGCTCTCTGGGATTTGAGCAACTACATCAACTTCGATCCATTTAGTGAAGTAGTCGATGGCGACTATAAGTAACTTTTTCTTCTACCGAATCAGTTGAAAGGGATTGAGTATGTTAATTCCCCACATGACAAAGGGCATGGGGCTCGGCATTGGTTGGAGTGGTGCAGCAAGTAGATGCAATACGGGGGGCATACATTTGGCTTTTTATTTTGCACCGTTTAACATACTCAATACCCGTGCTTCTGCATTTTTGGCCAGTAGTATCCTTGGCACAATATCTTTTGTGCTAGAGCTAATCCTCCAAGATGGTTTCTGCAGATGCCTTCATGAACGTCTTGCATTGTGTCATTGGCTTCAGATGAAAGGAGGCATTTCATGTAAGACCCATAGTCCATTAACCCGGTCTAACCGTATCATGCTAGGTCTTCCCATTATAACCGACTCAAGCGAACTAACCGGATAGAGGAACCACAAAACCAGGTATTAAAACCAGTCCCTCATAGGTTATCCGATCAGACAACTTAAGTTGTCCGGTCTGTGGATTGGACGACCGGTCAATCGATCGCTCAAGCCCATAATCTATCTTCGAGTTTAGGAAAGTTTTTTAATTTGAGGAGACCACTCTCCAAGTTGAGAGGGAACTCTATATGGAAGGTTTCCCTCTATATAGAGGACTTCTCTTTACTTCCTCTCACTCTTTTGATCATTTTTCAAACCCTAGAGTGGAGAGAAAGAGAGGTGAAGGAGAAGAAGACTTGGAGAGGAAGGAAGCTTAAAAGAGAAGAAGGTGCTCTGTAGAGAGGGATTGTGCCGTTGATTTTCAACCTACCACGTCAAGGATCCACGGTAAGTACCTTGCCTCTATAGAAGGTTAGACTATGTTAGGATTGGAAATCACACTGTGTTGGATTGGATCCAATACCATGGCTTTGATCTTGAAATCTTCAATATAAATCATTAACAATTATAGTTGTTATAATGAATGACTAAAACTAATGAATGATAGCCATAAAATGACCCTAGGATGGATCCCATTGAAGATCGAAGAATCGATTCAGAGGGAAGACAGACAGCCTAAAGGTTGTTCGGTCCCTGTTGACTGGTCAGCTAGATGCCATATCGGACAAGCGATCGGTCACTCTCGGGAAGTCTGATAGGGTTTTCCCGGATGGCTCATCAATCGGCCAATACAAGATCGGTGACTCGACCGGACAATGTCCGAAAGGCTTAAATTGGAAACCAGACAATGAAACAAAGTACAAAAACCTAATAGAATGAAACCCTAATTAAGGTTTACTAATTGTTTAGGTTTTCAACTAGTCCAAGATAGTATCTAAGGCTTGGAAGAGGAACAACATCAATCACAGGTGACGGAACAAGACCTAAATTAATTGGTTAATAACAAGCTACCCCTTTGTTTTATGTTAATATGATTAATTGCCATGATCTATGTGTTGACTGTGCATATAACATGTCATCCAATAATTGTCATTCATGTTCATGCATATTTTTATATTATTCTTATTCTGTTATGATGATGATGATAGGGATAGACAAGTGTTTGTGTGTAGTCAGTGTGTTGAATGGGGAGAGGTTGTAGCATCAAATCATTCACCACACTGACATCGTCGTATCACCGTTACCTTAGTAGACTTAGTACATCATAGGGTATCAGGGGGTGATTACGATGTGTGGCTGTAGCTCTGCCAGCGGACCTTAGCTTTATCTCTGTGGATGTATTAAAGGATGCTGGGGTAAGGCCTTGGATACATCTTATTGACATCTAGGACTGGTTAGTCACAAATAGAGTTTGCAAGCCTTCGTTAATAGGGGCGTACGTACTGGTATGGGTTAGAGTATCAGGGGAAGTGCTAACAATGTGTGATCCGTTAAACTCTAGCTCTATCTTTATTCTGTAGTGGGTGATGTGGGGCGATAGCGGTGTGTGATTTGTTGGGCGTGCTCACACTCTCGTGTATGGAGGTGTGGTGACCGTCTATCCTTACCATAGCATATTGCAAACTTAAACCAGACGAAAGATATGAATTGATATCATGGATATATTTATTGTATTGTTTTGTTTATTCATTGAACTAAGTTGTGAGCTTACCCCACGGTACCATTTTCTTTTTTAATTTCTGATGATGCAGGTGTTACTGTCGAAGATTATGTCAATGCACCATCTTATGGACATGTGGCTACTATGGATGTGCATGCGATGGAAGACGAGCATGACTCATCATGCGAGTGTTTCTAATGTGTTTACTCTTAGGTTTATTTTCATATTTTGAGTTATGGAGTTGTAATGAATTATTTAAACTATGTTTTGGTTAACATTGGATAACTGGTTTATTTATTTATTATTATTAGATATTCAGTTCATTATTAATAAAGTTTCCGTTAATATTTATTATCTGTGATTGCGATGTGGATATGTATGGTTTAATTGTTGGTATGATCCTATGTGAACCTGGCTTGAACTGTTGTTTTGTATGACGGTTCGTTCACACTTCTAGTTCGTCCAGAATTAGGGTGTGACAACTTGGTATCAGAGCTCTCGGGCTCTGCCAATCAAACCTGAATACATTCACATGTGTCTATGAACTGAGTTAGGATAAACCTGAAAGCTTTAATACGAATACACCATAAGCACATTGTTGGTTGAGACAAAAACTTAAAACAAGACAATAATACACATAATGAAAGGTGAAACTACATCTATAGACAGAAAGTAAAATAAAATGTACCCATCAAGAAACAGGGCACGGTCCACAATCCGGACGGTTACCTTGAAAATATAAATCAAAAAGAATAATATTGTCCTAAAACAAGAGAAATAAAAATCTATCCCTGTGCTGGAGGAGGAGGTGGTGACTCATGATCTCTATCATAATCCTCCGCATATGTCATCTAGAACCAAGCTACCTACTCCTGAGTGGTACTGAGACTCGTAGCAAGATCCATCACCCACTGATCTGTCGCTCTCTGGACCTCCAGGATCTCTCTTACCCATTGCTTCATCGTATGTTGGGACTCCCAAATCTCCAGAAGGAGTAACATCATCGAATCTAGCAGAGGTCAAGAAGGACCGGCCTCTGATGTATGCCGCAGTGTAGGAGGGGGGGATGTCATCTACATCCATGAACATACGGTCGTCATCTCCACCACCCTCTGCTATTGTTGCCTCGAATGCTGCTGTTGTTGCTGCCTCATCTATTGCTGTTGCCGCTCTTACTCGACCAAGAGGACGATTTAGTGCATTTAATTTCTCATCACAGATCTCCACCTCATGCATAGCCATATTGGTAATGGCGTCCTAGTCAAGGTCTGCCATGATCGTCTCCTTGTACATCCTCTCACCCTCCATGTTTACGTAAAGGCGATTGAGAATGGTGGTGATCATACGACCATAGTGTCGGGGCGTCGTGGCTCGGTGTATGGTGCGTATGATGATATAGGGCAAGCAGACAGGTTGCTTTGTGCAAATGCAATAAAGAACATACTAAGTCAGTTGGGATACCTCATTGTAATAGTCATTCTGAGGTATGATGTTATGCTGGATAATGCGGTAATACACATAAGGAAGGTGACGCATTTTGACCGCCTTCAACTCCAAAGGCCTTCCTGCATGATCTAGTTCCTCACCTCAAACGTGGGTCCTCAATCATAAATTTGCACTCCTTGGGTGCGCAGTAAACTAGCTCGCCAAAATTTGAGATGTTCAGGAGACCTGCTAGCTGGTGGGTGTCAAAGGAAATCTGCACACCCTTCACCTAGCTGGTGATCCTTAGCTCTTTGCTTCTCTCAAAGTCCTTTAGATCACCCTCCAACTGTAAGTTGTAGTAAAACTGCTTAACCAGGTCAGGACGAGTTGACCCATGGTATTGGGTCATAGGAAGCCAACCCATGGTGTCGAATGTTGCCTCTATGTCAAACCTGGCTAAGTCTGACAGTTTCACGAATCACCTCACCTTTACCTTCTTGTTTTGGAACCATGGGTATTATCCTTTGGCTTCAGCTGAGCGAAATCGCAGTGCGTCGAATGGCCTAGGATTCTTGGTGCGAGGCATGATGAATATGCAATAATCAATAAATTAAATTTTATTAGTCAAAATTTTAGTCAAAATTTTAGAAATTTCGACAGCATAACGACGTAAAATGGTCTAAAGCCTCACTTTCGCCCAATTACATGAATAGGAGGACTTACATAAGTCACAAACCATCCTGCAATGATCATCTAATAGGGAATTCCAATAAATTTTAAGAATTTTCAAGGAAATCGAAAATTTGGGCAAAACCCCAATTTCTAGGGTAAAAACTTGAATTTTTGGGATTTTGGGTAAACCAACCGATGAAACCCAAATTTATTAAGGGTTTTCGTCCGTTGGGTGCCCAACATCAAATGTAAGTGAATAAAATAATATTCCTACGGTAGAAAAGTTTTTTAATTTAAGAAACATGAGAAGGGATGACAAAAACCTAAAAGAAAATAACCGAAGACAAGAAAGAAATTGAAAACTTAGCTCTAGGGATGGAATGGAAGTCGTTAACAGGAGAAAAGAGCCTTGAGAAATGTCCGAAAGGACTGTTGAAACTCACTGGCAATGAGTTGGGTTGAAGTTCAGAAGAAGACAAAAGGAGAAAATGAAGAAAAAAACTCAAACCAAGTTTTAAAAATAGATTTTGGATTAACCGGTCGAATGATTCGACTTAAAGAGTTGATAGGTCAGTCGGCCAATGAGTCTACTGGAAGCTCTTCGGAATGTTCTTATAGCTTGTCCGGATTGTTCACTAGTCCGACAATACACTACCGGTTAAGGGCGACTAGACAAAATTGTTTTGAGCTATTTATTGCCTGTTTGGTTCTCTTTCGTTGGGATTTTTCATATATTGTGAGACTAACCCTATAAACTACCATATGTTGTATCTTGCCTCACTCCTATTGGCTATCGAGAAACCTCAATAGTCGATAGTCTAAAATGGCACGTCGTACTTGCAGAAACAGTCGAAGAGGCAGAAGCCCGACTCCACCACCACCTGGAGTGAGAAATTGAATAAAAACTTAGAGGAACAAGCAGGGAATAATGATGCGCCTCAAGGTGTGAACAACCATACCACTCCACCAACTTACTTGGACCATCAAGTGATTTGGCCACAATTGTGACCAATTTGGCTCGACAGATGTAGGACACCCAACAAGTATTGTTGGCCATGCAAGCTGCAATGGGGATCACTACACCGACTATCAATACACCAATACCTCCAGGTCAGACCAGTACGGTTCTAGTTGATAGCAACACTGTATCTCCAGCACCTGTAGGTAATAACACGGTGCCTATGGTGTAAGACCCGCAATCCACTAACCCGTTTAACCGTGTCATGCCAGGTCTTCCCATCATTCCTGGACCAAGTGGATCGAGCGTGTGAAGATGGATCACAAACCAGGTATAAAAATCGACTCAACACCCAAAACTGTATGCATATGGTCGGATACCTAAGTAGGTATGGTCGACCATATGGTAAGAATGAAGATCACAAATCCAGGACCCCACGGTCGATGATTTCGACCTTACGGTTGACGGGTTCTGCGACCGTAGCCATCGACCGTGAGACCCCAAATCAGACTTCGAGTTTTGGAAACTTTCCTAAATTAAGAGATTTCTTTCCTAATTGAAAGAGGACTCTATATAGAGAGTTTTCCTCTATATAAAGGACGTCTTTCAGCCCTTTTTCTGTAAGACCCGCACTCCACTAACCCGATTTAACCGTGTCGTGCCAGGTCTTCCCATCATTCCTGGACCAAGTGGACCGAGCGTGTGAAGATGGATCATAAACCAGGTTAAAAATCGACTCAACACTCAAAACTGTATGCATATGGTCGGATACCTGGGTAGGTATGGTCGACCATATGGTAAGAATGAAGATCATGAATCCAGGACCCCACGGTCGATGATTTCGATCCTATGGTCGATGGGTTCTGCGACCATAGCCATCGACCGTGAGACCCCAGGTCAGACTCCGAGTTTTGGAAACTTTCCTACATTAAGGGATTTCTTTCCTAATTGAAAGAGGACTCTATGTGGAGACTTTTCCTCTATATAAAGGACGTCCCTCAGCCCTTTTTCACTCTTTTAGAACATTAGTAAACCCTAAAGAGAGAGAAGGGAAGAGAAGGAGAAGAAGAAAAGGCTAAGGAGAGGATCTTGCTGAGAAGAGATTGACTCTCTATCACAGGCAAAGGTATTAACCTAATCCCTGGAGATGTAAACTCTATAGAATAAGACTTCTATGGAAGATAGGCAATATCAACCTATTATGATCCATGTGATTTCCTTGAAAATATCCCAAGGGGAACCATGAGGAGTGAGTTTGATGATTAGGGTTTATAAGAAACTACTAATGATGGCCATAGGATGACCTTAGAATAAACCTAATTGAAGATCAGAGGACTTGACCTAGGAAGAACTCGAATTGCATGTAGTCTATGACCAGAAATCCCAAGGTCGCAGCTACGATCAACCATAGCATGACCAGTCTGATCAGAGGATCGACCATAGGCATTTGGGAAGATTCAAGAATCATATGGTCACAGCTACGGTCGCACCATATGCAACTGTAGGGTATCGATCATAGGTAGTAAGGTCGATATAGTATGAGGCCATAGGACCAATCAGACACTGTTTCGATTTTCGACTACTGTAACATGTAACATATGAACCCTAACTTAAATTCATATAACTTTTAGGTTGTTAAATTGATTGAAAGAGAACTGTAAGGCTTGGAAGGAGATCGAGTATTGCTAACAGGTGAGAGAACAAGATCTAAACTAATTGGTTAATAACAAACTGTTTACTTTTATTGAGTTCAATGTCATGATTGATTCTATGCGTGTATGCTTGTAATGTGCATCTCACATGTCATCCAATATTCTTGCTATTACTGCTCATGCATATTTACTTCTGTTTATTTATAACATGATGATGATGATGATGCTAGGAATAGGCATGTGGTTGTATGTGTGTGGCTGGTGTGTTGAATGCGAGTGGAGCATCAGGGGAATGACGTGGCATGGTGGTCTCTAACCTCGTCACCAGACTCTAGCTCTATCTCTACTCAAGTCTTGCCTACTAACATCATCGTATCTCCATTACCTTAGCAGAACTATTACGTCGTAGGGCATCAGGAGAGGTGGTCTTGGACCGTGTGGTCTCTGACTCTGCTGGGGGCCTTAACTCTATCTCTATGGACGTATTGAGGGATGCTGGGGTGAGGCCTTGGATACACTGTTTGGCATTAGGATTGGTAAGTTGCGAGTCCAGTTTACAAGCCCTCGCCAGCAGGGGCTTACGTGTTGGTATGGGTAGGGCATCAGGGGATGTGTTGGCGGTGTTTGATCCGGACACTTTAGCTCTATCTCTATTCCTTGGTGGGTGCATGTAGGACGGCAATGGTGTTTGATCCATTAAGCGGATTCATACACTCGTGTATAGAGGTGCGGGGGCCACCAAACCTTTCTATAGCACATTGCAAACTTAAAAACTAGACCAAAGATATGAATTGAATGCATGCATATGTTTGTTGCATTGTTTTGTTTGCTCACTGATCCGTGATGTGTGCTCATTCTTTCGACGTCAAATATTTTTAGTTGATGATGCAAGACCTACTGTTGAAGATTATATGAATGCGTCGATGTATGGACATGTAGCGACAATGGACGGAGAATTAATAGAGGAGACACATGATTCTTCATGCGAGTGCAACCAGTGCATATTCGATTGGTTTAGCTATATTTGATTATTGGAACATGTAATGGATTAATTATTTTTATGTCTTGAGTTTTGGAAAATAATTAAATTAATTAATTATTTATTATCATTGTTAGACACTCAGTTCATTATCTATAAAACTTCCGCTTATTTGTCTATTACCTCTGATTATTATCGTGGAATGTGTGTGTAATTTGATATGATGGGTACGACCTATACGAGATCCTGGTTGAACCATTGATTTATTGGTGGTTCATCACACTAATCTGGTTAAACTAGAATTAGAGTGTGATAATTTGGTATCAGAGCTCTCACGGGTTCTACCCATTGACCTAACTACTTCAACGTGAGTCATGAACTGAGTTAGGATAAAAATTAAAAGTTGTAATAAGAACACACCATAAGCACCTGTATTGTATGAGACATAAACTAAGAAAGAGAATAATGCACATATGTAAATGAGAAATCAATTATATATATATATATATATATATATATATATATATATATATATATATATATATATATATATCCAGTTGGAGTAAGACAAGATACATCCGAATCAGAGTACGGTGCACAAATCCGAAGAGTTACTCTATAAAATAAATGAGAAAAAGAATTAAATGATATCATGGAGCTGGAGGTGCTGGAGGGGGAGGTGTCTCACGATCTCTATCATAGTCCTCAGAATATACTCTCGCGAGCTAGGCCACCTGAGTCTGAGTTGCTCGAAGACTAGCTGCCAGATCTGCTAGCCGTTGGTCTTTAAAGCATTGAGCGGCTAGGATTTCTCCTACCCTCCAATCAGTCACGCGTTGAGCCTCCCAAATCTCACGTAACAGCCCCATCATGTCATCTGGTGGTGGGCGTGAAGGACCAACTAAATGAGAAGCCCGAGAAGGGCCAGCTTTAGTAGAATGTTGTGGTGATAGGGGAGGGATGACATCCACATCCATGTATATCCAATCATCATCATCATCTTCATCATCACTCACGTGTGCCTCTGCTGCTGCGGCCTTTGCATCTGCTATCACTACCCAAGTGAGAGGACGTCTCATAGCATTCCTCTCATCTTCACTGACCTATTTCTCTCTCATGCCCATCCTGCTGATGGCCTCCCAATCGAGGTCAGTTGAGAATGTGTCCTCAAAGATCCTCTCATCACTAGTTCCACCTGTAGATGAGCGAGTAGGGTGGAGATTAGCCGCCCATAGGGCAAGTTACCTCTCGAGTTAGGCAACGTAGCTCTGTGAATAGTCCGAAGAATAATATATGGGAGGCAAACAGGCTACCTAGTATAGATACAGTACAGTAGGTACTGAGTCAACTGTGAGACCATCTCGTAGTGTCCACCCTGGGGAATAAGATTATGCTGGATAATCTTACAATAAACCCGTGGCTCTGGACACAGGTTGACTACTTTCATCTCTCAGCGGTCATCCCAAAGAATTTGGTTATCTATTTCTGTATGCATCTGTGTAGACAGAAACTGTGGCTCCCTGGGTGCACAATAAACCAACTGACCATCATTTGAGATGCCTAAGAGATCAGCTAACTCTTGACAGTTGAAAGAGATCAGAACCCCTTTCATCCAGCTGGTGATCCAAAGCTCTCTACCCCTGTCCACATCCTCTAAGTCACCCTCTACCTGTAGGTGACAGTGGAACTGCTTGACCAAGTTTGAGCGAGTGCAAGCCTCGTACAGAATCACTGGAAGCCAACCCATATCACCAAACGCCCTTTCCACATCAAACATGGCTAAATGGGCTAAGTTAACACATCTACCCCCTTCTACCTTCTTTCGATTAAACCAAGGATATTGTGTTTCTGCTTCCAAGGACCTAAAGCTACGTGGGTCATGAACTTGAGGAACCTTAGTGCGAACCATGATAACTGGAAGAGATGAAAATAAAGTAAGATAAATTTGAAAATTTGACAATATAATGATGTAGAATGGGAAAAAGCCTCACTTTTCACCCAAACTTTGGGTAGGATGGCTTACATAGGTCCCAAACCATCCTGCAAGGCATATTTAATCGAAAATTTTAACTAGGTAGGTCGAAAATTTGAAGAAATTTTGACAATTGGGAAAAAACCCCAAAATTTAGGTCAAAAATGGGAATTTTCAAGTTTCTACTAAACTAACCGATGAAACTTGAATTTTCTTGAGGGCTTTCATCCATTGGGTAGCCAATAGCAAAAGCCCCCAATAAAAATCAAATTTTTACGGTCAAAAAAATATTAATTTATAAAAAAAACCCTATAAACCTAGGTATGAAAGCTTAAAAAGGAGAAAGAGTAGAGAGCATACCTCGAGGAATGGAATGGAGATTGTGGATCGATGAAAGAATCACCAAATTCATATGGTTGACACTGTAGCAACTCAGTGGTGGCGAGTTGGGTTGTGACCGTAGGAAAGGAAAGGAGAATGGGAGGGAAAAATCTCAAAAACAGGTTTTAAAACCTGATTGGGATCTTACGGTCGCACAATTCAACCAAAACCATCGACCTTATGATCGACCATAGTGTCTCGGTAAGTTGCTAGGGATTTGATGTCGCACCTAGGGTCGCACAACATGCGACCGTAGGCCATCGACCGTATAACTGACTGTTGTCTGCATTTTGATTTTGTTCGAACTTTTGCCTATTGATTTTGTTCTTCTCTCGCCTTCCATTGTGAGATTAACCCAATACCACCACTCTGTTTTGTCTCACATGTGTAGCTTTGTCAATAACACATCAACCAAGAGTTTAAATGGCTAGGCGTAGGGTAAGTAGAAGGAGACAAAATGCAAACCATCTCCACCACTTATGGAGACCAACGACAATGAAGGTCAGCAAGGGTAGGAAGGAAATATTGGAGCTCAGAATGCTGCACTTCAGAATGTTCACACCCAAGCCAACCCAACCAACTTACCTGCACCACCTACGGATTTGGCTATTGTGGTGATGAATTTGGCACAGCAAATGTAGCATATACAGCAAATGCAAGCCAACATGCAAGCTGCTATGGGAATTTCTTTCCCAGTTGCAAACACAACATCTCTACCTGCAGGACAAACTAGTACGGCACCTGGTGGTAGCAACACTGTACCTTAAGCACCGCAAACACCAGCAGTACAAGGCCAAGTGCAAAACCCTGAAGCACAGCAAGGCGGGTATAACCAAGGTAATTATCAGTATCAACCGCCTATGTATAGAGCATATGTACAGTATCAGCTTGATCACTCCAGACTGATCGATCATTTCCTGAAGATGAAGCAGAAGGAATTCACAGGTAAGCCATCAGATCCTTTGTGGCCAGCTCACTAGATCAACAAAATGGAAAGAAAATTTATGATGATGACTGTAAATGAAGAAGAAAAGGTATTATGTGCCACATTTATGTTGAAAGATGACGCACACCACTAGTGGAAATCAACTAGAAGTTATATGTTAACAAAGCATGCCCAAGTGACATGGGTTATCTATAAAGAAGCTTTCTTCGAGAAGTATTTTCCAAGGAGTTTCAGAGATCAAATGGAAAAGGAGTTTCTGAGTCTGTATCAGGGACATATAATAGTAGACGCATATCAACA
Organism: Protea cynaroides; assembly: GCA_028583415.1. Taxonomy (NCBI): domain Eukaryota; kingdom Viridiplantae; phylum Streptophyta; class Magnoliopsida; order Proteales; family Proteaceae; genus Protea; species Protea cynaroides. The sequence continues at coordinate 53,027,345 of CM053272.1, forward strand.
GCGTTATGAAGAACTGTTTTTTTTTGCTCCCTCTAGCATGCAGGAGGAAAATACCAAAACTCGAAGGTTCGTTATGGGACTTAGGGGAAGCATCTATGAGCATGTATTGGGATTAGAAAAGAAAATATATAGTGAAGTAGTACAGATTGCTCGAGTACTAGAATCGAGCCAGAGGGAAAATTATTTTGCTCAGAACAGAGGTATAAAGAGGTCCAATGAAAACTCATACAACAGAGGGAACTCAAAGACATTTAAACCCTTCCATACTCAAGGCTTCAATGCTGCAGCCAAGACTACTCTGATAGCCCAACCTCAATAGAAGCAAAGTAATGCTGGAGTCAAATGCTTTAATTGCGATCAAGTAGGACGTTATTCAAGAGAGTGTCCTAAGGCAAGGAAGCAGCTACAACAAGGAAAAGTTTATGCAGTTACTTATGAGGATGCTGTCGCATCGCCTGATATGGTCACAGGTATAACCTGAACCTTTCGTTTTGTACTACCTTGTGTGAGCATATAGATTAATATAAGAAGAAAATCACAAGTATCGTACCTATTAATAGCTTACCCGTCAGAGCACTCTTTGACTCTAGAGCTACTCATTGACCCCTCAGACCTTTAGGCTGCAAACTACTTGTACGATCACCTATGAGATTAGAAGTGGAACTAGACAAAAGTTATAGACCATGTCCAATTCTTATCGACGAAAATATTTTGGAGGCAACCTTAATCCAACTCGAGATGACAGACTTTGACGTTATCTTGGGAATGGATTGGTTAGCTCGGTACTCCACAAACCTTTATGTGTAGAAAAGAAACTAACATTTAAAGACAAAGAAGGAGCAGAGTTTAGTTTTGCGGGAACCAAACTTCCCCGTAAATTAAAACTCATTCTCTCTGCGTTAAAGGCTAGAAAATGCCTCGAGAAATGAGGAATTGGGTATCTAGTATCCGTGGTCGACCTCACCAAGGAAGCACCACGAATGGAGGATATTGAAGTTATGTGTGAATTTCTAGATGTATTTTTTGAGGAATTACCAGGACTACCACCTGATCGAGTGATAGAGTTCGTTATAGATCTTATACTCGGAGCCGCACCAGTATCAAAAGCACCCTATCGAATGGCTCCTACTGAACTGAAGGAACTCAAGGTACAGTTACAAGAATTACTGGACAAGGATTATATTAGACCCAACAGATCACCATGGGGAGCGCCAATATTATTCGTGAAAAAAAAGGACGGTAGCGTTCGACTATGTATAGATTATCGAGAATTGAATAAGCTTACAATCAAGAATCGGTACTCGTTGCCTCAGATCGATGACTTGTTCGATCAGTTGCAAGGTGCCAAACTGTTCTCCAAAATTGATCTTCGATCGGGATACCATCAGTTGAAGATCAAGGAAGGTGATATCCCAAAGACAAAATTCGAAACCAGATATGGACATTATGAATTTTTAGTCATGTCTTTTGGATTGACTATCGCACCTACAACTTTTATGGAACTCATGAATCGGGTATTCCATGATTTGTTAGATACGTCAGTCATTGTATTTATTGACGCCATACTAGTCTAATCCAAGGATAAAGAAACTCATATAAAAAATCTAAGAGCTGCTTTGCAGTGACTAAGAAAAGAGAAGCTTTAAGCAAAATTTACTAAGTGTGAGTTATGGCTGAATGAAGTCGCTTTCTTAGGCCATGTTGTATCAGCTGAAGGAATTAAAGTAGATCCTAGCAAGATTGAAGCCATTGTGAAATGGGAAGCACCCAAGAATGTTGTAGAGATTAGAAGTTTCTTAGGGTTAGCTGGGTACTATCGATGATTCGTGGAAGATTACTCTAGAATCATCGTACCTCTCACCAGTCTAACTAAGAAAGGAGAAAAGTTTGTTTGGACAGACAAATGTGAAGAGTGTTTTTAAACATTGAAGGCTAGATTGATATTAGCTCCCATCTTGAATATTCTGATCTCAGGACAACCATTTACCTTGTACATCGATGCGTCTGGGTTAGGTTTGGGATGTGTGTTTATGCAAGGAGAACAAGTAATTGCGTATGCCTCAAAACAAGTGAAGACACATGAGAAGAACTATCCCACTCATGACTTGGAGTTAATAGTGGTGGTACATGCTATCAAGATATGGAGACATTATCTAGATAGAGAGAAATTTCAGATTAAATCAGATCATAAGAGTCCCACACACCTTTTTAATCAGAAGGAGTTGAACATGAGACAGAGAACATGTCTAGAATTACTGAAGGATTATGATTACGATATCCATTATCATCCAAGAAAAGCTAATGTAGTTGCTGATGCACTAAGCAGAAAGACAATGACAAAGTTTCAGGAAGAAGCTAGTATAAATGCTACAATGTATGTCACAGGAAGAGTATTTAGTTACGGTAAAGAGCAGTTTGTGATTGATATTTCAGATGAATCAACTGACCAAGGGTTTATTCATCGATTCTCAAACATGTTTGCTACATTGAAGATTGTACCTGATCTGATTGATGAAGCAAAGTCAGTTATTCAATCAGATCCCTATCTGAGAACTGTGAAAGAAGACCTTGAAAAAGGTTGGACTACTCCTGACTTCACCTTGGACCTTGAAAGGGTACTACGATACAAAGGGAGAGTATGTGTCCCTGAAAGTGAAGACTTGGATATTAGACACAGACTAATGAAGGAAGCTCACACCACCGCTTATTCGGTACATTCTGGAAGTACAAAGATGTATCATGATCTGAAGAAACTATATTGGAGGAGAGGAATGAAAGCGGATTAGCTAAATTTGTACCCCAATGCCTAAATTGTCAGTGGGTAAAGGTTGAAAGGCAAAGACCTACAGGATTGTTGTAGCCACTACCTGAACCAGCATGAAAATGAGACTGCATCACTATGGACTTCGTCACCGGGTTACCATTGACTCCCCGAGTAGTTGACGCGGTTTGGGTGATTGTGGATCGTTTAACCAAGACAGCTCATTTCATAGCTATACGACCTCAGTATACCCTAGAGAGGTTACCTAAGCTTTATGTAGATAATATTGTCAGATTGCATGGTGTACTTGAAAGCATCGTATCCGACAGAGACCCACGCTTTACCTCAAAGTTTTGGGAATGATTACAAAAGGCTATGGGTACAATGTTGAAGTTTAGTACTGCATTCCATCCTCAGACAGACAGACAGTTGGAGCGTACTGTTCAGATTTTAGAAGACATGCTTCGAGCTTGTGTCATTGATTTCAAAGGATAATGGGATGTGAAGTTACCATTGATCGAGTTCGCTTATAATAACAACTATCAAGCTACAATACAAATGTCGCCCTATGAAGCACTGTATGGTAGGAAATGTCGAACTCCTTTATTTTGGAATGAAGTTGGAGAACGGAGTATTGTTGGACTAGAATTTATTGAAGAGACTTGTCGAGTGGTCGTCATTATCAAGGAAATGGTTCGAGTGGCTCAGAACCGTCAGAAGCAATATGCAGATAATCGACGTAGAGATCTTGAATTCACCATAGGTGATAAGGTATTTCTGAAAATATCTCTTATGCGTGGTTTAAAAAGGTTCAGACAGAAGGAAAAGCTGTGTCCCAGATATATTGGACCTTATGAAGTTCTAGATAGACGTGGAATGATAGCATATCAGTTAGCACTACCACCATCAATGTCTAGTGTACATGATGTATTCCATGTCTCACAATTGAAGAAGTACGTCAGAGATCCAACACACGTGTTAACAACGGATCCACCAGATTTGACTGAAGATTTGACATTCGAAGTAGTACCTTTTGAGATCACTAGCCAGAAGGTGCAATGTCTTTGCATTCGTGACATTTATTACGTTAAGGTTACTTGGAGAAGCCAAAATATGGAAGAAATTACATGGGAATAAGAGAATGCTATGTGAAAGCAATATCCTCACCTATTCGACTCGGAAGGTATGTGTAAATTTTGAGGATGAAATTTATATATGAGGGGGAAAGTTGTAAGACCCGCATTCCACTAACCTGGTTTAACTGTGTCGTACCAGGTCTTTCCATCATTCCTAGACCAAGTGGACCGAGCATGTGAAGATGGATCACAAACTAGGTATAAAAATCGATTCAACACCCAAAACTGTATGCATATGGTTGGATACCTGGGTAGTTATGGTCGACCATATGGTAAGAATGAAGATCACAAATCCAGGACCCCACGATCGATGATTTCAACCCTACGGTCGATGGGTTTTACGACCGTAGCCATCGACCGTGAGACCCCAGGTCAGACTTCGAGTTTTGGAAACTTTCCTAAATTAAGGGATTTCTTTCCTAATTGAAAGAGGACTCTATATAGAGAGTTTTTCTCTATATAAAGGACGTCCCTCAGCCCTTTTTCACTCTTTTAGAACATTAGTAAATCCTAGAGAGAGAAAAGGGAAGAGAAAGAAGAGAAGGAGAAGAAGAAAAGGCTAAGGAGAGGATCTTGCTGAGAAGAGATTGGCTCTCTATCATAAGCAAAGGTATGAACCTAATCCCTGGAGATGTAAACTCTATGGAATAAGACTTCTATGGAAGATAGGCAATATCAACCTATTATGACCTATGTAATTTCCTTGAGAAAATCCCAAGGAGAACCATGAGGAGTGAGTTTGATGATTAGGGTTGATAAGAAACTACTAATGATGGCCATAGGATGATCTTAAAATAAATCCAATTGAAGATCAGAGAACTTGACCAAGGAAGAACTCGAATTGCATGTTGTCTGTGATCAGAAATCCCAAGGTTGCAGCTACGGTCGACCATAGCATGACCAGCCTGATCAAAGGATCGACCATAGGCATTCGGGAAGATTCAGGAATCATATGGTCGCAGCTACGGTGGCACCATATGCGATCATAGGGTATCGATCGTAGGTAGTAAAGTCGATACAGTATGAGACCATAGGACCAATCAGACACCTTGCAGTGCTCTGTTTTGATTTTTGACTACTGTAACATGTTACATGTGAACCAAACTTAAATTCATATAACTTTTAGGTTGTTAAATTGATTGAAAGAGAATTACAAGGCTTGGAAGGAGATTGAGTATTGCTAACAAGTGAGGGAACAAGACCTAAACTAATTGGTTAATAACAAACTGTTTACTTTTATTGAGTTCAATGTCATGATTGATTCTATGCGTGTATGCTTGTAATGTGCATCTCACATGTCATCCAATATTCTTGCTATTACTGCTCATGCATATTTACTTCTGTTTATTTATAACATGATGATGATGATGATAGGAATAGGCATGTGGTTGTATGTGTGTGGCTGGTGTGTTGAATGCGAGTGGAGCATCAGGGGAATGACGTGGCATGGTGGTCTCTGACCTCGTCACCAGACTCTAGCTCTATCTCTACTCAAGTCTTGCCTACTAACATCGTCGTATCGCCATTACCTTAACAGAACTATTACGTCGTAGGGCATCGGGGGAGGTGGTCTCGGACCGTGTGGTCTCTGACTCCGTCGGGCGGCCTTAGCTCTATCTCTATGTACGTATTGAGGGATGCTGGGGTGAGGCCTTGGATACACTATTTGGCATTAGGATTGGTTAGTTGCGAGCCCAGTTTACAAGCCCTCGCCAGTAGGGGCTTATGTGTTGGTATGGGTAGGGCATCAGGGGAAGTATTGGCGGTGTTTGATCCCGACACTTTAGCTCTATCTATATTCCATAGTGGGTGCATGTAGGACGACAATGGTGTTTAATCCATTGGGCGGATTCACACACTCGTGTATAGAGGTGCGGGGGCCACCAAACCTTTTTATAGCACATTACAAACTTAAAAAGCAAAGATATGAATTGAATGCATGCATATGTTTGTTGCATTGTTTTGTTTGCTCACTGAGCCGTGATGTGTGCTCACCCTTTTGACGAAAAATATTTTTAGTTGATGATGCAGGTCCTACTGTTGAAGAATATATGAATGCGTCGACATTGGGACATGTTGCCGCCATGGACGTAGAAACTGTTGAAGATGCGCATGATTCATCATGCGAGTGCAACCATTGTGTATAAGACTTCTGCTCATTTGTTTATTATCTCTGATTATTACCGTGGAATGTGTGTGTGGTTTGATATGGTGGGTACGACCTATACGAGATCCTGGTTGAACCGTTGGTTTATTGGCTGTTCATCACACTTATCTGGTTAAACCAGAATTGGGGTGTGACATACGGCATAGTAGGTTCTAGTAATGCATACCCTAGTGCAGAATCTTGGTGCACAACAAGCAGTGTATCAATGTGGTTACCAATATCAGCCGCCCGCATATGGAGCATAAGGGCATAACAATCATTCAAGGAAGATGGAGAGAATTCTGAAGTTGAAACCCCAGAGTTCTTTGAAAAAGATGTCAAATCCATTGTGGCCAGCCCAATGGATTGATGAGATGGAAAAAAACTACATGATGATGACTATCACGAAAGAAGAAAAGGTCCTGTGTGCAACCTTCATGCTGAGGGAAAGTGTGAACCACTGGTGGAGGTCTTCTCGCACATATCTACTAACCAAGCACCCTCAGTTGACTTTGACAATTTTGAAGGAAGCCTTCTTTAAAAAGTATTTCCCAAGGAGCTTTCGATATCAAATGGAGAAAGAGTTCTTGAGCCTGTATCAAGGACAAATGACGGTTGACGCTTTCCAATAGCATTATGAAGAATTGTTCTTTTTTGCTCCAACTAGCATGCAAGAGGAAGACACTAAGACCTGACGGTTCACCATGGGACTAAGGGGGAGTATTCGAGAGCATGTGTTGGGTTTGGAGAAAAAGGTCTACAATGAGGCTGTACAAATCGCTCGAATTCTAGAGTTCAGCCAGAAAGAAAGTTTCCTTGCTCAGAACCGAGGGCTTAAAAGGTCAAATGGTGATACATTAAATGGAGAAAATTCAAAGACTTTCAAACCATTTCGGCTAATGGAGCAACTTAGAAAAACCAAATGATTCTACCACAATCGGATCAAGTGACTGCTAATATTAAGTGCTTCAGCTATGATCAAATGGGGCATTATGCAAAGGCATGCCCTAAGCCTAAGAAGCAGATGCAGCAAGGAAAGGTTTATGCTGTGATTTCTGAAGACGTCGCCGCATCACCTGATGTGGTCACAGGTATGACCTGACCTTAGTCATTTACAATACTTTTGTGTGATCAATAGACTAAACTTAGGCCAAACTTCAGGTATAGTAACCATAGCTAGTCTACTAGCCATAGTACTCTTTGACTCTGGGGTTATCCATTCTTTTGTGTCAATCTCATTTGGAAAGAAATTGGATATACCCCTCAGACCTTTAGACCACAAGCTGTTAGTGAGATCACCATTGGGACTTGAGGTTGTGTTAGATGAGTGCTATAGTCCTTGTCCAGTTCTTATTAATGGACAGAGTTTGGATGCGAACCTGGTTCATCTTGAAATGGTAGACTTTGATGCCATCTTAAGAATGGACTAGCTATCCCAGCATCCACAAGTTTGCTTTGCGGGGAGAAGAAGTTATTGTTCAAGGGCAAGGACAGTATGGATTTTGGTTTTTTGGACTAAACTTCTTCGCAAACGGAAGCTTATCCTCTTGGCACTTAAAGCGAAGAGACGCCTTAAAAAGGAGGGAGTCGGATATCTGGTGTCTATGGTGGATATTTCCAAGGAAGCATTACGAATGGAAGATAATGATGTTGTATGAGAATTTTCGAACGTGTTTCCAGAAGACTTACCCGGGTTACCATCTGATCGAGCGACTGAGTTCGTCATAAGACTTATACTAGGGACGACACCTGTATTTAAGGCACCCTATCAAATGGCTCCTACAGAACTAAAGGAATTGAAGACTTAACTACAAGAGTTATTGGACAAAGGTTTTATTCGACCAAGTATTTCACCATGGGGAGCACCAGTATTGTTTGTAAAAAAGAAAGATGGTAGCGTTTGATTGTGCATAGACTATCGGGAATTGAACAAGCTCACTATCAAGAACCAATACCTATTGGCTCAAATTGATGACTTGTTCGATCAGTTGCAAGGTGCAAAGGTGTTCTCAAAGATCGATCTGTGGTTAGGATATCATCAGTTAAAGATTAAGGGAAGCAATATTCCGAAGACAGCCTTTAGGACTAGGTACAGACACTATAAGTTCTTGGTTATGTCTTTCGGGTTGACCAATGCCCCTACATCTTTCATGGAGAACATAAACTGAGGGTTTTATGACATGTTGGACACATCAGTCATAGTTTTACAGATGATATATTGGTTTATTCTAAAGACGAAGAAACTTATGCGATGGATCTTAGAGTAGCCTTACAGTGGCTGAGAAGGGAGAAGCTTTATGCCAACTTCAAGAGGTGTGAGCTCTGGCTTAACGAGGTGACTTTCTTGGGTCACATAGTATCATCAGAAAGAATAAAGGAAGACCCTAGTAAGATAGAAGCAATTATAGGGTGGGAAGTGCCTAAGAACGTTGCAGAGATTAGAATTTTCTTGGGTTTAGCTGGTTATTACAGACAATTCGTGGAGGACTACTCTAGGATTGCAGTACCTCTTACCAAGCTAACCAAGAAAGGAAAAAAATTCATTTGGACCGACAAGTGTGAAGAATGTTTTTAGATGCAGAAGACAAGATTAATATCGGCTCCCATCTTAATCATTCCAGTACCAGGCTAGCCATTTACCTTGTACACAGATGCCTCTGGACTGGGTTTGGGATGCATGCTGATGTAAGGTAAACAAGTGATTGCTTATGCTTCAAGGCAACTGAAGGATCACGAAAAGAATTACCCGATGCACGACTTGCAGTTAGCAACAGTGATTTACGCAATCAAGACTTGGAGACATTACTTGTATGGTGAGAAATTCTAGATCAAGTCGGATTATAAGAGTCTTACCTACCTTTTTAATCAGAAGGAGTTGAGCATGCAATAAAGAAGATGGTTAGAACTATTGAAGGATTATGATTGCGATATTCAGTATCATCCAAGCAAGGAAAATGTAGTGGCAGATGCGTTAAGCAGGAAAGGGATACTGAAGCCCGGAGGAGAATCTAGTACGAACACAGCTCTATGTTTTGCTGTATCAACCACTGAAGGGAATGTGGTTCAACACATATTAGAGTCCCCAGATGATCCGATAGAGCAAGGACTGATCCATAAGTCATCGCTTATGTTCACAGCATTAAAGATCGTACTAGACCTGATGGATAAAGTGAAAACTACAATTCTACTAGATCCGTATTTGAGAATGGTGCAAGAAGATTTAGAGAAAGATAAACCTAATCCTGATTTTACCTTGGATGCAGAGAAGGTACTCGGATACAGAGGGAGGTTATGGATACTAGAAAGCAAAAATTCAGACCTTCGACATAGAGTCATAATAGAAGCTCATTGCACCCCATATTCAGTACATCCCAGAAGCACCAAGATGTATCATGATCTGAAACAATTGTATTGGTGGAGAGGAATGAAAGCAGATGTGGCTCGTATGCTTTTTAATGTTTTAATTTGTCAGCAAGTAAAGGCTGAGAGACAGTGATCGACATGCTTACTATAGCCACTACTTGAGCGAGCATGGAAGTGAGACTACATCACTATGGACTTCGTCACTGGGTTACCACTGACTCCTAGATCAGTTGATGCAGTCTGGGTAATTATCGACTGTCTTACAAAAAAAACTTGCTTCATTGCTGTACGACCTTAATATACCTTGGAGTGATTAACCAAGCTATACGTAGATGACATTGTTAGATTACATAGTGTACCTAAGAGCATAGTGTCAAACCGAGACCTACGCTTTATTTCAAAGTTCTAGGAAGGTCTACGAAAAGCAATGGGAACGAAGTTGAAGTTTAGCACAGCATTCCATCCTCAAAAGGATGGTCAGTCTGAACGAACCATATAGATCCTAGAAGATATGCTTCGAGCTTGTGTTATCGATTTTAAAGGAGCTTGGGATGAAAAGTTATCACTGATCGAGTTTGCTTATAACAACAGCTACCAAGCTACCATACAAATATCACCTTATGAAACATTGTATGATAGGAAGTGTCAAACCCCTCTATTTTGGAATGAAGTTGGTGAACGAAGAATAGTGGGACTAGAGTTTATTGAAGAGACTTATCGAGTGGTTGATCAGATCAAAGAAAGGGTCAAGACAGCTCAAGATCATCAGAAGTAGTATGTGGATAATCGACATCAAGACCTTGAGTTCGCCGTGGGTGACAAAGTATTCCTGAAGATATCACCTATGTGGGGTCTGAAACGGTTTTGTAAGAAGGGTAAGTTATGCCCCAGATACATTGGACCTTATGAGATCTTGGATAGACATGGAAAAGTAGCGTATCAACTCGCGCTACCGTCATCTATGTCTGGTGTATTCCATGTTTCCTTACTGAAGAAGTACATCAGAGATCTATCACACATATTGGTAGCGGATCCATTGGACTTAACTGATGACTTAACCTTTAAAGTGGTGCCCATCGAGATCACCAGTAGGAAGGTGCAGCATCTACGAAACTAGGATATTTACTATGTTAAAGTTACCTGGAGAAGCCAAGATGTGGAAGAGTTAACATGGGAAGAGGAAAATGCCATGCTGAAATAATATCCTCACATGTTTGACTCGGAAGGTACGTATAAATTTCATCATATTCTTAAGGGAGAGTTGTAAGACCCGCACTCCACTAACCTGATTTAACCGTGTCGTGCCAAGTTTTTCCATCATAATCGGCTCAAATGAACCAATAGGATAGAAGAACCATAAAACCATGTATGAAAACCAGTCCTTCATAGGTTGTTTGGTCGGATAACTTAAGTTGTTCGATTTACGGATTAGGCGATCGGTCAAGGCCACAATTTTTCTCTGAGTTCAGGAAAGTTTTCTAATTTGAGGAGACCACTCTCCAAGTTGAGAGGGGACTCTATATGGAAGGTTTCCCTCTATATAGAGGCCGTCCCTTTATGTTCTCTCACTCTTTTGATCATTCTCAAACCCTAGAGTGGAGAGAAAGAAAGGAGAAGAAGGAGAAGAAGGCTTAAAAAAGAAGGAAGCTTGGAAGAGAAGAAGGAGCTCTACAGAGAGGGGTTATGCCATCGATTTCCAACCTATCGAGTCAAGGATCCACGGTAAGTACCTTGCCTTTGTAGAAGGTTAGACTATGTTAGGATTGAAGATCACACTGTGTTAGATCGGATCCAATACAATGGCTTCAATCCTAAAGTGTTCAATATAAATCAGTAACAATTATAGTTGTTATGGTTATAATGAATAACTAAAACTAATGAATGATAGCCATAGAATGATCCTAAGATGGATCCCATTAAAGAGCCAAAAAATCAACTCAGAGAGAAGATAGACTGAAGACAACTTGAAGGTTGTCCGGTCCCTGTTGACCGGTCGGCTAGATGCCATATTGAACAGGAAATTGGCTACTCTTAGGAAGTCTGATAGGGTTTGTTTGGATGGCTCATCTGTCGGCCAATACAAGATTGGTGACTCGATCGAAGGATGTTCGATAGGCTTAAATTGAATACCTGACAATAAAACATAGTACAAAAACCTGATAGAATGAAACCCTAATTAAGATTTTCTAATTGTTTAAGTTTCCAACTAGTTCAAGATAGTATCTAAGGCAATATCAACCATAGGTGAGAGAACAAGACCTAAACTAATTGGTTAATAACAAACTACCCCTTTTTTTTCTAGTTAATATGATTAATTGTCATGATCTGTGTATTGACTGTGTATATAATATGTCATCCAATAACTACTATTCATGTTCATGTATATTTTAATATTATTTTTATTCTGTTATGATGATGATGATAGGGATAGGCATGTGTTTATGTGTGGTCGGTATGTTGGATGGGGAGAGGTTGTAACATCAAACCATTTATCATACTAACATCGTCGTATCATTGTTACCTTAGAAGACTTAGTACATCGTAAGGTATCAGGGGGGTGATCGCGGTGTATGGCTGTAACTTTGCCAACAGACTCTAGCTCTATCTTTGTAGGCATATTGAAGGATGCTGGGATAAGGCCTTGGATACATCTTGTAGACATCTAGGAATAGTTAGTCACGAACCCAGTTTGCAAGTCTTCACCAGTAAAGGCATACGTATTGGTATGGGGTAGAGTATCAAGAGAGTGCTAGCAGTGTGTGATCCGTTAGGCTCTAGGTCTATCTCTATTCTGTAGTGGGTGATGTGGGATGACAGTGGTATGTGATCCGTTGGGAGTGCTTACACTTTCATGTATAGAGGTATGATGGCTATCTATCCTTACCATATCACATTGCAAATTTAAACCAGACCAAAGATATGAATTGACATCGTGCATATGTTTGTTGTATAATTTTGTTTATTCATTGAGCTAAGTTGTGAGCTCACCCCATGGTACCGTTTTCTTTTTAGTTTCTGATGATGCAGATGTTACTGTCGAAGATTATGTCAATGCGCTATCTCATGGACATGTGGTTGCTATCGACTTGCATGTGATGGAAGACGAGCAAAACTCATCATGCGAGTGTTTCCACTGTGTTTACTCTTAGGTTTATTTTCGTATTTTGAGTTATGGAGTTATAATGAATTATTTAAACTTTGTTTTGGTAAGCATTGGATAACTTGTTTATTTATTAATTATCATTAGAAACTCAGTTCATTATTAATAAAGTTTTCGCTAATATTTATTATCTCTGATTGCAATGTGGATATGTTTGGTTTGATTGTTGGCACGGTCATATGTGATCCTGGCTTGAACTGTTGGTTCATATGACGGTTCATTCACACTTCTAGTTCGTTCAGAATTTGGGTGTGACATTTCAAGAGAGGGAGAGAGAATAACCTTCGATATAGCTTGCTTTTGGATGTGACATATCCCTGGGACTTTGCTTGTAGTCGGCAGGCTGCTTGTCTATATTCTCAGAGAGCTCCGTTTGTGAGGTATTAGAGGATTGGTTCAATCTAGCATGGCTTGGCTTGTATTAGGGCCACTATAATCTCGGACTCGGTGCTTGGTTTCACCAATACCTTGATATAGACCAAGCTATTCATTTCATCTAATTTTGACTTTTCTAATCAAAAGAGAGCATCGGCCTTTGTATTTTTTTTTTCTTTTCTTGGTACCTGCCTGAATTCAAAGCTTTCGAATTTGGTGGTTAATTGTCGGACGTTGTCAAGGTACGGTTGCATTTTTTTTAGAAGAAGAGGGGGGGGGGGATTCCTTGTCTGTCGGTCGAATAAGGCCACAAGTGGAAGCAACTGATGCTTTGGTCATTCAGGCTTACAACGCCTTGCTACCAGCCCCCAAAGCTAATGGTCTAAAACTCCGTCCTAGGAACTATGTAGTCATTGCTAATTGATCCATTGGATATGGAACTGCTCAAATGCTGGCAGTTCTGAGCTTCATAGTCTCTATTGACTTGTTAAACCACGAGCTTGGAGTTGCTTAAAGTGATTAGTCTCTTTGCCAGTCGGAGTCTAGCAAGTAAGGCTTTATATTTGGCTATATTGTTTGTGGCGATGAACTTGAAGCGGAGTGTGGATTTGATTTTGAATCCTCCTGGGATGGTAAGGATCATGCCAAGACGGCATTCCTTAAAGTTTGAAGACCCATCTATGTACGGGACCCATGGGAGAAGATCTGTAGTTGGAGTTTGTTATTTAGCGGTGAGTAGGGGCTCTTCTTCCTCGATAGTACACTCAAGTTTGAAGTTGGCTAGGACCTGCGTTTTTATGGCTGCCCAAGGTTGATATTTGATGTTGAATTCCTCGAGTTCGTTTGCCCAGCTCATTTTTCATCCTAAGACATCAGGTCGGGTCAATTTCTTTAATGGTTTGCCAGTCAAGATGTTGATTGAATATGACTGGAAATAAGGTCGCAATTTCTAAGCTGTTGTTACCAATGCAAATGCTAACCTCTCGATTGCCGTGTATCTCACCTCAGCATCCAGCAAGACCTTGTTAACATAATATATGGGCTTTTGTATTTTACTAGCCTCTTTTGTCAGAACTGCACTAATTGCATCTGGTGATACTACCAGGTAGAGAGCTCATCTCCAGGTTCTGGTTTTACTACATGTGGTGGGGAGGTCAAAGATCTTTCTAATTATTCAAAGTCGGTCTACCACACGAAAGTCCACTGGAATGTTTTGGCTCTCTTTAAAGTCTTGAAAAAAGGAAGACATTTGTCAGACGATCGCGACATGAATCGGTTGAGTGCAGCCACTTGTCCAGTTAGTTCCTACATCTGTTAAGGCTTATTTGAAGATGACATCTCACAGATGGTAGTGATTTTTGTTGGGTTGGCCTCAATTCCTCTCTCAGACACCATGAATCTGATAAACTTTCCTGAAGTTACTCTAAATGAGCATTTGGCTTATTCAAGCATATATGGTACTTCTGGAGTACCCCAAATACCTTAGCGAGGTCTTCCATGTTGATTTTCCGAGTAAGCTCTTTATGAGCATGTCATCCACTTATACTTCCATTGTCACACCCCAATTCTAGACAAACCAAAAGTGTAATGAACCGTCATAAAAACCAACGGTTCAAGCCAGGATCTCGTAAAAATCGTGCCAACAATCTAAACCAAATACACATTCTACACAATTAGAGATAATAAAGTAAATAACGAAAGTCTTATTAATAATGAAGTGAGGTCTAACATGATAAAAAAATAAATAATCTAGTTATCTCCAGGTAACCAAAACATAATTAATACCTATTACAAGTACCAAAATATGAAAGTTAACCACGAAGCGTAGACGTAGTTGAAACAGTTGCTTGACGAGTCTTGCTCGTCCTCCACAGCTTGCACATCTATAGCTGCCATATGTCCATACATTGGCGCATCGATATAATCTTCGTCAGAAGTACCTGCAACATCATAAACTAAAAAGAATAGCGCACACGAGGATTAGCTTTCCAACATGAGCTTAGTGAGTGAACAAAACAATGCAATAAATATATGCATGCATTCAATTCATATCTTTGGTCTGGTTTAAGTTTGCAACTGTACTATTGAAAGGATTGGCGGCAACTGCATCTCTATACACGAGTGTGTGAATCCGCCCAATGGATCAAACGCATTATCGTCCTACATGCATCCACCATGGAATAGAGATAGAGCTAAATTGTCCAGATTACATACTGCCAACATTTTCCCTGATGCCCTATGTCACACCCCAATTCTGTACCATTCAGAACGGTGTAATGAACCGCTAATAAACCAACAGTTCAACCAGGATCTCTAATAGGCTGTGTCTATTAAAAATAAAATCATACACATCCACAACCACAATCAGAATAAATACACAATAGCGAAGTCTTATAGTAAATGAATTGAGAAATCTAACTGTGATAACCATAATAAAATATCAAGTTATTGTTGAATCAACTGAGACATAAATAAATAAAGTATCAATTACATTTCCTTAATAATTCAAACAAAAATCTAATCGAATACGCATGAGTTGCACTCGCATGAGGGATCATGCGTATCTACTAAGTCTTCGGCTTCCATTGCAGCAACACGCGCATACACCAGAGCACTAATATAATCTTCGACCGTAGTACCTGCATCATCAACTAAAAATATTCGACGTCGAGAGGGTGAGCACACATCATGGCTCAGTGAGCAAACAAAACAATGCAACAAACATATGCATGCATTTAATTCATATCTTTGGTCTGGTAAATAAGTTTGAAATGTGCTATAGAAAGGATAGGTGGCCGCCGCACCTCTATACACGAGTGTGTGAAGCCGCCCAAAGGTAACGTTTATTGTCGTCCCACATGCACCTTACCATGGAATAAAGATAGAGCTAAAGTGCTAAGGCCTGGCCTATGATACTTCCCCTGATACTCTACCCATACCAACACGTAAGCTCCTGCTGGCGAGGGCTTGAAAACTGGGCTCGCAACTAACCAATCCTAATGCCAGTCAGTGTATCCAAGGCCTCACCCCAGCATCCCTCAATACGTCCATAGAGATAGGGCTAAGGCTCCCCGGCAGAGTCAGAGACTACACGGTCCGAGACCACCTCCCCTCATACACTACGACGTAATAGTTCTGCTAAGGTAATGGCGATACGACGATGTCAATGGACAAGACTTGAGTTAGAGATAGAGCTAGATTGCTGAGGCCCAGCCTATGACACCCCCCTGATACTCGCTCGCATCAAGCACACCAACCACACACATACATCCACATACCTATTCCTATCATCATCATCATCATCATGTTATAAACAATAATTTAAATATGCATGAACAGTAATAATAGAAATATTGGATGACATGTTGAATGCACAAAACAAGCATACACGTATAGAATCAATCATGGCATTGGACTCAAGAATAAAACAGTTTATTATTAGCCAATTAGTTTAGGTCTTGTTCCATCACCTTTGTTTGATCGTAGATCCTCTCTCAAGCTTTAAGAATCAACTAAATATCAATATTATATCACTAGAAGACCTAATCAAGTCGATAGGAATTAATTAGAATTAATTCTGATTTTAAAAAGCATGCTGTTAACTGGGGGTCGATGCCAGGGTCAGAGGTTCCATCGACCCTGGGTGCTACCACCCAGATTCTGGACTTCCCGAACACTGGGGGTCGATTGTTAGGGTTTGGTAGGGTCGATTGGCCATCGACCCCAGTGTAACCCCCCATGGGTTTAGTCAAATTTTCATCCTACAGTCCATTCCTTCGTGTTTGGGTCCTATGGCTTGCTTCTACAATCCATTCCATACATGTTCTATGGTCTAGAACCATAGTTTATTCACCTATATGGTTTTTATGATCTCCCCCATGGTTTTCCATGAAAACTTAATCATGGGTGGATGATTTGGGTTTCTCCTAGATCATTCCCTCTTCACTATCTACTCTAAGGTCTTTAGAACTACATGGAGTTAGTATCCATACCTAGGAATTAGGCTTGTTTCTCTGAAGCCTTCTCTTTGATCTTCTTCTCCACTTTCCTTCTCTTTTCTTTCTCTCAATCCAATTAGGGTTCTAAAAGGAGTGAAAGAGGCTTAGGGACGTCCTATTTATAGAGTAGAAACTCCCAAAATAAGTCCCATTGATATTAGGAAAGAATTCCATTGAAATTTAGAAAGTTCCTAATTCACGGTTTCTGTCGGCAGACTGAGGGTCGATGAGGGGGTCGGAGATCCCATAGACCCCTGGTTCTAAAATGTCCGACCCCCGGTTAAAAACTCAGGGTCTGACTTTTATACTGGGGGGGTCCGACCCTGCCTTGCTGGGTATGCGACCCTCCCCTTTATTTTAGTGTTTTTGGGTCAGTTTAATACCTGAGATCGTGATCTCCCTCACGCACTTGATCCATTTGGCTTTACCATGATGGGTAGACCTGGTTCAAGGTGGTAAGATCGGGTTAGTTTGATACGGGTCTTACACCCTACCTATACCAGTACGTATGTCACACCCCAATTTCGGCTGAACCAGAAGTGTGAGTGAACCGTCACTGATCCAACGGTACACACCAGGATCTCAATAAGATCGTGTCCACTCATACAAACCATTGCACATAACCACAATCAGAATATAATAAATACAGCGAAAGTCTTAAATATGAACTGAGTAATCTATTGATTAATTTAAATAAAATATTTAATTATTTAAATTCCCAAAACTTAAATAAATATCTTTACATCACTGTATTTCCAACTGAAAATAAATAAAATAAACCAAATAAACACCCTAGAAATACACGCAGAAAGGGCACTCGCATGAAGCATCATGCTCGTCTTCTCCTGCTTGCATATCAAAAGCAGCCACGCCTCCATACACTGGAGCGTCCACGTAATCCTCTAGTGTGTAACCAGCATTAACATCTAAAAACATGTATATATACAAGGGTGAACTCACAACTTAGCTCAGTAAGACAATCAGACAATGCAACAAACATATGCATGAGTAACATTCACTTCATGGTCTGGTTTTAAGTTTGCAATGTGCTATAGAAAGGATTGGCGGCCACCGCACCTCTATACACGAGTGTGTGAAGCCACCCAATAGATCAAATACCACTGCCGTCCCACATGCACCCTATCATGGAATAGAGATAGAGCTAAGACGTTCAGATCAAACACCGCCAACACCTCCCCTGATACTCTACCCATACCAACACGTAAGCCCTATTGGCGAGGGCTTGCAAACTGGGCTCGCAACTAACCAATCCTATATGTCATCACAGTAGGCCCTGTCCAGCGCAGCTCCCTACGGCATAGAGATAGAGCTAGAGTCTAGTGGCCAGGATGGAGACCACAGTGCCACTTCCTCCCCCTGATACCCTACCCGCACGAAGCATGCTAAGACAGAACGATACGCACCGTAGGCCCTATCCCAACACAGCTCCCTACGGCTTAGAGATAGAGCTAGAGTCTAGTGGCCAGGCCGGGGACCACAGTGCCACTTCCTCCCCCTGATACCCTACCCGCACCAAGCATGCTAAGATAGAACAATATGAAAAGGTGCTAGTGTGAGGAATGATCCCAGACCCCAGGCCCTTCCCATTCCACACACCAACGAAACCAATCACATGCCTAACTGTCACAACCTAGCATAGCAAGTATGCATGAACAATAATAATAACTGAAAGTAAATGATGACATGCGAGTATGCACAAACATCAATCCACAGAATCATAATTATTATCAACGGTTTACTGTTATTTAATTATTAAGGTTTAGGTCCGATTCCCTTACCTGACGCTTGTTTGATAGCTTGCTCCGCATTGCAAGGTCCAAACGTGCTATCACAAGGTCCTATACGATATTAGGGTTTAGTTAGAATAGGTTTACGTTGGTCGAAAAACCAACAATGGCAAAACACATCTCACAGAGCTGACCGATCACAGGTACCGATTGCAACACTGTTGGGAAAACCTACGACCGGTATGGTCGGCCGGTCCCCACAGACCAGTCCCCGAGAGGTACCGGTCACATATGGTGCGACCGGTATATGATCGACCGGTATGTCTCCGAAACACCATACGTCCGGTTTCTTGACTTCCGTCGGTCACCCCCTATTGATCCTAGGGTTTCTCCTACACATTCTAGGTCTGAGCATTGAGTTAGAGTTGTTTCCAACTCCATTCAAGTCCTAGTTTCGATGGTCTCAACCTTGAACTTGAATCTAGGGTTTATCGACTAAATTAGGGTTTGTCGGCAAAAACAGAGTATAGATCAATACCTCGCTTTGCATGGTATTGATCCAACTACAATTAACCATTCTAGATTACCTATGGTAGAGGAAGGTTTGAGTACTTACCGTTGACTTACGGTAACTTGTTCTTCGTCGAACGGCAATGTCGGCTCTTCCCTTTCCTTCCTAGCTTATTCTCCTTCTTCAGCCTCTTTCTCCTTTTTAGGGTTTGTGAGGATCATGGAAGAGGTTTTAGAAGATTTAGAGGCGTTTATATAGACTAGGTTTAGGTTTAGGAAGCCTCCTAGTATTAGGAAAGTCCTTCGGTTTGAAATTTGGAAAGTAGGACCCGCAGAGATCTATTTCTGGATCTTAGTGGTCTGCTGCGCAGTCTATACCTGTCGACGGTACCAAAACCGGTACCATCGATCGGTATGAATTAATTCATACTTAAATGGTCCAATTTCATACATGTTTGTCATCCGCTTGTCCTGTTTGGCCCGGTGATGATCGGAAGACCTGTTACGACATGAACGAAAGGTTTAGATCGGGTTCATGGAGTGCGAGTCTTACAACGTATGCCCCTACTGGCAAGGGCTAACAAACTGGGCTCGCAACTGATCAATCCTAATGCCATCCATATGTATCCAATGCCTTACCCCAGCATCCCTCAATACATCCATAGAGATAGAGCTAGGGCTCTTCGGCAGAGTCAAAGACCACACGGTCCGCGAGTACCCCCCTGATGCCCTAAGACATACTAGTTCTACTAAGGTAGCAGAGATATGACGATGTCAATGTGATGCATTTTTTAGGGATCACACATCCCTCCCCACACAGAACACCAACCACATTCACAATCACATGTTTATTCCTATCATCACTAACAATAAGGTAAAAAACAATAAAGTAAATATGCATGAATAACAATAGCAATAATATTGGATGACATGTAAGATGCACATTACAAACATACAAGCATGGTAACAATCATAGCATTGGCAAATTAAAATAAAGAGTAGCTTATTATTAACCAATTAGTTTAAGTCTTGTTCCCTCACCTTTGATCGTAGTATTGGTCTCTTCCAAGCTTTGGAAGTTAACTTGTACTAGTTGACAACCTAGGAAATTCATGAATTTAGATTAGGGTTTGATGATATTAGGTTACAATAGTTTAACATCAAGTTAGCTTCAAAATAGGCTTTCTGAAATTGTGTGGTCGATTGTGTGGCCACACATCATGCTTCTACTGATGCAACCACACAACCCTGTATAACTTTCTGAGAGTCTGTGGTCGCTCACTGGTCACTTTGTGGTCAACCACTAATGTGACCACACAACTTACATGTTGTGTTCGAAGGTCTTTCTTAGTCTAACACTTAACTCATTATTGGAACACCTCCTAGGGTCGTTCTATGTCCTTATTCATAGGTTTATCCATCATAATTTATTCCCTAACCTATCTCCATGGTTTCTCTTGAGATTCAATTGAGTTTTCAATAATCAAATATAGCTAAACTAATTGAATATGCACTGGTTGCACTCGCATGAAGAATCATGCGTCTCTTCCGTTAATTCCCCGTCCATCACCGCTACATGTCCAAACATCGGCGCATTCATATAATCTTCAACAGTAGGTCCTGCATCATCAACTAAAAATATTCGACGTTGAAAGATGAGCACACATCATGGCTCAGTGAGTAAACAAAATAATGCAACAAACATATGCATGCATTCAATTCATATCTTTGGTCTGGTTTTTAAGTTTACAATGTGCTATAGAAAGGTTTGGTGGTCCCCGCACCTCTATACATGAGTGTGTGAATCCGTCCAATGGATCAAACACTATTGCTGTCTCACATGCACCCACTATGGAATAGAGATAGAGCTAAAGTGTCCAGATCAAACACCGCCAATACTTCCCCTGATGCCCTACCCATATCAACATGTAAGCCCCTACTGGCGAGGGCTTGCAAACTGGGCTCGCAACTAGCCAATCCTAATGCCAAATAGTGTATCCAAGGCCTCACCCCAGCATCCCTCAATACGTCCATAGAGATAGTGCTAAGGCCCCCCGGCAGAGTCAGAGACCACATGGTCCGAGACCACCTCCCTCGATGCCCTACGACGTAATAGTTCGGTTAAGGTAATAGCGATACGATGATGTTAGTAGGAAAGACTTGAGTAGAGGTGACGAGGTCAGAGACCACCATGCCACATCCTCCCCCTGATGCTCCACTCTCATCCAACACACCAACCACACACATACAACCACATGCCTATTCCTAGCATCATCATCATCATCATGTTATAAATAAACATAAGTAAATATGCTTGAGCAGTAATAGCAAGAATATTGGATGACATGTGAAATGCACATTACAAGTATACACGCATAGAATCAATCATGGCATTGGACTCAATAAAAGTAAATAGTTTGTTATTAACCAATTAGTTTAAGTCTTGTTCCCTCACCTGTTAGCAATATTTGATCTCCTTCCAAGCCTTGCAATTCTCTTTCAATCAATTTAACAACCTAAAAGTTATATGAATTTTAGTTAGGGTTCATATGTAACATGTTACAGTAGTTGAAAATCAAAACAGAGCACTGATAGGTGTCTGATTGGTCCTATGGTCTCATACTGTATCGACCTTACTGCCTACGGTGGATACCCTACGGTCGCATATGGTGCGACCGTAGCTGCGACCATATGATTCCTGAATCTTCCCAAATACCTATGGTCGATCCTCTGATCAGGCTGGTCATGTTATGGTCGACTGTAGCTGCGACCTTTGGATTTCTGATCACAGACTACATGTAATTCGAGTTTTTCCTGGGTCAAGTCCTCTGTTCTTCAATTGGGTTTGTCCTAAGGTCATCCTATGTCCATCATTAGTAGTTTCTTATCAACCCTAATCATCAAAATCACTCTTCATGGTTCTCCTTGGGATTTTCTCAAGGAAATCACATGGATTATAATAGGTTGATATTGCCTATCTTCCATAGAAGTCTTATTCCATAGAGTTTACATCTCCAGGGATTAGGTTCATACCTTTGCTTATGATAGAGAGCCAATCTCTTCTCAGCAAGATCCTCTCCGTAGCCTTTTCTTCTTTTCCTTCTCTTCTTTCTCTTCCCTTTTCTCTCTCTAGGGTTTACTAATGTTCTAAAAGAGTGAAAAAGGACTGAGGGACATCCTTTATATAGAGAAAAACTCTCCATATAGAGTCCTCTTTCAATTAGGAAAGAAATCCCTTAATTTAGGAAGTTTCCAAAACTCATAATCTGACCTGAGGTTTCACGGTCGATGGTGTAGACGCTTCAAATTTGTCGAGGAAGTTAAATCATAGCTCAGGGGAATAAGAAATAAAAAAAATAAATAGTGTATAATAATAATAACCATAAATAAATAATAAATAAGTAAGCAAGATGTAATGATAAATAAGAAAATATAATAAAAATAAAACAATAATATAAAATAAATAAATAAACTAATTATGACAAAATATATTTTTAGTTTGTTTTTTTTAATAAATATGATAAAATTCATACATAGGATAATGACAAAAAAGAAAAAAAAAAAAAAAAAGAAGAAAAAAAAAAGAAACAAAGTGCTCACGTGGTTGGAGAATGGAATTCCAACCACGTCATCAAACTAAAATAAAAATAAATAAAAATAATAAAAATAATATATATAAATCAAATGAAACGCAGAGAGATCATTTTTCTCTCTGCGTTCCAAACAGAGAAATAGAGAGGCGGGTTCGAGAGAGAGAAACAGAGAGGGAAACGAGGGTTTGAGGAAGAAGTCGACGGAGAGAGCGACCTGGAGCAGCGGCGACGTCGACGGCAGTGGTGCGAAGCAACGACGACGGTGGCGGTGCGATGACGACGCCGATCTGAAATGACGAGGACGGCGGCGGTAGGTGCTCTAATGGCTGTTTCAGATCTGGTTTCGATCTAGTTTTTTTAGAAACCAGATTTGAAACCTGGTTTTCTAGCTTTCTTCTTCTCCGTCGATCCTCCGAAAATTTTGAGGAAATCCTGAAGTTTAGTTCGGCAGTAATGGCAGCAGCGACCTACACTCGATAGCGGCAGATCTGAAGCTCGGTGGCGACGTAATCCGTGATGAATCTGCAGTAACTCTGAGTTCAGGTGAGTTAGATTAGTTTCTTTCTTAACAAATGCGGTCTAATGTTCTTGATCTCAAGTTATTCTTTGAAAAAAAAGAAGAAAAAAATTTAAAGAATTTCATCGATTAACTAGTTTCTTGGATCTGGAAAATCGTTTGGCAGATCCAAGTCTCTTTCAAAGATTCTTGGATCTGATAGCCGATTGTTGTCTTTTTTCTTTTGAAATCTGTTCGGTAAACTCATGTTTCTTGTCAAGATTTGTTGATAAATGCTTGAGTTTAGAAATTCCAGCTCTAATGCCAGGTTTAGTAGCGGATCGCGTTCGAGTTCTTGCTCCGACTATCTGGTTCAGATCTAGTTTGGTGTTCACGATCCGGCGATCTGATTTGTTTTCTCACTGGTGGTCTGTACTTCTCTCGTGGTGGCGATAGTTTTTTTTTTTTTTCTCTCCGACGGCGATCTGATCCTACGAGGTTTGATTCTTTAACCTTTCCAATCGCCGACATTATTTGGTTCTTGAAACTCATCAAACATCAACACTATTTTATTCTTGAAATTCACCAGACACCGAATTGATTTGTTTCATTTTTTGTCCAAACAGTGATGAATTCCGGCAATTTATTAATCCAACTATGTATTTGATTTGTTCTAGTAATTCAATTTGAATTTTCTTGATCAAGCTTCCTAAAATCACCACTATTTGACATTTCTAAAATTAAACCTGTTTAAAATATTCTTGATCCATTGGTTTAATTCACATTCTTCTATTCTAAAAAATCATCTCGAAATTTCTTGATCAAAAGATTAAATTCATCAATTTTTTTAGTGTTTTTGAAATCAGATTTGAAATTAGTCTATATCATCGATTTAGTGTCGTGTTTTCTATGACTCATACATTCTTTACCGAGGTTTATTTTATTTTTTCTTAAGAATCTCAATCTAACATTTCCGTTGATATAGATATTTCAGTCCGTCGGTCAGGATTAATCAAATTCGTTTGAAATTTCTTTAATATCTTATTCATTGTTTATTTTCCATAATATATTTCCAATTCTTGAAAGTTATTGCAGTTTTTTTGTGATGGCAGTTCAGGTTCACCTACTTGTATGTTCCCATTCGGTTTCATCAAATTGTGAAAATTATCCATTAGTTTAATAATTGTTTACATAAAATTTCCGTAGTTACAAATATTTCATTCCTTATTAATTCATTTCACATGTTGTCTCCATATCATGGACATTTAATTATGAGATGATGATGGTGAAGTGCCATTAAACACCCACGTATACACAAGTATGATATCAAAGACACTTGAGATTTTCTCTATTATTTTACAGATTTACATCTGCTCTACAAGCAGGAGGGTATTTTAAAGGGGCACATAAGATCATTTCTTCTCTCGGCGTCCACCTCTACTCACAGGCAGGTAACGCCCTTAACTCTATGTCTTTATTTTATGTGGTATATGGGTTCGGCCATCGTGCACCCATAATTATTCGATGCGGGTGGGTAACACGACATGCATGCGGCACTTGCCATCCCTAGCATAGTGACGGGCGGGATAGACTAGGACGTCCCCTACCCTTTCAATGTATCCCACGAATGCGAAAGGAAATGTATTAATAGTTTTGATCCCCAATCCCCACTTATGTATCCCATAGGAATTTTTTATGAATTTTGTAACTATTTCCGTGCAATGCGGACTCACGCGCTTGTGATGCACAAATATAGATGTGTGAATGTATGTATGAATGAAGCGAGGCACCGATGCCTATTGTCCAATGTCAAGAGTACCTTCTCACATGTTGACAAATTAAAATTGTTTTCATTTTTTATGCGTAGTTCATTCCGAACTACGTATGGACTTGATTCTCGGACTCCACCCCGAGATACGTAGGTCGCCTCGGGAATCCATTACCCAAGCTCAGTCCAATTGCAATGAGGGTTGCAATAATACCCGAGTTGCATCATAATGCATTTACACATTGATTAAAAATTATAATCTTTCAAATTTATCATGTCAGTTGTTTTGCATAGTTTCAATAAAATTCAATTTCAATTCAATTTCGGTTTCAATTTCAATTTAATCCCAAATCTAAATTCAATTTCCCATTTCAATTTCAATTTCTATTTCGATTTGGATTTAAATTCCAATTTTATTCTAATTTTAATGAAATTGCAAATTCAAAGTCAATTTTCAAAAATTCAATTTTAATTCGATTTCGGATTCAGTTGCAATTTAAATTCCAAATATCTTTCTAATTTAAATTTCAATTCAATTTCAATTCAATTTCAATTTCAATTTTAATTCCAAATCTATCTTCAATTTTAAATTCAATTCAATTTCTATTTCTATTTTAATTTCAAATTCAATTCAATTTTCAATTTCAATTTCTATTTCTATCCCAATTTCAATTTTAATTCTAAATCTATCTTCAATTTTAAATTCAATTCAATTTCTATTTCTATTTTAATTTCAAGTTCAATTCAATTTTCAATTTTCAATTTCTATTTCTATCTCAATTTCAATTTTAAATCCAAATCTATTTTCAATTTTAATTCAATTCAATTTCTATTTCAATTTTAATTTCAAATTCAATTCAATTTCTAATTTCAATTTCCATTTCAATTTCTATTTCAAACTCAATTCGATTTCTATTTCAATTTCAATTTCAATTCAAATTCATTTCAAAGTTCAAGTTCAATTCAATTTCTATTTCAATTTCAAGTTTCAATTTCAATTTCAATTTCAAATTCAATCTAAGTTTTCAAATTTCAAAACTTCATTTCAATTCTCCATCTTCGCATGAAATTTTGGGCAAACATTCCATCATCGCATGAAAGTCCCTTTTCAATTTTGGACAAACATTCCATCATCGCATGGAAGTCCCTTTTCAATCTTGGACAAACATTCCATCATCGCATGGAAGTCCCTTTCAATCTTGGGCAAGCATTCCATCATCGCATGGAAGTCCCTTTCAAACCCTACTTTACATAGACGGTCTACCAGCTTGACTAGTGGCTGTAGAAGTCTATTCGATTGTTTCACATAGACGGTCTACCAGCTTGACTAGTGGCTGTAGAAGTCTATTCGATTGTTTTACATAGACGGCCTACCAGTTTGACTAGTGACTGTAGGAGTCTATTCAATATCCTAAACCTAGATGACCTATTAGCTTGACTAGTGGCTATAGGGATCTACCATCTTGTCAACCCAAATGGTTGAACTACGTTGGGCTTGATTCTTAAGCTTGTCTTAAGATACGTAGGTAGCTTGAGTGTTCACCATTCAAGTTCAGTCCTAAACTAATTTATTTTTAATTTACTTTCATTACTTTCATTTCTTTCAAGAATCATTGCATTTGAACTTTGGACTACGTTTCAATAACTAAAAAATGATTTTGTCTGTCAGCATGTTGAGTGGTACGCTTGTCATTCGAAATTGACTGATTGGTCCGTCATCCAATCATTTTATTTTTTATCCATATCACATTTTAATTTTTCTTACTGTTATCTTGATGGCTTGCTCCTAGATTTAAATACATCTAGAACCTAGGTTTGGTGCCTATTAAAAAATTGTTTAGCCATTGCCTGTAATTTAAATTAGGATAGGAAAGGATAGTATATGGAGACTAATCTTCGGATTAGGCAATTTGGGTGCCTAACACCTTCCCAAATTGTAACATGACACTTACCCACTATTTCTTTGGTTTGACCATTAAGCCTTAATCCCTACGTGAGTCATTAGTATTTCTCATATGAGAAATCGTATATAGGTCCTAGACCTTTTCTAGGTGGCGACTCCATTCTATTTTCATTTCATTTTTTACATTTTACATTTAATGCAAATCACAGATTAAACCAAATCGTCCCTTACAGATGGCTATGGTCGCAGAACCCGTCGACCGTAGGGTCGAAATCGTCGACCGTGGGGTCCTGGATTTGTGATCTTCATTCTTACCATATGGTCGACCATACCTACCTAGGTATCCGACCATATGCATACAATTTTGGATGTTGAGTTAATTTTTATACCTGGTTTGTGATTTATCTTCACACGCTCGGTTCACTTGGTCCAGGAATGATGGGAAGTGCTGGCATGACACGGTTAAACCAGATTAGTGAAGTGTGGGTCTTACATCAGGAATCTCGTCCATTCGGTTCTCTCTGATAGGAAGAGGGTTATTGCTAGCATTCTGATTCCTGGTCCTTTAGAGAGCCATGGGGATAATCAGAAGTAGGTTGGCCCCAGCCAAGGGGGGGGTCATGGTTTGGAGCATTTCCCCTAAAAAAAAGGTATGAACCCCCATGTCCTTTGTATTAGAAATTCCATAATGTCCCTCCTATCTCATTAAGAATCATAATGACTCCCTTTTCCATGGTTTGATTCTTGTGAACTGTCTCCGTCATGTTTATATTCATTTATGATTTGAAAAAAAATCAGCTACCCCCCAAAATAGTTTTGAAACATCACCTACCACCCACACCTTTCAAAAAACATCAACTACCACCTAAATGTTTACCACCGTTAATCAAATAGATTCACTCCGTTAAACGAATCCCATTAGTTGCTGATGTCATCTAAAATCGTTTCTAAAATGGACAATAATACCTTTAAGAAAATGTTGAAAGATGATTCTAGCCAACAAGGAAGACGAAGTGAGGGCTGATGAGTACCCTACACGGATCCTGGAAAAACTGGCTAGAGATTCGGAAGGCGATGGGGAGGAGAGTGGAGAAGCAGGAGAATAAAACGAGAGCCAGGAAAACCTCAAAGCAACAAAATAGATTAGCCATCTTTCGAAGACAACGATACCTCAGCATCACTTTCGCCTTCTCTACTTTTATGGAATGAATCCATCCGCAGAATCGACAGAAGGGCAGGAAAGAGGGAAAAAAAGCTTCAACTGGTTCGATTCTTGGGATTTCTAAAATTTTCTGCTCCGGCAACAATCTATCTTCCGATTTCTGACATGCGTGACGACAACAATCTTCTCTTCAATTCTGGAACGATCTTTCTGGCGTTCATGGCAATGGCAATCCATTAATCCTGCTTTGATTTCTGTTCGTGTCAAATAGACTACAAAGAAGAGGGAGACAAAACAGATGAAGATGGAATCGAAGCCATAAGAAATTCTAAAGAGACGTCCAAAGATTACAAATCTGAAGTAAAGAACAAGATCACCATTGAGAAAAACTCATATCTGAAGCTGAAAACTCGGATTTGAATAGAGAACGCAGGTTGGAAGTAGAGAGCTCAGATCTGAACAGAAATTTCACAATTGATGGAAATAACAACTATCACAAAGGAATAACTGATCTGTACAAAAGAATAGAAGATCTGTACAAAGTAAGATGCAGATCCGAAAGAAAACACAGAATATACAGATTAAGAACAGTCAAAACCCTAAAATCACACTTTCAAGAGCCAGAGTAGAAAGACGGAAAGATATGTAAAAAAAAAAAATATATCAATCTAAACTACTAAAAGTTGTCAAGTGAAGAAAAATGAAAGAATGACGAAGTTGCAAGAATGAAGCTTGAAGAAGAACAAAGAAGTGAGCGTAGAACTTTGATACCATGTCAAACTTCAAATACAGAGATGAGAATCTAACTTAGTCTTTGTCTCTAAAGTCTAAGTTTGACAGTTCGTAATACTGTGGCATATCTTCATTTCGATTTCATCTCTGGTGACCATTTCGTTTTGGATATACCTTCAATCGTCCCAAGCCATAGTATTTTTTATTTTTTAGTTATACATTCTGAATTTCTGGTTTCTTCTCTGCGGCTGTAACAACAATCGGTGATGATTTGAGTTCCTTATTTTAATCTCCGAGTACTATGCTTTTCTTCAATCGATCCGATGATGGTGTTTTTTCTTCAGACTTTATCTTCCGATTTCTTCGAGAGTTTGACGACCAAGAAGAACCCTCTTTCCTCAAAGTTTTGACATCTCCCATGCAAGATTAGTCTATTTCCCTACCTTGATTTATAAGGGATGTGTGCTTCCAATTTACAATTTCCCTATTTCCCTACCTTGATTTCTTTTTTTCTCATGATCTGATTTTTCTTGTTTACAGTGGATGTGTGCTTTCTGGCATGAAGATCTCAGATTTGAAATGCCCTTTTTGGAGGTTGAAAATCAACAATCAAATCTTTGGGTGTAACCCCTTCAGTCGTCTTTTTTTCAAATTTGGGTTTTTCCCATGGAATTTCCCATGAACCCTAACGAACACACCACACAGATTACTAGAATACAATGGGTATTGAAAAGAGATGATTAGACACATATCTCTTGCTGCAGATTATTTCGGACCGTTATCTTTGCTTTGAATGCTTGGAATGCTTGGATCAAAATCTTCCACAGCCTGTCGGGATCCCTTGACCTTCTCTCTGCGTATGGGAACATAAGAAAAAAATAATACCGTAGCTGTGGGGACTCTAACCATTGGTATTTATAATACCACCCCCAACCCTGGACCAGTCCCACAGTGGACCAAGTTGGTCCATCTCTAATCATACTTAAACTGGTCTACCTGTAACTAAACTCCCACTGAATCAACTAACCTTATAATTAATTTATCCCATAAAAATATCTTAAAATCTCCCACTTTGGCTATATTAATTATAAATTCACCATTGATCCAATGTGGCCATGGAATCTAATTACACCAAAACCATCATTTACTTTGATCTAGTCATCAAGCCTACCAATATCGAACAACAACGGAAAGTACTCCTACACATCCGGTGTACCCCCTTCTGTCAGTCACATACAAATGTCTACTTAATGACATAAATCACTTTGAGATGAATACTTGAGTCCAATGATCGAATTACCACGATCCCGTTACCATAAAATCCTTATAGGTCAACGCACTTTGATATTATCCAACTTTATATAGGCAAACCGCCTCCAATTTGAATTAATATCATACTTTGTCTTACCGTCTTCTTTGGCTAAATACCGCCTTGCAATTTTGACATGTCTTAAATAATCAATAATACATACAAGCAATGAAATTACTGATTATTAAACCATCAACTACCCATTAAACCATAGGCAACATAAACAATCACTGATAAACCATCAACTACCAGATCTCTACTAATCAAGCAGATCTAAACACTCCCACTGACTAAGAGAATCTAAACACTCCCACTGACTAATAAAATGCCTTCATTTAAATTTAATATGAAATTTAGTTCTATCAAAACATGTCAAATAAAATCTTTTAAAATAATTAACTGAATTATAAATCAATAAATAAATATCCAAAAATAATCTAAAGACAACTATATTAAACGACATTATCATTTGGTGTCTTCTTTCTCTGGTGTCTCAGTTTTCTTTTTCTTCTTCTCTAACCAAGCTTCTCTTGCCTTATATTCTCTCTTCATGTGCCCCTTCTTATGGTACCAAAAACATTCAACATCACTCAAATCCCTATCATAAGGTTTTCCTTTCTTAAAGGAGTGTCTATCTTTTCTATAAGGTCCTACCCCAACCTTTCCTTTACCCTTATCTTCTCTGGAATGATGACTAATGACATTGACACTTTCAAATCTTTTCTTTAGTCGCATTTCTTCTTTAGTGCAAAAAGAGATTAATTTGTTCATATCCCATTCTTCTTCCTGAGTATTATACGCCACTTGTATCTGGTAATACTCTTCAAGTCAGGAGGATAACGCACAATGGACCACGAACTCATCATCAACGTTAATTTCAGATACCCCCCATTATAGTTTCAAAACATCACCTACCACCCACACCTTTCAAAAAACATCAACTACACCCAAGTAACTGACGGAGAAAACAAAAATCAGCATTAGACATTTTTACCCTTCTCTTTCCTTCCCTCTCTCCCTCCCTCATCTTCTCCTACCCAAATGGAGATTCGTTTGGAGATTAAAATGGGAAAAACTAGACGAGATCGAAAAACTTTCTAAAGGATTTTTTTTTGGATAAACTCTGTGATCCTACTGATTACTCAATCTACAAAAATGAATGGCACCGAAAGCAGAGAGGGGTGTGACGAGTGGCCAACAAACTTTTGTTTCTCAGACCCTGGAACTGAAATATGCCGCTGAACCAGAATGGGGTTAGGTGTGTTCCAATGTGGGTCTCCCTCCCAGGCGAACATTTGCATTTCTGAAGTTTTCCAGCCTTGAGCACGATCTGTTCAGTCATTGGAAAGCCCCTATGTACTGATAAAACCACTTGTTCCAAGGTTCGTCTTGCATATGATTGGGTATGCATAGAGTTTTCCGCAGAAAAAGAGTTGAAGGATCAACTTAAGATTGAAGATGACAGAGGTAATGTCTTCATCCAATGTGTGAAATAGGACTAGAAACCAGATCGTCGCTCTGTTTGCAATATTTTTGGTCACAAAACCACGACCTGTCCTGCTATGAGTTCATGTTCTGGACCATTTCTCCTTGCTATGCAACAATGGAGGAAAGTTTCTGGAAATACCCATGCTACCAAAGCATCTCTGTAAAGGGGGAAGGAGACCCCATCTGTGAAACCTACATGTAAATTTCGGGATGAAATTTCTTTTAAGGGTGGGGGAGTTGTAAGACCCATACTCCGTAAACCCGGTCTAAACCTTGGTTTTGTGTCGTAGCAGGTCTTCCAATCATCACCGGGCCAGACGAGACGAGCGGATGACAAACATGTATGAAATCGTACCAAAGATGATCGAATCAACACAATTTTATGTTGACTGATCGATGGTACCGGTCTTGGTACCGGTCGATCGGTCAGGTCTGCGCAGCTAAGTGTGGAAATCTGGAAATTGACTTCTGAGGGTCCCACTTGCCTGATTTTGAATTCTAAGACTTTCCTAATCCTAGTAGGGTTACTAAACCCTAAATCTAGCCTATAAATACACCCTTAAGCCTCCTCAAATCCTTTCCATTGTCTCTCCCAAATCCTAGAGAAGAGAAAGAGGTTGGAAAGGAGAAGGAGCTAGGAAGAAGAAGAAGGTGTCGCCATTACCGTTCGACGAGGCTCACGCTACGCCAGTCAACGGTAAGTGTTTTAACTATTCTTCTTATCCTATGTTAGTTGTGTGGGTGGATCAATACCATGCAAAGTAGGTATTGATCTAAAACCCTAAATTGGCCAATAAACCCTAAGTTGCCGTCAAACCCTAGATTCGAGTTTCGAGATGATATTCATCGAAACGAGACTTGAATGAGTTGGGGATAACTCTAACTCAATGATTAGACTTAGAATGGATAGGAGAAACCTTAGAAATCCATGGAGGATGATCGACGGCAGTCGAAAACCCATGTATGGTCTTCCGGAGACATACCGGTCGACTATACCGGTTGCACATGGTGCGACCGGTATGTTGCCACCGGTATCCCTCGGGAGGCTGGTCTGTGGGACCGGCTGACCATACCGGTCGCCAGTCTTCCCCACAGAGCTACGACCGTTATATGCCACCGATCAGCTCTGTGAGGGTATTTTGTAACCATGTTGGTTTCCGACCAACATGAAACCCTAAGAAAAATATTCTAATGAAACCCTAATAATATTGTAGGACTTTGTGACATATCATTTGGATCTTGCGACGTGGAGCAAGCTATCGAACGAGCGTCAGGTAAGGGAATCTGACCTAAACCTAATAATTAATGGACAGTAAATTGTTGTTAATCACCTGATTATATGTGATGTGTTGTTTGTGCATATTCACATGCCATCCTTTACTTTCAGTTATTATTACTATTCATGCATTGATAGGATGTCATTGTTAGGCATGTGATTGTTTTCGTTAGTGTGTGGAGTGGGGCATGGGCCTGGGATCGCTCCTCACACTAGCACCTTTTGTAGTATTCTATCTTAACATGCTTGGTACGTGTGGGGTATCAGGGGAAGGTCATGGTACGGTGGTCTCCGATATTGATGTTGGCCTGGCCATGATTATGTGGCACTGTGGTCTCTGAGTCGACGTTGGCTTGTCTACGATGCTTTAGCTCTATCTCTATGTCGTTGGGAGTTATGTTGGGATAGGGTCTACCTGCGTATTGTTTCTATCCTAGTGGGTTAGTTGCGGATAGGGCATCAGGGGAGGTGTGGGAATGCCTTAGCTCTATCTCTATGCCGTAGATGGCTATGCTGGGATAGAGCATACATTGATGACATATAGGATTGGTTAGTTGCGAGCCCAGTTTACGAGCCCTGGCCAGTAGGGGCTTAGGTACTAGTATGGGTAGAGTATCAGGGGAGGTACGGGGGTATCTTAGCTCTATCTCTATTCCATGATGGGTGCATGTGAGCCGATGGGGGTGTGATCCATGAGGTGCCACACACTCATGTGTAGAGGTGCGGGGGCCACCAAACCTTTCTATAGCACATTGCAAACTTAAAACCAGACCACAACATAAAATTGATTGTTACTCATGCATAATCTTGTGAAACTGTCTGATTGCCTTACTAAGCTGTGTTGTGAGCTCACCCTTTGTATATACATTGTTTTTAGATGTTGATGCAGGTTATACTGTTGACGACTACATGAACGCTCCGACGTATGGAGGTGTAGCTGCTCTGGATGTGTAAGCAGGAGAGGACGAGCATGACGCTTCATGCGAGTACCCTTTCTGCGTGTACCTTTGATCGGATTTTATTTATTTCTTCCAGTTATTTTCGATTGGATTAAATAGATGTACGGATATTATTTTATGTGTTTGAATTTGGATAATTGGATATTTATTTAAATTATCAATAGATACTCAGTTCATTCTATTTAAAGTCTTCCGCTGTATTATTTATATTCTGATTGTTGTTATGTGTAATGGTTTGTACAAGTGGACACGGCCTATTCGAGATCCTGGTGTGAACCATTGGTTCAATGACGGTTCACTCACACCATTCTGGTTGGATCAGAATTGGGGTGTGACAACTTGGTATCAGAGCTTTCGGGCTCTGTCTAACAAACCATATTGCACTTAACTAAGTCGATGAACTGAGTTAGGAAAATTTTAAAAAATCTTAATACAAACACACCCTAAGCATTGTTTGATACCTGAGACTGATTAAGAAAGAGAATAATGTACTATTCTAAATTTGGAACTTAACATGTGCACATACAGTAGTTAAGTGAAACATAAATTTTCATTAAACAAGAAAATGAGTATCAAATGAAATAGTGCTACAGGGTACAGTCCACAAACCGGATAGTTACCCTGTTATATAGACAATCATATGTAAAAGAGAAATAAAAGGGACAATCATGGGGTAGGGGGCCTAGGAGGAATAGGGTCTGCTATATCATAGTTTTGCTCGTAAGCAACCCCAAGCCAATGCACCTGGTCTTGAGTCACCCGTAGGCTACGAGCCAGACGCCCCAACTCCTGACCCATCTCTCGCTGAGACTCTAGGAAGACCCTCTGGGTGTCCCTGATCTCAATGAACATACTCAACACCGGGTCTGGGGAAGGCTGAGATGGTCCAGCTGTAAAGGTAGATGGTGGTGCTGCAGATGTAGGCTGTGGAGCTGACACTGGTACACCCTCAGCTCTATCTTCGTCATCATCCTGCTCGAGCTTGGCTGCATAGGCCGCATTGGCTGCTGCTGCTGCGGCTGCTACCCTCCCAAGTGGGCGAGGGCGAGCCTCCAACTCGTCATCGCTAACTAGCAGATCAACCATCTGCATCCTCTGAATGGCGTCCCAGTCAATGTCAGAGGTCATAGTGTCCTCAACGGTCACCTCGCCTCTCATGCTCACGCCCAGGCAACGTAGCAGGAAGGTAATGAGACGACCGTAGGGGAGGTTACTGGCCTGATCGGCCAGGGTCGCCTGATGTATGGTCCTAATGATGAGGTATGGGAGAGAGACCCGCTCCCTAGTGCAGACGCAATAAGTAATGTACTGAGTGAGTTGGGATAACTCACTATAATGGCCGCTCTGGGGAACGATGATGTGTTGAATGATGCGACTGTAGACCCGAGGTATAGGTCTCAAGCTAGCCGCCTTCATGGGAGCTCCAGGGTTGAGTATCTGATCTGCTATCTCTCGACACAGATCCTCAGTCAGATAGCCCTTCGCTTTGGGATGGCAATACACTAGGTCTCCATCATTAGGAACCCCTAGAAGGTCGGCCAGCTGGTGGGTGTTAAAGGAAATGGGAACACCCCGGACATAGCTAGAGATGCGTAAATCCCTACCTTGGTTGGGATCGTTAACATCTCCGTACAGCTCAGGTTAGCAAAGAAATGCTTAACCAGATTAGGACGGGTGGTGTCGATGTAAGAAATGACAGGCAACCAACCAAGCCTGTCGAAAGCCGCTCGTACGTCGAATCGGTCTAATTGCTCCAAGTTAACCTGACGCCCGGATTCAATGCTTTTGTTATCGAACCACGGGAACCGAGCTTGTGCCTCTATGGAACGAAACCAGTATTCGTCAAGTTGGGGAACTGGTGGCTGGGGAGCACATGAACTCGAGCCATGAGGACGTTTCCCAAGGGTGCATCGAGGAGCCATTTTTAACTGCAAAACAAAAGAAAAACAAGATAAAAATGTTAGAAATTATCGAAATTTCGGCAGCATAACGACAGTAAATTGGGAAAAAGCCTTAAACTCACCCAAAAACATGGGGAGGAGGACTTACGTAACCCCCACACTCTTCGTCAAATCAATCACAAGCAATTCCAATAAAAAATTTTAAGAAATTAAGAAAAATCAAGAATTTTCGAAAAATTTGGAAAACCTAGGTTAAAAAGTGTAAAAATTTGATTTTTATCAAAACCTTTCGGTGGAAGTCTAAATAGGTTGAGGGCTTTTGCTCTTGGGGGTCCCTAAACCCTTTCCAAGCCGAAGGAAAAGAGTTCTTACGGTTAAAACATCTCGATCAATGAAAAACCTAAATTTCTACATATAGACGATATGGGAAATTGTAAAAACATGAGAGAGAGGGAAGATACCTACCTGGAGACGATGTGCTAGGTCTTGAATGGAAGAAATCGGCTTCAAATAGCACCGGTCGGACTGTAGAAACTCAGAACCCAGAGGAAAATCGCCACCGGAGAGAAGGAAGAAAGAAAAAGTGAGAATTTTCTCACTTTTTCGCTATTTTAAAGCCAAATTGGGCATACCGGTCGACGATTTTGCCTATACCGGTCGACCGGTATCTCCCCAGGTATGCGACCGCTATGTCTCGATCAGAATTCTAATTCTGACCGGTCGATTATACCGGTCGCAACCCTGTATACAGAGGTGCGACCGGTATGTTGCGACCGGTACGCACCAGAAAAGTTAGAAAATTTTTCTAAAAAATTTTAAAAATTATGTAAATTGAAATTTTACTTCTCGACTATTTCCCCTCGTATTATTCTAGGACTAACACTACTATTATTGTGGTTCTCACATGTTATGTCTTCTTTTTAGATCCAAACAAAATAGTCTGAGATGGTGGGAGGAAATGGCCGTAGAGGTCGGAAGCGTCATCAGGCCAGGATGCGCCTAGAGGAAGAACAGGTTGAACAAGACCATGTTAGAGAGCCAAGTCCAGAAGTGGAGGAGGAGCAGGTACCAGAAGTGCCGATAAATTTACCTGGCCCACCACACAGGAATTCTGAGACCATTGTTACAAACTTAGTCTATCAGATGCAAGCTCAGCAGAAGGAATTCTTGAGCGAGATACTGAAGATGCTCAGGCCATCGGGTTCGGTTCCCACTGACGGTACGCCTGAGTCTGGAGAGAAAATTTCTTCACAGCCGATGCAGGGTAGCCCAAGGCCGATGGGCCAAGCTCAGAATGTACCACCACCGCATCAGTTTCTATCACCTTCTGCGTACCTGGGAGCCTATCCGTATCCACCACCATGGTACGGAATGAACACTCAGGGACAGCATGATCTGAGGAGAGCGGTGGATAGATTCCTGAAGTTGAAGCCTTCATCGTTCACCGGTAAGGCAGGAAGACCATTGTGGCCAGCACAGTGGATTGCGGAGATGGAGAAAAATTTTCGTCTGATGACTTGTACAGAGGATGAGAAGGTACTGTTTGCCACTCATATGCTAAAGGAGGATGCGAATGCTTGGTGGAATTCTACACGGGCATATCTGGAGACTAAGTATACACTGGTGGATTGGGAAGTGTTTAAAGCTGCCTTCTTCGATAAATACTTTCCGAAGAGTTTCAGAGATCAAATGGAGAAGGAGTTCCTCAACCTACAACAATCTCAGTCGACCGTGTATGCTTATCAGCAGAGGTACGAAGAACTATTCTTCTTCGCACCGGCAAGTATGCAAGAAGAAGAGACCAAGACACGTAGGTTCACCATGGGACTATGTGGGAGCATCAGAGAGCACATATTGGGTTTGGACAAAAAGATCTACAATGAAGCTGTGCAGGTTGTGAGGGTGATAGAGTCCAGTCAGAGGGACAACTTCTTTGCTCAGAACAGGGGAGTGAAGAGACCTGCTAGTGAGAGTTCGGGTGGCGGTAACAATAGACCCTTTCGCCCATATAGGGCTCAGACCGCTACAGTACCTGCAATGAACAATGCGGCACCACCTGTGCCACAGAATGCCGGATTCAACCCGAACATCAAATGTTTCAACTGCCAGCAGGTGGGTCATATTGCAAGGACCTGCACTCTACCGAAAAAGCAACCTCCTCAGCAAGGAAAAGTTTATGCGGTCACCACTGAAGAGGCAGCTGCATCACCTGATGTGGTCACTGGTATGACTCTATCCCTTACTATTTGGCTTATCTTTATCATTGTGTGTATGCGCATATAGAACTAAGGGATGATAAAATTCCAGGAATTGTAAATGTAGCTGGTATTCCTACCAGAGTACTATTTGACTCTGGGGCCACGCACTCCTTTGTTTCGATTTATTTTGGGAAGCGAATGGAGTTACCAATCAAGCATTTGAACCCAAGCTTGATAGTTCGCTCTCCACTAGGATTCGAAGTGGCTTTGACCGAATATTATGGACCATGTACTGTATGTATTGAGGGCCGAGACTTAGAAGCAAGCCTAGTACCACTCGAGATGGCAGACTTTGATGTCATTTTGGGAATGGATTGGCTAGGCCATCATTCGACCATCCTATTATGTGGTGAAAGGAAGCTGGTACTTACTGACAAAAAGGGAAGGGAATATAGCTTCACTGGGATCAAGCTACCTAGGAAGCGGAAGCTGATTCTCTCCGCCCTAAAAGCCAAGCGATGCTTAAAGAAAAGAGGAGTGGGGTATCTAGTATCTGTAGTCGACATCACGACGGAGTCACACAAGATGGAAGATATAGATGTGGTTCGAGAGTTCCCAGATGTATTTCCAGAGGAGCTTCCAGGTCTACCATCGGACAGGGCTACGGAGTTTGTAATAGACCTTATGCCAGGTTCGGCGCCGGTGTCCAAAGCACCAAACATGATGGCCCCTACCGAGTTAAAGGAGTTGAAGACCCAATTACAAGAATTGTTGGATAAGGGTTTCATACGACCTAGCATATCGCCTTGGGGAGCACCGGTATTATTCGTCAAGAAGAAGGACGGAAGTGTAAGGCTATGCATTGACTACCGTGAACTGAACAAGTTGACTATCAAGAATCGGTATCCTTTGCCTAGAATCGATGATCTGTTCGATCAATTGCAGGGTGCAAAGGTTTTCTCGAAGATTGATCTCCGATCGAGGTATTACCAATTAAAGATCAAGGCCGGAGATATTCCGAAGACTGCTTTCAGAACGAGGTATGGGCATTATGAGTTTCTAGTTATGTCTTTCGGGTTGACCAATGCTCCAGCGTCGTTCATGGAACTGATGAACCGAGTGTTTCATGATATGTTGGACACTTCGGTCATCGTATTCATCGATGACATATTGATCTACTCTAAGGACATGGAGACTCATACAATACACTTGAGAGTAGCCCTACAACGGCTGAGACAGGAGAAGCTTTATGCTAAGTTCAAGAAGTGCGAGTTTTGGCTGAAGGAAGTGGCTTTCTTGGGCCATGTTGTATCTAAAGACGGTATCAAGGTTGATCCAAGTAAGATAGCTACTATAGTAGGATGGGAAGCACCAAAATCTATTGTGGAGATTCGTAGTTTCCTTGGGTTGGCTGGTTATTATAGAAGATTCGTGGAAGATTACTCCAGGATCGTTGTTCCACTCACCAGGTTGACCAAGAAGGGAGAGAAATTCATATGGACAGATGAGTGTGAGAAGTGCTTTCAGACTTTGAAGTCAAGACTAGTCTCTGCACCTATCTTGACCATCCCAGAACCAAGCGTACCGTTTACTTTATATACGGATGCTTCAGGGTTGGGTATTGGGTGTGTATTGATGCAAGGAGAACAGTTGATTGCTTACGCATCAAGACAGTTAAAGGAGCATGAGAAGAACTATCCTATGCATGATTTGGAGCTAGCAGCGGTTATACATGCAATCAAGACTTGGAGACACTACTTGTACGGTGAGAAGTTTCAGATCAAGTCAGATCACAAGAGCTTAACTTATCTTTTCACTCAGAAGGATCTGAATATGAGACAGAGGAGATGGCTGGAATTGTTGAAAGATTATGATTGTGACATCCAGTACCATCCGGGTAAAGCAAATGTTGTGGCCGACGCCTTAAGCAGAAAGTGGGCATCGAAACCTGAGGCAGGACCAAGTACAAATGCTGCATTATGTGCCACAGCCTCAAGTTCAATCAAAGGTGATGAAGAGTATATTATAAAGACTGCAGAAGATCCAGTTGAGCAAGGCTTAATTCATAAGTTCACCATGATGTTCGCAGCTTTAAAGATCTCACCGGATCTAGTTGATGAAGTCAAGGTAGCAATCCTACAGGATCCTCATCTCAAGACAGTGCAATAAGACTTAGAGAAGGGTACGAACAATCCTAACTTTACCTTAGATTCAGACAAGGTACGTAGGTTTCGTGGACGGTTATGTATACCTGAGAGCGAAGACTGCAATATCAGAGACCGAGTTATGACTGAAGCTCATTACTCCCCATATTCGGTACATCTAGGGAGTACCAAAATGTATCATGATTTAAGAAGACTATATTGGTGGAGGGGTATGAAAGCTGATATAGCTCGTTTCGTGTTCCAGTGTCTAAATTGTCAACAAGTTAAAGCTGAAAGGCAGAGACCCGCATGTTTAGTACAACCACTATCGGAACCTGCGGGGAAGTGGGATTGTATCACTATGGATTTCGTCACTGGCCTACCTTTGACACCAAGGTCAGTGGATGCAGTTTGGGTTATAGTCGATCGACTCACCAAGACAGCTCGATTTATTGCGGTCAGACCTCAGTATACCATGGAGAAACTGGCCAAGTTATATGTGGATAATATAGTCAGACTTCATGGCGTTCCAGAGAGTATAGTATCTGACAGAGATCCCCGTTTTACATCAAAGTTCTGGGAAGGATTACAGAAAGCTATGGGAATGAAGTTGAAGTTCAGTACAACTTTTCACCCTTAGACGGACGGACAGTCAGAGCGAACTATTCAAATTCTAGAAGATATGCTCCGAGCTTGTGCAATAGACTTCAAGGGAGCTTGGGATGAGAAGCTATCACTTATCGAGTTCTCTTACAACAACAGTTATCAGGCTACAATTCAGATGGCCCCATATGAAGCACTCTATGGGAAGAAGTGTCGTACACCCCTGTTATGGAACGAGGTGGGAGAAAGAAGAATTATAGGACTGGAGTTTGTTGAAGAAACTTGCCGAGTAATTGATCAGATCAAGGAGAGAGTAAAGACAGCTCAAGTTCGACAGAAGCACTATGCGGATAATCGACGTCGAGATCTGGAGTTTGCAGTGGGTGACAAAGTATTCTTGAAGGTATCACCGGTGCGAGGTCTGAAACAGTTTGATAAGAAGGGGAAGCTATGCCCCAGGTATGTGGGACCATATGAGATATTGAACCGACGTGGTAATGTAGTATATCAATTGGCTATACCACCATCTATGTCAAGCGTTCATAACGTGTTCCATGTATCATTACTGAAGAAGTATGTCAGAGATCCATCGCACATCTTGACCGCTGATCCCCCAGACTTGACTGAAGACTTAACTTTCGAAGTGGTGCCTGTGATGCTCTCAAGCCGAAAGGTACAACAACTTCGAACCAAGGATATTCATTATGTGAAGGTGCATTGGAGAAGCCAAAATGTGGAGAAAATTATTTGGGAAGAGGAGAGTGCGATGAGGAAGGAGTACCCTAACCTTTTTAACGTTCAAGGTACGTTCAAATTTCGGGGCCGAAATTTTTTTAAGGGTGGGGGAGTTGTGAAACCTACATGTAAATTTTGGGATGAAATTTCTTTTAAGGGTGGGGGAGTTGTAAGACCCGTACTCTGTAAACCCGGTCTAAACCTTGGTTTTGTGTCGTAGCAGGTCTTCCGATCATCACCGGGCCAGACGGGGCGAGCAGATGACAAACAGGTATGAAATCGGACCAAAGACGATCGAATCAACACAATTTTATGTTGACCGGTCGATGGTACTGGTCTTGGTACCGGTCGACCGGTCAGGTCTGCGCAGCTAAGTGTGGAAATCCAGAAATTGACTTCTGAGGGTCCCACTTGCCTGATTTCGAATTCTAAGACTTTCCTAATCCTAGTAGGGTTACTAAATCCTAAATCTAGCCTATAAATACACCCTTAAGCCTCCTCAAATCCTTTCCATTGTCTCTCCCAAATCCTAGAGAAGAGAAAGAGGTTGGAAAGGAGAAGGAGCTAGGAAGAAGAAGAAGGTGCCGCCATTATCGTTCGACGAAGCTCACGCTACGCTAGTCAACGGTAAGTGTTTTAACTATTCTTCTTATCCTATGTTAGTTGTGTGGGTGGATCAATACCATGCAAAGTAGGTATTGATCTAAAACCCTAAATTGGCCAATAAACCCTAAGTTGCCGTCAAACCCTAGATTCGAGTTTCGAGATGATATTCATCGAAACGAGACTTGAATGAGTTGGGGATAACTCTAACTCAATGATTAGACTTAGAATGGATAGGAGAAACCTTGGAAATCCATGGAGGATGATCGACGGCAATCGAAAACCCATGTATGGTCTTCCGGAGACATACCGATCGACTATACCGGTTGCACATGGTGCGACCGGTATGTTGCCACCGGTATCCCTCGGGAGGCTGGTCTGTGGGGACCGGCTGACCAT
This sequence comes from Protea cynaroides, assembly GCA_028583415.1. Lineage (NCBI taxonomy): Eukaryota > Viridiplantae > Streptophyta > Magnoliopsida > Proteales > Proteaceae > Protea > Protea cynaroides. Next base: position 53,069,811 of record CM053272.1, read on the forward strand.
ACCGGTCGCTAGTCTTCCCCACAGAGTTGCGACCGGTATATGCCACCGGTCAGCTCTGTGAGGGTATTTTGTAACCATGTTGGTTTCCGACCAACATGAAACCCTAAGAAAAATATTCTAATGAAACCCTAAGAAAAATATTCTAATGAAACCCTAATAATATTGTAGGACTTTGTGACATATCGTTTGGATCTTGCGACGTGGAGCAAGTTATCAAACGAGCGTCAGGTAAGGGAATCTGACCTAAACCTAATAATTAATGGACAGTAAATTATTGTTAATCACCTGATTATATGTGATGTGTTGTTTGTGCATATTCACATGCCATCCTTTACTTTCAGTTATTATTACTGTTCATGCATTGATAGGATGTGATTGTTAGGCATGTGATTGTTTTCGTTAGTGTGTGGAGTGGGGCATGGGCCTGGGATCGCTCCTCACACTAGCACCTTTTGTAGTATTCTGTCTTAACATGCTTGGTACGGGTGGGGTATCAGGGGAAGGTCGTGGTACGGTGGTCTCCGATATTGATGTTGGCCTGGCCATGGTTATGTGGCACTGTGGTCTCCGAGTCGACGCTGGCTTGTCCACGATGCTTTAGCTCTATCTCTATGCCGTAGGGAGTTATGTTGGGATAGGGTCTACCTGCGTATTGTTTCTATCCTAGTGGGTTAGTTGCGGATAGGGCATCAAGGGAGGTGTTGGAATGCCTTAGATCTATCTCTATGCCGTAGACGACTGTGCTGGGATAGAGCATACATTGATGACATATAGGATTGGTTAGTTGCGAGCCCAGTTTGCGAGCCCTGGCCAGTAGGGGCTTAGGTACTGGTATGGGTAGAGTATCAGGGGAGGTACGGGGGTATCTTAGCTCTATCTCTATTTCATGATGGGTACATATGGGCCGATGGGGGTGGATCCATGAGGTGCCACACACTCGTGTATAAAGGTGCGGGGGCCACCAAATCTTTCTATAGAACATTGCAAACCTAAAACTAGACCACAACATAAAATTGATTGTTACTCATGCATAATCTTGTGAAACTGTCTGATTGCCTTACTAAGCTGTGTTGTGAGCTCACCCTTTGTATATACATTGTTTTTAGATGTTGATGCAGGTTATACTGTTGACGACTACATGAACGCTCCGACGTATGGAGGTGTAGCTGCTCTGGATGTGCAAGCAGGAGAGGACGAGCATGACGCTTCATGCGAGTGCCCTTTCTGCGTGTACCTTTGATCGGATTTTATTTATTTCTTCCAGTTATTTTCGGTTGGATTAAATGGATTTACGGATAATATTTTATGTGTTTGAATTTAGATAATTGGATATTTATTTAAATTATCAATAGATACTCAGTTCATTCTATTTAAAGTATTCTGCTGTATTATTTATATTCTGATTGTTGTTATGTGTAATGGTTTGTACAAGTGGACACGGCCTATTCGAGATCCTGGTGTGAACCGTTGGTTCAATGACGGTTCACTCACACCATTCTGGTTGGATCAGAATTGGGGTGTGACACCATCAGCCAGAGCTGTTGAGATGCCGACCAAGCCGCTGGTAGAAGCTGCTGAGGACTGTGTTCAGGGAGCGCCGCCAATTGTGGTGGCTCAAAGGCTGAAGGGGCTGGGATTGAGAATCAATGGCTCTATTCTGCGCAAGAGCCAAGGGCTAATTCTGGTAAATCTATTCCTCAGGTTGTAGGTTGTTTATCTGATGATTGTCTTCTGCGAGACAGACACATGTATACAATTTATACAATACCACTATCTTTTTCTATTCAGATTCGGTTCGTTCATTCTGGTGATCCCTCGAGTTAGAAGATAAAAATCAGTAGATAAAACTCTGTGATCTTTTTCTATTCAGATTCGGTTCGCTCATTGCCGCCGGCCAAAGCTTCATTGTGCCGTCGTCGGGGAAGAAAAGGCTTGCATTGTCGTCGGCGAAGATAATCGGAGAAGAAAGGGTAGATCTAGAGAAGAAGAAGAAACATGATTTAGATTTGGGGTTTTACCCTCCTTAAGTGAATGAGGGTAAAACCATCTTTAACATTTCCTTAAGGGCATTATTATCCATTTCAAAATCAATTTTGGGTGACATCAGCAACTAACGGAATTCATTTAACGGAGTGGACCTATTTGATTAATGGTGGTAAACGTTTGGGTGGTAATTGATGTTTTTTGAAAGGTGTGGGTGGTAGGTGATGTTTTGAAACTATTTTAGGGGGTAGCTGAAATTTATTCACGTTTCTTCCCATGCCTTTAATCTTCGCAGCAGTAGCAGCAAGCTCCATGAAATGATCTCTGACACTTCCATTACTGTCAAACCTTGCATTTGTAAGCTTGTTCATCAAGGTGCTTCTTTGTCCTCTATCAGAAAGTTCAAACTTCCCTTTGATCTCTTTTAAATATTCTTTGACCATTTCCTTGGCTTGAACACCATCACGCATGGTTTCAGGAATGGCCTGCCTCATGAGTAGCATAGACTTTTTATTTGCTGCCATCCATCTTGTCATTTCCTCCTTCTCTTCTAGGGTACTAGTATCAGTGATGGCAGCAGGTTTATCCTCTTTAAGCGTCATATCTAAGTCAATTAAACTTAGACTCGCTTCTAGCTGTTCATACCACCTTTTAAAACTCATCCCAGACAGGGAAGGAATAGTAACTACCAAACCACTGGCATAGTCACAGGGATGGACATCCTGGGAGATACAAACCATCATCACCATATGAGTTCAAGCAAAAATATCAAGTAATAGAAAATCATGTGAAACTCATACAAACACATGAAATTATATTTACTTCTACTTTGTCCCAAATAAAAAGAAATAGACATTAAAACCCTCTTTGGGACAACCATACTTAGATGAAACCATCAATGCATGAGATTAAATACATATCAACAAATAGAAATTTGATATATACACCATTTACTTGCACTAACCATATCAACCATTCATGCAAATAAATATCCTTTTTTCAAGAGTTAACTAACTACACATTCTCCTTTGGGATAAACATGTAGTGATCTTCTTAATTTCTGTGCAGTGACTGCGAAAGAATATTGACTCTCAAAAATCCCACCACCTTTGGGTTAATTAGACCCCCTAAAGTCAAAACCCTTTCAATTCATGTGCATGAACATACCTTTAACTTTGATAATGCCACCTTTGGGTTAACACTGTCTTTCTTAGCTACTTTTCACACCAGGGAGAACAGTGTATTAAAAATATATCCTTTATTGTATATGTAAATGCACAAATTTAGGGTTTGAGGACCACCATGTTGGAACTGAGTGTACTACTTTGGTGGATTCCACCCAATCTTCACATGACACCCACAAACCTTAATTTGATCAAAACTGACAATGCCACCTTTGGGTGTACATCGCCCTTACACAAGCATTTACAAATACATAAACTTTAAATTTGAAGACATCATGATGAAACTAGGTGTACCACTTTGGTAGGTTCCACTTAATTCCACAATGATATCTCCAAACCCTACTTTGCAGCACATTGTAGGTCAATAAACAAAATATCATGCACACATAACCTTTTACAAGTATCTGGTACAAAAATAACTGATAAACAAGCAGAAAACTACAAATTGGACTAATTTGGGATTTCTTTTAATCAAAATAAATTCTTCAAATCACCAAACTGTGTCAAACTATGTACCAAACTATAGAGCATCAAATTACGAACCCAACGCAAAAACCCATGTCAAAATCCGACGCTCCCAGCCCCCACAATCGTCGATCAAAGTCGACACTTGCATTCTTGCATCCTGAACCGGTTTAGGGTGGTTCAGTCTGGATCGATTCGGTCTGACCCGGCTCGGTTATGGACCGACCAAACCCATAAATTAAAACCTTTTTTACTTAAATGCTTTGGTCCAGTGGACTTTTAACCGAACCATAAACCAGTGGTTCAACCGTCGGCCCGACCAACCCACCATCCGGGTCTTCGGGCCCAATTTTTGGTCTGTGGGTTGGACCTCGGGTCAAAATCCAGGTCATAGGGTCGGGTTATTGGGTCAAAAATTTGGATCATCGGGTCAGATTATCGGGTCAAAAATTCGGGTCTTCGGGTTGGATTCACGGGTCCTTTGGGCCAGCTGGACTGGTCTGGGCCCTGGTTCGGTCCTGGACTGGCCCAGATCGGCTCGGTCCAGTACGGGGCTGACCAGGTGATGTCAGCCCTACCTTTGCCTTTTCCTTTTTTTTTTTTTAAGTGCGTCGGCGCGATGATCTCATGCCCTTTTTGAGAGACGCGTCAGAATGATTCCGGCGACTTACTTTATGTCACCGGCTCCATCTCTTTGAGGCCTACAATACTATATGACTTATTTTGCTTTTTAATGGTCCAAAAAAATTTTCAAGGGTCCAAACCCTAGACAGGTTCGTAGAGAATTTTGGGAGAAAAATCTTTCCCTTTTCCAATCCGTTTAAACATATAATCTTTACAATGCTTTCCCATCGATCCTAGGTCTGTGTGAGTGGCTCTGATACCACTATAAGATTTTTCAGATCCTCTTTGGGTTTTTCCCATGGGATTTCTCATGAACCCTAACGAACACACCACACAGATTACTAGAATACAATGGGTATTGAAAAGAGATGATTAGACACATACCTCTTACTGCAGATTGATTTTCGACCGTTATCTTTGCTTTGAATGCTTCAAATGCTTGGATCAAAGTCTTCCACAGCCTGTCGGGATCCCTTAACCTTCTCTCTTGGTATGAGAACATGAGAAGAAAATAACATCGTGGCTGTGGGGATTCTAACCATTGGTATTTATAATACCACCCCCAACCCTGGACCAGTCCCACAGTGGACCAGGTTGGTCCATCTCAATCATACTTAAATCGGTCTACCTGTAACTAGAATCCCACTGAACCAACTGACCTTATAATTAATTTAGCCCATAAAAATATTTTACAGGAGGTGCCGCAAGATCAAGAGAGAGCAGTGGTGGCTGATATGGCACTGCAACGTCGTCTGCATCTGTGGCACCGACTGAGAAGCAGAAGGTGAAATCTTGACTTCCCATTTCCCAACATGATTTATAAAAGAATATTGAAATTACTATTTTGCCCTCTGTTTTGAGTCATTAAAACACATGTTCATTAACGTTTGCGTCAAAACGAGAAAGAACGCTTTTTTTTTTAGGCTATTCCCTTTTATTTTTTTTAAAAGAAAAAAAAATAGTATACAAACATTTGCAAAAACAAAACCATGTCTTAAAAACAAAAATAAAAATGATACCGTGAGAAGACATGCTGAACACAGTTGCAGCATTGGCTTGGGGTCCATGAATTCCAAGACGAGTTATGTTATTGGAAATTTAGGAAAATCCCATATCAGAGTGGAAAAAGATCCTCCATTATTGTCCAAGTCCCTTCCACTATGATCCAATGGCAGGAGTTCAACTAGTACACATACCGATGTATGAAAATGCGTATTGAGTGAACAACCCTTTCAACGACAGGAGAGGATCCGAACCCTAACACTATAATGGTGAGTTCAAGATATTATTTTCCATTCATTTATTATCCGGCATACCTCGTATTTCGATGTATTATACTATACTAGACACTTTTACTATGGTATACCACCAATTTGCATATGTAATGTGATGCCATATAGCCACGAACGCAAGCTTGGCTTGTTGAGCCTGAGTCTGCCTGAAACCAACCCAAAAAATAAAAACAGGGTATGTGCAAGGCTTTTTAGCCCATGGGCTGGGCTCTTATTGAGATTTAAAAATCTGAAGACGATTCGTGCAGGACATGGGCTGAAGGATTGGCCACACCCCAACTCGATCTATCTTACTTGTATATATAGTCATGTAGGTATAGAACATGTATTGTAAAGCCCACACCCAGAGAACTGACCTAACTTGGTTTCCTTCCTGTGCCAGGGTTTTTACACCGTAGACGGAACCAATGCGATGGCAGCCTAATGATTCTAGTCAAACTAGGTACGTGTATGTAAGGAGCAGAGATGTGATTCGGATAGGAGACAACCGGAAGAGGTCTGGTTGTAGCCAGTCTGGTCGCAGAGTTCCCAACCCTGTGGGATCGGACCTTGCATCCAGACAGGCTAAAGAGCCAGTATACAAATTGACACTTGTCAAGTTCATGAGTTTGGGAAAGTAGGAATACTCCCTAGACCTATAAACGAACCTTGTGGGTCCCAGCTTCCTCTAACTACTTAATCTACGTATAGGGGAGTAGAACCCTTCCCTTTTCCCCTAAGCTTAACACTTGGCAAGAGTTCACAGTTTCCTACCTTCTGAAGACTCCCACTCTAAGAAGGGAACTCCAATCCGATTAGTACACTCCTATTCCCTTCCTTAGAGTTATGCATTCACTCCAGGAATTCTAATGCGTTCTCATAGGGAGAGAGAGTGGGAGGAAGAAGGTGGAGAAAGGTAAAAGGTTTCACCGACAACTTTTGACTTTGCTCAGCTCCCTAGTATTTTGACCCGAACAGATTGTCAATAAGTATTGTACCCCATCAGTTGTGGATTAAGTAGAATAAATATTATGAGTAGGGAGAACCTTACCATTTAGCCAAGGAGAAAATGTAAGAACCATGTTCTAAAACCGGGTCTAAACCATGGTTTTATGTGATGACAGGTGTTCCAATTATAATCGTACCGGGGGGCGAAGCCGGGTGACGAACCACTCAAAGTTCGGGTAAAAAAAACTGTAAAAATACCTAAAAACTCATACCGGTCTCACTATACTGCAACCGGTATGTGCCACCGGTATGGGCAAATAATGCCCATAATGCCATACCAGCCTCACCATACCGGTTGCACCATAGTGCAACCGGTATGTGCCACCGGTATGGTATTCCGGTTGGACTATACCGGTTTGAGTGAGTCTGGGGTCTCCAACCGGTATGTTCAATCGGTATGTCTGACTCCGGCTGTAGACAGACTCCAGTGAGTCTGTCTCTCAGAATGGAAACTTGGAAAATTTCCATTCTGAGGGAAAACCTTCCATGGGTGGTCTCCCTCTATTAATAGAGAAGGAGACATTCCATTGCTCCTTCTCAAACACTCTCGCCGTCTGGAGAAGAACTGAGAAGGAGCAAGGAGGAGGCAGCCACCCAGGAAGGAGGAGCACACCACCAACCGACAACCACAGCCGGTAAGTGCTCCATATTGTATTGTTATTTAGAGAACAGATCGAAGCCGCGAAGCAGCGCAACGATCCAAAAGGATTAAAATTTCCATGGTTCTTCCTTATTCGAACCTAAAGCCACTAGAGATACAAAAGATAAGAGTTTTCATTTGATACAGCATTATAGCCGAGATTCGAAGGCCACTAGAGGGCTTGGAACTTAGGAAAAAGGTAGCGGAAAACCTTAGAGACCTAACTGTTAGCCGACAAGGAGGGGAGATCCGAGATCTTGTTCTCGGATCCAACCGCAGGGTATACCGGATGGACTTTAGGTCCAGCGGTATGACCTTGCGGTATGTACCGCAGGCACATACAGGTCTCACTCAGTGAGATCTGGGTGAGACCGGTATAGTGCAACCGGTATATACCAGTTGCACATACCGGTTGCAGTATGTGTAACCGGTATGATGCCACCGGTATACATACCGGTGGCACAAACCGGTCTCACCATAGTGAGACCGGTACCTACAATCGGTATGGGTTTTCGAGCCTGGTTTGCTTGGCCAAACCTGGTTCCGACCCCTGAAACTTTAATAAATGAATTCTAACATAAGTATGTGGTTATGTAGGACCTGTAGACGCTGTGAGTAAGCTCTCTGACGCACAACCGGATCGATATCACGCGTCAAGTAAGGAACAAGACCCCAAACCTAAATAACTAATCAACAGTAAACCTCTGGGATATATTTTTGTATTTGTAAATACATATTGTTTGATGTCTGTGCATTTTACATGCCATGTAGTTGCTTTCTTTTATCTTATTATAATCATGCATTTCATATGCTAGGATTGTTGTATGTTTAGGCATGTGTATGTTTTCGTTAGTGTGTGGAATGTGAAGGGGATGTGCCCTGGATATATCCACAGCTAACACTTTTCTCGTATCGCCCTTACCTTAGCAAACTCAGTGCGAATAGGGTATCAGGGGGAGGACGTGGGATTGTGGTTCTTCCTGCCCACCAGACTCGAGCCCTATCTCTATGTCGTAGGGGGTTGTGTTGGGGTTATATAGTTTTTACCTTAGCGGACTTGGTGCGAATAGGGTATCAGGGGGAGGACGTGGGATTGTGGTTCTTCCTGCTCGCCAGACTCGAGCGCTATCTCTATGTCGCAGGGAGCCGTGCTGGGGTAGGACCTTGGATACTGTATTGACATCTAGGACTGGTTAGAAACAGAACCCACTTACAAGCCCTTGCCAATAGGGGTTTAGGTATTGGTACGGTATGGGATATCAGGGGGAGGACGTAGGATTGTGGTTCTTCCTGCCTGCCAGACTCGAGTCCTATCTCCATACCAGAGTGAGTGTTGTGGGGCAACAACAGTAGTGTAGTAGGTGCCTGACTGTTGGGTGTGCTCACACTCTCGTGCATGGAGGTGCGGTGGCCGCCAAACCTTACCATAGCACATTTGCAAGTTATACCTGGCCCAAATTGTAATGTTATCTCATGCATATTGTACTGTTGCATTGGTCTTGTACTTACTGAGCTAAGTTGTGAGCTCACCCAAATATATATATATTTCTTTCTGATCTTGATGCAGGGTATACAGTGGAGGACTTCATGACTGCTCCAACTTACAGCACTGTGGCTGCCCTTGACTCCCATACAGTGGAGGACGAGCATGATGCGTCATGCGAGTGCTCGTTCTGTGTTTTTTCCCAGTGATAGGTTTATTTTCAGTTAAAGCTTTGTAATAATTACTATTTAAATTTTGATGGATGATGGAATAAGTTGGATATTTATTTAAATTACAATTTAGATCTCGGCTCATTTATTTATTTCCGCTGCTATGTAATATATCTCTGATTTTGTTAGACTGCTTGGGAATGATTGGTTGACACGGTCTATTGAGATCCTGGTGTGAACCATGGTTTAGAGCCGGTTCACTCACACTTTTGGTTCAACCAGAATTGGGGTGTGACAACTTGGTATCAGAGCCCTAGGCTCTGTCCAGCTAATCATTCTGCATCTAACTGTGTCCAATGAGCTGAGTTAGGAAAATTAAAAATTTTAATAAGAACACACCATAAGCTTGTTTGATGCCTGAGACTTAAGAAAGATGTATAATATACTAATATTGGAAGAAAAATTATAAACACTAAAGAATTTAAAGGAAACAACTTAATCATTTCATAAAATTTTCTTTAAGTACAAGTGAGCAACAGAGTACAGTCCACAAGTCGGACAGTTACTCTAGAAACAAAATAAAATACATGGAAATAAAAATAAAAACTATATCTACCTAAGGTGGTGTAGCAGGCATGGATGGTACCGGATCCGCAATATCATAGTCTCACTCGTACACCTCTCTGAGCCAATGAACCTGGTCCTGTGTGACCCGTAGGCTACGAGCTAAACGCCCCAACTCCTGACCCATCTCATGCTGAGAATCCATGAGTCCTCTCTGGGTATCAAGAATGTCCCTCTGGGTATCAAGAATGTTCCTCTGGGTATCAAGAATGACTCTCTGGGTATCTCTGATCTTCAAAAACATGCTCGTCACAGGGTCCGAAGGGGGGCGGGATGGTCCAGCAACTGAAGAAAGCCTAGATGACCTAGTAACTGGAGAAGGCCTAGATGGTCTAGCCACTGGAGGAGGCCTAGATGGTCCAGCCACTGGAGAAGGCCTAGAAGGTCCTGCAACTGGAGAATGCTGGGGTGTATGTGCTGGGATGTCCTCCATGTGCGCATCCCCATCATCTTCCCTCTCAGCTGCCTCTGTTGCTGCAGCTGCTGCTACTGTTAGGGCTGCATGGTTCCTAGGTAGGAGGGGACGCGCCTGTAACTCCTCGTCACTGAGCTCTAGATCATCCATCTGCATCTTATAGATGGCCTCGGCGTCTATATCAGAACTCATGGTGATCTCCCCAGCCAACTCACCCCGCATGTCCACACCCAGACGCTGTAACAAAGCTGTGATCAACCTACCATATGGGAGATTTCCCGACACATTAGGCATGGCTGCGAAGATCATAATACGCATAATCAAATAAGGCAAACAAACCCGTTGCCGAGTATCCACACAATAGGTGAGGTACTGAGTCAACTGGGATAACTCGCCATAATGTCCACTCTGGGGAACAATGTTATGCTGAATAATCCGGCAGAAAAGGCGAGGTTGAGGATGTAGGTTGGAAGCCAGCATAACTCTACCAGGCAACAAGATCTGTGTGGCAATGGCTGCCCGCAAGTCGTCAGTGAGATACCCTTTGGCTCTGGGCGGACAATAAATGAGTTCCCCATCATCAGGAATCTCTAGAAGGGCAGCTAACTCGGCGACGTTAAATGAAATCATCACCCCTTTCACATAGCTGGTGATGCGAAGATCTCTAGCGTGCTCCCAATCATCTAACTCACCCTCTACCTCCAGGTTGGTGTATAATAACTTTACTAGGTTGGGACGTGTAGTCTCCCTATACTGAATAAGGAGTAACCAACCCAAAATCCCAAAAGCGGACTCCACATCGAAACGGTGAAGATACTCCAAGTTTACAAAATGGCCTACTTCAATGCGCTTGGCCCGAAACCATTCAAGGCGTGAAGCGGCTGCCTCTGACCGAAAATACCTCTCGTTATATAAGACTGGAGGGGGATGTGGCCTGTGCATACCAGGCATATATGAGCATTTCCCCGCTCCACGACGGCCAGACATAGTGTATCTGTTAAACAAGAAACCATAGTCAGTTAGAGACAAATATAGAAAAATGGTAAAAAAACCCTACCCCAACAATCTATGGTGAAAAACCCTAACAACATATCGAATATGAATGAAACAATCTATGGAGGTGGTACAAGGCTAATATAGGTTAAATAAGTTCGTAAAAATAAAGAAATGAAGGTATAATCACCAAAAATTGTCAAAATCTCGAAAAAACCTAGAAACCTAGGTTAAAAAGTCGAAATTTTTAGGTTTCCAGTAAACCAATCGATAAAACTCCATATTGGTTGAGGGGTTTTACCCATTTAGACCCCTAAAACATTTCTCAAGCAAAGAAATAAGTTTTCTATGGCTAAAAACTTCCAAATCAAGAAAAACCTAGATTTTGGTATAAAAGACGATGAAAAATTTCTAAAAAAGAGAGAAGAGAAGGAGGAGCTTACCTGAGAGATGAGATTGGCACACTAGAATCAAGTAGAAACAATCTTTTAGACTCCGGATGCACTGTAGAGACTCGGAGACTCGGAGAGAAATCGCCACCGGAGTAAACACAAAAGAGAGAAGTGAGAAATGAACCAAAAATCACGATTTTAAAGCATTTTTGGCTATACCGGTCGCACATCTGGGCTGGATAGTGCGACCGGTACCTCCCTGCGGTATGGTGCAACCGGTACCTACCACAGGGTATACCGGTTGCACATAGATATGGGGTGTACGACCGGTATCTCCCCTGCGGTATAGTGCAACCGGTACCAAACCGCAGGGTATACCGGTTGCACATAGTTATGGGGTGTGCGACCGGTACCCCCTCTACGGTATGGTCCAACCGGTATGTCTGAACAGCCATACCGGTCTCTCTCCAAGAGACCGGTACCGCCATTGGAACCCTACAGAGAGAGGTGATGCAAAACCATCCCGATAAATTGTCGGAACTCGATTCCAAACCTCACGCTTGCATAATAAGACATTGTTCATATGAGAAATTTTGACAGAATAACTGGAAATTTTGTTTATAAAAATTTTCTTTCTTTTCTTTCCTGTTAATGAATCCCTAAGCTACATATGTTGAAGCTAAATTATTGGAATAATTTTCTAAGATTTTCTATGTGTTTCAATGTATTCAGATATCGTACTGGAAAAGTAAATTTCTTCAATGGTAGGAGGAAATGGACGTAGAGTTCATCGCCGGCGCCGTCACTCAAGGGCGCCTACCATGGATAGAAGTTCAGGGACAGAAAACTCAGAAGAAAATGCCGAGAGGGTGAGAGGGGAAGAACTCAACCCCTTAAATGACACTGAAGATACGGTAAAGGAAAATGAAGAAGGTCCATCACAGGGACAACCTTCTTCTAGCTCTGAGACAATGATGGCAAATTTGGTCACTAATATGGAGGCCTAGCAGAAGAAGTTTTTCGAGGAAATGCTAAAAATGTTTAGGCCACCTGGGCCTGTATCGACACCTACATACATGCCATCCACAAATGTTGAGAATGTTCAAGCAGCACCAGTTGGGGTTAGCACAGCTAATGAAGTACCACCACAACAAGATCAACTCAACACAGTACCCCAACCAGTTACAGGGACGTCAGTTCACAACCAATATCAGGGGGGGTATCAGTATCAGAATCAAGGTGCATACTATGGTGGGTATCAGGGAGGAAATCAGGGCGGCTACCCATATCAGCCACAATGGAATGGACAGGCACCATATGGGCAGGTCCCTTATGCTCAGAGTAGCCTATCCAGGGCCGTGGATGGATTTTTGAAGCTTAAACCACCTACCTTTACAGGAAAGTCAGGGAAAACACTGTGGCTAGCACAGTGGATAGCTGAAATGGAGAAAAAATTTCGGCTACTGGATTGTCAGGATGGGGACAAAGTGTTATATGCCACCCATATGCTGAAAGAAGAGGCCAATGGGTGGTGGAGCTCTACCAAGTCGTACCTGGAAACCAAGCATCAAATTATCACTTGGCCCATATTCAAGGAAGCATTCTTTGACAAATACTTCCCCAGGAGTTTTCGTGATCAGATGGAAAGAGAATACCTTAACCTACAACAGTCACAGATGACAGTGGAAGCCTATCAGCAGAGGTATGAGGAGTTATCCTTCTTTGCCCCGACCAGTATGCAGGAGGAAGCAACAAAGACTCATCGATTTATCATGGGTCTTTGGGGTGCAATCTAAGAACATGTATTGGGCCGGGGAATGAACATTTATAATGAAGGGGTACAGGTGGCTCGTGTCATTGAGTCAAGTCAGAGAGAAAGTTTCGTTGCACAAAGTAGGGGTCTGAAGAGACCTAATCCTGAAATCCAAGGTGGAAGAAACAATAGGCCATACTGACCATTCAGGCCACCAACCAGCACCGTACCTCCCAGACCGGCTCTTGCAATGCCACCACAAGCAACGGGGCCAAACCCAAATGTGAAATGCTACAATTGTCAACAGGTGGGGCATTATGCTAGGACATGCCCACAACCAAAGAGGGAGCAACAACAAGGCAAGGTGTATGCTGTTACAACAAAAGAGGCAGCCGCATCACCAGATGTGGTTACATGTATGATTTTATACTTGTTCCTTAATTGTTGCATTAATTGTTTGTGCATTTGAAACTAAGGTAGAATTTGAACAAAAAACCTCAGGTACAGTAAACATAGCAGGGTTACCTGCAAGAGTCCTGTTTGACTCCGGGGCCACCCATTCTTTTGTATCCGTATCATTCGGGAAAGGACTAGGTCAACCTATCAAGACTCTACAACCAAGTCTGCTAGTTCGGTCTCCCGTGGGAATGGAGGTGGTGTTAAAAGAATATTATGGTCCTTGTCCAGTGCATATTGAAGGACGAGAATTGGAAGCCAATCTAGTCCAGCTGGAGATGTCAGATTTTGATGTGATTCTGGGAATGGACTGGTTATCTCAACACTCGGCGAACTTGCTATGTGCAGAGAAGAAGTTGATATTCAAAGACAATGAAGGAACTGAGTTTAACTTTAAAGGGGCTAAGTTGCCCAGGAAAAGAAAGCTCATACTCTCAGCCTTAAAAGCAAAGAGGTGCCTAGAGAAAGGGGGAGTAGGATACCTTGTATCAGTGGTGGATGTGACCACCGACCTGCCAAAAATGGAGGACATCGAGGTAGTACGAGAATTTTGATGTATTTCCCGAAGACCTACCCGGGTTGCCACCAGACAGGGCTACTGAGTTTGTGATAGACCTACTACTAGGGGTAGCACCGGTGTCTAAAGCACCATACAGGATGGCTCCTACCGAGTTGAAAGAATTAAAAACTCAGCTGCAAGAACTGCTAGACAAGGGATTTATAAGGCCTAGTATCTCACCTTGGGGAGCACCTGTACTCTTTGTCAAGAAAAAAGATGGTAGCGTACGTCTCTGTATGGACTATCGTGAATTGAACAAGCTCACTATCAAGAACAAGTACCCATTACCAAGGATAGATGATTTGTTCGATCAATTACAAGGTTCAAGTGTATTCTCGAAGATTGATCTGAGATCAGGGTACCATCAGCTCAAGATTAAGGAAACAGACATCCCCAAAACAGCTTTCAGAACATGTTATGGACACTATGAATTCCTAGTGATGTCCTTTGGGTTGACTAATGCACCTGCATCCTTCATGGAGTTAATGAACCGGGTATTCCATGACATGCTGGATACGTCGGTTATCGTGTTTATCGATGATATCTTAGTATACTCTAAGGACCAGGAGACGCATGCAGTGCATCTAAGAGCAGCATTACAAAGACTGAGAAGAGAGAAGCTATATGCAAAATTCAAGAAATATGAATTTTGGTTAAAGGAAGTGGCCTTCCTTGGTCACGTGGTGTCTGCTGAAGGAATCAAGGTAGACCCCAGTAAAATCTCAGCCATCGTAGGATGGGAGGTGCCGAAGACAGTGGCTGAAATTCGTAGTTTTCTGGGCTTGGCTGGATACTACAGAAGGTTTGTGGAGAACTATTCCAAGATTGCCGTTCCACTCACAAGATTGACCAAAAAGGGGGAGAAGTTCATATGGACCGACGAATGTGAGAAATGCTTCCAGACGTTGAAGTCAAGACTGGTATCAACACCTGTATTGACTATTCCAGCCCCAGACCACCCATTTACACTATATACGGATGCTTCAGGTTTAGGACTGGGTTGTGTGCTGATGCAAGGAGAGCAGGTGATAGCCTATGCCTCAAGACAGCTGAAAGAGCATGAGAAGAACTACCCTACACATGACCTAGAATTGGCAGCGGTCATTCATGCTATCAAGACTTGGAGGCACTACCTGTATGGTGAGAAATTCCAGATTAAGTCTGACCACAAAAGCCTAACATATCTGTTCACCCAGAAAGACCTGAACATGAGGCAGAGGAGGTGGCTTGAACTACTCAAGGACTACGACTGTGACATTCAATATCATCCTGGAAAAGCTAACATTGTAGCTGATGCACTGAGCAGAAAATGGGCATCGAACCCTGAAGCAGGACCAAGTACTAATGCAGCGTTGTGCGCTGCTGTTTCTGGTTCATCAGATGATGAAGAACAACTCTTAATAACGTCAACAGATGATCCTTTTGAGCAAGGGTTGATACACCAGTTTACCTTAATGTTTGCAGCATTGAAGATTTTGCCCGACCTAAAGGAAGAATTAAAGGCAGCAGTCTTACAGGACCCATACCTCAGGACAGTTCAAGAGGATTTGGGAAAGGGTCGAGCCAATCCTGATTTTACTGTAGATGTAGACAAGGTACTCAGATATCATGGGCATTTTTGCATACCTGAGGATGAAGATCTGGAAATCCGAAATCGGATTATGTTGGAAGCTCACTCCACCCCATATTCAGTACACCCTGGAAGCACGAAAATATACCACGACTTGAAAAGGTTGTACTGGTGGAGGGGTATGAAAGCTGATGTGGCCCGACATATATTTCAATGTTTAAACTGTCAACAAGTCAAAGCAGAAAGACAGAGGCCTGCAGGATTACTACAACCATTACCTGAGTCAGCATGGAAATGGGATTGTATAACCATGGATTTCGTCACTGGCCTACCTATGACTCCGAGGTCAGTGAATGCAGTATAGGTAATTGTAGATCGCCTCACCAAGACAGCCAGATTTATCCCTGTCAGACCACAATATACTATGGACAGGTTGGCAAGGTTGTACGTGGACAATATAGTCAGGCTCCACAGGGTTCCAGAGAGTATTGTGTCTGATCGAGATCCACGCTTCACATCTAAGTTTTGGGAAGGGCTTCAGAAGGCAATGGGGACGAAACTAAAATTTAACACAACTTTCCACCCTCAAACTGATGGTCAGTCGGAGAGGACCATTCAGATCTTAGAGGACAAGCTACGGGCATGTGCTATCGATTTCAAGGGGGCTTAGGATGAGAAGCTTTCACTCATTGAGTTTGCCTACAACAACAGTTACCAGTGTACGATCCAGATGGCCCCATACGAGGCCTTATATGGCAAGAAATGTCGAACACCTTTATTATGGGACGAAGTTGGAGAAAGACGGATCGTAGGACCAGAATTTGTGGAAGAAACCTGTAAGGCAGTAGATCTAATCAAGAACCGAGTAAAGACAGCTCAAATGCGTCAGAAGCACTATGCTGACAACAGACGATGGGATCTTGAATTTATGGTTGGTGACAAGGTGTTCTTGAAGGTGTCACCAGTAAGAGGCTTGAAGCGGTTTGGCAGAAAAGGAAAATTGTGTCCTAGATATGTGGGACCATATGAAATTCTATCCCGATGCGGCAAGGTAGCCTATCAACTTGCATTACCACCAGCGATGTCTAGTGTCCACGATGTCTTCCACGTGTCCTTGCTGAAGAAATACGTGAAAGACCCCTCACACATTCTTGTTGCAGACCCCCTAGATTTGACAGAAGACTTAACCTTCGAAGTGGTGCCAATCCAGCTCATTAGTAAAAAGGTACAACAACTTCGAAGGCGAGCTATACATTATGTCAAAGTGGTTTAGAAAAGTCAGGACGTAGAAGAAATTACTTGGGAAGAGGAGGATGTCATGCGACAAGAATATCCCCATCTTTTCGACTCTGAAGGTACGTATAATTTCGGGGACGAAATTTCTTTTAAGGGAGGGGGGAATTGTGAGAACCACATGCAAATTTCGGGGACAAAATTTCTTTTAAGGGTGGTAGAGTTGTAAGAACCATGTTCTAAAACCGAGTCTAAACCATGGTTTTATGTGATGACAGGTGTTCCAATTATAACCGGACCGGGGGGCAAAGCCGGGTGACGAACCACTCAAAGTTCAGGTAAGAAAAACTGTAAAAATGCCTAAAAACTCATACCGGTCTCACTATACCGGTTGCAGTATAGTGCAACCGGTATGTGCCACCGGTATGGGCAAATAATGCCCATAATGCCATACCGGCCTCACCATACCGGTTGCACTATGGTGCAACCGGTATGTGCCACCGGTATGGTATACCGGTTGGACTATACCGGTTTGAGTGAGTCTGGGGTCTCCAACCGGTATGTCCAACCAGTATGTTTGACTCCGGCTGTAGACAGACTCCAGTGAGTCTGTCTCTCAGAATGGAAACTTGAAAAATTTCCATTCTGAGGGAAAACCTTCCATGGGTGGTCTCCCTCTATTAATAGAGAAGGAGACATTCCATTGCTCCTTTTCAAACACTCTCGCTGTCTGGAGAAGAACTGAGAAGGAGCAAGGAGGAGGCAGCCGCCCAGGAAGGAGGAGCACACCACCAACCGACAACCACAACCGGTAAGTGCTCCATATTGTATTGTTATTTAGAGAATAGATCGAAGCCGCGAAGCGGCGCAACGATCCAAAAGGATTAAAATTTCCATGGTTCTTCCTCATTCGAACCTAAAGCCACTAGAGATACAAAAGATTAGAGTTTTCATTTGATATAGCATTATAGCCGAGATTCGAAGGCCACTAGAGGGCTTGGAACTTAGGAAAAAGGTAGTGGAAAACCTTAGAGACCTAACTGTTAGCCGACAAAGAGGGGAGATCCGAGATCTCGTTCTCGGATCCAACCGCAGGGTATACCGGATGGACTTTAGGTCCAGCGGTATGACCTTGCGGTATGTACCGCGGGCACATATAGGTCTCACTCATTGAGATCTGGGTGAGACCGGTATAGTGCAACCGGTATATACCGGTTGCACATACCGGTTGCAGTATGTGCAATCGGTATGGTGCCACCGGTATACATACCAGTGGCACAAACCGGTCTCACCATAGTGAGACCGGTACCTGCAACCGGTATGGGTTTTCGAGCCTGGTTTGCTTGGCCAAACCTGGTTCCGACCCCTGAAACTTTAATAAATGAATTCTAACATAAGTATGTGGTTATGTAGGACCTGTAGACGCTGTGAGTAAGCTCTCTGACGCACAACCGGATCGATATCACGCGTCAAGTAAGGAACAAGACCCCAAACCTAAATAACTAATCAACAGTAAACCTCTGGGATATATTTTTATATTTGTAAATACATATTGTTTGATGTCTGTGCATTTTACATGCCATGTAGTTGCTTTCTTTTATCTTATTATAATCATGCATTTCATATGCTAGGATTGTTGTATGTTTAGGCTTGTGTATGTTTTCATTAGTGTGTGGAATGTAAAGGGGATGTGCCCTGGATATATCCACAGCTAACACTTTTC
This sequence comes from Protea cynaroides, assembly GCA_028583415.1. Taxonomy (NCBI): domain Eukaryota; kingdom Viridiplantae; phylum Streptophyta; class Magnoliopsida; order Proteales; family Proteaceae; genus Protea; species Protea cynaroides. The sequence goes on from CM053272.1 coordinate 53,088,357, forward strand.
TCGTATCGCCCTTACCTTAGCAAACTCAGTGCGAATAGGGTATCAGGGGGAGGACGTGGGATTGTGGTTCTTCCTGCCCACCAGACTCGAGCCCTATCTCTATGTCGTAGGGGGTTATATTGGGGTAGGGTTATATAGTCTTTACCTTAGCGAACTTAGTGCGAATAGGGTGTCAGGGGGAGGACGTGGGATTGTGGTTCTTCCTACCCGCCAGACTCGAGCCCTATCTCTATGTCGCAGGGAGCCGTGCTGGGGTAGGACCTTGGATACTGTATTGACATCTAGGACTGGTTAGAAACGGAACCCACTTGCAAGCCCTTGCCAATAGGGGTTTAGGTATTGGTACGGTATGGGGTGTCAGGGGGAGGACGTGGGATTGTGGTTCTTCCTGCCCGCCAGACTCGAGTCCTATCTCCATACCGGAGTGAGTGTTGTGGGGCAACAACAGTAGTGTGGTAGGTGCCTGACTGTTGGGTGTACTCACACTCTCGTGCATGGAGGTGCGGTGGCCGCCAAACCTTATCATAGCACATTTGCAAGTTATACCTGGCCCAAATTGTAATGTTATCTAATGCATATTGTACTGTTGCATTGGTCTTGTACTTACAGAGCTAAGTTATGAGCTCACCCAAATATATATATATATATATATATATATATATATATATATATATATATATATATATATATATATATATATATATATATATATATATATATATATATATTTCTTTCGGATCTTGATGCGGGGTATACGGTGGAGGGACTTCATGACCGCTCCGACTTAAAGACCGTGTGGCTGCCTTGGACTCCCAGACAGTGGAGGACGAGCATGATGCGTCATGCGAGTGCTCGTTCTGTGTCTTTTCCCAGTGATAGGTTTATTTTCAGTTAAAGCTTTGTAATAATTACTATTTAAATTTTGATGGATGATGGAATAAGTTGGGTATTTATTTAAATTATAATTTAGATCTCGGCTCATTTATTTATTTCCGCTGCTATGTAATATATCTCTGATTTTGTTAGACTGCTTGGGAATGATTGGTTGACACGGTCTATTGAGATCCTGGTGTGAACCGTGGTTTAGAGCCGGTTCACTCACACTTCTGGTTCAACCGGAATTGGGGTGTGACAGAAAACTTCGTTCTTCATTAATGGCGGAAAGGGACGACTTCATTCAAGTTAAGAAAAAAAAAAACCTTTCTGAAGTCATTCCGGTTTAGACCTTGAATCCAACTGTGAAATTGTAATGCTATGAATCCCCGGCTTAGGACAATAGTAACTAATCACATTGAGCCTTAGAGTAGAGTTGGTGATTTATTATCGGAACTTAGACCTAGAGATTAGTCGACAGACTTCTGATGTGGAAGTCTGGAAGCAGGTTCGGTTGAAAAACCCGTGCAATCAAATAAGCCCTTAAAATTGACCTAGCACTCTGGGCATGTCCGATCGTGAGCATTGGTCGCACCGCTGTGTAAACCGGAGTTACGACCGAACAGAATCAGAAGGTCTTATGATGGATCAGAAGGTCTTATGATGGATCGATCGTACTATTGTGCAACCGAAGCTTCAATCAAACAAGACTAGAAAGGATCCTGACCTATCTGGAAGGAGGAACTGGCCACAGTCTCCAAACAGAGACTGCAACTAGACACCTTTAAGAGGTCAGAGACCAGTGTGACATACTCAATGATCGTCTAATGACTTCCCCTCACACAATTAGGTGTTGCGAGCATAGGCAAGACTGAACTACGTAATGCGTATTATCGAAACAATAAGACTTCAGGTGAGGGATGGAACTCACCTGTCTATGTTCCATTCTTGGTTAATAAAATATCATCCAATATCTGTTTAACGCATGCATTCGCATTTTAGCCTTGTATTGTGTTTGTATGATGAATGTTGTCTGAGTGGAGAAGTTGGTGAAGGGTTGAAGACTGCTAAACCAGTTCACCTCCCAAACCTTGCCATGCATTGCTTAGTATCTTAGCAGATGAACAACGTCCAGGTGGGGGAGTAGGACGGTCTGTGTAAGACCCGCACTCCGTAAACCCGGTCTAAACCTTGGTTTTGTGTCGTAGCAGGTCTTCCGATCATCACTGGGCCAGACGGGACGAGCAGATGAAAAACAGGTACGAAATTGGATCAAAGATGGTCAAATAATCATCATTTTTTGTTGATCGGTCGACGGTACCGGTCTTGGTACCAGTCGACCGGTCAGCTATGGGCAGTTGACTACGGAGATCCGAAATTGGATCTCTGTGGGTTCCACTTTCCTAATTTCAAATCCTAGACCTTCTTAATCTTAATAGGGTTACAAAACCCTAATTTTAGCCTATAAATACACCCTTAAACCTCCTCAAATCATTTCCATTGTCTCTCACAAACCCTAAAGAGGAAAAGGAGGTTGGAAAGGAGAGGAAGCTAGGAAGAAGAAAAAGGTGTCGCCAATACCGTTCGACGACGCTCACGTTACGCCAGTCAACGGTAAGTGTTTTAATCATTCTTCTTACCCTATGATAGTTATAGGGGTGGATCAATACCATGCAAAGTAGGTATTGATCTAAAACCATATCTGGACCTTAAAACCCTAAGTTGCCATCAAATATTAGATTCGAGTTCCGAGATGATATTCATCGAAATAAGACTTGAATGAGTTGGGGATAACTCTAACTCAAAGGTTAGACTTATAATGGATAGGAGAAACCCTGAAAATTTAAGGAAATCGATCGAAGTCTGTCGAAAATCCAAGTGTATGGTCTTCCGGAGACATACCGGTCGACCATACCGGTTGCTAGTTTGCTCACAGAGCTGCAATCGGTATGTTGCGACCGGTCAACTCTGAAGGGCTGGTTTTGGACTTTGTTGGTTTCCGACCAACGTGAAACCCTAAGAAAATTATTCTAATGAAATCCTAATATTATGTAGGACCTTGTGACTTTCCGTTTGGATCTTGCGACGTGGAGCAAGCTAACAAACGAGTGTCAGGTAAGGGAATCTGACATAAATCTAATAATTAATGGACAGTAAATCGTTGTTAATCACCTGATTATATATGATGTGGTGTTTGTGCATATTCACATGCCATCTTTTATTTTCAGTTATTATTATTGTTCATGCATTGATAGGATGTGATTGTTATGCATGTGATTGTTTTCGTTAGTGTGTGGAGTGGGGCGTGGGCCTGGGATCGCTCCTCACACTAGCTCCTTTTGTAGTATTCTATCTTAATATGCTTGGTACGGGTGGGGCATCAGGGGAAGGTCGTGTTACGGTGGTCTCCGATGTTGATGCTGGCCTGGCCATGGTTATGTGGCACTGTGGTCTCCGAGGTCGACGCTGGCTTGTCCACGATGCTTTAGCTCTATCTCTATGCCGTAGGGAGTTATGTTGTGATAGGGTCTACCTGCGTTATGTTTCTATCCTAGTAGGTTAGTTGCAGATAGGGCATCAGGGGAGGTGTGGGAATGCCTTAGCTCTATCTCTATGCCGTAAACGACTGTGCTAGGATAGAGCATACATTGATGACATATAGGATTGGTTAGTTGCGAATCCAGTTTGCGAGCCTTGGCCAGTAGGGGCTTAGGTACTGGTATGGGTAGATCATCAAGGGAGGTACGGGGGTATCTTAGCTCTATCTTTATTCCATGATGGGTGCATGTGGGCCAATGGGGGTGTGATCCATGAGGTGCCACACACTCGTGTATAGAGGTGCGGGGGCCACTAAACCTTTCTATAGCACATTGCAGACTTAAACCAGACCACAACATAAAATGATTGTTACTCATGCATAATATTGTGAAATTGTCTGATTGTCTTACTGAGCTAAGTTGTGAGCTCACCCTTTGTATATATACATGTTTTTAGATGTTGATGCAGGTTACACGGTGGATGACTATATGAACGCTCCGACGTATGGTGATGCTGCTGCTCTAGGTGTACAGGCAGGAGAGGACGAGCATGATGCTTCATGCGAGTGCCCTTTCTGCGTGTACCTTTGATTGATTTTATTTATTTGTTTCAGTTATTTTCGGTTGACTTTTAAAAGAGATGTAATGATATTATATTTTATGACTGGATTTGAATAATGGGATATTTTATTTAAATTATCAATAGATACTCAGTTCACTTTATTTAAAGACTTCCGCTGTATTATTATGTTCTGATTGTGGTTATGTGTAATGGGTTTGTATGAGTGGACATGGTCTATTCGAGATCCTGGTATGAACCGTTGGTTCAATGACGGTTCACTCATACCATTCTGGTTGGATCAGTATAGGGTCTGCTATATCATAATCTCGCTCGTAAGCGACCCTGAGCCAGTGCACCTGATCCTGTGTGACTCTAAGGTTGCGAGCCAACTGCACCAAGTCACGACTCATCTCACACTGAGCGTCCCTGATCTCCATAAACATACCCATCATGGTGTCAGGAGAAGGCTGAGATGGTCCAGCTGTAGAGGTAGACGGTGGTGCTGCAGGTGTAGGCTGTGGGACAGGCACTGGTGCTTCCCCAGCCATATCGTCATCATCACCCCCAGCCTCTGCCGCATAGGCCGCATTGGCTGCTGCTGCTGCTGCTGCGACTGCTATCCTCCCGAGTGGGCGAGGGAGAGCCTCCAACTCGTCATCGCTAATGGGCAGATTGACCATCTGCATCCTCTAAATAGCCTCCCAGTCAATGTCGAAGGTCATGGTATCCTCAACAATTACCTCGCCTCTCATGCTCACACCCAGGCGACGTAGAAGGAAGGTGATGAGACGACCGTATGGAAGGTTACTGGCCTGATCGGCCAGGGTTGCCTGATGCATGGTCCGGATGATGAGGTAAGGGAGAGAGACCCACTCCCCAGTGCAGACGCAATAGGTGATGTACTGAGTGAGCTGAGATAACTCACTGTAGTGGCCACTTTGGGGCACAATGTCGTGCGGAATGATGCGGCTGTAGACTCGAGCTAGGGGCTTCAGACTAGCCGCCTTCATAGGAACCCCAAGATTGAGGATCTGCTCTGCGATCTCTCGACGTAAGTCCTCGCTCAGATAACCCTTCACCTTTGGAGGGCAGTATACCAAGTCCCCATCATTGGGAACCCCTAGCAGATCAGCTAATTGGTGGGTGTTGAAGGAGATAGGTACACCCTTGACGTAGCTGGAAATGCGCAAGTCCCTGCCCTGGTTGGGATCATTGACATCCCCATGCAGCTCCAGATTAGCATAAAAATGCTTAACCAGGTTGGGACGAGTGGTATATGTGTAAGAAATGACAGGCAACCACCCAAGCCTGTCGAAAGCCACTCGTACATCGAACCGGTCCAACTGTTCCAAGTTAACCCGACGCCCGGATTCAATGTTTTTGTTATCGAACCACGGGAGCCTAGCTTGTGCTTCCATAGAACGGAACCACCGCTCGTCAAGCTGTGGAGCTGGTGTCTGGGAAGCGCGAATGCTCGAGCCATGAGGACGTTTGCCCAGAGCACGACGTGGAGCCATTAAACTGCAAAACAAAAGAAAATAAGGAGAAAATGTTAGATTTTGTCGAAATTTTGGCAGCATAACGACTGTAATTCGAGAAAAAGCCTCGAACTCACCCAAAAACATGGGGAGGAGGACTTACGTAACCCCCACACTCTTCAACAAACCAATCACAGACAATTACAATAAGAAATTTCGGGAATTTGAGAAAAATCAAGAAATTTCGATTTCTGTTGAAAACCTAGGTCAAAAAGTGTAAAAATTCAATTTTTATCAAAACCTTTCGGTGGAAGTCCAAATAGGTTGAGGGCTTTTGCTCTTAGGGGTCCCTAAACCCTTTCTAAGCTGAAGGAAAAGAGTTCCTACGGTTAGAATCTCTTAATCAAAGAAAAATTAAAAATCTTAACTAAAGACGATATGGGAATTTTGTAAAAACTTGATAGAGAGGGAAGAGACTTACCTGGAGACGATGTTCTATGTCTTGAACGGAAGAAAACGGCTTCTAAAGTCACCGGTCGGACTGTAGCAACTCAGAGTCCAGAGGAGAATCGCCACCGAAGGAGAGGAAAGAAAGAAAAGTGAGAAATTTCTCACTTTTCGCGATTTTAAAAGCAAATCTGGGCATACTGGTCGACGGTTTTGCCCATACCGATCGACCGGTATCCCTACAGACATGCGACCGCTATGTCTCGGTTAGAATTTTATTCTGACCGGTCAACTATACCGGTCGCAGCACTGTATACAGAGTTTCGATCGGTACCTCTCCAGGCATGCGACCGCTATGTCTCGGTCAGAATTTTAATTCTGACCGGTCGAATGTACCAGTCGTAGCATATTCTACAAGGGTGTGACCGGTATGTTGCGATCGGTCAGCACCAGAATAGCCAAAAAAATCTCAGAAAAAATTTTAAAATTTTATAAATTTAATTACTCCTTTTTGCGACTGTTTCGCCTTATATTGTTCAAGACTAACACCACTATTGCTTCATTCTCATGTGTTATGTCTTCTTCTCAGATTCAAATAGAATAGTCTGAGATGGTGGGCGGAAACGGTCGTAGGGGTCGAAAGCGTCACCAGGCTAGGATGCGCCTCGAGGAAGAAGAACAGGTTGAACCAGGCCATGTTAGAGAGCCAAGCCCGGAAGTTGAGGAAGAACAGGTTCCAGAGGTACCGACAAATTTACCTGGCCCACCTCATAGGAATTCGGAGACCATTGTTACAAACCTGGTCTATGAGATGCAAGCTCAGCAGAAAGAATTCCTGAGCGAGATAATGAAGATGTTCAGGCCACCGGGTTCTGTTCCCACTGGAGGTACGCCCGAGTCTGGAGGGAATAATACTACACTGTCGACGCATGGTAGTCCAGGACTGATGGGATAACCCCAGAATGTACCACCACCACACCAGTTTCCATCATCTTTTGCTTATCAGGGAGCCTATCTGTATCCGCCACCATGGTACGGAATGAATACGCAGGGACAACACGATCTGAGTCGGGCGGTGGATAGATTCCTAAAGTTGAAGCCTTCATCATTCACAGGTAAGACAGGAAAACCATTGTGGCCAGCACAATGGGTTGCAGAGATGGAGAAGAATTTCCGACTAATGACTTGTTCAGAGGATGAAAAGGTCCTGTTTGCCACTCATATGCTGAAAGAAGATGCAAATGCTTGCTGGAATTCTACACGGGCATATTTGGAGACGAAGCATACACAAGTGGATTGGGAAGTGTTCAAGGTTGCCTTCTTCGATAAGTATTTTCCAAAGAGCTTCAAAGATCAGATGGAGAAGGAATTCCTTAATCTATAGCAGTCTCAGTCGACTGTGGATGCTTATCAGCAGAGGTACGAGGAGTTATTTTTCTTCGCACCAGCAAGTATGCAAGAGGAAGAGACCAAGACACGCAGGTTCACCATGGGACTGCGTGGAGGCATCAAAGATCACATATTGGGACTGGACAAGAAAATTTATAATGAGGCTGTGCAGGTTGCGAGGGTGATAGAGTCCAGTCAGCGGGACAGCTTCTTCGTACAGAATAGGGGAGTGAAGAGACCCGCTATTGAGAGTTCTGGTGGCGGTAACAATAGACCCTTCCGCCCATACAGGGCTCAGACCGCTACAGTACCTACAAGGAACAATCTGGCACCACCTGTGCCACAGAATGTCAGATTCAACCCGAATATCAAATGTTTCAACTGTCAGCAAGTGGGTCATATTGCCAGGACCAACACTCTACCTAGGAAGCAACCTCCCCAGCAAGGAAAAGTATATGCGGTCACCGCTGAAGAGGTAGCCGCATCACCTGATGTGGTCACTGGTACGACTCTATCCCTTATTATTTAGCTGGCTATTTTCATTGTGTGTATGCGCATGTAGAACTAAGGGATAATAAAAATTTCAGGAATTGTAAATGTAGCTGGTATACCTGCCAGAGTACTATTTGACTCTGGGGCCACGCACTCCTTTGTTTCTATTTCCTTTGGGAAGCGAATGGAGTTACCAATTAAGCACTTGTACCCTAGCTTGATAGTTCGCTCTCCACTGGGAGTCGAAGTGGCTTTGACTGAATATTATGGACCATGTACTGTATGTATTGAGCGCCGAGACTTAGAACCAAGTCTGGTACTACTCAAGATGGCAGACTTTGATGTCATCTTGGGAATGGATTGGTTAGGCAATCATTCAGCTATCCTATTATGTGGTGAAAGGAAGCTTGTGCTTACAGACAAAAAGGGGAAGGAGTATAGCTTCACTGGGACCAAGTTACCTAGGAAGCGGAAGCTGATTCTCTCTGCCTTAAAAGCTAAGAGATGCTTAGAAAAGGGGGGAGTGGGGTATCTAGTATCTGTAGTCGACATCACTGCTGAGGTGACAAAGTTGGAAGATCTAGACGTGGTGCGGGAGTTCCCAGATGTATTTCCAGAGGATCTCCCAGGTTTACCACCAGACAGGGCTACATAATTTGTAATAGACCTTATGCCAGGTTCAGCGTCGGTGTCTAAAGCACCATACAGAATGGCCCCTACCAAGTTAAAGGAGTTGAAGACCCAGTTACAAGAATTGTTGGATAAGGGCTTCATACGACCTAGCATATCACCTTGGGGAGTACCGGTATTATTTGTCAAGAAGAAGGATGGAAGTGTAAGGCTATGCATTGACTACCGTGAACTGAACAAGTTGACTATCAAGAACCGGTATCCTTTGCCTAGGATCGATGATTTGTTCGATCAGTTACAGGGTGCAAAGGTTTTCTCGAAGATCGATCTCCGATCGGGGTATCACCAACTGAAGATCAAGGCCGGAGATATTCCGAAGACTGCTTTCAGGACGAGGTATGGGCATTATGAGTTTCTAGTTATGTCTTTCGGGTTGACCAATGCTCCAGCGTCGTTTATGGAACTGATGAACCGAGTGTTTCATGATATGTTGGACACTTCGGTCATCGTATTCATTGATGACATATTGATCTACTCAAAGGACATGGAGACTCATACAACACATTTGAGAGCAGCCCTACAACGGCTGAAACAAGAGAAGCTTTATGCCAAGTTCAAGAAGTGCAAGTTTTGGCTGAAGGAAGTGGCTTTCTTGGGCCATGTAGTATCTGAAGAAGGTATCAAGGTTGATCCCAGTAAGATAGCTGCTATAGTAGGATGGGAAGCACCAAAATTTGTTGCGAAGATTCGTAGTTTCCTTGGGTTGGCTGGTTATTATAGAAGATTCGTGGAAGATTACTCCAGGATCGCTGTTCCACTCACCAGATTGACCAGGAAAGGGGAGAAATTTATATGGACAGATGAGTGCGAGAAGTGTTTTCAGACTTTGAAGTCAAGACTAGTCTCTGCACCTATCTTGACCATCCCAGAACCAAGCGTACCGTTTACTTTATATACGGATGCTTCAGGGTTGGGTATTGGTTGTGAATTGATGCAAGGAGAACAGGTGATTGCCTACGCATCAAGACAGTTAAAAGAGCATGAAAAGAACTATCCTATGCATGATTTGGAGTTAGCAGCGGTTATACATGCAATCAAGACTTGGAGACACTACTTGTACGGTGAGAAGTTTCAGATCAAGTCAGATCACAAGAGCTTAACTTACCTTTTCACTCAGAAGGATCTGAATATGAGACAGAGGAGATGGCTGGAGTTATTAAAAGATTATGATTGTGACATCCAGTATCATCCAGGTAAAGCAAATGTTGTGGCTGACGCCTTAAGCAGAAAGTGGGCATCGAAACCTGAGGCAGGACCAAGTACAAATGCTGCATTATGTGCCGCAGCCTCAAGTTCAATTGAAGGTGATGAAGAACATATAGTAGAGACTACTGAAGATCCAGTTAAGCAAGGTTTAATTCATAAGTTCACCATGATGTTCGCCGCTTTAAAGATCTCACCGGATCTAGTTGATGAAGTCAAGATAGCAATCCTACAGGATCCATCTCAAGACAGTACAAGAAGACCTAGAGAAGGGTACGAGCAACCCTGACTTTACCTTGGATTCAGACGAGGTACTCAGGTATCGTGGACGGTTATGTATACCTGAGAGTGAAGACTGCAATATCAGAGATCGAGTGATGACTGAAGCTCATTACACTCCATATTCGGTACATCCAGGAAGTACCAAAATGTACCATGATTTAAGAAGACTTTATTGGTGGAGGGGTATGAAAGCAGATATAGCTCGTTTCGTGTTCCAATGTCTGAATTGTCAACAAGTTAAAGCAGAAAGGCAGAGACCCGCAGGTTTACTACAACCATTATCGGACCTGCATGGAAGTGGGATTGTATCACCATGGATTTCGTCACTGGCCTACCTTTGACACCAAGGTCAGTGGATGCAGTTTGGGTTATAGTAGAGCTACTCACTAAGACAGCTCGATTTATTGCGGTCAGACCTCAGTATACCATGGAGAAGCTCGCCAAGTTGTATGTTGATAATATAGTCAGACTCCATGGCGTTACAGAGAGTATAGTATCTGACAGAGACCCCCGTTTTACATCAAAGTTCTGGGAAGGATTACAGAAAGCTATGGGAACAAAGTTGAAGTTCAGTACAGCTTTTCACCCTCAGACGGACGGGCAATCAGAGCAAACTATTCAAATTTTAGAGGATATGCTCCGAGCTTATGCATTAGACTTCAAGGGAGCTTGGGATGAGAAGCTATCACTTGTCGAGTTCGCTTACAACAACAGCTATCAGGCTACAATTCAGATGGCCCCATATGAAGCACTCTATGGGAAGAAGTGTCGTACACCTCTGTTATGGAACGAGGTGGGATAAAGAAGAATTGTAGGACCGGAGTTTGTTGAAAAAACTTGTCGAGTGATTGATCAAATCAAGGAGAGAGTAAAGACAGCTCAAGTTCGACAGAAGCACTACGCGGATAATCGACGTCGAGATCTGGAGTTTGCAGTGGGTGATAAAGTATTCTTGAAGATATCACCAGTGCGAGGTCTGAAAAGGTTTGGTAAGAAGGGGAAGCTATGCCCCAGGTATGTGGGACCATACGAGAAATTGGCTAGACGTGGTAACGTAGTATATCAATTAGCTCTACCACCATCTATGTCAAGTGTCCATGATGTGTTTCATGTATCATTATTGAAAAAGTATGTCAGAGATCCATCGCACATCTTGACAGCAAACCCCCCAGACTTGACTGAAGACTTAACATTCGTAGTGGTGCTTGTGATGCTCTCAAGTCGAAAAGTACAGCAACTTCGAACCAAGGATATCCATTATGTGAAGGTGCATTGGAGAAGCCAAAATGTTGAGGAAATTACTTGGGAAGAGGAGAGCGCAATGAGGAAGGAGTATCCTAATCTTTTCGGCGATCAAGGTACGTTCAAATTTCGAGGCCGAAATTTCTTTTAAGGGTGGGGGAGTTGTAAGACCCGCACTCCGTAAACCCGGTCTAAACCTTGGTTCGCGTCGTAGCAGGTCTTCCGATCATCACCGGGCCAGACGGGACAAGCGGATGACAAACAGGTATGAAATCGGATCAAAGACGGTCAAATAATCATCATTTTATGTTGACCGGTCGATGGTACCGGTCTTGGTACCAGTCGACTGGTCAGCTCTGCACAGCTGACTACGGAGATCCGAAATTGGATCTCTGTGGGTTCCACTTTCCTGATTTCAAATCCTAGACCTTCCTAATCTTAATAGGATTATAAAACCCTAATTTTAGCCTATAAATACACCCTTAAACCTCCTCAAATCCTTTCCATTGTCTCTCACAAACCCTAGAGAGAAGAAGGAGGTTGGAAAGGAGAGGAAGCTAGGAAGAAGAAGAAGGTGCCGCCATTACCGTTCAACGACGCTCACATTACACCAGTCAACGGTAAGTGTTTTAATCATTCTTCTTACCCTATGATAGTTATAGGGGTGGATCAATACCATGCTAAGTAGGTATTGATCTAAAACCCTATCTGGACCTTAAAACCCTAAGTTGCCGTCAAACCTTAGATTCGAGTTCCGAGATGATATTCATCGAAATAAGACTTAAATGAGTTGGGGATAACTCTAACTCAAAGGTTAGACTTAGAATGGATAGGAAAAACCCTGAAAATCTAAGAAAATCGATCGACGTCAATCGAAAAACCAAGTGTATGGTCTTCCGGAGACATACCGGTCGACCATACCGGTTGCTAGTTTGCTCACAGAGCTGCAACCGGTATGTTGCGACCAGTCAGCTCTGAAGGGATGGTTTTAGACTTTGTTGGTTTCCGACCAACGTGAAACCCTAAGAAAATTATTCTAATGAAACCCTAATATTATGTAGGACCTTGTGACTTTCCGTTTGAATCTTGCGACGTGGATCAAGCTAACAAACGAGCGTCAGGTAAGGGAATCTGACCTAAATCTAATAATTAATGGACAGTAAATCGTTGTTAATCACCTGATTATATATGATGTGGTGTTTGTGCATATTCACATGCCATATTTTATTTTCAGTTATTATTACTGTTCATGCATTGATAGGATGTGATTGTTATGCATGTGATTGTTTTCGTTAGTGTGTGGAGTGGGGCGTGGGCCTGGGATCGCTCCTCACACTAGCACCTTTTGTAGTATTCTATCTTAACATGCTTGGTACGAGTGGGGCATCAGGGGAAGGACGTGGTACGGTGGTCTCCGATGTTGATGCTGGCCTGGCCATGATTGTGTGGCATTGTGGTCTTCGAGGTCGACGCTGGCTTGTCCACGATGCTTTAGCTCTATCTCTATGCCGTAGGGAGTTATGTTGTGATAGGGTCTACCTGCATTATGTTTCTATCCTAGTGGGTTAGTTGCGGATAGAGCATCAGGGGAGGTGTGGGAATGCCTTAGCTCTATCTCTATGCCGTAGACGGCTATACTAGGATAGAGCATACATTGATGACATATAGGATTGGTTAGTTGTGAGCCCAGTTTGCGAGCCCTGGCCAGTAGGGGCTTAGGTACTGGTATGGGTAGAGCATCAGGGGAGGTACGGGGGTATCTTAGCTCTATCTCTATTCCATGATGGGTGCATGTGGGCCATGGGGGTGTGATCCATGAGGTGTCACACACTCGTGTATAGAGGTGCGGGGGCCACCAAACCTTTCTATAGCACATTGTAGACTTAAACCAGACCACAACATAAAATGATTGTTACTCATGCATAATATTGTGAAATTGTCTGATTGTCTTACTGAGCTAAGTTGTGAGCTCACCCTTTGTATATATACATGTTTTTAGATGTTGATGCAGGTTACACGGTGGATGACTATATGAACGCTCTGGTGTATGGTGATGCTGCTGCTCTGGGTGTACAGGCAGGAGAGGACGAGCATGACGCTTCATGCGAGTGCCCTTTCTGCGTGTACCTGTGATTGATTTTATTTATTTGTTTCAGTTATTTTCGGTTGACTTTTAAAAGAGATGTAATGATATTATATTTTATGACTGGATTTGAATAATGGGATATTTTATTTAAATTATCAATAGATATTCAGTTCACTCTATTTAAAAACTTCTGCTGTATTATTATGTTCTGATTGTGGTTATGTGTAATGGGTTTGTATGAGTGGACACGGTCTATTCGAGATCCTGGTGTGAACCGTTGGTTCAATGACGGTTCACTCACACCATTCTGGTTGGATCAGAATTGGGGTGTGACAGTCTGGGATATCTGCTGGAGTATTGTTGGGGTGCATATGATGACATGTAGGATTGTTTAGTAGTATTATTCTCATGTGTGTAACCCTAGCTAGTAGAGGGTAAGAATTGGTGTGAGTTGGGGGATGAGGGGGAGGTCCTGACGATGTTCGTTAGAGCATTATTGGTTGGATCTCAGTCCTATCACCATCTATAGTGGGAGAAGCATGGCTTCACCAGTGTTGTTGGAGCAAACTGGGTGAGTGTCCATTCTCTCTTGTGTATGGAGGTTGTGGTCAGCTTTGGTGAGTGTGGTCAGGTCTTACCATAGCACATGGCAGACATTATACCAGACCTTGCTTGTAATTACTGATTATACATTATTACTTACTTGCTTGTCTGTTTTTCATGAGCTCAAGTTGTGGAGCTCACCCCACGTATGTTTCTATTTTTAGCTGATGGTGCAGGTTTGATTGTGAATGCAAGTATTAGTTATTCTCTCTCTCTCTCTCTCCTCGTGGTTCAACAATTTAGAATCAGATCAGGAAATTTACACTATCCTTACATGTTCCGATGGAGTTGCAAGGTCCAATGTATGGCGTTGGCCTATACATGGAGGAGCCAAATTCTCCAACAAAGTTATTGCCATCTTTTATAGATTCCAGTTCCACATTATAATCAGCAAGCTCTGCACTCTTTCTCCCCAACTCATCTCGTTTCCATCTCGTTTCCATTTTCTTACCAAAAAAAAAAAAAAAAAAAATTCCGTTTTCATCTGATTCTTCGGCTAATGGTTGTTAATGTTCACAATCAAAGCTTCAGTACCCAAACTTATGCTTTGATATGTTGCCCTTTTTCCAGATTCATTTTCTTTGTCCGAATCAACAACTTTGGCATGGATCACCTTGTAGTCATAGAAGCTTGAAATAAGTTCAACTCTCCCTGGGTCTATCTATCTTAAAAAAAAAAGCTTGAAATAATTGGGTGAATTATCGATTGACAGAAATACTGCACTTTTCAATTATGGGCTGATCGCTGCCCAATTGCGGCCAACCTGCGCCAACATCCCAGCCAACAGAGAAAGTGCACCAAGAATCCAATTGGGAAGGTATAGGTGTCATTTTACAAGGGGCATAGGGGTATAAGGATGTTAAACGGTATGGTGCTGTGCATAAGAGGGTAAAATAAAATCAAAGATTAACTAAATGGTGTTGAAATTACTATCAAAATCGATTATTAATCGATTTCAATTAACCAATTTTTAGTCGGTTTTTTGTTAAACGGTTTTACTTGCGGTTTATAGATGATTTAATGCATTGATTCCCTTAATTAATTTCTAAATGACTCGATTCCATTAAACGGTGTAGTTGCCATTAATCACATTCCCCCAGTATTTGAAAAATAATTTTACAACATATCATAGCATTTAAACTAAAAAACTGATCCATCTATTTTCTGTTCAAATTTAACTTGCATGTCAATTAAATGTCATCTTAAAGATCAAGTCTTTAAATTTATTCATGAATTCTAAAAGAATAATCATTTTTTCAAATTAAGGATTTGCACTAAAGTATTGTAAATCTAACGATATTACTAAGACATCCAAATGGGGGACAAAAAAAAACAAAATGGAGAGTAAGATGTTAGAGAGAATGAGATTTTGTATGTGCGTGTGTGTGTGTGTGTGGTTTATATTAAGTAAAGGTTTGGGGCTTAGTTTAGGGTAAGGGATTAGGGATATCTATAGTCATGAATTAATCGGTTTAAACAGTCCATAAACGGTTATGCATGTAACCGAAGTATTGTAAATCTAATGATATTCATATCCAAAGGTTTTTGCTGAGAACTAAAGCATCCAAATGGGGGACAACAGATGGAGAGTAAGAGATTCAAAGAGAATGAGAGGTTGTATGTGTGTGTTTGTGTTTTATGATTTTGGTTTAGATTAAGTTAGCTTTAGTGGGTTTAGTTTAGGGTTAGAGATTAGGGATTTCTATAGTCAAGAATTAATTGGTTTAAACGGTCCATAAATGGTTATGCATGTACTTAGGTTAAACGATAAATAATGTGAAAATTTAAACCAAAATCGAACCATTTACAAGACGATTTGAATCCATTTAGATAAATGATTTTGACACATTTCTTACACCCTTAGGGGGACTGAGCCGGACAAGGCACTTTTCCATTATTCAATACTTGTCCGATTTCTAATCCAATCCAATAAAGTGGATTGTTTTTCACGAATCGGTCAATTTCAATTGATGTTGCCCGATCTTGGACAGGAATTGCTGGAAACTGATTACGACACAGATCCACTTCCAAAAACTATAGAATTGTAAATATATTTGTTAACCTTCTGATTAGACATATACCAAATCTACGAAGTTGGAATGCAAGTACACTTAGGCAATAAACACTTAAATTGTTTATGACAAAGCCGGCCTATTTCTATATCTGCATGCTGCATGCCAAACATGTCAAAATCAAAGTATACATATTTATAATCACTAAAATATAAAATATAAAATTAAATTACAAAAATACATGTCGGTTTTCTTTTTCCATTATTAAAGAATAGATCTTTTTATTAACACCTCCTATGGTGTCAAATAAATTTTTTTTGTAAGTAGAAAATTTATTGATGAGACAAAGGGTAAAAATGGAGGCATCTGTCTTATAGAGATCAAGAAGCTAAAGAGAGGAAATGAGCCATTTAATCATCCCTGAAATGGTTAGGGCTCTTCGGGGAAGAGCATCAGCTACACAATTAGGCCCCCTACGAAGACAATTAAAGGAAACATTCTCACAAATTGTACAATTAGATGAAGGATGTCGGCAATGATAGTTTTTTTTTTTTTTTTTTTTGCTAAAAGCTAATTTGTATTAAAATAAATAAATAAATAAATAAATACATCACTCCCTAATAGGATGAAAACCTCTACTTTTGGTATTACCATTAGCAGAGGCCATCCCGGGTGAATTACAAGAATCTATAATGAGGTCTGTGTGAAACATCCCACACAACCTCTGAAGCCACAAAGTCCAAACACATAGTCCAAGAAATAGAGGCTCTATCAAATGCTGTTTTCCTAGCCAATCTATCTGCAACAATGTTCATCTCTCTCAAATAATGAGTGATTCTGAGTTGACGGTTAGACAATTTAAAAAAAATTGTTCTCCATTCCTGCATCAAAAACCAAGGAAGCTCCCCAGTTCTCAAGCCCATAACAGTGGCTGTCGAATCCAATTCAATCCAAATTTTACGAAAACCAAGCTGCCAAGCCATTAACAGACCTTTCATAGCACTTTTAACTTCAGCAATAAAACATGTCGCCATCCCAATATATTCCACATAGGCACAAAGAACCAGACCTCTATTAGATCGAATTACTCCACCAGCACCAGCTCCCCCAAGATTTCTAAGGTTGCACCCATCTGTATTTAATTTACACCAATCATAAGGAGGAGGATTCCATACCAATTCAATTATTTGACTAAGTTTCCTGGCCTTCATTATGAGACTTAAAAGATGAACAATTCTTAGATCATCAACCGTGTTCACCGTGCAAGGGTATCTGATCATCAGCAATCGGCAATCATAGTCTAAACATCAAGATCTCCGCAATGGCAAAGATAATTAATATGACGGATCACTTCTTCGCTGTCTAATTCAATGAAAATATTGACAAATCCATTGATCATTCAGGGCTCCAACACAGATCGAATAGCTAGTGCTCCGCCAACTACAACCGAAGCAACGGAAGAGGGAATGGAGACAGCCCAGATCTGGTTTCCAATGTGATCTCTAAAAACAAACCCATGCCACTGCTTTTGGGATCCATAGAGAGACTAGTGTCTGTGTTGATTTTGAGTACACCGTCAGGAGGGGGTGACCAATGGTGTCGGTCGGCTGCAAAATCATTACTTTGATGAGTAGGTTTCCAAACAGAAACTGAAGCTTGAACAAACTCAAAGTGAGCCTTCTCTGCATGGCGAGAAACTTCTTCCGAGGAGCAAACCTTCCGGTTGAAATAAAGGTCATTGCACACCTTCCATAAAGACCAACAGATGAAAGAGGCCAAGCTGAGGGACTCTTGGGCTGTAGATTTTGATGAAGCAAAGAAATTATCCCAGCTTACCAACCAATGAAAGACCTTGAGGTCATTTGATTCTGGAACAATAAAAGACATGGATGATCCAAACCAAGCCGCTCGGGCAAAAGGACAAGATAAGAGGATATGATAAATTGTTTTATCATGGGCTCCACATATTAGGCAAATCTGGCCAATAGGAATCTTCCTTCGAAGTAATCCCTCTATCGATGTGATCCCCTTAGCCCAAGTTCTCCATAGGAATGGTTTGATCTTCGGTAATGTCTTGTAGTTCTGAATTTATTTCCAGATGGCTTTAGGAACTAGTCTCCAGTGATCAATCCGAGAGGAGGAAGGACTTGAGAGAGATTCAACTTCTCCCAAATTAGACAGCAAGTGATTGCCAATTTAACAGGAAACTTTCCATCCCTTGTACCGATCCAAATCAATTTATCATCATCAAAAAAAATTCTAAGACGTATATTCCGAAAGGCTTCACCTTCATCCTCCTGAAACAAAGAGTGTAAAATATAATTTCCAAGATCTAATCCATGGATCAATGAGCTCATAAACATAGTTTAAGGTGCAGTTTGGAGGTTTAGTGGATCTAAGTTGGTAATCTTTGAGAGATGGAATCCATTTGTCATCCCAAATTATGATAGATTCTACATTTCCATCACTCCATCTAGAAGACCTTGAGATAGCACCTCTCTCCCTTCAATGATACTTCTCCAAGCCCAAGAAGGATTGTGACCAACAAAGGCCTTAAAGAAGTTTAACTTTGGAAAATAAATAGTTATCAAAAGCCAAACTCAATGAGCATTATGATTCGTCCAAACTCTCCAAGCCTGTTTGGCAATAAGGGCTTTATTTTGAAGGTGTGGATCTCTAAAACCAAGGTCGTCCTTTTCCTTCCATAGACAGTCTATTCTAAGGGATCCAATGAATGCCTTTCTCCATAGTCCCATTACTCCAATAGAAACTTGCTGTTGCTTTCTGGATCATATCATTATAATGGTTTGGGAGCTTAAAATGTGACCCAACATAATTAGACATAGAGAGCGCTACCGATTTGAGGAGAATTCCCTTACTAGAATGAGATAAGAGAGCCGCTTTCCAACCTTTCAATTTATTGAGAGTCTTGTCCAAGCAATCTTTTAAGATAATTTTTTTAGAAACTCCGAAGTCGGATGGTAACCCAAGATACTTAGATGGACCTTCACCATAAAGGAGTTTAAGAACCCTAGAGAACCATCTCTTAAATTTTGCTTGAGTATTGGAGCTGAAGGTGATTGAAGATTTTTTTTTAAGTTTGTACATTGTCCAAAGGCTTGGCAATAATGATCCAAGCAAGTCTTCAAGGCATGAACATCATTCATTTTAACTTGGGAAAATAAGAGGCAATCATTAGCAAAGAGAAAATGAGTCAAAGGGGAGGTTTGGTTTCGAATTTTAATACCTTTAATTAAGCCTCAGTCTTGAGCATCTTCAAAAATGGAAGAAAAAACTTAGGCACATGAGATAAAAATAGCAGGAGATAGAGAGTCTCCTTGCCGAATTCCACGAGAAGTGAAGAAGTTTCTCGCTCCGCACCATTGATCACCAAAGCATAAGAAACCGAAGAAATGCATTTCATAACCAACTTGACCCAATTAATAGAGAATCCCAATCGTTTGAGGATACCTTCAATGAAGTTCCATTCCAGATGATATGTTTTTTGTATATCAAGTTTAAGAGCCAAGAGACAGGTTTTACCTTTCTTCTTCTTATTCTTTATGTAATTGAAAGCTTCATGTGCCATCAAAATATTATTAGAAATCATTCTATCAGGTATAAAAGCTGATTGGGAAGTGGAGATAATATCATCCAAGTAGTGCTTGAGCCTACATACCATGATCTTTGAAATAACTTTCATGCTAACATTGCACAAGCTTATAGGTCGAAACTGGTCCATATATTCCGACTGAGAAATTTTAGGGATGAGACACAAATAAGTTCTATTCAAGATAACGTGAAATGATTTAATAAAGAAGAAGTTCTTAACAACCCTGATTAATTCACCCCTATGGAATTCCAAAATTTTTGTAAAAATAATGGTGGAAAACCATCAGGCCCAAGAGATTTTTGAAGAGCCATGTTGAAAAAGGCATCATGAATTTCATTAGCAGTTGGCATAGAAGCATTTAAATCTGGGGTAACCTTAGGTGTGACTTTATGAAGTATATTATCCATAGCATTATAATCAATTCCTAAAGTAGTAAAGGCTTGCTGGAAGTAACTTTGGAAAGCACTCCTCCTCAGATTTTTCCCTCGCCTGAAGGAAGATGAATTTGGAGAACTCGATCCCGGTTCCTCCATTGGACAGTTGTTGCATGAAAGAAAACTGTATTTGCATCTCCATTTAGAAGCCAATTAATTCTTGACTCTGTTTCCACATGATTTCCTCTTTGAGCGTGTCTTCATTAAGTTTGAGAATAATTTCATTTTCTTTCTGTTGAGAAAAATCAGCAGTCGGTTGATTTTGAATGGACAAAAGTTCTTTTTATAATTCCTTAATATTTCTTTGGATTTTACCAAAGACCTGATGGTTCCAAATCTTGAGGGAGGATTGACTTTGCCGTGCAAAACATAACCAGCCGATCCAAAAAAATTTGATTTCCATCAATCATCAATAACTTTAGAACACCATGGGTGCCTAACCCACATTGCCTCAAACCTGAAGGGGTGTTTGCTATTGGAATATCCACCATTTGAATCAACCAAAAGAGGGTTGTGATCTGATCTGAAAACAGGTCGGACAAAAACAGCAGCGTTCTAAGATAAATTCCTCCAAGAAAAAAATTCTGATTATGAGAAATAGGGACTTTGCAATCAATGACCCTATTGCTAGTGGATAAAATATTCAAGGAACCTTGATCTGACCAAATCAAGGCCAAACCCCTGAAAAGGTTAATCAAGTCAACCACAAAAATATTTTTTAAATGAGACTTGTTCAACATCTTTTTTTCCATAAAAAAAATAAGGAAAATAATATCTGGTTTTTCCTTTCGAAAGAAAGTGAAAAAAACCTGAATTATCAAGGAACTCTTCAAACATTGACAATTTCAACTGATCAAAATTTTATTGATGACGTGTAGGATTGATTCTCTCCAGCCACTAGGGGGCTAAAAGAGAAAAAAATGACCGATCTCCACTTCATTTTCTTCCGGGGTTTTAGGTAAATTCCAGGCTCTTTTGGGTTTTGAGGGTTTACAGTTTTGGTCTAAAGTGGATCCGGTAAATTGGAAAGAAGTGGGTGTGGGATTGTTACTTGCAGTAGGAGATGGGAGGGCAAGAACCCAACTGGACACATTAGATGGGTGTTCTAAGGTTTGTTTTTGGGATAGGATCTGAAGGTACGTTGCCTAATTGTTGATATTGGCCTATTGGGTTTGCATTGTTGGCTTGGTCGGGTTGGGTGTTGGAAGGCTTGGTTGTTGGGCTGTTGGCTGAATTGGGTTAGAAGCAGTATTGCTAAGGGAGAAATTTGAAAAGTGGGGACGTAAAGTCATCATTGCTTTTGTTAGTTCAGGGTTTTGGAGGATGTCTTTCATGGAGCAGCCTTGGAATTCCGATCAGCTCTTCAATCGGCGGTGGATGAGGGCGGTGGATGAGGGATTCTCAAATATCTTGATAGAGTCAGATTGTTTGAATCTGGTCTAATGTATTCTTGATCTTTCTTCTTACTGTGAGGTTCTATGTCAGCATATTAGGGAAGATATTTCATTTCTGATTTCTAAATGTATAAGCCGTCAAGTTTTTTACATCCCAAGGGAAGCCAATAACATGGCTCACACCTTGGTCAGGAAGGCCGAGTCTTTTTTAGGAAAAATTTTTTGGCCAAACTTCTCTCCTTGGCTGATAAACCTTTGTAGGATTGATGCCTCGACTGTATCCCGTTTTTTTGTTGATCAATAGAAGTTTATTTTACCAAAAAAATAAAAAAGATCAGGAATATTTAAAGTTGGATTGCAACATTGTGCGAAGTGGAACTGTATTATGGTTTTTTTTTTTTTTTTTCATAAAAGAATTGTATAATGGTTAGGATGTGGAGAAGGTAAAGGGTTTGGATTAGGTAGAGGTTGATAATGTCTACGTGCATTAAAGAGGGTATTGACGTTGGGAGTCTGTTGTGTTTCCAAGATATGATGGGACCATAGTCTGAGGTAGATTGGTTTGTGAGACCGTTGGAATTCCAAGGGGATTACCAAACGGCAGAACATTGGGGTGACTCTGTATTCCTCCTGCTGGACAAACCACCATCTTCCATTACTCCAGTGGTCGCAGAGTTCTTGAGATCAGTTGAAGAAGGAGGGACTGCCTGGGCAGTAGGATGGATGATTTTGCTTCCTCCACCAAATGTTGGTCCATTCATGATTTTCATTTTAGTTTTCAAGGATTAGAGAGTTACCTGAAACGGACCATGGCGCTTCTTGTAGAACATTTTGTATATCCAAGAGACGGTTGAACTTGAAGATATAAGTATCATTTGATAGGGGAGAAATCTCCACACCATGTTGTACGTTCCAAGCCGCAACTAATGCTTCTGTTACTACCTGTCTTTTATATGGTTTTCCAACAATGATACCTCCGACCAAAGTCAGCTGGGCTATAATGGGAACACTGTCTTCAGTATCATCATCTAAATAAATATCATCTTCAAAGTCATTTTGGGAAGAGATCGAATGTAAGACCCGCACTCCATGAATCAGATCTAAACCTTTAATTCATGTCACAACAGGTCTTCCAATCATCACCGGACCTGACGGGACAAGCGGGTGACAACCAAGTACGAAAACGGACCAAATTTAGGATAAAATTCTATACCGGTCTATGGTACCGATCGACCGGTATGTCTGCGTGGGCAGACTGGTTAGATCCGGAAACGGATCTTCGTGGGCCCCGCTTGCCAAATCTCGAGCCTAGTGACTTTCCTAACAAATGAAAACCTCCTAAACTCTATCCTAATATATTTAAGGACCCTTAAACCTCCTTAGAACTTTTTGATTACTTCTCACAAACCCTAGAGAGGAGAAAGAGATCGAAGAAGGAGAAGGAACTAAGAAAGGTGAGAGAAGAGCCGCCGTTGGACGAAGAACACCATAGTTGCGAACCAACGGTAAGTGCTTAAACTTCTTTCTAAGTTAAGCATTATAGATGATTTATCATGAATTGATCAATACCATGCAAGGCGAGGTATTGATCTAAAACCCTTAAACTGCCGTCAAACCCTAATACAGTCGATAAATCCTAGATTCGAATTTTAGGCAATGAATCATAGAAACTAGGACTTGAATGGAATATGAAACAACTCTAACTCGTTGCTCAGGTCTAGAATGCATAGGAGAAACCCTAGAACCAATAATGGGTGACCGACGGAAGGCGAACACCAAGATTGGTGGTCTTTCGAAGACATACCGGTCGCACCATGGTGCGACCGATACTACAACTGGTACCTCTCGAGAACTGGTCTATGGGGGACCGGTCGACCATACCGGTCTCGCCTTGCCCCACAGTACTGCGATGGGTACCTGCAATCGATATGCACTGTGAGGGTATTTTCAATACCAGTTGGTTTTCTATCCTAAGAAAATTATTCTAATTCAACCCTAACATCGTGTAGGACCTTGTGTTAGCAAGTTTGGATTCGGTGACGCAAAACAAGCTAGCAATCAAGTGTTAGGTAAGGAAATCGGACCTAAACCCTAATAACTTAATAACAGTAAAACGTTGTTAATAATTATGATTATGTGGAATGATGTTTATGCGTATTCATATGTCATCTTTACTTTCAATTATATTATTGTTCATGCATACTTGCTATGCTAGGATGTGATTGTTAGGCATGTGATTGTTTTCATTAGTGTGTGGAATGGGAAGGGTCTGGGGTCTTGCATCATTCCTCACACTAACACCTTTTCGTATCGCTTCTGTCTTAGCATGCTTGGTGCGGGTAGGATATCAGGGGGAGGAAGTGGCACTCTGGTCTCTGGCCTAGCCACTAGACTTTAGCCCTATCTCTATGTCGTAGGAAGCTGTGTTGGGATAGGACCAACTGTGACGACATATAGGATTGATTAGTTGCGAGCCCAGTTTACAAGCCCTAGCCAACAGGGGCTTACATGTTGGCATGGGTAGGGCATCAGGGGAAGTGTTGGTGGTGTGTGATCCGGACACTTTAATTCTATTTTTATTTCATGGTGGGTGCATATGGGACGACAGTAGTGTTTGATCCATTAGGTGGATTCACACACTCGTGTATAGAGGTGCGGTGGCCGTCAATCCTTTCTATAGCACATTTCAAACTTAAAACCAGACCATAATAATATGAATGTTACTCATGCATGATGTGTGTTGCATTGTCTGATTATCTTACTGAGTTAAGTTGTGAGCTCTCCCTTGTATATATACATGTTTTTAGATGTTGATGCAGGATATACTGTGGAGGATTATGTGGATGCTCCAGTATATGGAGGTGTTGCTGCCTTAGAAGTGCAAGCAGGGGAGGATGAGCATGACGCTTCATGCGAGTGCCATTTCTGCTTGTACCTCTAGGATATTTGATTTGTTTATTTTATTTATTTTCAGTTGGATTTATAAATGATGTAAGGATAATTATTTATGTTTTAATGTTTTGAATAATTAGATAATTTATTTAAATTATCAATAGAGTACTCAGTTAATTTAATTTAAAACTTTTGATGTATTTAATTATATTCTGAATATGGTTATGTGCAATGGTTTGTATGAGTGGACATGGTCTTATTGAGATCTTGATGTGAACCGTTGAATTAGTGATGGTTCACTCACACTTCTGGTTCAGTCGAAATTGGGGTGTGACACTGAAGCTCTATGCTGGGTTTGGTGTTTTGGACTGTAAGACTGAAGATGGTTGTTCTTGTATGTTTGGGGGTGGTGGGGGAGAGAGATGATTATTCTCCATTGAAAGGAAGTGAGAATATGATAATTTTATGCCCCACTGTCAGATAAAAAGAGATGAGAAGGAGAGAATGAAACCACGCCAGAAGCGGAGAGGAGGAAGACAACACTACCGGAGCGGAAGACGATGTAGCAGAGTTTCCAAATTAGAAATTTCTGTTGTTGGTTACCAGGTTAGAATGTGATTCTTCGGATTTGTTACATGTGAAACTATCTCAACCGTATGTATGTTCAAGTTAGGGCTGCAAGTTTAACTCTGACAACCTGATCCTTATCCGAAGCATCCTTGAATCCTGGCAGGGCTAAACCCTGAACCCTGATAAGGCTGGGTATGGGTCTAGATTTCATCAAAACCTCACAGGGTTGGGTTAGGCTAGGGTTGAAGCCCCTGGTTGAGTCCGGCCCGGCCTGTATATATGTATATATATATATATATATATATATCAACTAACCGAACCCTAATTCCCTAAATCGTGATGTCTTGACTTCAGACTTCTCCAGTTCTCCGCAGTCGACACTTGGTAGCTCTGCTTCTGTTTTCCACATTCCACAACTCTGCTTCTCTTCACTTCAGACTTCTCACTTCTCCTTCATTGGCTCACCCTCAGTCCCTCACGGCCTCATCACAGATCACGACATCAACAGAGTCACAGTCAGTTATAGATTGGCTTTCCACACTCCAGCTCCTCTTCTCTTCATTCTGACTTCTCACTTCTCCCTTACCAGATCACCCTCAATCCTCTTTTAGTAATCCTTTTTTCCTATTAGGGTCACTTGACCAAAACTTCAAGTCCAACAGATCTGTCGTCTTCCAGTAATCTATTTCTCATTTTTGTACTTCTTTCTTTCTCTTATTTTCTAAATTTCATTTGAAGTATTATTTCAAATAGTTATGAAATTTAACAAATCCTTATATCTCTTTTATTTTCCCATCGCAACTCCATATTTGTCACTATTTTTTATCTACTTATTCTGTTGTTCCTTGGATCCATGCTAGTAGGTTCTATTGTTCCTTGGTTTTATTGTTCATTGATGGATTCAGGGCCAATCAGGGTCAACCCTGTCTGACCTAGTCAGGGTCAATCAGGGTAGGGTTGGATTAGGCTGAACCTTACCAGGGTAAGGTTAGGGTTGCAGATTTTCTGATCCTGTCATTGTTGGATTGGGTTAGGGTTATTTTTAAGGCACTCAGGGTAGGGTTAGGGTTTTAAAAAAAAAAAATCGGCCCAACCTGGCCCTGTTGCAATCCTAGTTCAAGCATTGAAAAACTCTTTTTGACAAACTATCTTAACATGGACTCCAAGGGGTAGCTCGTGTCAAATAATTTGAAACCTTACTATTTTGTCCATATACTATAATATTTTTGTTCTTTAAAATGGGGCAATTCTTGTCATTTCACATGCATATTCAAAAAATATGCAAGAAAAATGACAACTCTGAATTACACACTACAAATGGATCCTCCCTAACATAAAAACTTCAAGTTTAGAGTATGCTATTATTTTGGCTTTCTTTGGTATGTATCAAAAATTAATTAGATAATACATTAAGATATATACAGTTATATGGTATGATTTATGGTATTTTTATTTATATTTAAAATAAATCAATATAATCTAAAATCTACAAATAAGTTAGAGGGTGTCTATCATTATTGTAATAATCTATTATTATTTCTATATGTCTACCGTTACCAAACAATTATTATTTATGACTCATAATTTATTATAAAATTGATTTGTCATAAATAATTTATAAACATAAATATAAACTATAAGAAAGAGAGTATTAATAAAATCAGTTTTTTAAACTGGACAAAAGAGGTAGATAAAAGTGGATTTGATTAGATAAAATCTGAATAATTAAGATAATGGATAATACATATTACGTATACATCACATGTCATTTAACATCATTCATAACAAAAATCTTATCTATAAAGTAACATACTTAAAAAATATTTATATATTTGATATACATTGTGTTATATAATGGATTTTTCTTATTGAGATCTCTTGACATGTGAACAAAAATTTGAAGCCTCTTTTATTGAAAGGTCCAGAATCTTAAAACATAATTCTGTAATTTTACTAAGGGATATGGAAAATCTTTCTGTACATGTACCAATCTTCAAGTTAAAAAAATTTTCCCCCTAATTTTTAATTTCTTCTTGAATTTGACTTATTCTAAGTATCAAAAAAAAAAAAAAAAAAAAAAAGTTAAAATAAAAATTTCTGTCTTTATTTTCTTTCCCCTGAACTTTGGATCGGATTGAAATTTCATATAGAGTTGATTAGGGGGTGTTGGGGGCCTGGGGCCTACAAGTAGGGATAGAGTCTATCTCTTATCATCCAGTCATCTCAGCATTTATGTTGATCATCCCAATCTGATTGATGGAGAATTGGAGCAACTGAATGATGCATCCAGGAAACGAGCCCCCCGTCCTATAAGTGACCAGTTTTGGTTGCCAAGTGGATTGCGAAAACTAAAAATAGGTGCAAAACTTTTCTTGATTGTTAAAAACGAAAATAAGTGGCTATGGGTATAGAAGACATTTTAATTTTTTTTTTTTTTTTTTGCCAAGCTGGATATAATAGGTAATAGGTGGCCTAATCCAAGTCATCTGCTCGAAGCTGGTTCACCTGCACCAACGTGCACGCATGGTGTGATCTATCACAATTCATGGTGTATGGGACCCACTTATGGAATCTGGAATCCATTTGATATGGAGAGTGATTGAATCAGACGAGGACTCCAGTGTGTATGTAACCGTTCTCCCAAAAGGATTCTAACTCTATGGCCCAACGTAGGATAAAAATCTTCTCCTGTGCACTTGCAGGTTGTCAAAGGCTGGATTTCAGCCAATGCCTATACCGATATATTGGTATGTGCTTCGGCTGAATTCCATCCCTTAGATTCAGGTTGGAACCCGGCTACTGTAGGAGACGATTTGAATCCCGCAAAGCAAGTATGAACCAAAATGGAATGAAACTGATCGAGCAAAATCGATCCGAATCGAACCGACACTAATCAATTCAGTTTTGGTTTTACACATAGTTAATCAATGTGGTTGTGGTTTGCAACTGTTAACCGATAAAAATCGATTAAAATAAAACCAAAAAGAAACTGAATAAAACTGTTTAGGCAACCTACTAAAGTGTATTAATTGTTTAATTTAATGTATAATATTTCATATGTAGTATAAATTTTAATGTGTTATTCTTTGACATAATCTCATGCCCATGTGAGATGATATTTTTTATTATTTATTGTTTAGAGTTTTGTTATTGAACTATTAGGGTCATAGAATATTCGTTCATTCTCAATAAACCTTGTAAGAAACCAGTTATGAACCGATTAATTGAAACTAGAAAAAAAACCGATAAATTGGTTTTTATATAGTATGGGAACGGATTTGGATTCGGTAAGAGTTGTAGTTTCACATTTGGCCTGAGTTGTTGCGTCAAATTCGGTACGAGTTACAGTTCACAGAATATGATCTCGATATCAACTTCGGTACCGGGATATCAAATTGATACCTCATTACCTTATTATATCAATACTCCCATTGTCATTAAGGATGAAACACATATATCTGATGAAATATGATGGAAAATAGAAGACCAACATTCATATGTTTGTTCTTTTCCATGTGAAGAATGGGTGTCATTTTAGGTCCGCACCTGGTACCCAATCGATGAAGCCGGAGATTGGATCGGCCCTCTTATTAATGGGGGTTCATGGTGCAAGGGTGTAGTTTGACTGAATCAACCCAATGAACCAAATATACCTTTAAACTGAACTGAATCTTAGTTTAAACTAAACAAATCAACCCTAAAGCTAAAAATTTAAAACAATAAAACGTCTCTTACTCTCTTTTATTTCTTGAGTCTTCCACTCGTTCCTAACCGTCATCGTCTTCGTGTGCACAGGTGATCACAAGCCTATAAGAGTTTTTTACAATAGAAGGTATCTAATGTACAAAATGAAAACAATTATGGATTCGAAACCCAACATCTCTCTCTATTTTTAATTATACTTTGGCATGAACCCGTTACAGCCCGTTTATATACCAATTAGCCCAATTAGCATAGAACCGATTATGAACCGAGACTGGCCAGACCGAATATAAACGTATCCATGTCCATGCTTTGCTGATGATGACGGGTTATCTAAATGGGTGGACATGGTATGGTGTGTTAAAATGGTGGGGATCGATTAAGCTCGATCTAGAATGATAGAGACAGTCTGATTGACAACCATATACAACAAGACCAAAAAGTATGATATTTCCATCGATATATAAGTTTCAGTTCAAAAATGGTATATAAATCGATATATAAACAGTACTTACCATCGGTATACAGGTATAAAACCATACCATACCGTACCGAATTGCTATTCGATACCAAAACTCAAACCATTATATACCAGATAAAAATAGTACACCCGTATCAATATAAATTATACAATACCGGTTTCGATATACGATTACGGTATCAATTTGACACCTTAGTTAAAGCGGGTCCCTCTTCATATGGAAACAAGGAAAGGGAACCATTGTAATACAGGATCCTGATGGGAGGAGCTCGGCAAACACAGGTGACAGGTTTGGGTTTGGGCCAACCTAGGCCTAAATATCTAGCCCAAAGTCTAATAACTTACTGGGCCTGGGTTTGCTTTAGGGGCCCAATTCAAAATATCGACTCACAATCCCACCGGCAGAAGGCCGGGAATGGGACACGATCCGAATTTGCATTACAGGATGCATGCGTGTACAAGAATAACAGTATTACCTTTCTCCATGCAATCAAACCATGGGAAGAGGGTCCACGGGTTAACCCATTCTGGAATCTGGCCACAAAATGAAGTCATGAAGGTTTAAAACTTGGAATGTGATACGGAATCAGTCTTCATCGATTCCAATTCAATTCGGAACCGAATCGTTTTATAATTGGTCGAAACAGAATCATCAGAATTCATCATGACTCGATCTAACTCGGTGTTTCGGCCCAGATCCGTCCTGTGGGTCCTCCAAGCTGAGTAGACTTGCAAGACAAGGAAAGGCAAAGGGGAGAGGCGGGCTGGATGCCCCGGGTCCACTCCGATGCCAAAATTAGGGCTCTGTGAGCAGTCAGTGAGTTCGGTGTCGAGCCCACGAAGATATTATAGAAAAGTGTGGGATGAGGTGAAATTTTTCGTCCCAAGTGTCAGAGCATGAATCTCTAGAAGTAAATGAGCAGTAAATGTTGTGTGTAAAAAACCTCAGGATTCACCCTATTTATAGTGAATAGTGCGAAATCCCAAAATACCGATCATACCCTTTGTTCTTATATTGGAAGGGCCTTCTTATGTCGAATAGGGGATCTCCACGTAGCTCTGAGATTGAGTCCTACGTGTCAGGGCCTCATTGCCAGCGTGGCGTAGTTCCCTAACACTCGGTCAGAGTCAACTTGGCCGATTCAACCAATTCCGATCCACCTCTCAACTATGGTAGCATTATAGAGGCTGTCACACCGAAGATCGACCACTCCAAGAGGCCTCCACGAGCACCTTAAATTGTTTCCAAATTATTAAACCCTGATAATTAACGTAAGCTTCTTTAATTTCATTTTATTTTAGGGTAAGGGTTCCTTGAATGGTTGGGTACGTGACTCTTATCTCAACGTGAACCAATGGAAGTACGAGTATAAGTATCTAAGAGGAGGGCTGTGAGAAAGTGCAAGAGAACACAACTAGACAGAAAACTCTATCCAGGAAAGATTCTTGGGGCCAATATGAGCCCGCACTTCTAGGCACAGGCGTAAATTAACTACTCCACCCCCTTAGTTGGACGTGCACTCTCAATGGTCTTTGTGCCGGTGCAGAAGCCATACAGTCGGATAGAGAACTCTTTCTGTACATACAAAATAAACACAATCAAAATAGAGGAAGATACATATGGCAAGACACGTGGGGATCAGAAGAGGAGGACACTTTGTAAGTCAGAGAAGACGACACCTAGCCACTCAGCGCCGTTAACCTATAGGATGCACGTCCTTGGGAGGTTCACGGAAATCTTGGCATAACCACCAAACATGCCCTAATCATGGACCAGATTCTAGCATAACGGACGACACGTATCACTAACCGCAAACCAACTAAGTCAGGGGGTAAATCCAACCTTACTTCGTATCGACTTTCAATAAGGTAGAGGGGCTAGAGGTAAGGGGTTACTTAAATTGATTACTCATGGATTATTTCTACAACCTTTACAACTTGGAGCTCATATTCCTTGATACCGAAATTCATACGTGCATGTTATTTGAAGTCCTGATTTAAAGATCGGAGTCATCTTCAGGCCCAGAACCCGACCAGCTCCTTTACCACATTTTCAGTCTATTGCATGTACCTTCTTCCATTCCTAGTGGGAAGTTCCTGGAACTTCCAACCACCGTCATCATGTACCAACTGGACTAAGATATATACCGTCTTCTCCTTATCAATGATTAAGTTTTTGTGAATTGTGACTTTTGATCGAAGGTTAGCTGCGTATCATTGTCTGAGTTAAAGAAGTCATCCAGGCACTGCAGCAAGTTGAAAATGGCAGTCCTTGCATCGTCAGTTTCGCTAACACAAGCAAGCTCTCAAGTTTCCAAATCTAAAGCCAGATGAGATATGTAAGAGTAAGAGTAGGAGGGAATTAATTCCATGAACGTGTGATGCCCTGTAAAAAAAAAAAAAAACTGTTTTTATGGTATAATGGAACTATATAAATGGATAACCGAAATTCTAGAATCGATTCGAATTTACATTTGTTTAGGGGAATTCGAATTCGAACAGTCGGATACGAAGTCGATTTAGATAGCTGGGGTCGTATTCGGATGAGAATTCAGATATCAGTCAAACGGAGTGGATATAATCCATTCCATTTAGCGGCTTTAGCCTAGTGTTAATTAAGATGCATATAACCTTAGATTTTAGAGTGTTAAGATGCATATAGCCTTAATGTTTATATAATCATTTAGGGTTTCGTTTCTTATTTTCTTAGGATTGACAATACATTTGTTTTAAACTAGTGTTTTCTCTCTTTTTCCTTATAATTTGTATTCTAATTCTATTTTACAAATTAAAATCGGATTTATAACTGGATATCTGATTAAAATGCGAATTCGAATATGCTTTTTATACTTTCAATGGATTTCGGATATGATAGTTAGAAACAGATTCAAATTCGGATAGTGGTGTATTCGATTGGAATTCGATCCTTTTACATATGTAGATAAAAATATCCACAAAGGGTGCAACTTGTTGTCATCAAAGAAATGAACTAAGAAATTGTAATTTTCTTTTGATTATTCTTTGTCTTATTTTCAAGAGTTATCTATGATAGATAAAAGTACAAAATCAATATTTTCAGATTAAACTTGAAAGTGACTTATCACCATGTCATTATCAATTTTGATTACAACAAGATTTTCCCATATATTAAAAATAGGGAATGGGTTTCCCAAAATGTCTTTTGTTGGGACTAGACCAGATCTAAGCTGAACCGCTAAACCCTAGAAACCATGGCTGGGCTAGGGTTTTCAAGAACCTGGCCCAATTAGGCTGGTTTGTACTTCCTACACCATTAGCCTCTTAGGACCAGTCTCTTTAATAACCTTTACCATATGATGATTGATGGCACATACCTTCTTCCTACGTTGGTGGGATGGAAATCGTTCCCGTTTGTTCTATTTTGAATAATCTTCACTTAGGGTTTCTTTTTATAGTTTATATTTATGTTTGTAAATTATTTATGATAAATTATATATGAGAATAAATTATAAGTCATAAATAATAATTATTTAATACTACAAGACATAAAGAAGTAATAATAAATCATCATAATAATGATAAACACCTTCTAACTTAATTGTAGATTTCAAATTATATCAATTTATTTTAAATATAAATAATACTATAAAGATTGAGCAAACACACAATACGAGGATTTACTGTGATTTAGCACCCAATATTGGAATGCCTACCTCCACCCAAAGAATCAGAGAATTTCTTTATTCACCAAGAAAACTCTACATCTCTCTCCACCTACAAAGTGTTTTCCTTCTCCTCTTTCTTGCCTATGGATTTCCACATAGAGAAATATATGGACTCCCTAGAAACCTCAACCCTACAAAATTACAGATTAACCTTTGTACATGTAATGGACCCAAAATCAAATACAAATACAACTCTAATAACTGTATGGACCCCACAGAATACAACACACAACCCAACAACTTGGAGATTCTCAAAACAATGGATACCTGTGGTCTACTTTACCCTATATGAAAAGAAACATTATACAAAATAGGGATGGTTTTTGTACACAGGCCACGTCGGTCCTTTGTTCAATAGAGGAGGGCAATTTAGAAATTACATATTTTTCGTATGTCCCATCCAACGGCGTAAAGTATTCCTGTGCATCATGTATAGCCAGCAATACATGAAAACTATTGCCCTAAAAAATTATTAATTTATATTTTTTCCCTGTTTCGATCCATTCCATTTGGTCGGTTTTATCATTCAGTCTAATTGGTTTGCAATAGTTCTGAAAAATCAAAACCGATATTGAACCAATAAGAGTTCAATCCATTGATTTTATTTTATTAAATTTTTCCTTTAACCTTCATTTTGACACCTCTAGAGGGGCCATCCAAATTAGAATAAAGGGATTTATCACAGATAAAGATAACAACAAGGACAACACGCTCCAATAAGACCAATGGTTCGTAGAATGTCATACATCATGAGAAACACACACTTAATATGGGACTAAACCCATAGGGGTCTGATTATCTTTATCTTGCATTTGATTTGAAAAAAAAAAAAAAAAAAAGCTGGTGAAGGTATCCAAAGGTATTTATGAAAAATACAAATGTTATATATTTTTGCAAGCTAGTAATTTTTCTGGACAAGTCTCATCCAATATGGAATCTAAGGAGGGTTAGTTTTGGCACATGAAAAATTAGATAGAATAAAAATTTTGTTAACAAATAGATCCCAAGTTTTTTTTTTATCATATGTTAAAATTTTTATGTGTGGATAAAACATTGACACAATAGAATGCAGATCGCCTCTCCGACGCCTCTCCAAAGGCTTAAGTCCAAAAGGAAAAAAAAATTGCTTGAAGGAAATTTGCCAAATGGCAAAATCAAAATCAAGTATTGAAAAATTCAAGATTATTGAGAAAGGTATACCACTACATCTAGGATAAATATGTAAATTTAGGTTTACAATTTAGGGTTTTTCTTTAACATCGATTTGATGTCAACGACCATTTGATATTGACAATCGATGTTCTTCGGATCTACCCAAAACCTCTCACCCTTTCCATCCTAAATACCAAAACTTTGAAGCTGGCATAATTGGATTGAAATCCAAAGATTGTCAAGTGGTTTACGCAATTACGAAAACTTTCTCTATATTATTGGGGATCTAAATCCTCTCCTACGGCATCTAGAACGGCATCTAGAACTGTCGACTGATTCAATAGCTGGAGTTCAGTTGACAAGTATATCAATACATCGATATGTACGCTGAATAAATGCTAACTGTTGAATCATCTGGATAATCGAAACTACCACAAAAAAGGACTTCTATACAATTATTGAAAAATAGTAAAAGATTTGAATATGTGAAAGGTCCATCAAATAATTACACCAACTCCCTTGTCTTCTCTTGTTGAAGAGGAAAAATCCATATCTCCCTAACGAGCAACGAGGCATCCAAATAAAGGATGGAGGGTATAATTGGTAACTACAAAGCAAAAGCAGTTGGCGAGAAAAGATTGATTTTTGATCGACAGAGAAACAGGAGTTCATGTCATTAGCATATCATAATTGTCTTGGGAGTTAGCAAGTCGCTGTCGCTCATTTTTTTTTAATACCTCGCTGGCCCTTGTGCAAGTGCTTTTTTAAGTCATGTCTTCCTCTATTTTCTGATGAATAGTGATTAGAAAATGAGAAAGTTTTTTTGTTTTTTGTTTTATTTTTATGCTTAAAGCTTCACTTTACATGTGTTACATGAATAAGGAATTTTTGAAGTAAAATATATTTTCATATTAGTTTAATGTTTTCAAATATATTTTGTGGTTATTTCTATCTAGGGTTGCCAATAATATTGTTCATACCCTAATTAGGAAGGCGATGTCATCTACGGGGATATCACTTTAGCCTGTCTTCACTCTCTGGCATCATGACATATGTAAGAATAAAGTCTTGACTATATCCCCTTTTTTCAATAAATAAGTTTATTTCTTTTATCAAAAAAAAAATTTCTTTTCTTATCCCTTAATGAAATTTTTTAAAAACTAATTTAAAAAATCAAAATCAAATAATAATTAATTTTAATAAATATTTTAAAATCCTTTAACAAAAAGTTTAGTTTTAATTTTACTCATTGTACATCTGATACGGGAGAATGTGTCTCCCCCAACCAAGTTTCGAGACGTGTACAGTTTCTAGGGCCCAAGCCTTAGTGGGAAAACCCTCAGTCATGACCAAACTTAGAGAAAAAGTCTAGCCCAAACCAACATCATAAGGGCCTCAGAGTCTCGCCATTGTGAAGGCATCAACGCCTTGCCATCATAAGGGCATTGATGCCTCACCAATATGAAGGTCTCAACGCCTCTCCAATATAAGGGCCTCGGAGCCTAGCCATTGTGAGGGCTTCGATGCCTCGACAAATCATGGACCAGATTCTAGCATAACCGACAACACATATCACTAACCGTAAACTGACTAACTCAGGGGGTAAATCCAACCTTACTTCGTATCGACTTTCAATAAGGTAGAGGGGCTAGAGGTAAGGGGTTACTTAAATTGATTACTCATGGATTATTTCTACTACCTTTACAACTTGGAACTCATATTCCTTAATACCGAAATTCATACGTGCATGTTATTTGAAGTCCTGATTTAAAGATCGGAGTCATCTTCAAGCCCAGAACCCGACCAGCTCCTTTACCACATTTTGAGTCTATTGCATGTACCTTCTTCCATTCCTAGTGGGAAGTTCCTGGAACTTCCAACCACCGTCATCATATACCAACTGGACTAAGATATATACCGTCTTCTCCTTATCAATGATTAAGTTTTTGTGAATTGTGACTTTTGATCGAAGGTTAGTTGCGTATCATTGTCTGAGTTAAAGAAGTCATCCAGGCACTGCAGCAAGTTGAAAATGGCAGTCCTTGCATCGTCAGTTTCGCTAACACAAGCAATCTCTCAAGTTTCCAAATCTAAAGCCAGATGAGATATGTAGGAGTAAGAGTAGGAGGGAATTAATTCCATGAGCATGTGATGCCCTGTAAAAAAAAAAAAAAAAACTGTTTTTATGGTATAATGGAACTATGTAAATGGATAACCGAAAATCTAGATTCGATTCGAATTTACATTTGTTTAGGGGAATTCGAATTCGAACAGTCAGATACAAAGTCGATTTAGATAGCTGGGGTCGTATTCGGATGAGAATTCAGATATCAGTCAAACGGACTGGATATAATCCGTTCCATTTAGCGGCTTTAGCCTAGTGTTAATTAAGATGCATATAACCTTAGATTTTAGAGTGTTAAGATGCATATAGCCTTAATGTTTATATAATCATTTAGGGTTTCGTTTCTTATTTTCTTAGGATTGACAATACATTTATTTTAAACTAGTGTTTTCTCTCTTTTTCCTTATAATTTGTATTCTAATTCTATTTTACAAATTAAAATCTGATTTATAACTGGATATCTGATTAAAATGCGAATTCGAATATGCTTTTTATACTTTCAATGGATTTCGGATATGATAGTTAGAAACGGATTCAAATTCGAATAGTGGTGTATTCGATTGGAATTCGATCCTTTTACATATGTAGATAAAAATATCCACAAAGGGTGCAATTTGTTGTCATCAAAGAAATGAACTAAGAAATTGTAATTTTCTTTTGATTATTCTTTGTCTTATTTTCAAGAGTTACCTATGATAGATAAAAGTACAAAATCAATATTTTTAAATTAAACTTGAAAGTGACTTATCACCATGTCATTATCAATTTTGATTACAACAAGATTTTCCCATATATTAAAAATAGGGAATGGGTTTCCCAAAATGTCTTTTGTTGGGACTAGACCAGATCTAAGCTGAACCGCTAAACCCTAGAAACCATGGTTGGGCTAGGGTTTTCAAGAACCTGGCCCAATTCGGCTGGTTTGTACTTCCTACACCATTAGCCTCTTAGGACCAGTCTGTTTAATAACCTTTACCATATGATGATTGATGGCACATACCTTCTTCCTACGTTGGTGGGATGGAAATCGTTCCCGTTTGTTCTATTTTGAATAATCTTCACTTAGGGTTTCTTTTTATAGTTTATATTTATGTTTGTAAATTATTTATGATAAATTATATATGAGAATAAATTATAAGTCATAAATAATAATTATTTAATACTACAAGACATAAAGAAGTAATAATAAATCATCATAATAATGATAAACACCTTCTAACTTAATTGTAGATTTCAAATTATATCAATTTATTTTAAATATAAATAATACTATAAAGATTGAGCAAACACACAATACGAGGATTTACTGTGATTTAGCACCCAATACTGGAATGCCTACCTCCACCCAAAGAATCAGAGAATTTCTTTATTCACCAAGAAAACTCTACATCTCTCTCCACCTACAAAGTGTTTTCCTTCTGCTCTTTCTTGCCTATGGATTTCCACATAGAGAAATATATGGACTCCCTAGAAACCTCAACCCTACAAAATTACAGATTAACCTTCGTACATGTAATGGACCCAAAATCAAATACAAATACAACTCTAATAACTGTATGGACCCCACAGAATACAACACACAACCCAACAACTTGGAGATTCTCAAAACAATGGATACCTGTGGTCTACTTTACCCTATATGAAAAGAAACATTATACAAAATAGGGATGGTTTTTGTACACAGGCCACGTCGGTCCTTTGTTCAATAGAGGAGGGCAATTTAGAAATTACATATTTTTCGTATGTCCCATCCAACGGCGTAAAGTATTCCTGTGCATCATGTATAGCCAGCAGTACATGAAAACTATTGCCCTAAAAAATTATTAATTTATATTTTTTTTCCTGTTTCGATCCATTCCATTTGGTCGGTTTTATCATTCAGTCTAATTGGTTTGCAATAGTTCTGAAAAATCAAAACCGATACTGAACCAATAAGAGTTCAATCCATTGATTTTATTTTATTTAATTTTTCCTTTAACCTTCATTTTGACACCTCTAGAGGGGCCATCCAAATTAGAATAAAGGGATTTATCACAGATAAAGATAAGAACAAGGACAACACACTCCAATAAGACCAATGGTTCGTAGAATGTCATACATCATGAGAAACACACACTTAATATGGGACTAAACCCATAGGGGTCTGATTATCTTTATCTTGCATTTGATTTGAAAAAAAAAAAAAAAAAAATCTGGTGAAGGTATCCAAAGGTATTTATGAAAAATACAAATGTTATATATTTTTGCAAGCTAATAATTTTTCTGGACAAGTCTCATCCAATATGGAATCTAAGGAGGGTTAGTTTTGGCACATGAAAAATTAGACAGAATAAAAATTTTGTTAACAAATAGATCCCAAGTTTTTTTTTTATCATATGTTAAAATTTTTATGTGTGGATAAAACATTGACACAATAGAATGCAGATCGCCTCTCCGCCTCTCCAAAGGCTTAAGTCCAAAAGGAAAAAAAATTGCTTGAAGGAAATTAACCAAATGGCAAAATCAAAATCAAGTATTGAAAAATTCAAGATTATTGAGAAAGGTATACCACTACATCTAGGATAAATATGTAAATTTAGGTTTACAATTTAGGGTTTTTCTTTAACATCGATTTGATGTCAACGACCATTTGATATTGACAATCGATGTTCTTCGGATCTACCCAAAACCTCTCACCCTTTCCATCCTAAATACCAAAACTTTGAAGCTGGCATAATTGGATTGAAATCCAAAGATTGTCAAGTGGTTTACGCAATTACGAAAACTTTCTCTATATTATTGGGGATCTAAATCCTCTCCTACGGCATTTAGTACTGTCGACTGATTCAATAGCTGGAGTTCAGTTGACAAGTATATCAATACATCGATATGTACACTGAATAAATGCTAACTATTGAGTCATCTGATAATCGAAACTATCACAAAATAGGACTTCTATACAATTATTGAAAAGTAGTAAAAGATTTGAATATGTGAAAGGTCCATCAAATAATTACACCAACTCCCTTGTCTTCTCTTGTTGAAGAGGAAAAATCCATATCTCCCTAACGAGCAACGAGGCATCCAAATAAAGGATGGAGGGTATAATTGGTAACTACAAAGCAAAAGCAGTTGGCGAGAAAAGATTGATTTTTGATCGACAGAGAAACAGGAGTTCATGTCATTAGCATATCATAATTGTCTTGGGAGTTAGCAAGTCGCTGTCGCTAATTTTTTTTTAATACCTCGCTGGCCCTTGTGCAAGTGCTTTTTTAAGTCATGTCTTCCTCTATTTTCTGATGAATAGTGATTAGAAAATGAGAAAGTTTTTTTGTTTTTTATTTTATTTTTATGCTTAAAGCTTCACTTTACATGTGTTACATGAATAAGGAATTTTTGAAGTAAAATATATTTTCATATTAGTTTAATGTTTTCAAATATATTTGTGGGTTATTTCTAGCTAGGGTTGCTAACAATATTGTTCATATCTTAATTAGGAAGGCGGTGTCATCTACGGGGATATTACTTTAGCCTGTCTTCACTCTCTGGCATCATGACATATGTAGGAATAAAGTCTTGATTATATCCCTTTTTTTCAATAAATAAGTTTCTTTTTTTTACCAAAAAAAAAAAATGTATTCTTATCCCTTAATGAAATTTTTTAAAAACTAATTAAAAAATCAAAATCAATTAATAATTAATTTTAATAAATATTTTAAAATCCTTTAACAAAAAGTTTAGTTTTAATTTTACTCATTGTATATCTGATATGGGAGAATGTGTCTCCCCCAACTAAGTTTCGAGACGTGCACAGTTTCTAGGGCCCAAGCCTTAGTGGGAAAACCCTCATAGTCATGACCAACCTTAGAGAAAAAGCGTAGCCCAAACCACCATGATAAGGGCCTCGGAGCCTCGCCATTGTGAGGGCCTCGATGTCTCGTCATCATAAGGGCCTCGGAGCCTCGCCATTGTGAAGGCCTCAACGCCTTGCCATCACAAGGGCCTTGATGCCTCACCAATATGAAGGTTTCAGCGCCTCTCCAATATAAGGGCCTCGGAGCCTAGCCATTGTGAGGGCTTCGATGCCTCGGCATCATAAGGACCTCGATTCCTCACCAGTATGAAGGCCTCAGCGCCTCTCCAATATGAAAGCCTCGACGCCTCTCTAGTATAAGGGTCTCGATGCCTCACTAGTACCAATGCCTCGGCGCCTCTCCAGAAACATGCCCCTTTATACAAGTTCATGCGTATTGTGCCAGCTGGATGATAACGCATGATTGGGGGCCCACCTTAGAAGACCTTACAAAGAGTAAGATTTTTCAAATATCCGCAATGGAGTAATCAATCGAATTTTGAAGTGGAGATCCCACTGTCCAAGGATTCAGCATAACATCACCTGATTTTCAAATCAGTGGGCGTAAGTTACACACCCAGGGAGGACGTTCCGTTTCGACAAAAGGCACATTCAGTTTTCATATTAAGGTCACTGTCACACCCCAATTCTGACTGAACCAGAAGTGTGAGTGAACAACCACTAAACCAACGATTCACACCAGGATCTCAATAAGACCATATCTATTTATACAAACCATTGCACATTACCATAATCAGAATACAATTAAATACAGCGGAAGTCTTAAATTAAATGAGCTGAGTACTTTTATTGAAAAATAAAATAAATTAACCAATTATTCAAAGTACCAAAACGTAACTAAATATCTTTACATTATTCATAAATCAAACTGAAAATAAATAGAATAAACAAATCAAATATCCTAGAGGTACATGCAAAAAGGGCACTCGCATGAAGCGTCATGCTCGTCCTCCTCTGTTTGCACTTCCAAGGCAGCAGCTGTAAGACCTGCACGCCATGAAACCCGGTCTAACCTTACGTTGTGAAACCTACATGCAAATTTTAGGAACGAAATTT
Organism: Protea cynaroides; assembly: GCA_028583415.1. Lineage (NCBI taxonomy): Eukaryota > Viridiplantae > Streptophyta > Magnoliopsida > Proteales > Proteaceae > Protea > Protea cynaroides. The sequence goes on from CM053272.1 coordinate 53,129,229, forward strand.
CTTTTAAAGGTGGGGGAGTTGTAAGACCCGCACTCCATGAACTCAATCTAAACCTTTAATTATGTCGTAACAGGTCTTTCGATCATCACCGGGCCAGACAAAACGAACGGATGACAATCAGGTACAAAACAGACCTGTGTATGATAATTTATTCATACCAGTCGATGGTATCGGTCGATGGTACCGGTCGATGGTATCGGTCGATGGTACCGATCGACCGGTATGTCTGCGCAGGTAGACTGCTTAGATCCAGAATCGAATCTAAACGGATCCCATTTTTCAAATATCGAATCCTAGGACTTTCCTAACGTAAGTGAGACTTCCTAAACTCAATCTTAGTCTATTTAAAGACCCCTAAACCTCCTAAAATCTATTTCATTGATCCTCACAAACCCTAGAGATGAGAAAGAGCTAAGGAAGGAGGGAGAAGAGCCGCCGTTGTCGTTGGACAAAGAACACCCTACTTGCGAACCAACGGTAAATGCTTGAACCTTCCTTTAATTTAAGCGTTATAGAAGGTTAGTCATGAACGGATCAATACCATGCAAGGCGAGGTGTTGATCTAAACCTTAGAATTTGCCGTCAATCCCTAATACAGTTGATAAACCCTAGATTCAAGTTCTAGGCTGAGGATCATCGAAACTAGGACTTGAATGGAGTTTGAAACAACTCTAACTCATTGCTCAGACCTAGAATGTATAGGCGAAACCCTAGAATCAATAGGGGGAGACCGACGAAAGGCGAGAACCCAACGTATGGTCTTCCGAAGACATATCGGTCGACCATACCGGCCGCACCCTATGCGACTGGTACTGTGACCAGCATCTCTCAGAGATTGGTCTGTGGGGACCGGTCGACCATACCGGTCGCACCTTTCCCCACAGTGCCATGACCGGTACCTGCGACCGGTACGTGCGACCGGTCTGCACTATGAGGAGTGTTTTGACCAGTTGGTTTTTCGACCAACGTAAACCCTAAGATAAACAATTCTAATTCAACCCTAACATCATGTTGGACCTTGTGATAGCGAGTTTGGATTCTGTGATGCGGAGCAAGCTAGCAATCAAGCGTCAAGTAAGGGAATCAGACCTAAATCCTAATAATTTAATAATAGTAAAACATTATTAATAATTATGATTCTATGGACTGATGTTTGTGTATACTCGCATGTCATCTTTACTTTTAGTTATTATATTGTTCATGCATACTCGTTATGCTAAGATGTGACTGTTAGACATGTGATTGTTTTCGTTGGTCTGTGGAATGGAAAGGGCTTGGGGTCTGGGATCATTCCTCACACTAGCACATTTTCATATCGTTTCTATCTTAGCATGCTTGGTGCGGGTAAGGTATCAGGGGGAGGAAGTGGTACTGTGGTCTCCGGCCTGGCCACTAGACTCTAGCTCTATCTCTATGCCGTAGGGAACTGTGTTGGGATAGGACCTACTGTGATGACATATAGGATTGGTTATTGCGATCCCAGTTTGCAAGCGCTCGCCAATAGGGGCTTACGTGTTGGTATGGGTAGGGCATCAGGGGAAGTGTTGGCAGTGTTTGATCATGACGCTTTAGCTCTATCTCTATTCCATGGTGGGTGCATGTGGGACGACAGTGATGTTTAATCTATTGGACGGCTTCACACACTCATGTATAGAGGTGTGGCGGCCGCCAATCCTTTCTATAGCACATTGCAAACTTAAAATCAGACCATAATGTGAATGTTATTCATGCATGTGTTTGTTACATTGTCTGATTTTCTTGCTGAGCTAAGTTGTGAGCTTACCCTTGTATATATACATATTTTTAGATGTTGATACAGGTTATACTGTGGAGGACTATATGGACGCTCCAGTATATGGAAGAGCTGCTACCCTGGAAGTACAAGTAGGGGAGGACGAGCATGACGCTTCATGCGAGTGCCCTTTCTGCGTGTACCTCTAGGATATTGGATTTGTTTATTTTATTTATTTTCAATTAGATTTATAAGTGATGTAAGGATAATTATTTATGTTCTGGTGTTTCAAATAATTAGATATTTTATTTAAATTATTAATAGAAAACTTAGTTCATTTAATTTGAGACTTTTGCTGTATTTTATTATATTCTGATTATGATTATGTGCAATGGTTTGTATGAATGGACACGGTCTTAGTGAGATCATGGTGTGAACCGTTGATTCAGTGACGGTTCACTCACATGGTTCAGCTAGAATTGGGGTGTGACAATTTGGTATCAGAGCTCTTAGGCTTTGTCCAACAGACCATACATGCACTTGACTAAATCAATGAACTGAGATAGGAAAAATTAAAAGCTTTAATAAAAACGCACCTTAAACATCTATGTTGGTTGAGACAAAACTTAAACAAGATAATAATGTACAGATAAAAGGTGAAACCATATGTATACACAGACAGAAAAAGAAAATCTAAATGTATCCTGATAAACAATAATATAGGGTACGATCTATAAGTCGGGCAGTTGTCTAAGTATACAAAGGATATAGTACAGTAGCAAGAAGAGAGCATCTATAAAGCAGAAAATTAGAATACCAAGTTGGTACTCACAAGATGTGAAACTCGATGTATGACAGAGGAAGAAGAAAAATGACTAGTAATGCTTAAATCCCTGTAGAGGTAAAGGGAAAGATCTCGGGCTAAATCCAACAGAGATAGGAGAACAATGGCCATACACTAAAAATGAGAGTAACTATAAAAGAAGATAAAGCTATACTTCTGGGTGACGTGAAAACTTAGAGTAAGATCCACCACGCGCTGATCCATTACCCGCAAAGCATTAAGAAGAGGTTGCAACTTGACCCCATCACTATCTGGGTCAAGAACGGGTAGTGAAAACTCATCTGGGTAGATGTTAAATAATGATAATCAGATTGGAGCAAATCAAAGGAGGTGAACAATCAGGCCACTCCAGCCAATCTACCTAGACTACCAAGTGCCTTGACTACGATTGTAATAAACTTGGCCTGACAAAATGTGAAAACAACAACAGACGATATCGGCTATGTGAGTTGCCATGAAAATCAGCATCCAAGTTGCCAATGCTAGCTACACCAACACTTTTGGGTCAAACCAAGTATGGTATCGATTGATAGTAATATTGTACCGCCAACACATGTTAGTCGTAATACAGTGTCTACCATACCGTAGGTCCCAGTAATGCACACCCCAGTGTAGAAGCTTGGTGCATAACAAGCAGTGTATCAAGGTGGTTACCCTTATCAGCCACTGATATATGGGATAGATGCATCATGGCAGAATGATCCGACAAGAGTTGAGGAATATTTTCTGAAGATGAGGCCTTAAACGTTTCAGCAAAGGATCAAATCTATTGTGGTCATATAACTAGATAGGTTTATATAGGATGTGGTGCATGATTGACTTACTCTTATGATTATAGAAGATGCACATACCTGATTTTAATTCTTGTACCTTGACAGAATACCTTTTTGATTCAACTTATCAATTGGAGTTATAGATGTTATTTCCTTAGAATTAGTCCTGATTATACCAACCTAAGCTACTCCCATGATCGACACCATGAATAGAGATATGACCCGAATGAACATTTAAAGGTTTAATAATTCCAAATGTACATCTTTTTGATTTTATACCTAATTTATTGATGTATCAAAATTTTTTCAGATTTACTCCTGTAGTGCCTTGACCAATGACACTATATACTCGATAGAACCTGTAACCATGAGGTTAAGAACTATAAAACCTCTATTTTCATATATTTGGACCACTGTGCAACATAACGACCTTTGGATGATGGTTGGATTATCATAGATTTACTCTTGATCCTTTAAACCTAAGTTCACTAGATAAAACAAGTGTTCGTCATTATACTGAATTCGAAAGAAGAAAATAAATCGTTGTTGGATAAGCATTATGATTCTTACATTTCTCGACATCCATTGATAAGATGTTTAGTTAATAAGGGAATTATTGAAAGGAAGATGATTAAATTCATATTAGATTCTATAGCCAAGGAACCTCAGATGAAGTAATGGAGGATCTGTTTCGAAATTACTGAATGGATGGATATGAGTCATGTCTATAAAAGAGTGCATGAGCAAAAAATGAGAACTATCAAGAGTAGCTAGTAAAGAAATAGATAGCACTCAAGTAGAGTTAAAGACGGCTATATTGGTATGAATTTTGACAAGACAGAAAATTTCTAAAGGCAGATCTAAGAGTGGATACAATGATAAAATAAAAAATTGTGGCATTGATAGTAGTCGGATTAGTACAAGTAATACTAAGTTATGCCCAATGTTGAGTGAGATGATTAAATAAAGACCAAAAGAGTTTGACTGAATTAATGAATTTATAAGCATATACCCTAATGCTTATAAATAGATTTGGGATATGTAATGAGTAAATAGTCAGAAGATGCTTTTCAAGATATACGAAAGAAAGATCAGGGTAGAACATCAATGATAAAAGAGATGTAAGCTACTGAGTGCAATATGAGATTTTTGGCAATAGTCTTTGAAAAATCATAAGAGATTAAGGAACTAGACAAGCTCTTAAGACCTTTATATCAGATTTCACTAGTTGAAGCTCTTTTGGACTAGATGTTGTAGTAGGTAAGTGTTATGAACATTGTTTAAATCATATGGATGGACAAAATTTGGATGCAACCTAAATCGACTTGAGATGAGAGACTTTGATGCCATCTTGGGAATAGACTGGTTGTCTCAACACTCTACAAGTGATTATATGCATAGAAGAGGTTATCATAAAAGAACAAAGATGGCACATAATTTGATTTTATTGGAAGTATATTGCTTAGGAAGCGAAAGCTCATCCTCTCTACATGAAATGCGAAGAGATGCTTTGAAAAGAAAGGAGTTGGATATATGGCATCTGTGGTAAATGCTACTAAAGAAGCACTGTAGATGGAAACCCGCAAGACAAGAAAAGTTAGCTCCAAATTGGGAATGACCATACAAAGTGGTCAAAACAACGAGGATAGGGGTATACCACCTTCAGAGGATGGATGATGAGGTTGTCGTGAGGACGTGGAATGCATCAAACCTACGAAAATTCTATTCGTAAAATATTGTAAATCAAGTAAAAATTAATAAAGATACTTGGTTGCAAGAAACATGACTTACTTAATGTAAAGAATTATCTTCGACACCCTCGACTACCCCAAGGGCCTCGAAGCTCAGAGGGTGGATAATTATCCTAAGAGATAAAAGTTAGCTTCAGCACCAAAGATACAGTTGAGGCACCGAAGCATGGAGAGTCGATCCCATCGACAAGAACCTCAATCGCGAAGAATCATCTTCGACACCTTCGACTACCCCAAAGACCTCAAAGATCGGAGGGCAGATAATTATCCTAAGAGATAAAAGTTAGCTTCAGCACCAAAGACACAGTTGAGGCGCCAAAGTATGGAGGATCGATCCCATCGACAAGAACCTCAATTGTGAAGAATCATCTTCGACACCCTCAGCTACCCCAAAGACCTCGGAGCTTGGAGAGTGGATAATTATCCTAAGGGATAAAAGTTAGCTTCAGCACCAAAGACACATTCGAGGTACCGAAGCATGGATGGTAGATTTCGTCAATAAGAACCTCAATCACGAAGAATTATCTTCGACACCCTCAGCTACCCAAGGGCCTCGGAGCTTGGAGGGTGGATAACCATCCTAAGGGATAAAATTTGACTTCGGCATCAAATACAAAGTCGAAAGCACCGAAGTATGGAGGGTCAAATACATCGACAAGAACCTTAATCGTAAAGACTCTTCTTCGACACCCTCGGCTGCTAAAGGGCCTCAAAGCTCAGAGGATGAATAATTATCAAGAAGAGCCTCACTCACACCTTCGGAGGATAATTATCCTAAATTTCAGGGACTAAAAAGATACATAAAAAATATCACACGCAAAGAAGGTGGAAAGAAGTATCTTCATTCATTTAAGTGAATACAAGCAAGTATCAAAAAAAAAAAAAAAAAACCCAACAATGAGCATCAGGATTTCATTCATGCCTTAGTAGGAGGGGGATCTTGCTCATCGACGGAACGAAGATTTTCCCCCTCGACAGAAGGAATATCTTCACTTGAGAAATAGGGTCAGAAGGCAACAGGAGAAGAGGCTGGTCCTCAGGCCCAACTTGCAGGGGCACTGTAGAAGGCTGGCCAGAAGGTGAAGACAGAACCAGAAAAGGGGACACCCTAGGAGTCACAAGAGAACCAAGGACCTTCTTGAAGGCACCAATTGACGAGAGATCAAGTTGAGGATATCTCGCCCAGACAAAATTTCGGATCTCCATCAGCATGGGCACCACCAGCTTCAACAAAGACTCAGTAATAGTCTTTTTATATTCAGCTCCAACCTTGAAATCCTCCACTGCCTTCTTCCCAGCAGCCCAGACACGATCCTCATAAGAAGCCGTGAGATTCGTAAGGGCTGCCTCTTGAATGACCCGCTCGTCTTCAATGACCTTTTTCGCAGCAGCGACAGTATTCTTAGTGCTCCGGAGCTCCTCCTCGAGGCGACCTTGGGTCTCCCTCAACTTCTGATATGCCCTCTTGTCTTGATCAGGTCGTTCTTGCGCATCATCCCATTCTTTCTCCAGTCTGGTCTTCTCATTCTCATCATCTGCGAGGTCCTTCTTGAGCTTTTCCAATTCCACCTCAAGATCCTTGGTGCGACCCTGAGACCTGATCATCCCCTCCTAACACTCCGTGGCAAGGGTATCGGACTCATAGCGGTGGAACTCCGTGTCAGTTACCCTTTAGAGAGCCAAGTTCGGTCTTAAATCGAGATCCACCACAAAGGTCAGGATGTGGGTCAAGAAGTGTCCAGCCTACAACCAGAAAATAAGTCACAACACAAAAACTTATGGGGGAAGTATAAAAAAATCAATAAAAAATAACAAATAATACCTCGACATGATGACATGCCTCCCGTCCAAAGACCTCGTCAAGAGACATCCCATTGTATTCCAAAATATCCAAAGGAAGCCTCATGGAGCGGATAAGCTGCACCGCTGCGACAGGACTCCGAATGGCAGACTGGAAAGTGAAAAGATTTACTTCAAGTACGCGAGTGAAAATATTTATTTCAGGTACGAAGGGGGTGACATCTGCTTCAATATCTTTGGGATCATCGAACTCTCGATCTATACCCTCGCGACGACCGAAGTCTGAACAAGCCATGTAATTTTAGCACAAGAAAACAACACTAAAGCAAAGGAGAGGGACAAAACCTGAAGTCACATTCCGAGGCTCCACCTCGACTTGGGAGGAAGATCTTTTCTTCTTCTTCTCGGATCCATCTCAGTAACAGGATTTGTCTCTATGATGGCGTTTCCTCTTCCCGCGAAGCAGGAGGTCCATACCAGCCTCGCCCTAGTCCTCAACTTCGAGGACCTCCACAACACCAGTCCCCCCAGGTACTTGCTCACTTGAAGGAAGGATATTGACAATAGTAGCAAAGTCGACTGCCTCGGGAGCCTCGCTGGCATCCCCCACCTCGTGAGCTCATCGAGTCTCACCAATGTCCATTCCGATACCCAAGGTTCGGGACCCCTCGGCGATGATAGACTTTCAACAAAAAGGACTACATCAAGGTCATCCAGGTTAATATCTACTGCAATCAAGGAAGACAATGGAGAGGAAGAAATCAGTTAGCAAAACATAAGATGAGGAAGTTAATCGAATAAAAAGGGGCTCACTAAGCCCAGTATTTTAAAGGAACTCAAGGTCAAACAGCTGCTCTAGAGTTGGGGCAGGGACGGTGCAAATCCCTTCGATGCATTCGTTAAGATCCTGGCCGATCATCAGGACAACATTGACCACTAAGATAATAACCCTGGACCAACGGTTGCACGTCCAAGTATCCTTAGGAAGCAATGACCAGGAGATAAAGAAGAAATTTTGCTTCTAATAATGGTGAGAGGTGATGACATCTTGGGCCAAGGCACAGACAAGTCATTCCGACGCTAGAAATAATACCAGCCATCCCCCGCAGTTGATGCTCCAGAAACCAAACAAATGAATTTTTTAAAAATGCCGACCTCGGTAGGAAGCCCACTAAGCCTCGAGCGAGCCAAGAAACTGGTATTTTGCGCCACCTGTTGGGAGTGATCTGTGAAGAGGCCAACCCATAGTTGTCCAACAACTCGAAATAAAAGGAAGGAGCAAGAAGACGGAACCCTAATTGAAACATCTCCTCGTATATGACTATGACGTCATTATGAGGAGTGCACATCCTATCTTCAGGCTCAGGAAGCAGGAAGGAGAAATTCGTAGGGACATTATAGGTCTCCCTAATAGTGTCTAATCTGAGTTAGGTCATTTTACTCTCATGCCTGGCGGCGGTGTCTAATGCCAGGAGGTACCCTCGAAGAAAGCGGAGGCTCGGGATTCATTTCCCCCATACAAACAACTTGAATGGCCCTGGCTCTCCTTATCTCATTTCTTTAATCTATGCCAGTCTCATGGATGACAAGAGGAATGGAGGCAGAAGTCGAAACTTGACCGCGTCGCCTGGAAGCGCTAGAGCCAAAAGCCTCATCTACGTGGTTAGTCTCTACTCTATCACAAGATTTCTTGGACCTAGCCATTACTTACTTGAAAGGTGATGGGACTCCTGCAGCAAGCTAAGTTGAGAGAAAAAGAATGAAAAACGACGGAGTACTCGAACCAGAACGAAAGCAGGAAGGATTGAGAAGAAATTGTAAGGGACAAAACCCTTATGAATATCCGAACGTAGGCCATAATGGCCTATGAGTCTAAGGGAACGGATGAAACCGTCGCATTAAGATGATAGGTACATGTGGCATTCCCCCGTTCGCCTCTGTCCCAGCACATTTATTGGGAAAATGATACACCAAAGTCTTCTTACAGAGAACTACGTGAGTGGCGGGACCCACCAAAGCATTGGGGAAATTTGAAAATCCCGCTCTAAAGACAACCATTACAACTCCTCAAGAAACAGCCTCATAGGCCTCGACCAAACAGTGGAGACCACTATTGCTCTCCCCATCTTCACAAAAGCAAGCAAGAGCAAGGGGCATCTGATATGGGAGAATGCGTCTCCCCCAACCAAGTTTCTACACGTGCACAGTTTCTAGGACCCAAGCCCTCATGGGAAAACCCTCGTAGTCATGACCAACCTTAGAGAAAAAGCTTAGCCCAAACCACCATCATAAGGGCTATAAAGCCTCGCTATTGTGAGGGTCCTGTCGTCTCGTCATCATAAGGGCCTCGGAGCCTCACCATTGTGAGGGCTTCGACTCCTCGCCATCATAAGGGCCTCGACGCTTCACTAGTATGAAGACCTCAGCGCCCTTCTAATATAAGGAGCTTGGAGCCTCGCCATTGTGAGGACCTCAACGTCTCGTCATCATAAAGGCCTCGGAGCCTCTCCATTGTGAGGGCTTCGATGCCTCGCCATCATAAGGGCCTCGACGCCTCTCCAATATAAGGGTCTCGGAGCCTTGCCATTGTAAGAGCCTCAATGTCTCGTCATCATAAGGGCCTCGAAACCTCACCAATATGAAGGCCTTGATGCCTCTCCAATAGGAAGGCCTTGGCACTTCTCTAGTATAAAGGCATCAATGTCTCACTGGTATGAAGGCATTGGCATCTCTCCAGAAACAGGTCCCTTTGTAGAAGTTCACACGCATTGTGTCAGCTGGATGATAACGCATGATGGGGACCCACCTTGAAAGACCTGAGTACAAAGAGCAAAAATTTTCAAATATTCGTCATGGAGTAATCAACGGAATCTTGAAGTGGAGATCCCACTGTCTATTGATTCAGCATAAGATCACCTGATTTCCAAATCAATGGGCATAAGTCTTGTTCCAGGGAAGGAGGTTCCCCCTCTACAAAAGGCACGTCCAGTTTTCATATTAAGGTCACTCCTAGCCTATAAATGGACAAAGCAGACTCAGGTAAAGACAGTCAATCTTAAGCTTTCAAACTCAAAACACGTTAGTTAGTTACTCAAATCCCCTTAATACGAAGGGACATTTTTCCTTACCTGTCTTATATTACTTGTCCATCAAACTAATTTTAGGCATCAGAATAACCAAAAGATGTCTCCACCCGATCATCATTGCGATGTCATTTGTTCCTTGTGCAAGAAATTTGATCGAACTAAAGACCAGTCCAGTTTGAGACGACAACATCGATTATAAATTAAACTACACCGTTAAACTCAAATCGTACCATATAATACCCATACTCGAGGTTAAGCAGCAACTCCCAACCACAAAAATTGGTATAAAAATCTTCTCCTGAATTAAAATTTATCCAGTACACATACTGATATATTGATATGGATCCAAATCGTCTCCTCCCTGAGATTAGGGAGGAGGGGCGGCGAACCCATTGGATGATCGTCATGTGGGGGTCGGATGAATCCGGCCCCTCCGTTCGAGCCGACAAACCGAGCTTACAAGAGAGTATCGGCTCGAACAGAAGGGTCGGAATCCGACCCCCACATGGCGACCATCCAGTGGGGTCGCCACGTCTCCTCCTTGAAGTACAGAAATGAGACGATTTAGATTCATATTGATATACATGTCGATTGAACTCCAATTATTGAATCAATCGACACTACCGACTGGGGTAAGAAAAGATTTGGATCGCAAAAATTGCGCTGCCATATTCAACCATGATACATGACAGCGAATGATATATGACAGCGGTAGAAAGGAGGAGTGGACGGTCACGGTGGACTGTCGTCCTCGCCCGACGTTGTTTTCAATTCCCAACGTTTAGAAAAAGACCATCGAAACATCCCTCGAAACATCCCCTCTGGATTAGATTCTTACGGACGTCACGCTCATGCCACAGAAATCAACAAGGCATGGATGGCGTCATTTTAGTAAAGCAATGATGTGGAAGGGAAATGGTGACATTGATACATCGTTAATATATAATTAATTTTTTTGATATAAAATATCTATAATTGATCACGAGATATTTAATTGTACGTTATTAATTATAAATAAAAACCATTATTCCAACAATAGTGATCATGATTGACATAACATAAATAATATAAATAAATGTATTGAGCAAGTGGCCGGAAACTAAAGAAAAATAATTATTAATGATGGAACACCATGTACTGATGGATAGAACACCATGTCCTTGGACTGATGGACAAGAAGGAAAAGAAATCCTTACCACATGACAAACTTAGGTGGATCCATGATAAGGTGACAAAGATTTACAAAAAAATATCACTGTTAATGAATTTGGTTCGTCTGAAATTGAGATTTGTCAGTGTCGGTTGGATGGTCGAAATCTGACATTTCTTCTCATCTCATGGTATGAGAGTGATTGTAAAAAAAGTAAAATAAAAATTACAAAAACACTCAATCACTCTTATATCGATAGATGAGAAAAAGTGACAGGTGTCAGCCATCTAACCGACACTGATATTTCTCAAATTTAAAATAAATTTAAGACGATCCTCTTCCATACTAATTCTCCTCTTGGTAATGCCATTGGGTTATTTTGTTATAGTTGAAAATTGAATCCAATAATTAATTTAGATATAGATAAATATGGTGTGGAAGAATTTCTCAAATCACATCAATCATAATTCAAATTAAATATTATTAAAACAAAGAGCAAGATAGGCCAACCAAGAGAGAGACAATGCGAAGACGACGAACAGCATCTAGGTTCTTAATTATGTGAGATGGACCCTTTGGAATAGGGATGGATTTCTAAACATGAGGGCCAAACGATATGTCTATTATTATATGAAAAAAACTCCCCCAGGGCTCAACAGCCCAATTCCCAACCACAAATTCCACCGCCATTTCCATCATAAAACATCACGGCATCAGAAAGTAGGACTGGACGGTCACGGCGGACGATCCTCACTGTCCCTTTTTTTTTTTTTTTTTTTTTTGATAGGTTGCATTTTTTCTTGACGCCAGCACCACATGAATCACACTTTCTACCACATTGAGAGTACACCGTCCATTGTTCCTTCCCATTCCCTTGGGTAGGTTGGAATACGTGTCGTCATGTGGTATGTAAACTTTAGGTTAATAGTGAAAAAGACAAAAAAAACCGAAAGGAAATGAAAATAACAAGAAAAGGTTTGGCCATGGACAGGTCGGTTTGGGCCCGGTTCATGTGTTCCAGATAACGCTGTCCGTTGTGGACCACTTGGATCGACTCTCTCTCTCTAACTGGCACCACGTGATCTTAATTCGCTGCTGTGTGGTCGGGCCCAGTTGAATTTATTGAACCATGGGAAACTCGAGGGAATGATAAAAGTCATGTTTGGGGCCCCTTACCAACCCTCCGGCCTTCTCCATCCTATTGACCATAGATTTAATTCACTGTATTGGAATGAGTATCCATATCGATCAGTATCAATCACGTATTGACCATATATTGAAGTGGCGTAACATATTTTTTTGATATCAATCAGGTATCAGTCAATATCGTTTCGTATCGGTCCAAATCCATTAGGTATTGATTCAGAAAAACAATACTATATTGATTAGATATCTATATCAATCAAGACCGATACCTATATGAATCGACTGATACAACCATTAAGATACTCATACCTCAAACCATGTTATAATAGAATGATGGGAGCATTACATGCATAGCGTTCTGGCCCTTCGTTGATTGAACCGGTCCCAAGCACTAGCTTGTAGGACCAGTCCGAGAAAAACATCTACAAAACTTATGCATTCTCGGCTTTTTATTTTTACCAAAATGTATTTTTGGATGATATTATCATAAGGTACTAATGAAGTCGTATAAGATGCGTATGCAATTGTTGTTGCCGTCACCCTAAAAAAAAGATTGTAACATTTTCTTTTCTCCAATACCAAATGAATATATATATATTTTTAATTACATTGGATTAGTACTATAGGCACACGTGTCACCTTGATGAGTTGAACTTTATTCAAATCCTCTCCTCCCAAGTGTTCGGGAGGAGGGTGACTCTCATCGGCAGATTTTCGACATGTAGGTGTCGATTAGATCTGAACCCTCCATCTGAGTCGATGCATAAGCTGACACTTCCTGTCGGCTCACCTTATCTGTTCAGATGGAGGATTCAGATCCAACCGACACCAACGCATTGGATATCGACTGGTGGTAGCGTCCCTCCTCCCAAACCCCTAGGAGGATAGGATTTGGATCTGAACTTTATAGTCTATTGATGCATTTAATGTCAATTTTAGATATGTTGTTTTGTTTGGGGGGAATATGTTAAGCTATCTAAAAAATACTCTAAAGTATATTGCTTATTCAAAATTTAGGACTTAATTAATGTGCATGAAATTATTTCTAACACTTCTCTTCATGTTTTATCCCTTTTTTAGGGGACGGTACATGTGGTATGTAGTCCTTCTTTTGGATTTGGAACTTGGAGCTCTGATGCTATATTAAATTCTCATCTCAAAAATTAGAACTAATAAATGGAGAGACTCTTAGGTAAAAAAGACACCTAAGATTATGAAGTCTCATATACATAAGGCATCCAAAGTTTCAGGACTTTAGTAATGTTGACCTATTCCTAACATTCCCTCTCACGTATTGTCTTTGTTTTAGGTGGCAAATGTAGTCCCATTTTTGAATGATTGTAAAAGGAAACCTGAAGCTCTGATATCATGTTAAGTACTCATCTCAAATGTTCAAACTTGTAATCCTCCGTGTGTTGCCCCTCTTTTGGGTGACAGTACACATGCATGACATGTGATCTCTCTTTTGGGTGATTGTAATGAGGGAATCTGAAGCTTTGATTCCATATTAAGAGGGATTCTTACATATATAAGATACCTAAAGTTTCAGACTAATTCAATGTGGGATTATTCCCAACACTCCTTCACGTGTTATCTCACTTTTAGGTGGTAATATAACGACATATATGATCACTTTTTTGGGTGATCATAAGGAAGAAATTTGGAACTCTTACACTATGTTAAGTTTCTATCCTAAAAGTTCAAACTAATAAATGGAGAGACACTCATATATATAAAGTATCCAAGATTCTAGATTGAACCAATGTATTATTATTCTCAATGGAATATTATTTTAATTATTGAGAATAATATCTTAATTATTTACTAAGAAAAACATAGTAATTAAAATATGTTAATTAAGATTCTAAAAGGAATTAAAAATATAATACCCTACAGTTGTCAATCTTGCCACATAGGCAAATATTAAGTAGTTCTCTGATGTTCTCATTTAGTCTCATTGAAGAGTAGCAAGGAAGGAGGCAGCTGAAAGACACAATGTAAAGACAAGAAAATAGAACCGAAATTGGTAATAAAAACAATTAATAGGGTAGTGGCACGAGGCATATGTGATTTATAAATTTTATTATTGTTGTCGCTGAAATCCAGAAAGGGATTTATCAAGACAGACAATATGAAACTCTCAATGAAACAATGGAGCTGCTTCTCAAAACAAGGGTTCCCTGAGACACTGCTGATCAATACTATCTCCTTTTCTATTGAACTAGAGTATTGAAAGAACTTAACTGAAAACAATAACAATCACAATGAGAGAGATTTTCCTCCAGCATTTAAGTCTTTTTTATTTCATGTTCTCTTGTTACATATAGATTCAATTGGAAACCTTTTTGGGCAAGTTTTCCCATACCTGTCACTACTTTGATCATTAGCTACCTAGGATATAATAGGTCTGCATGCCTACGACTCCCTAGACCGTGTGATATTGTCTTGTCAATCACTTTTCAACCCCCATCGACCTTCTTTGACCCTTCTTTTGGGCCATGTTCCTTATACCCCCAAGTGTCTGCTTCTGTCCTTGTACTTTTACCAAGTAAGGTTCTGACTATCCGTTGATTTGGACTAAGATCTAGTGACTTGGTGGATCAAATCAGTATGTCTTGCTTTTATGGTTGTTGTCAGCATTTATGAGCATTAATGATAATCCATTAGTGGCCCAACAACCTACATTAATCTGTCGCATCCTATCCGAGTCAGCATAGGGGGTCGAATACGAGTTTCTTATTGTATTTTCTGTAATATCTTCCTTATCATACCATGTACCTTAGATGAACGCCACGTGTTCATCGTCGAAAGATCATCTGAAATTTTCTTTCTACGATTAGATTTAATCATCCACCATTATTTTCTCTAACAATTATAAAAAATTGATGCTAGAATGGTATCAGTCTCGATTGAAACCGATATAAATTGATTGATCATATATCAATTACTAAATCATTAGATTAACCTACATTTAATTGTTCTGAAAAATGTAACCTCAACTTAAAAGGAGGAATATATCCTATTAACCAGAAAAAAAAAAAAGGAGGAATATAAAAATTATAATGCCTAATCTAATGTTGGGAGGTAAAATATAATATACTACTCAAGATGATTAACTTTTTTTCGATGAAACATACGGCTTAAGACTTACAGCATGCCTTAAAGGACAAAGGGTGTCACAACCCAATTTCATCTGAACCAAAAGTGTGAGTGAACCGTCACTGAACCAACGGTCCACACCAGGATCTCAATAAGACCGTATTCACCATTACAAACCATTGCACATAACCATAATCAGAATATAAATAAATACAGTGGAAGTCTTAAATTAAATGAATCGAGTACCACTATTGATAAATAAAATAAATTATCTAATTATTCAAAATATCAAAACGTAAATAAATAGTTTTACATCGTTTATAAAATCCAGCTGAAATCAAATTATCCATATCCTAGAGGTACACGCAGAAAGGGCACTCGCATGAAACGTCATACTTGTCCTCCCCTGTTTGCACTTCTAAAGCAGCAACACCTCCATACATTGAAGCGTTCACGTAGTCCTCCACAGTATAGCCTGCATCAACATCTAAAAATAGTGTATATACAAGGGTGAGCTCACAACTTAGTTCAGTAAGAAAATCAGACAATGCAACAAACAACATGCATGAATAACATTAATATTATGGTTTGATTTTATGTTTGTAATGTGCTATAGAAAGGATTGGCAGGCACCACACCTCTATACACTAGTGTGTGAATCGGCCCAATAGATCAAACACCACTGTCGTCTCACATGCTCCCACCATAGAATAGGGATAGAGCTAAAGTGTCCGAATCACACACCGTCAACACTTTTTCTGATGCCCTACCCATAGCAACACGTAAGCCCCTATTGGTGAGGGCTTGTAAACTGGACTTGCAACTAACCAATCTTATATGTCATCATAGTAGGCCCTATCTCAGCACAGCTCCCTACGGCATAGAGATAGAGCTCGAGTCTAGTGGCCAGGCCGGAGACTACAGTGTCACTTCCTCCCTTGATTCCCTATCAGCACCAAGCATGCTAAGACAAAAGCGATAAGAAAATGTGCTAGTGTGAGGAATGATCCAAGACCCCAGGTCCTTCCCATTCCACACATCAACGAAAACAATCACATCCTAGCATAGCGAGTATGCATGAACAATATAATAACTAAAAGTAAAGATGACATGTGAGTATCCACAAAATAATAATTATTAACAACGTTTTACTGTTATTAAGTTATTAGGGTTTAGGTCTGATTCCCTACTCTTGATTGCTAGCTTGCTCTGCATCACAGAATTCAAACTTGCTATCACAGGGTCCTACACGATGTTAGGGTTCAGTTAGAATTAGTTCCATAAGTTTTACGTTGGTTGAAAATCAACTGGGGTTGAAAACACCTCTCTCGGTGCATACCGATCGTAGCACTATGGGGAAAGGTGCGACCGGTCCCCCAATGATCAGTTTTAGAGAGGTGCCGGTCGCAGTATCGGTCGCATCTAGTGCAACCGGTATAGTCGATCGGTATGCCTCCGGAAGACCACCAACATGGTGTTCGTCTTCCATCGGTCACCGATTATGATCCCTAGGGTTCCTCCTATGCATTCTAGGCCTAAGCAACGAGTTAAGGTTGTTTTATGTTCCATTCAAGTCCTAGTTCCGATGATTTTTTTCCTAGAATTCGAATCTAGGGTTTATCGAACAATTAGGGTTTAACGGAAAACGAAGGATTTTAGATCAATACCTAGCCTTGCATGGTATTGATCAGTCATGATCAATCATCTATAATGCTTAACTTAGAGAGAAGTTCAAACACTTACCGTTGGTTCACAACTATGGTGTTCCTCGTCCAACGGCGGCTGCTCTTCCACCTTTCTTAGCTCATTCTCCTCTTCCGATCTCTTTCTCCCCTCTAGGATTTGAGATAACAATCAAAGAGGTTTAAGGAGGTTTAGATGTCCTTAAATAGGCTAGGGTAGATTTTAGGAAGTTTCCCTACGTTAGGAAAGTCTCTAGGCTCGATTGGCAAGCGGGACCCACAGAGATCCGTTTCCGGATCTAACTAGTCTACCCGCTCAGACATACCGGTCTATCGGTATATAGACCGGTATCATGAGACCGATATGAATTATTTTCTATTTTTGGTCTGTTTTCGTACCTGATTGTCATCCGCTCATCCCGTCTGGATATTAATTCACTCAAGAAATTGTAATTGCTCAAATTGGATGACAAAATCCAAATTGGTAATGACTAATAATGTATATTTCAAATTCCAAAATTATGCTTTAGGTTGAGGAATCTCGGTTGCCTAACTAGTCCGGTTGAAAGGATGGTTTTGGGTCAATCGGCTGTTGTCGTGAGACCAAGGTTAAAGCAATTATTGTAATCAAGATTTGTTCGTCGTCTCTTAAGGTGAGACAATTAGTAAGAGAAAACGGAAGAGGTCAGCATAAGAGAGGCTGAGTTTGCGGTTTTGTGTTCATTCTGATGCCAAAGTCAAGATTCAAACAACAAGCAATTGATAAAGTCAGTTCCTCAATGGAGAAGCCGAGATTGTGAAGAGGGAGGTCGTAGAATGTCAAAGGACACAAGGACATTAGCCTTAATGGGGTGGTGGTGTAAGAGTGTTGTTGCATTAGTAAAAGAGATACCTGTGACTCATGTGATCTCTATTTATAGTGTTGGCTTGGACTTCTACAAGCAGCGGTTGCGCAGGGGGCAACGCGAGTATTCAGTGCCTCACTTGTGGTCAAACAATGATCACTTTTTGCAGGTTCTCAAGGCACGACTCGACTTGATGTGTTGGGTCTCTACTGGGCGACTTGGTCTAGATAAAGAAAAAGATGATGTAAATAATGCAGATACTCGAATTGTTAGTGCATTAATTATGATGCCTCTCGACTCAGGAGTGACCATGGCATTAAATACTGCAAATTGGGTTTCGGGGAGGTTTCGCCTTGAATCTTGTAGTTGCAGAGTTAATGAATTGGGTTCTTATCAAATGATTCTCTGTGACGTGTCATGCTCATGCTGCCATTGGATGATTTATCCATACTCAATAATAATCAATATTGTGATACCGTAATGGTCGATCCCAAACCTGACCTACTCCATAGCCATTATGGTAGAGACATGTGATCTATACAATTTAAAAAAAAAAAAAAAAAAAAAAAAAAAAAAAAAAGAGGACCCAGTCAATATAAAATTCGGCCAAAACCGATACTAATCGGCAATATGGCGGATCCGATTCTGATTATGATTACGATGGGACATGACAACTACAATAGAAAGTATAGAAAATGATTCATGAGGAATAATAAAGAGACCATGAGTAAATAGAAACCCAAGATAGGATTGAATAATTAATCAGTAATCATGAGATAATTCAGAATAAGGAATGTCTGGGATTTTATATTTATCTTTTATAAAACCAGAAATTAAGAAAAAGAAACAGAAGGTTCCAGGTCCTTGAAGTGTAGTTTGGGTATTTCACTCTGCCTCATAAATCGAACCCAGAAAATGCGTTTACGACACGAGTCTTTCTTTGTCGTATTAGCCTTTCGAAAGAAAGAAAGGGTATTAATGGTAATTTCGACATCAAATGCCCGTTAGAGAAAGAGAGAGACAGAGATAGAAGAAAAGAAAAGGCCCATGTTTTGGAAACTTTGCAAGCATGGGTTTTGTTTAGAATTTAGATGCAACTTGCCAGGCTTGATGCTGTGGGCTACAACAAAGATCATTAGCCAGTCACATGGTCTCGCTGTATTTGGGCCCACCACCATGTCTCTCCTTCTCAGCAACTCTCTCTCTCTCTCTCTCTAGGATTTCTAGAGAATGCCCTCTTATCCATAAATTTGGACTTCCCCCTTTCCTGTCTCTCTGCATTTCTTGGAGTTTCTCAGCTTTGGAAACACAGAAGAAGCTCAGAGGTGAAAGATGTCTAAGGAAGTGAGCGAAGGGAAGGACTACACAGATCCACCACCAGCTCCTTTCGTCGACTCAGAAGAGCTCAAGCTCTGGTCCTTTTACAGAGCCGTAATCGCTGAGTTCATAGCTACCCTTCTCTTCCTCTACATCACAGTAGCTACTGTTATCGGTTACAAGAAATCTGGCCCCTGCGATGGAGTTGGTCTTCTCGGTGTCGCTTGGTCTTTTGGTGGCATGATTTTCGTCCTTGTTTACTGTACCGCTGGAATCTCTGGTTGGAATTCACCCCCCCTTTTTTTTTTTTCCTGTTTTTTTGAGTTTGTTACTGTGGCTTCATTTTGATTTTGTTTCTTTGAAATGCAGGTGGTCACATAAACCCAGCTGTAACGTTTGGTCTCTTCTTGGCAAGGAAGGTTTCTCTGATCAGAGCTGTGGCTTACATGGTAGCTCAGTGCTTGGGTGCTATTTGTGGAGTTGGGCTGGTGAAGGCGTTCATGAAACACGATTTCAACTCGTTGGGAGGTGGAACAAACTCAGTTTCCCATGGGTACTCAAAGGGGACTGCTTTGGGAGCTGAAATCATTGGAACTTTCGTGCTTGTATACACCGTCTTCTCTGCCACAGATCCCAAGAGAAGCGCACGCGACTCTCATGTCCCTGTAAGTATCTTTACCTTCACTTGAGAATTTCAGATTACGAGGTGGGATACTTAAATTTTTGTTCTGGTTGGTATGGTAGGTGTTGGCTCCCTTGCCAATTGGGTTTGCAGTTTTCATGGTGCACTTGGCTACCATTCCAATCACCGGAACGGGGATCAACCCAGCTCGGAGCTTTGGTGCTGCAGTGATTTACAACCAGGACAAAATCTGGGATGAGCACGTAAGTTGATGTTTGAGTATATGAATTTTAATTAGTAAAGTTGGATTTAAGAGGCTTTCTTTGGTAGTGTTTTTCGGATTGTCGTATGTATACATAAATTGATTGATGAATGGGTGTGCAGTGGATCTTCTGGGTAGGGCCGTTTGTGGGAGCACTGGCAGCAGCAATATACCATCAATACATACTGAGAGCGGCAGCCGTTAAAGCTTTGGCATCGTTCCGCAGCAACCACAGTAACTGAAAAAGAAAGAAGAAACGCCACCTAATACCTCCCCAATCTCCTAGCAGCAGTAGGGTTTTTTTTTTTTTTTTTTTTAATTTATTTTGGATTTGTTTGGTCTGTGTGATGAGAGATTTGAGAGGATGAGATTTTCATTTTCCTTTTCTGTAATTTATATTTATCTTGATTGGCTCATTGGGGTTTTGTTGGGGAGTGGGTGGTGGGAGTAGAGGGTAGTGCTGTGTAAGAAAGGTGTAGTATTATTGTTTCTGGAATAGTTGGTAGGGCATCATTTTATCTTTAATACATTTTACTTCCCTTCGCCGTTACTTTTCTCCTGGTTTTGGTGGAAGATCTTGCTGGAGTGGTTCGATATTTTCTACGCCGTACGAGTGCGTGGGCCACGCTGATATTTAGATGATAAGGTATATTCACGGATTCCTGAGGTGGGAATTGATTTTCGCAAAGATAGAAATTGGTGGGATCCACATTGATTTACATTGATTTTCTATTTGCTTCTACCTCTAACATTTTATATGGGGATTAAAAAAATTCAATGTTTGTTTTTAATAGGTAAAAGAAAAATGAAAATTTTTTCTTTATTTTTTTTTTGTGGTAAAGATTTTTTTTCCTTTCCTTAATCATTATATTTTTATCTCTTAGTAATGAATTTTAAAATTTTATTTATATATAAAATATTATAAATAAAATTTTACTATATCAAAACAAATTGAACAATTGTAATTCTGAACTTGGATTATAGTTTGATTCGATTTTGAATTCGAATCATCTGTATGTATATGTACTTTTTATAGGATCTTATCACAGTTGATAAGGTGAATTAGTTCGACTTTGGTTTCAGATGTAATGAGTATAAATCAAAATCGGATTCGTTATAATTTGTTTCATTAATTGGTTAGGTTTAATTGATTTACCCACACCCATATACATAGAGAGAGAAAGAAAGAACAAGAGAGATTTTTATTTAATTGGTTTAACCGGTTTTAACGGTTTAATTGTTCTAAATATTATAATTCGATTTTAGATAATCGATTTTGATTCCATTTATCGATTTCGATTCAGAATTGATCACCTTAATTTTGAACTTTGGAAGGTAAAAAATCAGGAAGATGCTGTTGTGGATGGGCTGCTGATTGTTCACCTTTTCTTTTATCTCTTTCCAATTTGAAATTTAGAACTTCGGAGGGACTTAGATACGCCGGAAAAGCCGG
The DNA here is from genome assembly GCA_028583415.1 of Protea cynaroides. Classification (NCBI taxonomy): domain Eukaryota; kingdom Viridiplantae; phylum Streptophyta; class Magnoliopsida; order Proteales; family Proteaceae; genus Protea; species Protea cynaroides. Next base: position 53,150,791 of record CM053272.1, read on the forward strand.
GGCTGGCCCGGGCCGGGTCGGTAATAATTGGTTGTTGGTCCCCCCCCCTCTTACGACCTTTTCTCGTTATCCTATCTGGAAAGCTGTCGTTGGGAACGCCGGCACCTAACCCCATTTGTGTTTTGTCTACATTGGAGTAACGGTCCAACTTCAGAAGCGTGAGAGTGGGAGAGAGAGTTAAATTTTGCATTTAGCCACGTGGTAGAAATTGACAGGACAAGAAAAGGGAAAGGCAATCCCATGGGGTGATGGGCTCATTACTCAAGGGAATGGGGTTGGTGGGGCTGACCTGGCTGAGAGGTGTGGTGCAGTATTTTTAACATTGGAAAATATATTTTCTTTTTTTGAAAAGAAATATTAAACAACCCTTTTATTTGATTCTATTTAGTTCATATTCATTGGATTCTTTTTTCTTTGTTTTGAGGATTTAAATCGCAAAAAAATCGTCTCTCGCATGCCAACCAGCCAGCTCATTATCTGACGGGCTAGAATACATTGGTCAGTATGCCGATGTATTCCAGTCCATCAGATGATGGGCTGGCGGGTTAGCACGCGAGAGACGATTTGAGCCCATTTAAATCTTCTCCGACAACTCCTTTAGATGATCGATACATGGGGATCAAGTGAATTTAAATAGTAAATCTTTCTATGGGACTCAATGAATTTGAAGGGTAAATCTTTCTATGATCCAATCAGAAGGAAAGGAAAACCCAAACATATATCTACAATGTAGGTCCACAACTTTAAAATTAAAGTGGTTTTTTTTGGGTAATGAATTAAAATTGTTGAAGCTTCCTGAATGTTGAATTCACGTCGTCTCCTCCCAGCGACTCGGGGAGGACGGTGGCAATCCTGTTCAGATGGCTAACACGTGGCTCTCGATAAATTCGAGATCCACGTTCAAGCCGACACCCCCTGTCGGCTTGGCTTATCGGTTGGGATGTCGGCTTGAACATGGGTCTCAGATTCACCGAGAACCACGTGTCGACAATCTGGACAAGGTTGCCACTGTCCTTCCAGAGTCACTAGGAGAGGATGCAGATCCATGAATGTTCTCTCTGCACGCCATTCTTGCTATTGGTTGATTCTGCACGTCATTCTTGCTATTGGTTGATTGGTTCCCATACTTTCTTTTTTTGGAAAAAATTGGTTCCGGAGTGAAACCTGATGGTCATCAGTGGTTCAACCGGTTACTTGAACCCGTCTAACGATTCATGAACCATGATGTTGAAAGAGTATGAAACCAAAAGAGTCAATTGCAGCCATGATTTTGACGATTAGTAAATCCGTCTCTCTAATTCGACTTTGTTTTGTCCTACAGAATCTTGCTATCGTGTTTTATAGACCTTAGGAGGTGTCGATCCGTTAGTCTTGTTCAATCTTTTTTTTTTTTGGCATCATCAATTTAATACCTTGCGCCGTGACTAACGTGTTTAATTAATCGGTCTTTGTTTGCGAGACATAGACATGTTTATATTTGATTAATTCGATTTCGGTCTCGGTCTCTAATCGGTCATATGTTTATCGATCCATGTTTTACTGTAATTGGTCACATTTATTCTACATTCTTAGCATAATTTATTTAGGAAAAATTACATGCAATACCCTTGGATTATTGATTAATTACACATACCACACTAGTTTTTGCCAGTTACACATGCCACCCCTAATTTAAAACGTGTAAGACTAAGACCCACTCCATTAACTAATTTCCATTAAATGATGATGTAAGCTAACATTAAAAGTTTTATGGACAAAACTACCTTTAATGGAACTTGAAATGTCCCCCTTGGTTATTGTTTTCACCCTATCCATTTCCCTAAAATTCAATTTTACAAGTCGACCGAGGAGAAAGAAGAAGAAGCGGAGCATTTTCCAAACTTCTAACATCTTGCAAGGTAAGCTTGGATGGAAGGAAAACCTTCAATTTTTTATTTATTTATTTCCTTCATCCTCTTTATCAGTTAATCAACTTGCATTCTTATCTCTTCTCTTTTCTTTCTCCGGCACCTTTTCGTCAATAGAAACTAGAAGCAAATGAAGACGTCGTCTCTCGCACGCGTGTGGAGTTTCTCCCCTTACCATCGGTCACAGAGCTTACAACAAAGCTGAAGAGATTCACGGGCCAATAGGGTGTTAGATATTTATGTGTTTAGGGTTTCAACCACTATACAGAAACTCTAGAACACGATGAGAAGCCATTATCTATGAATCATAAGGACATACCTGTGTGTGAAGGCTGATTCCTCTACGCTCCATGAGTCTCCAAGCTTTGATCGAAATCCCTTGGCTACAGCCTTCCATAACCTCCAGAGGATATCCTTATGTCTTTTGCTAATGGGTGCAGAGAGAACTTCATTAACTGTGACTGTGAGGATTCTAACCCAGTGCTTATAGAATACTACTGTAACCCTAAAACCCTTCCCACAATAGAATTAGGGTTACCAAATTTATTTCATACCATGTGATGAACCAAATCAAACTATTTACCGTGTCAATCGGACTGCCACTGAATTAACTGATTTAAGTAATTAATTAAGCCCACATAAATCTAACATAGGGTCCCTCGCGTACAGAATATCTTTGCTTGCGAGACCAATCATATGCTCGATGGTGTTACAGTGGCTAAGGCATCCTTTCCTTCGCCGATGACTGGATGCTCACGTGGTGGAGATACTTTTCCCATTATCACCTCATGTGTTTGATAATGACCTCGGCCCCAGATTCCAGATTTATCTACCATATAAAAATTGTGAAAGACAATTATAATGGCATAACTTGGCATAAATAATCTTCAAAATAAATCTTGCATCCTGAATCTTTACTTCATATAAAAGACAACTGTTGCTCATACCTGGCCATGGACAATGCTTCCTTCTCAACCTTCAGTTCATATTGTAAACAGGCAATGGCTTGGTTTTCACTCTCAGCTTCTTTCCTAAGCTCTTTAATTCTTTTTCTTTCGAATGATATCTCCATCTTGCCACTCATAAAGATCTACAACTGCTGCTCTATATCATGCCTTAATTGTGAGAGAACTTCCATTTCTTCCTCAACAGCGGCCCTTCATGTTAATTGAGCATTATTTTCTTCCTCCCTTCAGTTCTTAAACTTTCCAGCTCCAGCCTTGCTGCTGAGATATATTCTCAATAGCATCTATCTATTCCTTTTCCATGACAAGTTCCTTTTCAAAAGTTGCATTGACATCCTTTTCCACTTTTGCGACAAAAGTACTCTGTGCTGCAACAGCAGTTTCAGCCATCGACTCTAAAGTCTGCTTCAATAGCCTTCACCAAACTTTTTCACTCTGGGATCTTCCAGAACAAAGATGCATAGTTTAGAGGGGATTTTGGATTTCAATAAAAGGTTAAAATAGTTATCTCAACTTAAAATATAAGGGTAAACTATCTTTCAAAATTTATGATTTCCACCATTAGTTAAATGAGAACAAGTGTAATTGTCAGAAACTAGTGAGTGGTAGATATTGGTCTATATTCTAGGGGTAATACATGTAATTTACCCTTTAATTTATGTTCTTACTTAAAAGAATACCTTAAATGAAAAGAGACAATGAGGGAGAGTGTTGGGATGCCTTGAATCCTAACAAGTTATGAAGTCTATCCACATTATGGGACCCACTCACAATCATCATAACAACAATCCTTATTTTTGGCTACCGCAACTTTCCGTTGCCAAAAATAAATGTCCGTTGGCAAAAAGAAACGCCTACGCTAAGATTTCCGTAGCCGTTCCGTTGGCAGAAATTCCATAGTGTAAAATGACTACGAAAAAATGAATGGCTTCGGTGTATATATTTTACACAATGGTAACTGGCTTTTCGTTGTCTATAATATATTTTACACTACGAAAACCAGTCTTCTGTTGGCAATAATATTCTTATTTTTTACTACGGTATTCTTTGTTTACGGTTGAGAAAAATACAATTTTACACTATGGTTTTATTTTCCATTGGGAAAAATCCAATTTTTTTTTTAAAATACATTTCTCTACTGCCTTCACTATATTACCCTATTGATCTGTACAAAATGCACATAATCAAAACCCTGTCAAAACTTGATATTAATTACATAATTCTAAATCCCAACTATATATAAAACATATATTGTTTAGGAAACAAATTCATATAACCCACTATAAACTCATATTTATAATTACAAAATTGTCAAACAAGATAGTTTGGGGTATGAAAATGGAAAACTCAATCTTCTTAGGTACCTACCCTTCATCAAAAACAATCATTCTCTCCTTCAAATACCTGAAAATTATAAGTTCACAGCTATTACTTATAATTAAAAGAAAAAGTAAAAGGAAATCAAATTCAAACACCCTAAAACTCTTATTATTCCAAAGTACTAAGAGAGGGAGTTCTAAGCAAAGCCTAAAGGTTTAACAGAAACTAACCCAACTATTTTGTTTTATACATAATTATGGCACTCTAGATGGTGCCATTGTCCATGCCAAGGAGACCTACGTTAAAACATTCACTCAATCGGGAAAAGATTCCAGACTACTTTGTTTCTCTCATGTTTAAAGAATTTAACAAGTACAATGATTAGGATAGAACTACCTATCAATTTTTCCTAGGTTAAAATATACACTCACCACATCAAAGGTAGACAAAATCCTTGCATACTTATGCACATATTCATAAATAAAAAAAATAAAAATAAAAAAGAAGAAAGAAATGACATATGAAAAGAATACAGTACAAACCTTGATATTGAATCCAGCTTTAGCACTGGTCTCTATAAACATGACACCAGAGTCACGGGATTTGGCATCTCCCTCAGTTATTGATATCTGCCTGTTTAATCAGTCAAGGAAAAAAAATAACTTAGGACCATACTAGAGGAATAACAAACAGATGCTAAACTAGCTAGAGTTACTATCGGTGCACATTTTAGATAGTTTTTCATGCATCATCAACGACTATTCAAACTGAGATTCATCTACAAGATTTGACAAAAGGAAAGGAATAGAAACAAAAGGTTATATAACAAAAAAATTTCAGAAACTACATATTTTTAAACATGTTTTATGTAACAAGCACATCATAACATGACAACACTGAATACACACAAGATAACCTGCAAACACTAGCCGAAGTTGGCCCTCTTTGGCCTCTCTTCCTTTTTCCTGAAATTTAACAAAATAAAGTGTAAAAACTCAGGATATAAAATAGAAACAAAAGGGCATTAATAGTATAGAGAACATATAGCCTTTGTACTACTTGCAATGGTAACAGTACAATCAAGTTACCTCTTGCTGAAGACCATGTTAATATTCTTTACAAGTTACAACAGAACACTGGATCTGGCCTGCAAATGAATAATAAAATCTTATTGAAATGAAAGTCAGCCCATTATATTATTCTGTCTGCTATAAACAAGAACTCTATTGATTGCGTTAGTTTGGCAAGCATTAGCATTAACCATGATTTCCAAGAATCATAAAACAAATGATAGTAATTACCTATTGTTAGAAATATTTTGTCTTCTACAGGTTTTTTTGAACCTGGAATTGGAGCCTATTAATAAAGCACTAATACAAACTGGTTTTGCTATTTAAGCATGTGCCTCTAGTGATATATCACTTTGTAGTGATGACACATTCAAGATAAAGGATTAAAAAACCACAAAATAGTAAAAGTTCTTACCTCCAAGAATAATGCCCCAGTAGCTTTAATGTTTACATATCAATTTAGAAGTGGCAGCATTAACTATTAGAAGACTGAATAATTAGAATTTACTTAAACTGGGTACTAGACTGTACATTAAGTTCAAAAGAAGAAAAATCAGTATGTAGGAGTGAATTAGATATTCAGTCCACAGAATCATACTCCCAATACCGAAATAGTAAAACAGTAAAGCAGACCAAATGCCACCCCTTCTCGTACCCAAAACAAAGAAACAAGAGGGAAAAACAGTAATGCCTAGGCTTACCTCATAATCGTTCACAAGGATTCCCAATAGGAATGCTAGAAACTTTTCACAACAATACCCGAGAGAAACAGTCATGTTCAGTGAAATCATGAGATCCAGAAAGAAGAAAAAAATTTAAAATAAAATAAAAAATAATAAACAAATCTCCAGAAACATATATCCAAAGGGAGAATCAAAGGGGAAACTGAGATGTAATGAGGAATATATATAATGTTCGACATCAAATTTTCCAGGAGAGAGAAAGAGATAAGCAACGAATACATCACAAGCAGGAATCTAACAGAGAGGCAAGAAGCAAATGCAATCGAGAAATGTGGGTAAGAATCATATACCTGATCAGAGTAAGAAAGGTGGGTAGTTTGAGATAGCAGCGTTCGCTCTTTCTTCATCTTCTTTTCCCGCATACAATCGAGGAATGGAACATCTGCTTCCTATTGAAATCTGCCCACGACTGATTTCGACCTTCTTCTTTCTCTAGGCTTCTCGCAGCCACGGTCGTCGATAGTTTGCATCCTCTTCTCTACCTCCTAGATTTTTCTCCAGCAGCCGCATCAAAGAAAAAACCCTTTTTACCCTCCTTCGAGAACTTCTTGCTCCTCTTCGTCTTTGATTTCATCCTGAGACGATATACTATTAACTTATGCATAAAGGAAAGACGAGAAAATATTTACGTGGTTTGAACTTCTACCACAGAAGTCTACTCCACGGTGAGAATCCCCAAGTTCTTCATACTTCTTGGGGAGGTTTATTATCCTTTAAATAGAGGAAATAATACAAAGAAAACTATCCATAGATAGTAATATAATCTATACAATTTGTACACCAACCAAATCAGCCTACTCAACTTTCCTTCTATAAGAGATCTTACCACAATCACCTACCCACTAACCAAATTACCAATCTTGCATCAATCACACCAACCAGCTTTCCTTCAATAGAAGATCTTATCACGATCATGCTCAATCTAGCGTGATCATTATCTAGCTAACACTCCCCCTCAAGTTGGGGCGAAGATATCATCGGAGGTCAACTTGATCAACATCTTGTGAAAGGATTTTGTGGGTAGAGCTTTGGTGAACACATCTGCGAGCTGATCCTCACTCCAGATATAAGGAGTTTCAATGGTGTTATCCTGGACTTTTTCATGCACAAAGTGACAATCCACCTCTATATGTTTGGTCCGTTCATGAAAGACAGGATTAGAAGTAATATAAGTGGCTGCTTGATTGTCACAATATAGTTGCATCGGACGGTTAGAAGTCTCAAGATCCAATTCCTGTAACAAATCTCGAAGCCAGACGAGTTCGCTAGTAGTGGAAGCCATTGCCCTGTATTCTGCTTCAGCGCTAGAACGAGCCACAATATGTTGTTTCTTACTTTTCCACGTGACCAAATTGCCACCCACAAAGGTGCAAAATCCAGTAGTGGATTTTTTGTCTGAGGGACTTCCAGCCCAGTCAGAATCAGTGTAACCTACAATTCTCGTGTGATTATGTTTCCGCATCCAAATACCTCTTCCCGGGCAAGATTTCAGGTAGCGCAGGATGCGGTCAATAAGTTCCATATGTCCTTCAGTAGGTGCTTGCATAAACTGACTCACATAACTTACTGCATAAGAGATGTCAGGCCTGGTAATTGTTAAGTATATTAATCTTGCTGACAGATAATAGGTTAGAAGATAGAGAAGGTACAAATAAAACATCAACGGTATTTGAAAAAAGGCTGATTTTTCCAATTCCTTCAATAGGAACCTTTGCACCATTAGCCACGGTAATAAACTGCCGATGACCATTATCATGACGAATATCAGATAAAAAATGCGATGAGCAACACATATGATCAGTAGCCCCCGAATCTATGATAAAGGAATCTTTAGTAGAAACGGACAGAGCAAGAGAGGCATTACCAGATGCGGAAGTCACAAAATTTGTGGTGGAAGTGAGAGTTCCATGTGGCTGCATAAGCTGATGGAGTTGGGCAGCGAGTTGTTCAATCGAGAATTGTGGTGTGGACGAACTAACTTGAGCAGCAAGAGGTGTATCTGATCCTTTATCTTTGGGAGGACGCAAGTGAGGATATAAAGACCAACATCCGTCCTTGGTATGACCATCCCGATTACAGTGATCACAATGGAAAGGGGCATGAGAACTGCGTCCTTTTCCTCTCCCTCGAGAGAAAGATTGACCTGTACCACTGGTGTTTCCCTCAATAGCAACATGACCATTGGCTGAGTGAGCAGAATTTTCAATGGATTCATTCATCACAAGTTTGGAGCTCATTACACGACGACGAGTTTCCTCTCATTGAATAGTCGCACAGACATTGGTAAATGAAGGAAGAGTAGCACTCATAAGAATTTGACGCTTAAGATCTTCATATTCAGGACGAATACTTGCCAACAATTGAAAAATGCGATCCTGCTCTTCACGTTGAATGTAAGTATCAATTGATTGGGCAGGAGGGCGGTACTGACGTAACTCATCCCACTTTTTCTTTAAGGTACCAAGATGCTCTGTAAATAGTTGACTGGGAGGTTGTTCAGCATGAGCAATCTCCTGTTGTAACTCAAAGATTCGAGAGGAGTTATCAACTTGGCCATACATGTCCTTTAAGGAATCCCAAAGGATCTTAAATGTTTTTGAATAAGCAAATATTTCATACATTTGTGGTTCTATAGAATTAAAAAGCCATGACATGACCATATTATCATTGGCTTCCCAATCAGGGAATTTATTATCCGTAGAGGTAGGAGCCTTGATTTGACCATTAATGTAACCAAGCTTGGCACGGCCTCCAAGGGCAACAGTTACTGCCCTTGACCATGGCAAGTAATGGCCAGTGAGAAGGATAGAGGTGAGACGAGTATTCATCTCATGAGAACCAGAACTAGCTTTACTATTATCAACAGTGCTGGACATGATAAATGATTTAAAAGAATAACAAGAGAAAATAACAACTTATCAGAGTATGCGGGTAGCAAACCATGAAGAGAGTGAACAAAGTGCCCTAAACACCACGATCAGATCTGTATCTGCTCTAATACCATGTTAACTTATGCATAAAGGAAAGACGAGAAAATATTTACGTGGTTCGAACTTCTACCACAGAAGTCTACTCCACGGTGAGAATCCCCAAGTTCTTCATACTTCTTGGGGAGGTTTATTATCCTTTAAATAGAGGAAATAATACAAGGAAAACTATCCATAGATAGTAATATAATCCATACAATTTGTACACCAACCAAATCAGCCTACTCAACTTTCCTTTTATAAGAGATCTTACCACAATCACCTACCCTATTGATATTGGAAGACCCAAAAGATTCTTCCAATGTATCATTTCAGGGTCCAATGGAATTCATAGGTATAGGAAGAAGCCCCATAAAATAGAGATTTTTTCTTTCGACCATATTTCGATTGTTAATTTCGTAAAACAATGTTTCTTTCATTCATGCATTGCTCACCAAAGCCAAAGGAAGATGACCCAAGTAATAAATGATTGATTTTACCAAAACCCCCCCACTCTTTTCTCTTTCAATTAGGGAAAAGAAACTCCCTCTTAGTTTTTATTTTTCTCTCAAACTGGCTGCCGGCTTTCTTCTCCACTCTCTCAATCCTCTTTGCTGGCAATAGGACAGAAACAAAAGCCCTAAAATTGTATAAGCACATTCTCCAAATCAAACATACCTATAGTCTGAAGTTTGAGGATGGAGTACAAAATCCTTAAAATAAGACGGAGCCATTGAGATGCCGACGGTGGAGTTCAATTAATTGAAAGACAAAGAAAGATTTGGAAATGGAATGTCGACTGAATAGGAAAAAAGTTTTTCACCCGAAGAAAAGCATTTCAATGGGAGAAAAGGTTGGGAGATGAGGGATTTGTTAAGGAGAGAATCTCTCACCGGTTACAAAGATTCAAATTCAAAATATGAATTTGAATTCTCACCGGTTACAAAGATTCAAATTCAATTTTAAAATTATAAAATTAAAGAGAGAATCTCTCAATGGTTACAAATATTCAAATTCAAAATTCGTAACTTACAAAAATAATAACTGGATTTGATATCCAGCTCTTAATTTCTTTCATCGGTTACAAAGATTCAAATTCAAAATTTATAATTCAAATACACAATGTAAACAATTCCATCATATTATAAATATGCCTGTACCCAAGGTATTTGGGTAAGGCTTTGAATCAATTCAAAATTTCAGAGTTTATATGGTATCAGACCACCGGGTATTCTCCATGGCTTCCGCTTCAGCTTTTGTTCCTACGCCTGGTTCGTCAATCTCTTCCTCTCTTAATGTTCAACATCATCTTTCCATCAAACTACAGTCTGATAATTATCTTTTATGGACTACTCAATTCCTCCCTCTTCTTAGGAGCTATGATTTGATTGGCTTTGTTGATGGCACTAAGCCAAGTCCACCCCCGACAATCACCACCACCACCGCCACTCCCACTTCTCCTTCGGAGAATTCTGCTCCACCTACCATCACCATTATTCCTAATCCTAGCTATGAAGACTGGATCCGTAAGGATCAAATGGTCCTAAGCTGGTTAATTTCCTCTCTTAGCCTGGAAGTCCTTCCATATGTAGTTGGCTTGAACTCGACTGCAGCAGTATGGTCGGTTTTACGTTCTCCCTTTGGCACCTTATCTCACACTAGTATTCTACAACTACACATGCAACTCCAAGGTATGGTAAAAGATAACAAAACTATTTCTGAATACCTCCGTGAGGTTAAATATATTTCGGACCAGCTGGCAGCATCCAATACACCACTTTCTGTAGAGGAGCTTAATGCCATTGTTTTTCGTAATCTTGGAGCTGATTACAATGACATAATTGCTGCACTAGCTACAAAGTCTGAGGCCCTTCCCTTCCATGATCTTCATCTCCTTTTATTGAGTCATGAAATGCGACTCAACAATGCCCAATCGGTTATCACTGCTAATCTGAGCACTATGCAACGCTCACCGAATGCTACTACGCATTCCTATTTGCCTTCACAAGGACCTATGCAAACCCCTCCACAAGGCTCTCCCCATTCTCGACCACCCTCCAACTTTGGTCAAAACAAAAAACATGGATACCGACATGGTAAGAGAAAAAGGTGTCAAATCTGCAATCGTTCCAATCACCTGACATCCAAATGTTATTTTCGATACACTGGTGGTGCAGCACCTACCTCCACCAATAATCCAACTGCAAACATGGCATGACTACTTCCTACTCCACCAATATTTTCACATGAATGGTATCCTGATACAGCGGCTACTCATCATGTGACGCCCGACCTCAGCAATTTGCATGTCTCCAACAGATATAATGGTAAGGAATCATTACAGATTGGTAATGGAGTTGGTCTTAATATTAGTCATATCGGTTCCTCCTCTATTTCTCTATCACCAAACTCCTCTTTTCAATTTTCTAATATTCTCCATGTTCCACACATTCAAAAGAATCTATTATCAGTTCACCAATTCACAAAGGATAACCAATGTTATTTTGAATTTTACCCCTATTATTTTCTTGTGAAAGATCAGGTGACGAATAGGGTACTGCTGAAAGGCCGACTTGATGATGGACTGTACAAGCTGCCGACTAGTCTTCTTTCCCATAAACCTTTCGCTCGCCATGGTCACTCCACAGTACCTATCAATGCAGATGATTGGCATGCACGGTTGGGTCATCCCCATTCCCGAACTGTCAAGCACCTAATCTCCTCCCATTCTCTACCTACTTCATCTTCTATTATTAATAAATGTGTTGCTTGTTTTATGGGCAAGACTCAACGGTTTTTATTACCATTAACAGGGTCTGTTAGTAATGCACCTTTGGATTTGATTTTTAGTGATGTGTGGGGACCTGCTCCATATGTTTCCTCTACTAATAATCTCTATTTTCTTATTTTTATTGATGATTATTCCAAATACACATGGTATTATCCTATATTGAAACGATCCTCTGTTCTTGCAATTTTTGATCAATTTCGAGTAATGGTTGAAAATCAGTTTTCCACAAAAATCAAATGTTTTCAATCTGATTGGAGAGGAAAATACCAAAAGGTGAATACTTCACTTCAAAAATTTGGAATTATTCATAGAGTTGCATGTCCCCATACGCATGAACAAAATGGAACTGCAGAATGGAAAATTCGACACATTGTCGATACCGGTCTTACTCTGTTGGCACATGCTTCATTACCTATGACATTTTGGGACTATGCATTCCAAACAGCTACTTTTCTCATTAATTGATTATCCACACCGATTTTACAAAATAAATCTCCATTTGAAGTCTTATTAAAAAAGACACCTAATTACGCATTCCTTAAAGTATTTGGGTGTACTGCCTTCCCCCTCCTTTGACCTTACAATTCTACAAAATTCAGTATGCGCTCAATACCATGTGTTTTCCTTGGTTATAGTCCCCTTCATATGGGATATCGATGCCTAGATTACAAAACAAATCGAATGTACATTGCACGACATGTGCAATTTATTGAGAATTCTTTCCCATATGCATCGGTATCCCCATCATCCCCTAGTCCTCCCCCACCCACATCAGTCCCATGGCTGTCGGTTTTGGCTCCTAATGGACACCCATCATCACCTTGGGCTCCACCAGATCCTCCATGTCTCCAGGTATCTTCTCCATCCTCCCCTCCTATCATATCCCCTTCATTGATCGATGCTAATATTACTAATCTCCCCAATCCCTTGATTTCTACTAATGCTTTTATGGAAGAAGTTGTAGATTTACCTACCATTGCAGATTCACCACAGGACCTCAGTCCACAAGCCCAAGATTCATTAGCACCTTCTCCAGTTGCTCCTCAACGCACTCACCACATGCAGTTGCGTCCCAATCCAAAACCTTCATCGAAGTACCCTATTCCTTCGGCTCATATGACCACCTGCAACAGTGAAGTGGAGCCAAACAATTTTACAGAAGCTCAAAAACATCCTCAATGGAGAGCTGCTATGATGGCCGAATTCAATGCTTTGCTTAAGAATGGAATTTGGAGCTTCGTTCTTCCTTCCCCTTCCTTTAATGTGGTCGGTTCAAAATGGGTATTTCGCATTAAAAGAAAGTCCGATGGTAGCATTGAACGCTATAAAGCCAGACTCGTTGCCAAAGGATACAATCAACAAGAGGGCCTAGACTATCACTACAACAAAAGTGGGTTTTTGTGACGGAAATTAACGACGGTTTTATGTAACCGTCTTAATTAATTCATATTTACGACGTTATCTATATTTCGTCATCTATAGTTATGTTTTAACGACGGTTTTAGTTATCCGTCTTATATAACCACTTAAATACGACGGAATTATACATGGTGTCATGTATAACCAAATTCCTACACGCGTATGTATATTTCTTCCCGCGGTGTTTCCGCTAATTCATAATTACAACGGAACAGTTGTACACGTCGTATATAGATATGCAGTAACGACGGAAATCACTTACCGTCGTATATATATGGTTGTTATGACGAAAGTTATTTTCCGTCTTAAATGGATATTCATTTTAGACAGAAATTAAGTCCCATCGCATTTAGATATATAGTTGCGACGGGACTTAATTCCCGTCGTATATAGAAATATAGTTACGACGGGAATTAAGTTCCGTCGTATATAAATATATAGTTACGATGAGAATTAATTTCCGTCGTATATAGATATATTGTTACAACGGAAATTAATTCCCGTCGTATATAGATATATAGTTACAACGATAATGTAATCCCGTCGTATATAAAACCAGTAAACGGCCACTACCAACGTTTAACAATTCAGATTGGTTGAGTAAAACAGAAAATCAACAAAAAGCTAATTCGATACACTACATAAAGTAATAGGTGGGATATTTTTTCTTCTTCTTTTTTCTAAAAATTTCTTATCCACATTTCCCATTCAGGGAAGAGAATAAAACAAAAAAAATAAGACAATGGAGAAACGCAACACCAAACTCAAACATAGGGCTAACGAAAACCCAATACCCCAACAAGATACAAAAGAAAAACTATTAAATACCACAAGCAATATCACCATAAATATTCTGATATTCCGAGTCTGAGTATCCCCTGGACTATAGGCTGAACCCCATCATATACAGCTAAACACCCATGAATTCCTGCCAAAGCCCAATTTGTCTATCCCCAAAATATGCCCCTCCCCCCCCCCCAAAAAAATAATAATAAAAAAAAAAAATACACACAGAAGAAAAACAGGCGGCAGGATGCTTTGAGTAAGTGACGGTTCGGATTTTTTCTTAATTAATTCATATATCCCTTTCCCGATATATATTCCCCCGATTTTTTCTATTAACTTTTTTTCACTTCCCACTTCCTGCAGGTAAGTGACGGTTCGGATGACCCGTCGGATAAGGAATGTAACTGCTTCTCCATTATGCCATATTTTGAGCGCCATATTCCCAATGTCAGCATATCATTTTCGGTAGGAAAAAAAAAACAAAATTCAGTCCCTTAATTAATTTGTATATTCCTTCCCCGATATATAGTCCCCCGATTTTTTCTATTAATTTTTTTCACTTCCCACTTCCTGCAGGTAAGTGACGGTTCGGATGACCCGTCGGATAAGGAATGTAACTGCTTCTCCATTATCCCATATTTTGAGCGCCATATTCCCAATGTTTTCCCACTGCACGCCATTATCCATCTCCATCTTCGTCGGTTCAATGCCATCTCCATCTCCATCTCTATTTCTCAAATCCAAAACCTAATAAGGAATACTACTCCATCTCAATTCGTAACTCTCTCCTTCTCCATCGTCATCTAAATATTCTCCTTCTGATATCCAGATCGACACAAAATAGCCAGGGAGATGGAGAGTACGTAGAAGCTGCGGGAGCAGAAGAAATCAGTGAGGGAGAAAGAAAGGGAGTGGAAAATCTGGAGTTGCAGCTAGGAAGCCGAAACCGTAAGAAGAAGTGAAGGAGGAATAAAGCCACGGTGCTTCTGTAAGGAGATGAGTGAAAGAGAGAAATCAGGGAGAGATTAGAAAAGAGAGGAGACAGAAATAGAGAGGGGTTTTGGATTTGCAGAAGAAAGGCTACTGGGAGCCGTGAGGGTTGGTAAATCTGCCGGTGTCTATTGATATGGATCAAAAGAAAAAGGAAGTACTGTGCAGCTAGAAAATCCGCCGGTGTCTATTGATAAGGCAAAGAGGAATGGAGGAAGAAGAAGTGTGTAAGGAGAGGAAGAGGCGCCAGCTATTGTGCAGGTTCAGGTGACTTCTCCTCCATCCATGGTTTATTTTGATTTTTCATTTGTATGTTGTATCCCCTTGAATCTCTGTTCCATCTTCCCCCCTTCGTTAGATATGGAAACTGATCATGATCAAAAAGTCGATCATACCAGTCACAGCTATAGTTACCTAATCTCTGTGTTAAAACGCTAGTTTGAAAAGTCCTAATACAAAAAAGCATCGATTATCCCATAAACTTAACTCTACCCTCGATCCCCAGACACAGCAGAAACATCTCAATCTGAAACTGTAACCGGACATAAAAATAGAAATAACCACGGAAAAGCTGTAGCTTCTCCATAGTTTCTGGATTCATGGTCACCACCGAATTGTCATCATTGACAGCCTCATCGACGACAAGACGATTCGCAGCTTTCTTCCGTTCGAGAATTGCGGCACTGAAATCCTTCTTGGTTCCCTTCCTGCAATTGATTAAACCCACCATAGAATCACAAAAATTAAACAAACCGCAACAAACACCTCCCCTTCCCCCACCACCTTTACTGTTACTGGATGAATAAACAATGAGAGGAATGAAGAACCAACCAACCCATAACAAAAAACAGCTTAAACCAAAGATACTTACGAGTCAGAAGATTCAGCTTGTCGTTTAGTCATCTTTAAAAAGGTTTAAGATAGAAGAAGAGCAATGGATAGACAGAGAGGTTTGAAATCGATTAACAAAGGAGATGAAAGTAAGGTGGGAATTGAGAATGAGGAGATCAAACTAGGAGAAGGGTATTTATAATATCCAAACAAACTATTTCTTGCGTTAGAAGAAAGAGATTTATCTTTTCCTTTCTATTTCCAAGTTTCTTTTCTCTCAGTACATGTTATACTACTCCAAAACCATAACGACCATTTATATTTCTATTGGTGGTGACTCAGGATTCTGATTCTACGTTAGTTTGAACTTTGGAAACCCCAAAAGTTGAGGTCTAGAAGCTTCGGATCTGTGAATCGTTTGAGACTCCTTTCATTCATACAATCATACTCCCAATGGGTTGGTCTGGTCCTACTTGGTTTGGGTCATATGAGCCTTTTGGATCGGCCATTGGCATGAGAATTAGACCGATTACTCTATTTTGGCTTCGATCTGATCCGATCCAATCCCTAAAACACAGATCCCAAGGACTGTATTCCTGTTTTGTTTTACAACAACTTTCAAATGATTAGTTGAGATCAATGGCTTTTTTTTATTTCTCTCTCTAAATAAGAATGCTAGTATTAGAGAAAGATGTTCTCTTGCCGTCAATCCGTATGTCAATATATCTCAATCCGTTTGATGAACGATTGAAAAAATTCAGACCCTTATAATTTATGAACACTACCACCATACACATTGCCTCCTATAGCTGTTTATTTAAGTTGAAAATAAGTTTTTGGGACGTGGACATCTATAGAGCTGTGTGAATTTTATTTAAGTTCAAAAATAAGTTTTTATCGTGTTGGACTGTTTTATAATTTCGAATATTTCTTCTACCTGTGTGAATTTTATTTAAGTTCAAATAAGTTTTTATGGTGTTGGACTGTTTTATAATTTCGAATATTTCTTCTACCCGTGTGAATTTTATTTAAGTTCAGAATAAGTTTTTATGGTGTTGGACTGTTTTATAATTTCGATAGAAACATAGTGATATTCTGTTGGATCATGGGGTCTTGACGTTTGACAAAGTTAAGGGATGCTTAATTGCTAATGATTGTTTGACTGAACCTTTGCATCGTTTGGAATTATAACTGATTTTTATGATACATGATTATACATTAATTGCTAATGATTGTTTGGACTGAACCTTTGCATCGTTTGGAATTATAACTGATTTTTATGATACATGATTATGTCCATGTTTTGAGACTCCACTTCTATGTTTTCAGAAGTCAGCGACTAGTATCAATATGATGCCTGAAATTGCACCTCAAAAAATGTGAAATATATTTGAATTGGTAGAAGTGGAGTCTCAAAAAATGAAATACGGCAATTAATGTCCAATGTAGCAATTTAATTATTGCCTGAATTATAATTGTGATGTACCTTGTAATTTATTATTTTACATGCATTATTTTAAGGGATTATAAGTGTTAATATTTTTTTATCTTAAATATCTTGTCAGTTACTTTGTACAACAATGTCTAGGAGTAGTTGGATTGATAGAGGTTCACGAGATGCAAGGTTCAGATTATCTCCACAATACTTGCAAGAGGTCAAAAGTTTTATAGAATTCACATTTTCTAATAAAGCGAATATCGGGCAAGAAATCTTATGTCCATGTGTAAAGTGCCAAAATCGATATTGGTGTACTAATGACGTTATTGATGAATATCTGATTGTCGATGGATTTCACAGGGGTTATGTCATGTGGAATTATCATGGTGAAACTTCATCATCACAACTAGCTCCATCTTCATCATCACAACCAGCTCCCCATGAAAATCCAGTTGGCATTGATGAAGCAGATATAAATGACGATATACATAATATGTTAAATGAGATGCAGGGAACACATGTTAATGAAGGAGTTGAGGGTACTGCAACGGGTGAGCATACAAGGGGTTCGAGTGTCGAGTTACTGAATATTAAACGGTTGATGGAAGATGCAGATCAAGAGTTATTTCCGGGAAGTAGAAATTTTACGAAACTTCGATTTTTGCTTCGCCTATATCACATTAAGTGTTTATGCAAGATGAGCGACAAAGCATTCACTATGTTGTTGGAGTTATTGAAAGAGACATTTCCTGAGCCAAGTTCTTTGCCAAATTCTTTTTATGAAACAAAGAAGATCATCAAGGAATTAGGACTCGATTACAATAAGATTGATGCATGCCCAAGAGATTGTATGTTGTTTTGGAAGGAGACAGCAACTTTGGATTCATGTAAACACTGTAGGTCATCAAGATATAAAAAGGGTGGTAAGAACATACCGATTAAGACATTACGCCATTTCCCTTTGATCCCACGGCTGCAAAGATTATATATGTCGTCTAAGACATCACCGATATGCGATGGCATCACGAAGAGCGTCCGAGACGATGGTAAGTTACGACACCCAATTGACTCAAAAGCATGGAAGGAGTTCGATAAGTTGTACCCGGATTTTTGCAACGACCCTCGTAATGTTAAGCTTGGGCTAGCTAGTGACGGATTCAATCCTTTTGGAAATAAGAGTAGCACCCATAGCACATGGCCTGTTGTGGTAATCCCTTACAACTTACCACCATGGTTGTGCATGAAGCCCTCAAACATAATCCTGACATTGCTTATTCCTGGTCCAAAGCAACCTGGGAATGATATAGATGTGTACTTACAGCCCCTAGTAGATGAGCTTAAAATATTGTGGGACACTGGTGTTGCAACTTACGATGTACACAAGAAGGAAGATTTTGTATTGCGTGCGTCCTTGATGTGGATCATTAATGATTTTCCAGCATATGGAAACCTCTCAGGGTGGAGTACGAAAGGTGCTTTGGCTTGCCCAATTTGTAATGAAGATAGCTCATCTCGATGGCTAAAAAATGGAAGAAAATTTTGTTATTTTGGACATCGTCGATTTCTTCCAGAAGGTCACCCTTATCGGCATAATAAAAAGAGCTTTGATGGACATGAGGAACATAGAGTCCAACCTAAAATGTTGTCCGGTTGTGACCATCTGGATCAATTATGGGATGTACAGTTTCCTGAATTTGGCAAAGAAATTACTAAAGAGAGTGGGAAGAAGAGGAAAAAATCATCTAAGAAGCCTCAATTACCACTTAACTAGAAGAAGAAGAGTATATTCTTCAATTTGCCATATTGGAGACATAACTTAGTCTGTCACAATTTAGACGTGATGCATATTGAGAAGAATGTATGTGAAAGTATCATCTATACATTATTGAATGTAAAAGGTAGAAGTAAGGATCACTTGAAGGCACGTCAAGATTTAAAAGATTTGAAAATACGTCATCATCTTCAGCCAAAGATGATCGAAGGTGGAAATAGAATCATTTTACCTCCTACACATTACTCAATGTCTAACAAGGACAAGGAATCATTTTGCAAGGTTTTAAGTGGTGTGAAAGTTCCAGATGGCTATGCTGGTAATATTGCACGTTGTGCTATTGTGCACGAGAGGATGATATTAGGACTAAAGAGCCATGATTGTCATATCATTATGCAACAACTACTACCTGTGGCCATACGTAATGTTTTGCCAAAGAATGTTGTAGCAGTATTGGTAAAGGTATGTGGGTTCTTTCGTGATTTATGTAGCAACGTTGGTACAGAGGTAGGATTCAAGAGTCTTCATCAAACTATTGCTGTAATAATGTGCAATCTTGAAAAGTTGTTTCCACCCAGTTTCTTCGATGTTATGGTGCACTTGATTATTCATTTGGGCCATGAGGCGAGCATTGCTGGTCCAGTACACTACCGTTGGATGTATCCAATTGAAAGGTAAGTATTTAAACAATTGTTTTTCATACAACTAATTATTATCACATAGGACATCAATAACACTAGTATTGTTTTGTTTAGATTCCTCAAGCAACTTAAAGACTACGTGCGCAATCGTAGTAGGCCTGAAGGTTCAATAGCAGAAGGATATATTGCAGAAGAGTGTTTGGTATTTTGCTCTAGGTATTTCGAAGGTGTGGAAACGAAGTCCAATCGACCATCTAGAAATGAGGGGTCATTAGGCATTGAAGATCCATATAATATATTCTCGGGAAGAGGTAGGCATTTGGGAAAGTACGAGATGGTACGCCTAAACATCATTGAATTGGAGCAGGTGCATCGCTATGTCTTATTCCATTATGATGGGATAATAGAATATAGAAAGTATGTATTACCTTCTGGATTTTTATCCATTGTACTTCAATATATATGTACGATAGAGTGCCAACTAAACATAACTTTCCTCATTTATTTTGAAGCCTCCACCGCAGTGAAATCAAAACTGATTTAGCTCGTCGATCTCGCCCATGTTTGGTCGATGAGAGGCATAATAGAGAGTTCCCAAATTGGTTCAATAAGCATGTAAGTGCATAATAAAGATTTGTTATTTATGTGTAATAGTCCCTATTTTCATTCTCATTTAATGTCATTAATATTATCAGATATTGGAACTTTGTGAAAAAGGAGTTGAGGTATCGGAACACATCAGATGGCTAGCAGTTGGACCTAATGCTGAGGCTAAAAGTTACACAGGTTACATTATAAATGGGATAAGGTTCCATACCAAGGCACTAGAGCTTAGTAGAAGAACTCAAAACAGTGGCGTATTCGTAACGGCTTTGACAAGCAAGTTCGCAAGTAAAAAGGATAAGGTGCCAATTGATGGACATGTTGATTATTTTGGAGTTTTAACACAAGTGATTGAGGTGGAATACTTTGATAAGATCAAAGTAATGTTATTTCGGTGTGATTGGGTGGATCCTTCAATGGGAGTGCATAAAGACGAGATGGGGTTTACTACTGTAAATTTTAAACACTTATTGTACAGTGGACAAGGTAAGCTTGACGAGCAATTTGTTTTTCCTTCACAGACGGAGCAAGTTTTTTATGTAGAAGATGATTTAAGTCCAAACTGGCATGTTGTCATAAGGTCTAAGATTAGGGATATCTATGATATTGGAGAGCAGAATAATGGAGTTCAAGAACAAGCATTGATTCAGTCTAATCTGAATCAATCTACCCAAGCTTTACATCCCTTAGACGATTGTGAAGGCGATGATGATGTCAAGTGGATACGAACCGATTTAACAGGAGTTGTAGTTGACACCCCCAATGGTGGGGAAAGTTCAGATGGTAATCCATTGAATTGAATGTTTAAATACATGCAATTGTACATATAAACATAGTTTTTACAACTTCTCATACACTTGTATATGTGTTTTTTACACACTTTGAATGCTATAGTCTCTTCTTTGTAACATTTTAAATTTTATTATATGTATTTGATTGCATCACATATCAAACTACAGAGTGACAAATGGCAGAGGAGATAGTCTCTGGTACCTCAGATTCAGCTTCTACATCTGGTTAGTCAATGTGTACTTATGGGGTTTTTTTTTTCAATCAATTTTAATGATAATTATAAATATATATTCATGTCCTTCTAATTGTCTGCTATGAAATAGGTAAAAAAAGAGGCAGAGGGCCAGCAAGATGTGACATAATAAAGACATTGCAAGAAGGGGAGAAATTTGAAATTAGATTGAATAGATTGGGCATACCATGTAGCAAGAAATCAGCTACGCTTGGTACTTGGATTGGAATTCAAGCCCGAAATTATAAGCTGCTCCCTATTTGCTTCCAAAGTTGGAGGAAGGTTCCAAAGACATGTAAGAAAAGTGCATGGGCTGTAGTTTAGGTAAAAAAATAAAAACATTTGTAGCAGATTCCTATTACTTTTATATTGAAAAAAAAAACTACTTTTTTAAAACTAACATTGCTTATACCTCTTTATGTAGGCAAAATTTGACCTATCAGATAGTTGTAAAGGGTATGTTTTTAGTAGGCTCAACAAAAGTTGGAAAGAATTCAAACATGAGCTGAAGAAGAGTGTATTTGATAAATACCCTACAAATGAAGAAAGGAGGAAACATTTGGATGGTCGTATTCCAACTGAGCATTGGGAGTTCCTCTTACGTGAGTGGAATACAGAAGAGTATAAGGTATGCTATTGCTACTCAATTATAACTATGAATTTCAAAGATGCAGAGAAAACTATATAATGTGTTGAAAATTGGTAGGCCATGTCGATCCGAAATTCTGATAATAGAGAGTGTCAAAACATGACAAAGTCAACTGGAAAGACTTCTTATGCTTGTATAGAGGAGGAGATGGTAATATGTATTTTAAACTTATTAATATTGTTACCGATTACTCCAAAATATCTTTGTTTTTGCTAATTTTGAATTTCATGACTAGCGTTTGGAGCACCCTGAACAGTTGAATCCCTCCCGTTTTGATTTGTTCAAAAGAACACATACTAAGAAAGATGGAGGTCCTTCTGACCCTATATCAAAGAAGAAGATGGTACGTACATAACAAATTTCACAACGACCTATATTCATATAAATTATGATGTCATTTGAATTCCTCAATGTCAATTGCAGGATGAGATGGACCAATGTCTCAATCAAAAACCTGAAGAACAACGAAATGACATCTCACTAAAGGAGTCAATTTTCTCGGATGTTGTCGGAAAAGATATCCATGGTCGTGTGCGGATGTACAGTTATGGAATTTCACCTAAAGAATTACATGGGACAGCAGCATTACGGGTTGAAAGATTGACTATGGAGAATGACTCATTACGTGGAGAACTCTCTACGTTGAGACAAAGCATTGAGGCACAAAAACAAATAACAGAAGACAGGTTTTCACAGATGGAGTCTATGATGACTCAATTAATGAATGAACGACGAAGTCAATAAGGTTAGAAACCTTTTCTTGTTTTGGTTTACATTTTCCAAACTAGCTACGTACCTTCAAGTTTTTGTAATCTAACCTCCTTGACAGCTGTGTGAGTTACATGTTATGCATTTTAGTTAGATAATATATAGAAACAAACTGATAAAACTTCAAGTGTATGAATACAAATATCCAACTAACAAATCATATACTCTAGAATAGTTGCTTAAAGCACATTTGCATTGCTTACTTGTAAGGCTGTAATTAATCATACTTTTACATCTCTTCTTCCGTGAGTCTCCTTTGTCCATCTACTAGCTGATTACAGATCTTGTGTTTAGTTACCTTTAATATAGTAACATGTTTCTACAGCCCTTGTGCAGGGCCTAAGAATGTGATCAACCATTCAAAATTGGTTTCTAATTGAAATGGAAGTAGATCTCAAGGATTGACTGAATATCAAATATGGGCAGAACAAATTTCATAGCCTTGGCCTATTTATATGAACCTCCAGAAACTTATAGATACGGTCCCACTCCCAGACCCAGATGTCTCAGCCACTTATCTTGAACTTGGCATGTATATAGGATTTGCTTGATTAACGTACTCCCTGTAGATGCAATTTAATGTGTTTCAAAGCCATAAGCAAAGCATGAGTACAGAAGGCATAAGCAGACATTGTTATCTTCAAACTTGATGTAACTAAAACAAATGCATTGCATATCCTAGATATGGTTGTGCTCCTTAGTAATAATAGGTAATAAGACTATAATGAAAATTCAAGAAGAGTCAATGTGGATTGCAAATCTGCAACTTCACAAGTGCACACAAGCAGTCTTTCATTCTCTCCATTCTTCTTCTTTTCTCTCTTCAATTTACATGGTATCAGATTTTTTTTATTAGGATTCTCATAATTAAGAATGTATGTTTTAGACCCGACCACCAATATGAACCAGTTTCTTGGGAGAGCTATTACAGGATGTGTGTGTTCTATCTAATGTATTGCTTGAATATAGGTGATTAGAATAAAATCATCATACTCACTTAGTTTTATTAGCCAAATATTTTTTTTTATGAATGTATAGTGTGGTTTGTTAATAATCAAATTTTTTTTTATTTGTGACTAATACTATCTTCCTTGCATCATTATAGGTCCCAAAATATAGCTGGAGATGCGGGAGTTCTGTAGACTTATGGTGCTGAAGAAGTAGAACTATGAATGAAGTAGATGTATTGGGAAAAAATTGATCTAAATATATAAAAACTCTAGAAGTTAAATGTGTTAATGTAATGAACAATTATTCAAGTTTTTGGAACTGCCTTATGACAATGTATTTAAAGTATTTTGATGTTATGAATTAATGACAATGTGTTTTTGGTATTTCAAAATTTTATTATGGAAGTTTGAATTTAGATATGATGTATTTGGTGTGTGGAATGTGGATATATGGAAATGATAAAAATATGAATATATTACAGGAAAATTTGTAATTAATATATGTGGGATATATTTTTAAAGAAAACAATTTAACGACGGTATAAATTAACCGTCATTAAAAATACTAACACTTTCTTTTACGACGAGAACCTACCGTCGTAAAAGGAACGACAAAAATATATTACCGTTGTAAATGCCTCTTTACATGAGGGTAGGTTTCCGTCTCTATAGAAATTTTTACGACGGTGATATATGCCCGTCGCAATTGGTATATATATTAACGACAGTATCAAACCGTCGTTAATAAGGGCATATAAGACGACAGAACTATTTCGTTGTATATAAGGGTATTCCCGATGCATCCAATTTTCCGTCGTTAACATTTACGATGCCACTTTTAACGACAAATAGACGACGGTAATTTACCGTCGGTAAAAATATAATAGTGACGGTAATAAGTATTTACGACGGAAAACAACCGTCATAAATAGTCCAGAATGTTGTAGTGTATGGAGAAACATTTAGCCCAGTGGTTAAACTAACTACAGTACGCACTGTCTTGACTATTGCAACTACCCATCGTTGGTGCATTCGCTAGCTTGACGTGAGCAATGCTTTTCTCCATGGCACGCTAACAGAAGAGGTTTATATGTCACAGCTAATAGGCTTCATTGACGAATCTCGACCTCATCACATTTGCAAGCTTCACAAGTCTCTGTATGGTTTAAAACAGGCCCCCCGTGCATGGTTTCATCGATTGAGTACATTCTTGATTTCCATCGGTTTTGAGGGCTCCAAAATCGACACCTCTCTCTTCATCTTTAATGATGGCAGTCGATGTATGTATATCTTGATCTATGTTGATGATATTGTCTTAACAGGATCTGACTCAACCTTCATCACATCGGTAATAGCCTCTCTTAGCAAAGAATTTGCAGTTCAGGATTTGGGCTCCCTCCATTACTTCCTCGGTATTGAAGTAATTCCAACTCAAAATGGTATTATACTTTCACAACAGAAATACATTTTGAATCTACTTTGGAAAACTACAATGACTGAGGCGAAACTTGTTACTACACCCATGGCCACCACTACTCGGCTCTCTATACATAGTGACACTCCTTTGGCCGATGCTACAGTCTATAGGAGTACAGTTGGCGCATTGCAATATGCCACACTGACTCGACCAGATATCTCTTATTAGGTCAATAAAGGTTGTCAATTTCTGAAGGCTCCAACCGATGAACATTGGCAAACCATCAAACGCATACTGCGTTATCTCAAGCACACCTACACTTATGGCCTGTCTATATCAAGGGGACCTTGCAACCAACTCTTTGCGTACAGTGATGCTGATTGGGCCGGCTGTGTAGACGATCGTCGTTCAACTGGTGGTTTTGCAGTATTTTTAGGTCCTAATTTAATTTCTTGGTCAGCTAAGAAACAACACACCATTGCCAGATCATCTACCGAGGCAGAATATCGCTCCCTAGCAGATACCACTGCCGAATTACAGTGGCTCCACTCTCTCTTACATGAACTCGGAGTTAAGCTTCCACAGTCTCCAATTTTATGGTGTGACAATCTTGGTGCAACATACCTCACTGCTAATCCAATTTTTCATGCACGGACAAGGCATATTGAGATTGACTACCACTATGTTCGACATTGGTTGTTCAACGTCTTCTTGATGTTCGTTTCATCTCAACTCATGACCAATTGGCTGACATTTTCACCAAACCATTGTCCTCCGTTCGGTTCAATCATCTCCGGTGCAAGTTGAAGAACGATTAACGACCCTCTCCAACTTGAAGGGGGATGTTAAGGAGAGAATCTCTCACCGGTTACAAATATTCAAATTCAAATTATGAATTTGAATTCCCACCGGTTACAAAGATTCAAATTCAATTTTTGAATTACAAAATTAAAGAGAGAATCTCTCAATGGTTACAAATATTCAAATTCAAAATTTGTAACTTACAAAAACAATAACTGGATTTGATATCCAGCTCTTAATTCCTTTCATCGGTTACAAAGATTCAAATTCAAAATTTGCAATTCAAATACACAATGTAAACAATTCCATCATATTATAAATATACCTGTACCCAATGTATTTGGGTAAGGCTTTGAATCAATTCAAAATTTCAGAGTTTATAGGATTTACTGTGGGAGCTATATCGAAAAGAAAGAGTAAAGAAAGTCTCAAGAGAAGAGCAGAGACAATCTCCGATGAAAGGAGCAGAGAGATCGATAACCGGCCCTATCAAAACAAAAGATAAAATTAAGCAGTAGTCCGTAAAAATCCCATCGATTTTCCCCTACTGTAGAAAGTATGTTCCGTAGGCATTAAACCATTATATACTACGGTAGAAAGTATGTTCCATTGTCATATATTATTTTTGGCTACGGAAAGTATTTACCATTGTCATATATTTTTTTTGGCTATGGAAAGTTGTTTACCGTTGTCAGTTATTATTTTTGGCTACGAAAATATTTTTACCGTTGCCATATATTATTTTTGGCAACAGAAAACTTGTTACCGTAGCCAATTTTCGTAGCCAAAAATACATACTGTTGTAGTGCATATCTCGTGTGGGATGTTTTGACCTGCACAATTAGTGCAAGACTCTTGGACTACTGTTGTTGAATTGGAATATGACTCTAAAATTCTATTTTAGGAGTTTTATATAAACTCATCTTGTCTTCGGGTTTTGGAATTATTAGTTTTGTATTGTGAATTTGTGGGAACCTTTTCTGTAAGCAGTTTTTCTTCTCTGAGATAGTAACACTTTTTAATCTGCTGCAGCCATGGACGTAGCCCTCACACATTGTGTTGGTGAACCACGTAAAATCACTGTGTTTTCTGTGTGTGACTTCTCTTTTCTATTTCTTGATTCCGTATCAAACTCGTATCAAAGCCTGTTCATTCCACATCTATTAGTCAAGGGTAGAGATGACTTCACAATGTCAAGAACAATTTTGATGTGGTAAGAACAATTTTAGTTTATGGCGTATCAAGATGTGCGCCCTGCTGAAGCAACAGGGTATCTGGTCTCCGCTTTCGAAAAAGAAGCCTGAATCAAAGGAGGATTGTAGTTCAGAGAACGATCTAGTTCTCTCTGTGACTGACCATTCATATCCCTCAGATCAGTGGATTTAGACTTGAGCTGTTCTTATCATATGTGTCCCAATAGGGACTGGTTTTCAACATATGAAAGGATAAATCATGGCAATGTCTTAATGGGTAATGACACAACCTGTAAGATAATTGACATTGGTTCTATTTAGACCAGAATGCATGATGGCATGATTTAAAACCTTAGCAGAAGTAAAACATATTCCGGATTTGAAAAAAAATTGTTCTCTTTAGAAGTTATGGACTCCAAAGGGTACAAATACAGCTATGAAGGTGGAGTTTTACGGATCACTAAAGGAGCTTTAATGATAATGAAGGGACTAAAGCAGAGTTCATTGTATATGTTACAAGGAAAAACAATTACTGGTTCAGTCGCTACAGCATCTCCCTTAGAGAAGTCAGGTTCTGATTTAACCAAGTTGTGACATATGCGACTTGGTCATGTTAGTTAAAAAAGGGATGGTAATTCTCAGCAAGCAAGGTCTCCTTGGTGGTCACAAGGTATCTGAGTTGGCTTTTTGTAATATTGCATTTTCGGGAAGCAATGTCAAATTTAGTTTTCTAAGGCAGTCTATAGAACTAAGGCACACTTGACTACATTTATTCAGATTGTTGGGGTCCTTTTTGGTTCCATCCTTAGGAAGTGCTAGATATTTTCTCTCTATTATTGATGACTACTTAAGGATGACCTATGCATTCATTAATAAGCACATAAGTGAGGTTTTCGAAACCTTCAAGCACTGAAAGATTCATATTAAAAATCAAACGAACAAGGAGATAAAACGTCTTTGTATTGATAATGGCTTGGAGTTCTATTCGAAAGAATTCAATGGGTTCTACAAAGATGAAGGGATTGCTAGGCACTACATAGTCAGAGATACTCCACAACAAAATAGAGTAGCAGATGGATGAATAGAACATTGTTAGAGAGAGCTCAATGCTTACTCTCTAATGTTGGATTGGGAAGGAGCTACTGGGTTGAGGCTGTTAATACTGTATGCTATCTGGTGAATCATTTCCCTACCACCACCATTGATTGTAAAACTCCTATTGATGTATGGTTTGATAAACTTGCTGATTATTTAACCCTTAAAATATTTGGTTATCCTGCTTATTATCATGTTAGTGAGGGTCAACAAGAACCAAGGGCCAAAAAAAAATATCTTTATGGGATATGGTGATGGGATGAAGGGATATAGAATTTGGTCTCCATCTGAAAAGAAAGTAATTATGAGTAAAAATATTACTTTCGATGAGAACTGTATGCTTCATCTAAAATTAAACTCTGTTGATTCAGAGAAATCTGATAGTGTTCACAAGTAGGTGGAGTTTGATATAACTCCTAGTGACAGTCATGATGATGATGTGATAGTACAGACTAATCAGTTTGGTGAAGACATTCAAACTGAACTTGTGTCAGAATTAAATCAAGAACAAGAGCATGAACATAGTATTACCACTGTTAGACCTTGTAAACAGATTAATTCTCCTGTGAGATATCGTTTTGAGGATATGTTAGCATATTTTTTACAAGTAGCAGAAGATATAGAGTCTCCTGAACCATATCATAGTGAAGGAATCTGATTAATGGGTTGCTGCCATGGAAAAGGAGATAGAATCTCTTCATAAAAATTAGAGATGGGAACTTGTGAAGCTACCAAAGGGATGAAGTGTAGTTGGCTGCAAATGAGTCTTTAAAAAGAAGACAGGAGTACCAGGGGCTGAAAATACAAGACTTAAAGCAGTCTAGTTGCAAAAGGATATAGTCAGAAAGAGGGAGTGGATTACAATGAGATTTTCTCACCTGTTGTAAGGCACACTTTCATTCGGGTGCTACTTGCCTTAGTAGCACATCATGATTTGGAATTAGAGTAGTTAGATGTGAAGACAACTTTCTTACATGGAGAGCTTGAAGAAGAGATTTTTATGAGTCAACCAGAGGGGTTCTCAATTCAAGGTAAGGAAAATCATGTTTGCAGACTTCATAAATTCTAATATGATTTGAATTAGTCACCGAGACAGTGGTATAAGAGGTCTGATGGCTTTATGGTAAAGTACAGGTACAATAGGAGTCCATATAACTATTATGTTTATCATAAGAGAGTTATTGATGGCTCACTTATTTATTTACTCTTGTATGTGGATGATATGCTCATTGTGGCTCAAGACATGATAGAAATTAAGAAGTTGAAAACACTTCTTAGTGCAAAATTTGATATGAAAGACTTGGGAGCTGCCCAAAAGATTCTGGGTAGGAAGATTTTCAGGGATCGCAAGCAGAGGAAGCATTTCTTGTCACAGAAGAGCTATATTCAGAAGCTTTTGTCTGTAAATTTTCATCTTTCTACAGCTTGTGCACATCAGACAGAAACAAAAATAGAATATATGTCTAAAAGACCCTATGCTAGTACAGTAGGGAGTTTGATGTATGTGATGGTCTGCACAATGCCTGATATTGTGCATGTGGTTAGTGTTGTGAGCAGATTTATGGCTCAACCTAGGATGAGCATTGGGATGCAGTGAAGCGCAAATTCAGGTATCTTAAGGGAACATCTGATGTTGGTCTTATTTATGGAGGTGATTAAAAGTGTTTAGTTGCAGGGTATTCAGATTCAAAATATACTACTGATTTGGATGCAAGAAGGTCCTTGACAGGTTGTACTTTTATAGTTGGTAGTTCTGTTATCAGTTGGAAGGCTATTCTTCAGCCTTTACTTGCCTTATCTATCATAGAAGCAAAATACATGACTATGACAGAAGCAGCTAAAGAAGGTATCTGGCTAAAAGGACTACTTAGTGATCTTGGTTTTTATCAGGACCAAGCTATAATTTATTGTGACAGTTTGAGTGCTATATGCTTGGCTAGGATTCAAGTGCATCATGATTGGACTATGCACATAGATGTCAGATATCACTTCATCCATACAGATAATAGGATCAAAGTGAAGAAGGTGGGCACTGAAGACAATCCAGCAGATATGTTCACCAAACCGGTTCTAAGGAGCAAGTTCAAACATTGTTTGGATTTGCTTAATGTTGACAGTTGGAAATAGCCCTAAAGCGGGACATTGCAGCAGTAGTATTTGTAGCTGTCTCTTCTGGGTATTTGAGAGGATTTAATTCAAGGTGGAGATTTATTGAGATGCCTTGAATCCTAATAAGTTATGAAGTTTGTCCACATTATGGGACCCACTCACAATCAAATCTCGTAGGACTCTTTGACCTGCACAGTTGGTGCAAGACTCTTGGACTACTATTGTTGAGTTGGAATAGGACTCCACAATTCTGTTTTGGGAGTTTTATATAAACTCATATTGTCTTAGGGTTTTGGGATTATTATTTTTGTATTGTGAATTTGTGGGAACCCTCTCTGTAATCAGTTTTTCCTTTCTGAGATAGTGAAACATTTCGATCTGCTGTAGCCGTGGACGTAGCCCTCACACATTGTGTTGGTGAACCACATAAAATCTCTGTGTTCTTTGTATGTGATTTCTTTTTTCTATTTCTTGATTCCGTAACAGGGAGAAATGAGAGTCATTTAACCATTTATGATTTAGGTAATTAGGGATTTAACTTAATTGTCATTTAATTGGTCGGTCTCTATTTCGGTCTATAATTGGTCAGTACGGTTGGGTGATGACAGTTACACACTTACACCGTGAACAATTGATTAATAATCGATTTGGGTCAAAACCCGACATGTTTAATAAACTGTCTGAATCAATCCAAATTTTAATTGACCGATCTGATCCAAAGAACATGAGCCATAAATTGACACTCCTAATAGACCCAATGTTTTCTATACGTAACATATTGATTATTGAAGTAACAAAAATGCGATCTACCTAATATTTGGTCTTCTCAGCCCACCTGAATAACCTCTGCAACAAGTTAATAATTTCTACTTACTAAACAAAAAAGAAAAAAGAAGGGAAGCAGAAGGCTTCTGCAACAACTTTTCATTAAATACTTCCAGAAGTCGCTCTTCTAACTTGATGTTGCCAATTAATGTCTCATGGAATTATGTACACCGGCATCTTAACCGTGTGTTTTCTTTAGGGGTGCAAGTTTTACCCTGACAACCCAAACCCGCCCAAACCCGCCCTGAACCC
This sequence comes from Protea cynaroides, assembly GCA_028583415.1. Taxonomy (NCBI): domain Eukaryota; kingdom Viridiplantae; phylum Streptophyta; class Magnoliopsida; order Proteales; family Proteaceae; genus Protea; species Protea cynaroides. The sequence goes on from CM053272.1 coordinate 53,182,115, forward strand.
TGGCTGGGTTGAACCCGGCCAGAACCCTGACAGGGCTGGGTTAGGGCCCAAATTTTGATCAACCCTGGTAGGGTTGGGTTGGGTTAGGGTGGGTTAGGGTTGAACCCTTGGGTAGAGCCAGGCCCAGCCCGATCCCATATATATATATATATATATATATATATATATATATATATATATATATATATATATATATATATATATATATAGTTGTTATAGTTGTTATATGTATGTCATTTGATAATTTGTTGTATGATTCAAGGTCAATCAGGGTCAATCTGACCCTGAATCAGGGTTAATCAAGGTTAACCCGGCCCAACCTGGCCTTGTCAGGGTCAATCAGGGTAGGTTAGGGTTAGACCCAACCCTGCCAAGGTCAAGGTTAGGGTTGTACATGGCAGGGTTGGGCTAGGTTAGGGTTAAGTTTTAATAATCAGGGTTAGGGTTAGGGTTTTGAAAAACCCAGCCCAACCCGGCCCTGTTGCAGCCCTAGTTTTCATACAGAGGTTATTTTTTTATTAATACTCTTTTTTTCTCTGTTATGTTATTATGGATCCATCAATTAGAGAACGACATGTGATAGGACATTTGTCAATAAGAGAATTCGTCACTTCAAAGCAGGAACATATCAACGTTCAAGTTCCGCTCCTTTGGACTTCCTTCACGGTCTGCCTGTTCAGTTTACATCCATTACCTGTACCTAGCATGCACGATTTATCATGAGCCGCATTTGGCCGATACATAAAACGTAACCATTGGGGAAATAACTCCACTTGACGTAACGGACGACACGTCTGACGTAACCGACAAACGAGTAACTTCACTCGGATGTAACAAACGACACATCCGACGTAACTGATGGATGAGTAAATTCGATTCTACACAACCTGATGCGCCTCAGTACAAGTAGACAAGATACCGAAGGTATAGGGATCAAACCTTTTACACTCAAACTCAGTTCACACCCCCACTTACTCGGAGCTCAGAGCTCATATTCTTATACCGAGCTTCATATCTGTTTGTACTCGGAGTACTAACTTAGGTATCGAAGTGGACCAAGGGTCTAAAACCCGATCTCTCTTTGTTAGCAAGTCCGACTTTTTCTAAGGAGGCCTTTCGTTTTTGGACTGCAACAATTTCTTCAATTTTTTTTTTTTTTGACCAAATTTATGTGAAAGGCTCATGATGTATCAGCAGGTCACGGAACCATTAAACCATGTTTTTCATATAGACGACTGCATGACGCATGCAAATGCAAGACGATCCTACAGCTCGGGCCAGTTTGTCTAAAGCCTCAATCCAGGCCCAATTCTAATCTTGTTGGACTTTCCACCCAAGCCCAACAAAGGTTCTTACTATAAGCCAGTTGTATGTTTTTTTTTTTTCGTTAAACACCAATCAATTGAAGCTAAACAGTTCTTCAAGAAAAAAAATATATGAATCAAATTTGGCCCCCAAAAAGTCATCTAGAAATATTTTTTTGAGCTTTATAAATTAAATAATGAATCCGTCTATAGTTCTTTAAAAATAATTACTTTCCTAATGTCAAACAGAATTTTTTTCAAATTGACTAGGCAAAAATGTATATTAGTCCTATCAATATAAGTGAGCAAAGGAGTTTGAAGTTCCTCCACCTCAAATTCTGACATATGGTATGCTAATTGTGCATTTCCAAACAACTGAATATTATAGAGCACCACAGATTTGGGATCTTAATTCAATGGTATGGTCCAACATGTATTATATAGAAGTTAAAAGAAAAAAAAAATCAAATTAATCTTAAAAAGAAGAAAAAAAATTTCCATAATCAAGATTATGTAGTTATCGAATATGGTAATTAAAATTTTTGAACATATTTCTTAATCCTATTATATTTTCCTATTTAAATCCAAGTATTTTGGTTAGAATAAAGTAAAATTTAATTACTAGATCAAAAAAGGTTTTGCATTAGTTAAACAATTATTTTCTTGATGGTTAGAAATTATTTCTATTTTCATTTTATTCCCTTCAACTGACTTCCACAGAATGATCCTTATATTATGAACTGTTTAGATCCTATCTTATATATTTGGGATAGTAAACCCGACATTCGTGATCTTTTATGGGTATTAGACCTTGCCAACTCAGCTACCTCATGGGATCCTGTACTTTATATTTTTAATGGTTTAGAATTTATACCAATTTTTTTTTGGAATTTGTCATAACTACTACAAAAACATGGTGTTAGGCCTCAAAGATTGATTGTGCCATATACATGTCTGGCCAAACTGTACATAGGAAGAGGATGACCAGATAAACCTTGAGGCTCAACAGTAAAAACATTCTTCGATCTTCGAAAAACTTCTTCAGTTTATGCTGAGGATTCTTAGTCTCCAACAGAAATACAAGTTATGATTTTTCAGCCGGAGAGATTGAATGAAAAAGGCCTGAATTATTAAGGGACTTCCCAAACCTTGTCAAGAGACTCTCCACAAGGTCCGGATTTTGGAGATTTGTTGACTTTATTTTTGTTTTCTAATTTTATACCTATTTTGGGTTGTTCTGGAAACTTTGGGCCTCCTATTATGGCGATTATCAACGCTATTGTATGAGGTTTGGCATTCTATGTCAAGTTGGTTCAGACAAGATAGATCTCAAATTGGAAAATCGTATATTATTATATTGAAGTTCATCATACACTATTTATAGTACAGAGAATACAGAGAGTAAAACTAAGTAAGGTTAAACTTGTAATTTACTAAATGACACTAAACATAAATATATTATTACATTCTAGGATGGAAATCAGAATCATTTGGAGGGAAAGAAAAGGAAAAACTAAAAAAAGTTTTCAATATGGAGGCAGGGTTAATATTAAGTTTATATGTTGGGTTTAGGTACGTTTTTTTTAGGGGTAAGTGTTGGGTTTGGGTACTTGATTGAGCTGAGGGAGGCATATTCTTTTGTTCTGTTATAGAAAGAGCAAGCTAGCGAGATTTCCTTACATTTTTATGTCATGGAGCAAAATTTTTGTCGAATCCAAATAGAAACTCACCAGAGTCCAGCAAATTAACCAAGTGGAAGAAAAAGGTTCGTTGAAAGGAGCATATGACATGAAACTGCAAGGAAAATATTTTCCAAAATCCAGTTAGAAACTCATTGGAATTAGGCAAGTTCACCTGCCGGACTCCGACATATTTTTCAATTGTTTGATATTGGTGGAAGACAATCAGATTGGATGATGATTGAAGATGGAGGCACCAATCATGTTATAATATGGAAGCCAATGGTTTGAACTAAAATTTTGTCTTATTCTAGATCATAACTTTAATATGATTTAGGTACCCTAAATAAAAATTATGAAACGTTAGGTACCTTTGGTGTAATTTCTTGAAACATTAAGTACATTAAATGTAATTTATCCAAATTATTATGTACCAATTAACCTAAATAAGTAATTAATTAATAGGTGTCAAATGGGTCCTAATTAATAGCAGTTATGATTCTACTCGATTCCTTATATACATATATACATTGTGTATGTCTTTATGCGTGTTAATGGTACTTGATTGAAGGTCTGTCTATCAATACCAATGAGTGTGTATTAAAAGAAATCATTGTGGAAACTTCAATAGTATTAGATCGGGAAGAAAAAAGGGAAAAAGTAAAGCCATTGGATTCCACCCGTGGATCTATGGATCCACATCTTCTCCCGCCTGAATTGGGCAGGAGAGTTGGCGGCTTGGATGAATGGTCGCCTCCTGGCTCTCGGGTGGATTCGAGCCCTCCATCCGAGTTGATAGCAGCTTGTCAGCTCGGGTATCAGCTCGGATGGAGGGCTCGGATCCATCCGAGAGTCAGGTGGCGGCCATCCATCCGGGCCGCCAACTCTCCCGCCCAAACTCAGGCAGGAGAGAATTTCTATACTGGATCTACTGACAAAAATATCTTCATAAAAGAGAGCAGTTTTAATATTTCATTTAAAGATCGAAAAGACTCTTACAATGCAGTTGTAATAAGGTTTGTTACAAGTAAAAAAATTCAGATTAATTAAAAAGTGCCTCATACACAGATATTAAAAAGCTGAATTGATGATTCAAGCACACATGCAACCACACATTGAGCAACACAAAGGTAAGGGCCCGACAGAATCGGGTCATCTCTGAACTGTATTCCTTTACTTCTGCTTCTTATGATGATCGATTGAGTTTCATACGTCACAGTCACTCTCTCTTTCTCTAACTGCTTCAAAGTAGTTGGGACATGAAAAATAATAACAAAACTAGTTCTCTCCCGCCAATTAAGTTCTTGTTTGGCTGTTGCTCACGCAATAACTCCCTGTTGTTGTTACTCTCTCAGATTTCTTCTCTCTTCATCCCTTCCGTGACATAAAAACCAAATGGCGGAATGAAAATAAACCATTTATCTTTCTCCTTTGTCTGGAAAAAACCCATATTTGTTCATGCTTACTCTGCAGCTCACCTACCAATTTAACATTCAAGTTTATAATTGCAGCGAAAACATTATCAAATTGTTTGTTGGAAGCTCATAACCGGCCAGGTAAAAAGGATTGCTGCTTCGTTGGCTCAGAAGGGTTTCTGTATTTGTGATGATCAAGTTCTTCTCGCTAATGATGCTGCTGTTATCCATTGCGATCAACTGAAGTTTGTATGCTTCTCAATCTGCTGTTTTCTCTTTTTCTTTACTTTTTTTTTATTCATCCTCTTCAAACCCATTAATTTGGTAGCAGATACATACAAAAATAGTACTATTTTTGGCAGGTTTGAATCTCTCTCTCTCTCTCACAGTCAGTGTCTGTATTTCTCCAAGAAAGGATTTAATACAAGTATAATTCATTCATTAACTAGTCAGTATGTAAAATAAGTGTTTTTTTTTTTTTTTGGGGTAAGTAGTAGGTTAAACTAGTTTCTTACTTTTCAGCAGACAGACATCACCAAACAAAAATCAACAGAAGGGGAAAGAATGGAGGGTGGAGAGACCCACGAGACAGCTGCAGGTAAGTAGAATGAGCAGCTCCTTATCCTTGGCATGAGGCTGTGATCAAGGTGATTTTTAAGTATTTTTATTTTTTAATAGGATCAGCCACATGTCAATCAAAGAAAAATAGAAATATTCTTTGAAATTCAACAAAAAAAAATAGTAATGCTTCTATCTTATGAATTATTATCCCATTCCATAGGAAAATGACAACCAAACACTCTGGGTGGGAATATGTAAAATTTTATACAATTTTACTATCCAACTGTGGGCCCTTCAATATTGTTGCAGCAGATGTGAGCTTTGTGCAAAGCATCATCGAGAGACTCAGACCCCTTCTTTGTTTGAAAGGCTGGGATTATGGTGTCTTCTGGAAATTGGCCGAAGACCAAAGGTTAGTTATTTTAAATTACTTGATTGAATCAAATTGTATCATGTTCTCTCTCTTTCTCGTATGATCTTAACCTTTTTTTTTTTTTTTTTTTTGGTGGGTATCACGTAGGTTTATCGATTTGATGAGCTGCTGTTGCGGTGGAACTCATTACACACAAAATGGAGAAGAAGAGCTTCTTTTTCATGTTTCTCCTGTCGTTCCTTGCAGGGATGTCATGTTTCAGCACCCAAGAACTAGAGCTTGTGATCTTCTCTCTCAGTTGCCTTCTTCCTTGCCTTTGGACCCTGGGTATGTATTAACATTTACAACCATCTACCAGCGGATTATAATCACGGATCTGACAGTGGAAGTTTGTAAAACAGATTTTATGCAGAGACCTTACTATCAAACCAGCCCAGATGGATGAACCTCTCAAACAGCTCCAGTTCAAGTGCTCCTGATGTGAGTGTTTCACCTATTCAAATCTCTCTCTTTTTTCTTTTCTTTTTTTTTTTTCAAATCATGGCATTTAAACTTACTTCGTTGTTCCAACGCAGGGAACCAGAGTTTTGATTCCAGTAACCGGAGGACTAATAGAGCTGTTCGTTGCAAGACAAGTATAGTGCTTCTTCTTCTTCTTCTCCAATCTCTCCTTTCAATCCTTGTAATTAAAAATAAGAAAGAACCTGAAAGTATTAAATCTATTGAGAGTTTAGTCCAACATCATCTACCAAATAATGTTTAATCCCTTTATATATATATATGGGAGTCCCTCCTAATGGCATCAGTTCTGAACCGTCAGGAAATGGCACCAAAACCAGCCTGTAAAAAACCGAGTTTACGTCAAACCAAAATTAATTGTTTCGGTATCAGTTTGTACACTTCATTAAATGGTTCAATTGTGGTTTAGAGCTGTTAAACCATTGATTAACTGACATAAGCCGATAAAAGAAAAACCGAGTAAAACAGGTTAAAAAATGGCATTACATATTTATATATGCCTTCACTGCTAAGGTGGGGGGCAGAAAGTAAGCTATGCCTTAGATAATATAGTTTAAAACGAATTACCTGGGTTGTTAATTTAGTATTAATAGATTGTTACAATATTATAGAATATTGACATTGTACTTCTCATGTTCATGTGATATGATATTTTTTATTTGTTATTTATAATGTTTGGAGTTTTACTCTTGAAGTATTGCAGTATTTTAATATTCATTCCTTCCCTATAAACTGTGTAACAAATCTTTGATGAATCGATTAATCAAAACCAGTAAAAAAACTAATAAACCGGTTATTAATCGGTTCGGTTATAGTTTCTATTAGTAACAACCTTGAATCAAACAGAACCGAGCCAATAAACCATTTATTAACCGATTTAGGTTTTCTTTGATATGTATTATAGAATTAATTATGTAATACATTATGACATATATAGTTGTTTGGTATGATTTATGTTATCTATTTATTTTTAAAATAAATCAGTATAATCTAAAATCTTCAAATAGGTTAAAAGGTGTTATCATTATTGTGATAATCTATTATTTTTTTCTTTGTGTCTAATGGTATAAAATGATTATTATTTATGATTCATAATTTATTCTAATAAATAATTTGTCATAAATAAATTTTTTTATTTTATTTATAGTAAAAGATTTGTCATAAATAACTCATAAACATAAATATAAACTATACCAAAACAGCCTTATACCTTATTCCCTCCATCTATCCATTTAAACTTTTGAAATGAAAACTAAACATGATATCAGAGCTAATTTTTACATCTCTTGTCTCCAAGCGGGGAATGTTTGGAACCTTATACACTCGGAAGCTCTTCCACCTACAACTTGGAAAGTTTGGGGTCACCCTGACCCCACTCTTTTAGTGATTAGAGAGTTCGCATACAAATGGCATTTTTTTTCGTTGAGGCAGATAGAATGATCATTTTCATGATAACAAAATAAACGAATGGATTAAATCGACCCTACTACTGTCACAGGTACCTGAGGATCAAGAAATTATTGATTTCGTAATGACACAGTGCAACATCTCATGGGAGCAGCCACTAATGCTTGGAGGAGACATCCATGAATCTTCCATGGCCGATGAGCAATCAAAATTATTTCCTGCTAATGGGTTCTCTCCCAAGGACTCGATCAATCATTTCCCTCCATGGGTTTCTCCAATGGGCATGACAGATAATCTGAATTTACCATGGGAGCTCCCAGCAGAACAAATTCGTTTTTGCAGTACTTCTCCCATGAACTTCTTTGGTGGAGGATCTAGCCAACAGTTTCCTGCTTCTGATAACAGAACCAAAGATATCTTCTTTGAAGGTTCTATAGAGAATGGGTTTCAAGACATTACTGAGTCCCATCCACCGATTCCAGATAAAGATTCTGGTCATACAAACTCGGTCTCAGATTGTAGTGATCAGATCGAAGAAGATGATGAACAAAAGGTTGTGGGGAGACAGGGAAGGAAAAACCAATCCAAAAACCTTGTTGCTGAAAGAAGAAGAAGAAAGAAGCTCAATGATAGACTCTATACTCTGCGTTCACTTGTGCCCAAGATCAGCAAGGTAATTATTAACCATCATTCATTATTACTGTCATTCAATGGATCTCTTGTTAGTATATTGTTTAATCAATATTGAAATCAATTGTTGATGATTATTAGATGGATAGAGCATCAATTCTGGGAGACGCAATTGAATTTGTGAAGGATTTGCAGAAGAAAGTGAAGGATCTTCAAGATGAGCTTGAGGAGCCAATGGAAGAAGATGGGGCCGATTGTAATAACAATAACTTGGTGCCATCTAATCAAAATGGGCCTAACCAGGAAGTCGATGAGTCCATGAACAAGTCCATATTAGGGATAATCGATCGTGGAAAAATCACTGAATCTGCAATCACCGATGATAAGGCACCACAGATGGAGGTAAGTTGACGAGTCCATTCTTATTATTTTATTCGGTCAGACTTATCTCGTTTGGAGTCCGGGTCAGGTACGCTTACTAGAAGAGTAATTACTCTAACTACTTTTCTAGTATGCTCTTTGGACGACAAGTGTTCTATGGAGTTAACGGTGTTAACTTCTAGTTAACTAAATAATTTTTTTTAATTCATTTTATTTAGGTAATTGATTTTGTGAATTGACAATCACATTTTTTTAATGTAAGTATTCTATTAAAAATAAAACTCTAATCAGGTAAGTAAATCAATTAGAAATAAAATTCTTAATTATATTTAAAAAGAAAAATAATTAGAAACACAACTCTAATAAAATCACGATTTTTTAATTCATGAGTGCATTATCTCATTAAAAAAAACATGATTTCCCTTTTCTCTCTCTTTCCAATTCTTTTTTTTTTCTTTAGATTTTGTTATTTTAATTAACAGAGCTTTATCTAAGTATTTATTTCCAATTGATTAATACTTGGAGAGTAAAGTATGAATCATGAAGTGATAAAGAATAATAGAACAGTGAAGTGAGCTCTTTGGACCATGAAATGATGAACCACAGAGAGTTCCACTTTGATTGACAAACCAAATATGATTAAAAAAGAGATAAAGAAATTTAATTATTTTAATGATAGATTACGCATAATCAACATTCAACATTTAGTATATAATTCGCATATGGGGATTAAGTTGGGTATCTTTAGAAATCCCCATAAAACCCAACATACAAATTAAATTCGAGACAAAATCTTAAAAAAAAAAAAATTATATTTTTATAATTAGATAAAGCTCTGTTAATTAAAATAACAAAATCTAAAGATAAAAAAAGGATTGGAAAGAGAGAGAAAGGGGAAATCATGCTTCTTTTTTTTTTTTAATGAGATAATGCACCGTTGAATTAAACAATCCTGGTTTTATTAGAGTTACGTTTCTAATTATTTTTCTCTTTAAAAATAGTTAAGAGTTTTATTTCTAATTTATTTAGTTACCTTAAAAATGGTTAGAGTTTTATTTTTAATATATTACTTACTTAAAAAAATGTGATTTTCAGTTCACCAAATCAATTACCTAAATAAAAGGAATTAAAAAAATAATTTATTTAGTTAAATGGAAGTTAACACCGTCAACTCCATAGGACATTTGTCGTCCAAAGAGCATACTAGAAGAATAATTACTTTTTTAGTAAGTGCAGGTGATCCGGACTCTAAAGTTTCCATCTCAAATGTTGGAAGTAGTGGAAGAGCTCTAAGGTGTATAAGGGGATTATAGATTATTTAGTAGTCAACGTGAGATTTAATCCTAAACACTCCCCCACAAGTGTGACAGTCTGTATTGTGGACACTTGGAGACCGGAGATGGTGAAAATCAAATCCGGATCATTTGCATGTACACATACTCTTCATGGGATCCTATTACCCTCGATACGGTGTAGGACCCACTTCTAGAATGTGAGAACCATTGAATATAGACAGTTATGAGATCCCGAGGAGGATACAAGTATATGCAAGTGAACTAATCTCGTGAAAACCCGATACCATGTAAAGTTTCCATCCCAAAAGTTTGAACCGTTAGGTGGAAGGACCCAAGTGTAGAGGAGGCTAGAGCCTAGGGCCTAGGGGTATCAAAATTAAAAACCATAACTGAACCAACCCGATTTGGAACCTAACCTTATTGGGTCATAATTTAATTGTGCCTTTTGAAATAGGTGAAAAATCGAAATTAGACTAGACTAAATGATAAACTCGAATCAAACCAAAGCATTAGGCCCAAATCGAAACCCAACCAGCCCAATAAGTCCATTAAATTAATATTTTATTAAATATGTATGTTGGAAACTAACACCGAAACCGAAGCAGCCCAATAATGGCTTAGTAGAACCAATTAAGTCAACTTATTATTACATAGGCATATAACAAACTGAATCAAACCAAGATTGACCTGATAGTGGACTGATAAGAGCCCATTAAGGCAGCCAGATAAAAACCCGAAAAAGAACTGGATCGAAACCAAAATGAACTAAAACTGAATTTTTTTTTATCGAACAGTAATTGGGTTGAGTTGTATAGAATTGAATCAGTTAAAACCAAAACCAGAACGATCCATTACCACCTAGAGCTAGAAGGGGTTGTAGACCATTTGATATGTTGCATGGGACTAAAATCCCAACAAGACTGATAAGATATTGGTGTAAACCACGTGTAGCCTCAAGTAGAAGTGACACATATCGGTGCAAAAGAGTTCTTCCTTAGGGTACTCTGCGAGCAAAAACCCGGCGGGTTTGTGAGATTGATGGAAGCCATGAAAGCTCTGGGCTTAGAGGTTGTAAACGTGAACGTTATCACCTTCAAAAAACTTGTCTTGAATATATTAAAGGTGGAGGTAAGAACATCTTAATTTTTTATCCTTTTTCTTCCTTCAATTATATCTAGGAGATTCTCTCTCTCTCTCTCTCTCTTTTTGGAATAAAGATCCAGTAGACTTGATTCAGCCTTTATAATGATGATTTGGTTTTCCTTTGTTCGGAAAAAAAAAAAAAAGCAGAAGAGGGGCGATGAAATGGTGCAGGCAGAACATGTTCGTGAATCGTTGCTGGAGATTACGCGTAACCCCATTGGTGATTGGACAGACACCGTCGGAGCATCAGAGAACGTTAGTTCTGTGGATTATAAGCAACACCATCCCAACTTGGGTTCCCACCTTCACCATTTTCATAACCAGGCATGAAAACTCCCCTGCTTGTGACTTTTTTTATTTTATTTTCAAACCATCACATTTTCTAATTATCGAGTGACTGTTTTAGGCCTTTTACAAAAGTTATTGTAGCCAAGGTTTCAATGATTCCCTTTTTTATTTTTCTTGTTTAATAAAATTTTATTGCAAATCGGGTAGCGAGAAAATCGATTTCACGTTCATCTATATGCAATCCCATTTTAATTGAAAAGGTATTTTAGAAAATATTAAAACCGGAATTGTGAACAACATACTCCATATCATGAACATGAACAACAAACATTTTTCAACTGTGTTGGGTTTAATATTCAAAGAAAACAAAAACAAGTTCCTCTTCCGAGCTCATATCCTCTCCCTATACATGAACCCTTCTTGGGTGTATGTTGGTCAACCAGTCAAGTGAAGCAATTCCAAGATAATGGTATTAATATGATAAGAAATGTAAATGGATCGGATTCGAATTAAAGACATCACTATCGGAATGTGAATATGTTACTTATTATCCTATCCTGTTAAAATCCGGTTCGAATCTGGAAAATATACACCACGCTATTTTTTAAATGTATGGTCAATAATAACTATCTAAAAACACAAAATTATCATTTTATTCTCTATTTCTAATAATTTGTTATCTTACAATTTACAAAAACACGAATCAGAGAGAAAGAAATACATCTTACAATTTTATTTCGTTGTTCGTGGAAACTTAAGGGAAACGGAATATATTCGCTCAGTTTAGGTGATATTTGAATCCGATCCAAACTATCCGGATCCAATTGTTCAGATTCAAATTCTCTTAAACAGATGTGAATACAAATAAAATCTGAATTTTCGATTACCCGTTTACATCTCTAAATACAGTAATACCTTTTAACAGTTGGTTCATGGGGTTGTTTCCTATAATATCAAAGACCAATCTATACATACAATTTAGGATTGGAAACTTTTCTCTTGAACCTTCACACACCTCACCAGAGACAATATCTGGGCCGGCCATGAATGTATTCCAATGTTTGGGCCTCATTCTAAATTGTGTTGTGGGCTCTGTGAAGTGATACTGGCCCATCTGGTGAATGGGCATGACGTCATTTAAGGAGCTGGACACAAAGATTCTGTGGGACAAACGCCCATACCGCACGGTACCGAGTCAACTCGATTCGGCTGGATCTAATTGAAACTAAACTTTATTGGATAGGATTTGAGTTATGATTTATGAGTCTTATGAAAAATCAAAAATCAGACAAGGCCAATTGATAAGTCTGAACCAAACTGAATCAATAAGACTAAAACTGAACCAGCTCGATGATGGACTAATAGAAATTCATTAAGCCAACATTTTATTAAACATAAATGTAGGAAACCAAGACCAGAACCGGAATCTATTAATCCAACTTTTTTTTACTACACATACATATATTAAACCAAAATCAAACCATAGCGGATCGATATGAGTACATTAAACTAGCTCGATAACAATCTAATACTAAATCGGCGCGTTAACTAATGTGTATAATGTAGTCCACCCCAGCGCAAATCAGCAAATTTTATTAAACATGTTTCAGATTGTTTTTAAAAAGCTCATGACCTATTTGGCCTTGACCAACTCCGATCTGTTGACACCCCTAATACCAAACACCCAAATTCCAGCCATGGCAAATCAAAGTCAATGCTAAATATCTCATGAATCCGGTTTGTTGTAGCCATGAAAAGGAAGAACGGCAAAAGAATGGTTTCCAAGAATATCACTTCCCCCACTCAAATAAACGCCACTTGACCACTATGTATACCGTCTAATTCAATGTACATGTCCACATTATAAACATAGTCGTGTGTTGAATTGCAAGATAATTTGACTTTCCCCCCCCCCCCAAAACTATCATAAATTTATATTATCTCATCTACAATGGTATTTTAAAAGAAAGAACACTTAACACTCTTGTATGAATGATCTTAAGGTAGTAATAAGAGGAATCAAATTCAATATCTTCCACTTCCTGAAACATAGGTTCCTTGCCAACTGAAATATCCATTGATATTAATCATTCAGGGAGATTAACATCATTTATGACTCTATTATCTCATATGCCCTATTAAGAACGTATACCAATTTAGCCACCTTGCACTCCATGACTGTATGATCCATGCATGTATCTCCCAAGCGATGAGCTCTTCACGTTTTATTGAACAGACTTTCAACTAACAAAAAAAAAAAAAAAAAGAAGTCCATGCACAAGTCTCCCACATAAAAAAAGGGGGAAGGGGTTATATATTGAATTCTGTAATCAAATAATCAATCATAGAATTAAATTAGATTAAAAAAATGTAAAATTCCAAACGAAAGGAGGCAAGTCCAAGCCCTGCAACTCGCCTGAAAACGGTAGATTCCGTTGATTTCCAGTGGAAGAATCGAGGTTGAAGGCTGAGGTACAGCATTAACCTCCTCTACTTGCACTCCACATTTCATACCGTCCAAGCAATGCCCAGGAAAGCTGCAAATAAACCAGTAATTTCCGGTTTCAGTTAGTGTAATTTGATCGCTGCCGCTGTGATACGTCCTTACCAGACCCGAATTCCCATCGCATGATTTATAAGTGCCTTCCGTCACCTCCATCACATTATGTTCCTCTTTCACGTACTCAAAAACTACATAAAATCATAAATCACACACACAAATAACAGTTTCAGATTTTGAGCAGGGAAAAAAAAGTCTCTTGACCCTCGTGTCGGCATGAGGAAATCCAGTGACTGAAGTTTACTGCATATGCTAATGTATTGCTGCTATATGCGCATCCTGAATTTTCTCATGCTGGCATAAAAGACATGAGAAGTTTTGAATCCAAAAAATAACTATGGTTCAAGTCTCAATGAAAAGGGGTTTACGAAGAATATCTCCCACGCTGAAGTTGTGGTTCTCCGACCAGGCAAAGTAGTCGACACTTTCACTCCATCCTTCGTCGCCTCCAACTTTGTAAGTTTCAGATAAAACCTGCTCTACCCACATGAGATTGATTGAGAAGAGGATACTGATGATCAGGAAGCTATAACATCTGAAAACATGGGTTCCTATTCCTTCCATAGCTCTGAATGATTTAATATTATGAAGCTTTTTTCTGTTCAGAACCAGATGAATTGAAGAAACTCAATTGAGCATTCATATTGAGTTTATGAGTATGCTCAATTGAGTTTATGAGTAGTGGTCCATCTAAATCATTTTATAACATGCCTAAGCTTTCCTTCTTCTCTAAGTTGGTTTCTCCATCGTGGGTCTGTGATATTTCTAAATTTAATTACATAAATAGAAAAAGGGCGGTTCTCTGAATTATCTATTGGCAAGGTGTGTGGGCTTCGATCGTATAGAATACAAAACACATAAAACTAAGGGAAAGGGTTCTCTACTCCTTAGACTAGAGAAATTCAAGTTCAAATCACCTGCATGTATATGTATTTTCCATCGAATCCTATCACCGTCTATGTGATATGAGGATCTACCACCTCTAGAGTATGGGTCCCATTAGATATGGATGGTGATGACATCCCAAGGAGGATACAAGTACATACAGGTGAACTATTTTGGAATAAGGGTGCAAAGACGGCAGGGGGCATAAATGGAAATTTGTATATAGGGGTTGGGATTTGTGTTTTTTGAGGATGGACGACTCTAGACCTAAGGGGAAGGGATCTCTGGCCGAGGACAAGAGAAATTAAGGGCGCAGGTATGGTATGGGGCAGAGATGGAAATTCAAATAAAATAGTTGAGATTTGTGCCCTTTTAAGAGTGGATGCTGATTGCAATACCAGAAAAACTTTTCCCTCACGTTAATTACCAAATTGTACCGTTAACACTCCCATCAAAGGTTCAAATATAACAGTCCTAAATGAACTGGGCATGGCGAGTAGAGCTCGTCTTAAGATGAATAGTCCCTCCAACCGTGATCCAATGGTTAAAGTTCCCTCTGCATGCATACCAATGCATGAACCGAGTCCAACTACTGAATCACCAACTTGAGAAACTGCTAATCTTGAGAGGAGTTGGATGGCATGTCTATCCTCAATTGGGTTTTCTCAAAAGAATAAATGAAGGTGATTGACTTTGACTCTGGAATTTTTGAGTTTTTTTTTTTGACAAAGAACCAAGATTTCACCGCAGAGGATAAAAAAAAAAAAAGAAAAAAGAAAAAAAAAAGATAAGGAACCCAGATTGATCCAACCTCGAGATTTGGTCAACCTCCATCATGCATCTAGTCGGATACCTTAAAACTTAAAACTTAAGAAAACCTATCCAAATCCTCTCCTCCAAGTATTTCGGGAGAAACCCACCCAACAGTAATAAATATTCAAATTTATAAGTTGGTTGTTAACACAGAAATACTTCAATTGTTTTGTTATATACTCTGGGCTTTAGGGATCAGATTGCCAGATTGGGTTCAGCTAAGGCCGATCCATGCGTATAGTGACTCGACAAGGCTGGCTAGGATCGGTTGGGAGGTGTTAAGGCATTTCGGGACCGATCGGTCCCAGTACCGGTCGGCAGGGGTTGATCCCTTGTCCAATTCAATGTACTTGAACCACGGTTATATAAGCACTCTAGTGCTTATGAGCTTATATTTGAAATGGCCCCGGTTCCAATATACTTTTGGGGTCCCCAACTGTAATGAAATTTTGAAATGAGACTGTAAGACCTGTATTGAACTAACCGGTCTTACCACCTTGTACCAGGTCTACCTATCATGGTCGAACCAAATGGACCAAGTGCGTGAAGGAAATAGCGAGACCAGGTATTAAACTGACCCAAAAACAGTAAAATAGGGGGTAGGGTCGTATACCCAGATAGGCAGGGTCAGACCCCCCTCATTAGGGAGTCAGACCCCTGAAATTTTGTCCGAGGGTCGGACAATTTAGACCTGAGGGTCGACGGGATCTCTGACCCCACAGAAATTGTAAATAGGAAACTTTCTAAATTTCAAGGGGATTCTTTCCTAATCTCAATGAGACTTATTTTGGGAGGTTCTCCTCTATAAATAGGACGTCCCTTAGCCTCTTTCACTCCTTTTGAAGCCCTAATTGAAAGTGAGAGAAAGAGAAGAGAAGGAGAAGAGAAGGAAAGTTGGAGAATAAGAATAAAGAGAAGAATTCAGAGAAACCTCTGAATCTCAGCAAACCTAAGGTATGGGTATGTTTCCATTAATGATTTAAGACCTTAGAATAGTTCATGAAGAGAGTATGGTCTAGGAGAAACCCAAATCATCCATCCATAGGAGGATTTCAATGAAATCCATGGAGGAAATCATGGTAGGTAAAGTAAAGAAGAAACCTAAAGTTTTAAGCCATAGAACAAGCATAGAATGGATTGTGGAAGTAAGCCATAGGACCCAAACATGAAAGAATGGACTGTAGGATGAAATTCTCAACTCAAACCACGGGGGGTCGCACGTGGGGTAGATTGGGAATCGACCCTACCAGACCACAGTATCGACCCCCAGCATTCGGGAAGTCCAGGGATGCGGTGGTCGCACCCAGGGTCGATAGAACATCCGACCCTGACATCGACCCTACCCCTGGGGGTCGCAGTAGACTGCTACCCTACCTGCGACCCGTCCTGCGACCCTCTCTTAATAGCAAGCCTAAAATTTTCAGAATGACTTCTAACTAAAATCTATCGACTTGTTAGGTTCTCCTAATGATATAAAAGTGATTCTTAAAGCTTGAAAGAATATCTACACTCAAGCCAAGGTGAGGGAACAAGACCTAAACTAATTGGCTAATAATAAACTATTTTTATTTTCTTGAGTCCAATGTCATGACTGATTCTATGCATATATGCTTGTAATGTGCATTCAACATGTCATCCAATATTCCTACTATTAATGTTCATGCATATTTAATTCTATTTTATTTATAACATGATGATAATGATGATGCTAGGAATAGGCACGTGAATGTATGTGTGTGGTTAGTGTGCTTGATGCGAGTGGAGCATCAGGGGGAGGATGTGACATTGTGGTTCAGCCTGGTCACTAGACTCTAGCTCTATCTCTACTCAAGTCTTGTCCACTGACATCATCGTATTGCCATTACCTTTGCAGAACTATTACGTCGTAGGGTATCAGGGGAGGTGGTCTCGGACTGTGTAGTCTTCGACTCTACCGGGGGGCCTTAGCTCTATCTCTATGAACGTATTGAGGGATGCTGGGGTGAGGCCTTGGGTACACTGTTTGACATTAGGATTGGTTAGTTGCGAGCCCAGTTTGCAAGCCCTCGCCAGTAGGGACTTACATATTGGTATGGGTAGAGTATCAGGGGAAGTGTGATGCGGTGTGGTCCTAAGCACTTTAGCTCTATCTCTATTCCATGGTGGGTGCATGTGGGACGATAATAAACGTTAACCTTTGGCGGCTTCACACACTCGTGTATAGAGGTGAGGCGGCCACCGAACCTTTCTATAGCACATTGTAAACTTATATACCAGACCACAGATATGAATTAAATGCATGCATATGTTTGTTGCATTGTTTTGTTTGCTCACTGAGCCGTGATGTGTGCTCACCCTTTCGACGTCGAATATTTTTAGTTGATGATGCAAGTACCACTGTGAAAGATTATATGAATGCTTCAGTGTACGGGCACGTGGCTGCAATGGAGGCTGAAGACATAGTGGAGATGCAAGACTCCTCATGCGAGTGCAACTCATGCGTTTTCGATTAGATTTTTATTTGAATTATTAAGAAAATGTAATTGATATTTTATTTACTTATGTCTCGGTTGATACAACATAATTTGATATTTTATTTATGATTATCACAGTTAAATTCCTCAGTTCATTTAATATTAAGACTTCCGCTATTGTGTATTTATTCTGATTATGATTGTGGATGTGTATGGTTTAGTTTACAAGGACACAGCCTATTAGAGATCCTGGTTGAACCGTTGATTTATTAGCGGTTCATCACACCGTTCTGAATAGTACGGAATTGAGGTGTGACAGAGACGGCCCCAGAATGTAGGTAGTTGGAACCTTAGCCAGACTGAGCAGATATTGAATAGTTATGAGTAATACAGAATAAGTTGTCATTGTTGGCAATCTTGGCAAAGTGATATGGAGGAGAGAGATTATCAGCAAACAATATAAACTGTCAACAGACAGAGTGGACAGTCAGAAGCCTCGCAGTTTAGTATTTGAAAGCAAAGAAGAAGAGAGAGAAAGTAGAGAGAGAAAGTAGAGAGAGAAAGGAGGAGAGAGTGTGGTGGGGACCAAGTAGGTCCCACCTAATGTGGCTTGCCACCTTGGCAGCCCAGCCTAGGTCAGCTTGTCACACCCCAATTCTGTACCAACGAGAATGGTGTGATGAATCGTCAATAAACCAACGGTTCAACCAGGATCTCGAATAGACTATACCCACCATGTTAAACCAAAACACATTCCACATTAATCAGAGATAATAAAGTAAATAGCGGAAGTCTTACAGATAATGAACTGAGGTCTAGTCATGATAAATAATTAATATTCCATTTATCTCAAAGTAATCAAAACATAATTTAATACATATTATGAATATTCAAATAAAATTAAACACTAAGCGTATCCACAGTTGAAACGCTCGTTTGACGAATCATAATAGTCCTCTACAGCTTGCTCATCATAGCCGCCACCCGTTTATATGTTGACGTGTTGACATAATCTTCAGTCGTAATACTTGCAACATCAGAAACTAAAAGAATTACGTGCGCGAGGGTCAGCTCTCCAACTTGAGCTCAGTGAGTAAACAAAACAATGCAACAAACATATGCATGCATTCAATTCACATATTTGGTCTGTTTCATAAGTTTACAATGTGCAATAGAAATGATAGGTGGCCGCCGCACCTCTATACATGAGTGTGTGAAGCCTCCCAATGGATCAAACATCATTGCCGTCCCAGATGCACCCACCATGGAATAGGGATAGAGCTAAAGTGCTTAGGACCGCATCGCATCACACTTCTCCTGATGCCCTACCCATACCAACACGTAAGCCCCTATTGACGAGGGCTTGCAAACTGGGCTCGCAACTAACCAATCCTAATGTCAAACAGTGCATCCAAGGTCTCACCCCAGCATCCCTTAATACATCCATAGAGATAGAGCTAAGCCCCCCGGCAGAGTCAGAGACTACACGGTCCGAGACCACCTCCCCTGATGCCCTACGACCTAATAGTTCTGCTAAGGTAATGACGATACGACGATGTTAGTGGACAAGACTTGAGTAGAGATAGAGCTAGAGTCTGGTGACCAGGATGAACTACAGTGTCACGTCCTCCCCCTGATGCCCCACTCGCATTAAGTACACTAACCACAGACAAACATTCACATGCATATTCCTAGCATCATCATCATCATCAGGTTATAAATAAATAAAATTAAATATACATGAACATTAATAGTAGGAATATTGGATGACATGTGAAATGCACAATACACGCATACAAGCATAGAAACATTCATGGCATTGGACTCAACAAACAAAAACAGTTTATTAGCCAATTAGTTTAGGTTTTGTTTCCTCACCTTTGATTGATAGTAGATCCTCGTTCAAGCTTTATGAATCACTTTTAAATCACTTGAAAATCTAATCAAGTTGATAGATTTTAATTAGAATTAATTCCCATAAGTTTAGACTAACAGAAGCTGAGGGGTCGCAGGTGGGGCAGGACCTGGGGTAGCAGTTTCTGTGACCCCAGGGTATAGGGTCGCAGGTAGGGTCGCACCTGGGGTAACAGTTTTCGCGACCCCAAGGTGTAGGGTCACAGGTAGGGTCGGAAATACTGCGACCCTACATGCGACCACACCCTCCCTGGAACTTCCCGAGGGTATGTGGTCGAACATGTGGGTCTCGTAGGGTCGAATATCATGCGACCCTACATGCGACCACACGTGTCAGGGTCGACCTTTCATTCTTAAGTTCATTCCTTCATGTTTGAATCCTTTGGCTTATGCTCATAGTCTTTCCTATGATTGTTTTATGGCTCAAAACCACAATTTTATTCACCTTCCATTGTCCACAATGACTTCCTCCATGGATTCTCTTGGAATTTGTCTATGGATGGATGATTTGGGTTTCTCCTAATCCTATCTTCTTCAAATTAACATAGGAAATAGGTTCATACCTTAGGCTTGCTGAGATTCAGAGTTTTCTCTGAGCTTTCCTCTTTCTTGGTCTTCTTCTTAGACTTTCCTTCTCTTCTCTTTCTCTCACTTTCAATTAGGGTTCTAAAGGAGTGAAAGAGGCTAAGGGACGTCCTATTTATAGAGGAAAACCCTCCATAATAAGCCCCAATGAGTTTGGGAAAGACCCCCTTCGAATTAGGAAGGTTTTTCTAATTTTCAATTTCTAGCTGTTTTCGTAGGGTCACATGTAGGGTTGCAAAATCTGTGACCCTACATTTTTAAAACATGCGACCCCACGACCAAAAAGTCATGGGTTGGACTCTTTTGAGGTGGGGTTGGTCACACCTGTTTAGGCATGCGACTACACACTCATATTTAACTGTTTTGAGTTAAATTTCATACCTGATCTTGTGGTTTCTTCACGCACTTGATTTACTTTACTCGACCACGATAGGTAGACCTGGTACAAGGTGGTAAGACCGTTTAGTTCGGTACGGGTCTTGCACAGTTGGCCCACTAGCTAGGCAGCTCAGTAAGCCAGCCATGTTGTGCGCATAGCACAGCAGGCCAGTAGGCCTAGCCATGCCATGCACACAGCAGGCCAATAGGCCCTCTGCCCAGTACCACAGCCACACAACAGGGCTTTGTGCATGAGCCGGGCGAGCAGCAGCAGAAGTTGGCTCCCGCAAGCCCGCAAGGCTTGCAGGGCCATGCCGTGCGTACGGTGCCACTACATCGCGCAAGCCCCGTACGGCTCGCGCGGCTTGTCCCTTACCTGTTCGACAAAATACCGCAAAGAAAGATCATCTTGATACCTACTGGAAAAAAATTGACTTACAGGACATTTCCACTCATTTACAAGGGTATTTTGGTCAAAGAAAAAGAAGAATATCCAAAATGGATGGCCTGGATTAAGCCATGATCTTTAGATCCTAATCCAATGGCTGAAATCGAGGCGGGCTATGGTGTAGCGCAGAGGTTGCACCAAAATTTCATCGCGACTGCTCCTATTGGCTCAATGCAACTTTCTATAATAACCCACGTCGCATGTAAGTGATTCTGTAATTCAGTGTGGCACATGTTCAAAACATCAGCGGATCAAATGTCAATCCTATGGTCAAGATCTTCTCCGACACCGCCTGACGTGATGAAAGCAGATATAACGGCCTCGCGTTCATCAAGCCTTCCACCGACAGATCCGACAGCCCATTTTACTTGATTCCATTCTGACCAATCAAAGGACGACAGAAGCGTCGGACCAGTCAGCGGAGGCTATGTTCGAGTGTGGCGCAGCGCACCGAATCAGACCCCAAGATGTTATTTATTCTAATCTGGGTGGTCAGTCTTCTGATGGTCATATCTTGGCCGTCCGAACTCGGATTGGGGGTGATTCAAAGTCCCCTGAACTCTTTTTTCGAATACCTACCTATTGCAACCAGTTGAGAGAGATTTTAGAGAGGAAAAAGTGTGATTTTTGTTGAAAACCTTAGTATGGAGCACTTTGGAGATGTTCTTTGATCCCTACCTATCTTTATTCTTCATCTATGCCTTACTGGAGCTAGACAGAGGTAGTGTGAAAGTGCTTTGAGAATCTGGTGATGTTAGAGTTGTGCAAAAAGCATTGGGAGAATGTCAAGCTCCCAGTTTTAGTAAAGAAGCTCACCCACCACCTTTGAAGAAGTGGAAATACCTGCTTGGTAAACTCTACACATGTCTTGATCACGCTAGGAAGGTAACCACGCCTACAAACCCTATGTTATCATATTTGTGATGTCTGGGAAGGGTTTGTAATCAATTCATTAATTATTCTCAATAACCTGTCAAGTTGGGGTTTTATAGGATTGGGTTATTGCCTGGATTCCAAGTTGTTGCTTGGAATATATATGTGTTGTAGCACTTGAGCTGTAGTAGTAGCAAAATCATCTTGAGTAGTGTATTGGGTATAATACGAAACCCTGGTTTAGGGTATTTCCCCGTAGACTAGCCATCACAATGAGTGATTGGTGAACCACGTTATATATTGTGTCGTGGATGTGATTGAGTGTGTTGTGCATTTGAAGTGTATGTGTTGCAGGTCTGGGTGTACACACTTGGTAGGCCAAGCCTCTGGTATTGATACTTGTAGGTGTGCGGCATGGTGTGTTACACGAAATGTGTTAACAGGACAAATGTGTGAATGACCACCCCAGTCAGCTCAAGGCAGCAAGTTGTTAACAGTCAGCTCTTGGCAGCAGAGTGTGGTTGGTTTGGACAGTCTACATAGTTGTGAGAAAGTTTTTAGTGATCACTGATTCACCCCCCCTCCCAGTGTCAACCTGGGAATCACAATTGATATTAGCGCTGAGTTCCCAAGGAAAGAAGACTAACAACTTCGGGTATTGAAAAAGCTGAGAGACAGTGATAAATGGCTTCAAATGAAGATCAACATAGAAATGGAAGAATACCCATATTTGATGGGACCAACTACAGTGTGTGAAAAAATTGAATGGAAGCATATCTAATAGCCTAAGGCTATGGTGTATGGTTAGCAGTGAAGAATGGCTACAAACACCCCACAGAAGACATCATTGATGCAATGGAGATGAAAAAAAGAGAAAATAAAGCCAAGGCAGTCACAACTCTTCTGGCTTCACTTGTGAGCAATGAGCTCACCAGAGTTAACAGCTGTCCTACATACAAAGAAATTTGGGATAAGTTGAAGAGTGTACATGAAGGAGATAGCAAAATTGAAGAGGTAAAATTACAAATTTTGAGATCTCAGTTTGAGAGTTTGAGGATGACTGAGGGAGAAACCATTGAGTTCTATCTCAACAGAGTGAATAGAGTTACTAATGCAATCAAAGCACTGGGTGAAGAGCTGAAGGAAATTCATGTTGTCAAGAAGGTTTTGAGAACCCTGCCCAAGTTGTATAATGCAAAGGTGTCTGCACTTGAAGAAATTACCACCTTGGACAGTTTAACCATTGATGAGCTACATGACATCCTTACTACTTATAAGATGAGAATGATAGAACCAGTGCCAGTGGAAAAAGAAGCTACTTTTGAAGCTATGAAAAAATTAAAAATTAAAGAACCAGCAGAGAAGTCAAAAGCAGATGATAATAGTGATTCTGATGACTCAGATGATAAGCTCATAGCTTATCTAGCTAGAAGATTGAAGAAAAGAAGTGACAAGTATAAGGGCAAGTCAACCATGAGATGCTTCAACTGTGAAGGCCTAGGACACTTTGCATCCAAGTGTCAGAAGAAAGGAAGAGTTTATGACTCTGATGATGAAGAACCCAAAGAAAGTCAAGACAAAAAGGTAAGAAGAAATTCATACCAAATAAGAGAAGCTTTTTGACAAAGCAGAGTAAATTCTCAGATGAGTCTGCAGAGGAAGATGACAGTGAGATATTATTGTTCATGGCTAGTCTTAATGAAGATTCTGAAGAAATTGAAGCTCCTAAGAAAAAGAACAATGTCTCTAAGAGAAGAAAAAAAATAGAAGATAAACCAGATCTCGAGGCTGAGCTATATTCTGCCCTTACAGAGCTTAAAGCAGAAAAGAAGAAAAATAGAACACTGAATGAGTAGTATAATGATGCTGGTGAGATGATCAAACAGATGCTAACTACTCTTGATAAGGCCAAGAAAATTGTTGATGACTTGGATAGTGAGCTAGCAGTAAAAACTACAGAATGTACAAAGCTTGAAGAAGTAATTGTCAAACTTGAGACTGAGCTTGCAGACTCTGTGAGAGTACAGAAAAGTTATCTAAAGGCAGCCACAGCTCCTTCAGTGACTATTCTAAAGTCAAAGGAGAAGACAGTTAGAAGACAGTTAGAATACAGGAAGATGAAGATGACTGCTCTCAAGAGGAAGATGAAGATAACATACTTGATGAGATTCTCAGCTACGAAAGGTCTTCCCATAAAAAATCTGGGCTTGGATATGACAATCAGAGGTATGAGAAAATGAAAGGAAAAGGGTCTGCTGAAAACCCTATTGTCTTTGTTAAAGCAAAGCAAAGAGAACCACATGTTGAGAAGGTTCCCAAGGACATGACTGACAAAAAGGGGTTTAGTATAGTTAACCAAAACAAAGACAGAAGGCAAGGGTACAATTCTGTGCAAAGAAAGAGCTTCAAAGGATATTGTTATTTGTGTAATGGATATGGACACAGAATTGCAGAGTGCAGAAGACAAGCTAGACCACTAGTGTTTACAAGTAGAAACAAATTTGCTCCTCTAGCTGATGAAAGAATTGAATGCTACAGATGTCAGAATTTGGCCATATAGCCAGAAATTGTCAAACAATCCTTCCATTTCAAAGGCAACCAAGAAGGAAGGTAAAAAGAAATCCTTCTAGGAGACAAGCTCAGAGAGAGGAAAGAGTTGTAAAAGAAGAGGCTAGACAACCTATCACAGTGAAGGACAAGGCAGTGTGGGTTGAGAAAATTCAAAGAAAAGATGATAAGTCATTGATAGTTCAAGCAGCTCTCAAGGAAAATGGCAAGTCATCTCCATGGATTCTTGACAGTGGGTGCTCCACTCACATGACTGGTGACAAAGAGAAGTTTCTTAATCTAAATGCTGAAGAAGGAGGATCAGTAAGATTTAGGAACAATGATGGTGCTATAGTTGAAGGAAGGGGATCAGTCAGCATTAACAATGGGAAAATCAAGTCCCATAATGTATTTTATGTTAATGGACTGAAGCATAATCTACTGAGTATAAGTCAGATTTGTGACCAAGGAAATGAGATCACCTTTAACAAAGATGGATGTGTTATCAACAAGGTTGGAACAGAGAAAGTTGTAGCTTTGGGAGCTAGAACAGTGAGAAACTTGTATGTTCTATCAGAGGTCAACATAGATGCCTGATGAGTCAAGATGATGAAAATTGGTTGTGGCACAGAAGGTTGGGACACATCAACTTCAAGAAACTTGCAAAGATTAGCAGACAGGAAGCAGTGAGAGATCTTCCTATTATGAAGGTTCCTAAAAACCATGTCTGTGGACCATGTCAGAAGGGAAAGCAAGCTAGAGCTACATACAAATCCAAAGAATTTCATTCAAGCAAGCCACTAGACTTGATACATACAAATTTATGTGGGCCCATGAGGACTCAAGCCATTGGAGGAGAAAGGTACTTCATCCTGTTCATTGATGAGTATTCTAGGATGACTTGGGTCATGTTCTTTAAAGACAAGACTAAAGCCTTGGACCGGTTCAAGACATTCAAGAAAAGAGTTGAAAATGAAACTGGCAACACAATCAAATGTCTTAAATCAGATCAAGGAAAAGTATTTACATGGAATGAATTCTCTAAATTCTACAATGAAAGTGGAATCAGAATTCAGCATTCAGCTGTTAGAATTTTCCAACAAAATAGGGTAGTTGAGAGAAAAAACAAAATAGTGCAAGAAATGGCAAGGATAATGCTCTCAGAAAACAATGTTGCTAGGCATTTCTGGAGGGAAGGTATCTACACAGCAGTTCACATCACCAACAGATGCATGTTAAGACCACATGAGAATAAGACACCTTATGAGCTGTGGTTTGGGAGAAAAGCTACAATATGATAGTTCAAGGTTTTTGGTTCTAAGTGCTACATTAAAAGGAAGGAAGAAAACCTTCGCAAGTTTGATGACAGAGCAGATGAAGGTATCTTTTTGGGATACTCATTTAAGAGCAAGGCTTACAGGTGCTACAATAAAAGATTGGGAAAAGTTATTGAAAGTTCTGATGTCAGAGTTGATGAGAAATTTGTCACACCCCAATTCTGCACCAACCAGAATGGTGTGATGAACCGTCTATGATCCAACGGTTCAACCAGGATCTCGAATAGACTGTGTCCCTTTGCTTTAACCATACACATCCACAACCATAATCAGAGTAAATAAACAGTAGCGAAAGTCTTTAATATTAATGAACTGAGTATCTAACAGTGATATCATAAATAAGGTATCCAATTATCTCAAATAACTGAAGACATAAAATAAAATAAATTAATCAATTATATGTTCTGAATAACCCAACAAATAAATCTAATCAAAGATGCATGAGTTGCATTCGCACAACGAATCATGCAACTCCATCACAGCTTCCATATCCATCACCGCAATATGTCCGTACACTGGAGCATTCACATAATCTTCCACGGTAGGACTTGCATCATCAACTAAAATATTCGACGTCGAAAGGGTGAGCACACATCATGGATCAGTGAGCAAACAAAACAATGCAACAAACATATGCATGAATTCAATTCATATCTTTGGTCTGGTACATAAGTTTGCAATGTGCAATAGAAAGGATAGACGACCGTCGCACCTCTATACACGAGTGTGTGAAGCTGCCCAATTGATCAAATACCATTGTCGTCCCACATGCATCCATCATGGAATAGAGATAGAGCTATAGTGCCCGGATCAAACACCGCATGACACTTCCCTTGATGCCCTACCCATACCAATACGTAAGCCCCTATTGGAAAGGGCTTGCAAATTACGCTCACAACTAACTAATCTTAATGTCAAACAGTATATCCAAGGTCTCACCCCAACATCCCTCAATACATCCATAGAGATAGAGCTAAGGCTCCCCGATAGAGTCAGAGACTACACAGTCCGAGACTACCTCCCCAGATGCCCTACGACGTAATAGTTCTGCTAAGGTAATCTCGATACGATGATGTCAGTGGACAAGACTTGAGTAGAGATAGAGCTAGAGTCTGGTGACCAGGATGAACCACAGTGTCACGTCCTCCCCCTGATGCTCCACTGGCATCAAGTACACTAACTACACACATACATTTACATGCATATTCCTAGCATCAACATCATCATCATGTTATAAATAAACTGAATTAAATATGCATGAACAGTAATAACAGAAATATTGGATGACATGTGAGATGCACATATCAAGCATACACGCATAAAATCAGTTATGGCATTGGACTCAATAAATAAAAATAGTTTATTATTAGCCAATTAATTTAGGTCTTGTTCCCTCACCTTTGGTTGATAGTAGATCCTCGGTCAAGCTTTGTAAATCTCTTTTAAACCATTTGAAAACCTAACAAATTCATAGATTTTTAATTAGAATTAATTTTCATGAATTTAGACTAACAAAAACTAAGGGGTCGCAGGTGTGACAGCACCTATGGTCTCAATTTCTGCAACCACAGGGTGTGTGGTTACAAGGTGTGGTCGCATATCCTGCAACCACACATGCAACCACACCCTCCCTGGAAACTTCCCGAAGGCATGTGGTCGCAAGGTGTGTCTCGTGTGGTCGCACATCATGCGACCACACGTGCGACCACACGTGTGATGGTCGACTTTTCAATCTCAACTCCATTCTTTCATGTTTAGATTTCTTGGCATATCATCATGGTCCTTCCTATGATTATTCTATGGCTCAGAACTAATATTTTTATACACAATCCATTGTCCACATAATTCTTTCCATGGATTCTCTTGGAATTTATCCATGGATTGATGATTGTGATCTCACTTAAATCCTATCTCTTTCATGAACTATTCTAGGCTTTCAATTGACATGGGAAATGTTTTTCATACCTTAAGTTTGTTGAAGATTCAGAGGCTTTTTCTGAATTTTCCCTTCTTAGTCTTCTTCTTCAATTCTCCTTTTCTTCCTTCTCTTCTCTTTCTCTCACTTTCAGTTTGAGTTCTAAATGGATGAAAGAGGCGAAGGGACGTCCTATTTATAGAGGAAACCCCCCCCAATAAGCCCTACTTAGCTTAGGAAAGAACCCCCTTTGGATTATGAAGGTTTCCTAAACTCTGTTCCTGTCTGGGTTCCGTGTGGTCGCAGGTGGGGTCGCAGAACCCGTCGACCACACCCTTTAAAACATGCGACCACACGATCTAATTTCCTATGGTTGCATTACTTTGAGGTGTGGTCGACCACACCTGTTTAGGTATGCGACCACACCCTCATAATTGACTCAATTTCATACCTGGTCCTATGATTTCTTTATGCACTTGGTCCACTTGGCCCGACCATGATAGGAAGACCTGATACAAGGTGGTAAAACCGATTAGTTTGATACAGGTCTTACACAATTACCCCACTTCAAGAGAGTTGAGACAAAAATTCCAGTGTTTAAAGAGCTTGAAGATGATGAAACAGAGATAGTTGAAAAGGAACAACAATCAGAAATAGAATGTAAAGCACAAGAAACTACAACTGAGTTGAAAAAGGACGGCAGACCAAAAGACAATAAATGGTTAAGGATTCATCCAAATCATCAAGTGATTGGAGATCCCAATGCAGGAATGCAAACTAGAAAAATGAAGACAACTACTTTCTCCTTATTGTTAGAAGTGGAACCCAAGTCTGTATATGAAGCAGGCAAAGATGAAAACTGGATGAAAGCTATGAATGAAGAACTTGATCAGATTGAGAAGAACAATACATGGGAGTTAGTTCCAAGACCAACAGACAATAATGTTATTGGCACAAAATGGGTCTTCAGGAATAAGTTGAATGAAGATGGACAGGTTGTTAGAAACAAGGCCAGACTGGTATGTAAAGGCTATGCCCAAGTGGAAGGAATTGAATTTGATGAGACTTTTGCTCCTGTGGCAAGACTTGAGTCCATCAGGATGTTTTTGGCATTAGCAGTGCACAGGGGGTTCAAGGTGTACCAAATGGATGTTAAATCTGCATTCTTAAATGGTAACTTTGAAGAAGAGGTGTATATTGAGCAACCTGAGGGATTCCAGCTCAATGATGATGGAGATATGGTGTGCAGATTGAGAAAGGCACTTTATGGTTTGAAGCAAGCTCCAAGAGCTTGGTATGCAAGATTAGACACTTATCTGCATCAGTTTGGTCTACGAAGGGGAGTAGTGAATAGTAACTTGTATCTTATGACAGAAGATAGCAGTCAATTGGTGGTTGTTGTTTATGTAGATGATATCATTTTTGGAGGACACTGTGAGAAGCTATGCAAGCAATTTGCTGAGAAAATGAGGACAGAATTTGAAATGTCTATGTTAGGGGAGTTGTCTTATTTTCTGGGTTTACAAGTTTATCAGAAGCAGAATGGCATTTTCATCTCTCAAGTGAAATACACTAAAGAGATGTTGAAAAAATTTATGATGAAAAACAGCAAACCGGTGGGGACACCAATGATGGTGAACTGTAAGCTGAGTTCAAGTAATGACTCTCCAACTATTGATCAGACTCTCTATAGATCGATGAATGGAAGTTTATTATATTTGACAGCTTCAAGGCCTGATATTCTGCAAGCAGTGTGCTTAGTGGTTGGATTTCAGGCTTGTCCAAAGGAGACTCACTTAATGGTAGTGAAGAGGATACTCAGATATTTGAAAGGCACAACAAATTATGGACTGTGGTATCCCAAGATTGGAAGGTTCACATTGACAGTATTTTCAGATGCAGACTAGGCTGGTAGCATTGATGACAGAAAGAGCACTAGTGGTGGTGCATTCTTTTTGGGGAAGAGTCTAGTAGCATGGCACAACAAGAAACAGGAGTCTGTCTCCTTATCTACAGCAGAGGCAGAGTACATAGCAGCAACAGCTACATGCACTCAGGTATCTGGATAAAAAGGCAGATGTCAGATTTCAGTGTTACTTGTGAACAGCCAGTGGTCATTAAATGTGACAACATGAGTGCAATAAACATCTCCCAGAATCCCGTGCAACACTCAAGAACCATGCATATTGATATTAGATATCATTATTTGAAGGAGAAGAAGCTTGAAGGGGAAATAAGATTGGACTTCGTTCCTACTGCAGACCAGGTGGCAGACATCTTCACCAAGGCACTTCCACTTTTGAGAAACTCAGAGACCAGCTAGGAGTGGTGATTCTTGGCACACTGTAGATGGCACATATGTAGGGGGAGTTGATGGCTGCATAGCATCACTTTTCATCTATAGGATTAGAAAGTTACGGTGGGCACTCCTATGGGTGAGTCTATGCAAGGGGAGTTTGGATGAAGAAGGTGTATTTCTCCAATTTATATGCCCTTTGGGCTTGTTGTCAAAGGGGGAGAAAGGCAGTGTTACAACGAGAGATATCTTGTATAAGTTGCCAATAATTTCAGAGGAAGAGATTGTTGGAACCTTAGCCAGACTGAACAGATATTGAACAGTTATGAGCAGTACAGAGTAAGTTGTCATTGTTGGCAATCTTGGTAGAGTGAGATGGAGGAGAGAGATTATCAGCAAACAATATAAACTATCAATAGACAGAGTGGACAGTCAGAAGCCTCGTAGTTTAGTGTTTGAAAGCAAGGAAGAAGAGAGAGAAAGTAGAAAGAGAAAGTAGAGAGAGAAAGGAGGAGAGAGTATGCTGGGGACCAAGTAGCCAACCATGCTGCGCATAGCACAGCAAGCCAGCAGGCCTAGCCATGCCACGCACACAGCAGGCCAACAGGCCCTCTTCCCAGTAGCACAGCCACACAGCAGGGCTTTGTGCATGAGCCGGGCGAGTAGCAGCAGCAGTTGGCTCCCGCAAGCCGGCAAGGCTTGCAGGGCCATGCCGTGCTTACGGTGCCACTGCATCGCGCGATCCCCGCACGGCTCGCCCCTTACTGTTCGATGAAATGCCCAAAGAACGATCATCTTTACACCCTACTGGAAAAAAATCGACTTACAGGGCATTTTCACTTATTTACAAGGGTATTTTGGTCAAAGAAAAAGAAGAAGATCCAAAATGGAGGGTCTAGATTAAGCCACGATCTTCAAATCCTAATCCAGTGGCTGAGATCGAGGTGGCCTATGGTGTAGCGCAGAGGTCGCGTCAAGATTCCATCGCGACTGCTCCCATTGGCTAGATGCAACTTTCTATAATAACCCGCGTCACATGAAAGTGATTCTGTGATTCAGTGTGGCACATGTTCAAAACATCAGCGGATCAGATGTCAATGTTATGGTCAGGATCTTCTCCGACACCGCCTGACGTGATGAAAGCAGATCTAACGGCCTTGCGTCCATCCCGCCTTCCACTGACAGATCCGACAACCCATTTTACTTGATTCCATTCTGACCAATCAATGAACGACAGAAGCATCTAACCGGTCAGCAGAGGCTGCATTCGAGTGTGGCACGATGCATCGAATCAGACCCCAAGATGCCATTTATTCTAATCTGGGTGGTCAGTCTTCTGGTGGCCATATCTTGGCCATTTGAACTCAGATTGGGGTGATTCAAAGTCCCCTAAACTCCTTTTTTGAATACCTACCCATTGCAACCAGTTGAGAGAGATTTCAGAGAGGAAAAAGTGCGATTTTTGTTGAAAACCTTAGTATGGAGCACTTTGGTGATGTTCTTTGATCCCTACCTATCTTTATTCTTCATCTATGTCTTACTGGAGCTAGGAAGAGGTAATGTGAGAGTGTTTTGAGAATCTGGTGAAGTTAGAGTTGTGCAAAAAGCATTGGGAGAATGTCGAACTCCCAGTTTTAGTAAAGAGGCTCACCCACCACCTTTGAAGAAGTGGAAATGCCTGCTTGGTAAACTCTACACATGTCTTGATCACGCTGGGAAGGTAATCACACCCACAAACCCTATGTTATCATGTATGTGATGTCTGGGAAGGGTTTGTAATCAATTCATTAATTATTCTCTATAACCTGTCAAGTTGGGGCTTGATAGGATTGGGGTTGTTGCCTGGATTCCAAGTTGTTGCTTGGAATATATTTGTGTTGTAGCACTTGAGCTGTAGTAGCAGCAAAATCATCTTGAGTAGTGTATTGGGTATAATACGAAATCCTAGTTTAGGATATTGCCCCGTGCTAGCCATCACAGTGAGTGATTGGTGAACCACGTTACATACTATGTCGTGGAAGTGATTACGTGTGTTGTGCATTTAAAGTGTGTGGGTTGCAGGTTTGGGTGTACACACTTGGTAGGCCAAGCCTCTGGTATTGATACCTGTAGGTGTACAGCATGGTGTGTTACACGAAATGTGTTAACAGGGAAAATGTGTGAATGACCACCCGGCTCAAGGCCAAGTTGTACTCTTGGCGCAGAGTGTGGTTGGTTTGGACAGTCTACAGTTGTGAGAAAGTTTTTAGTGATCACTGATTCACCCCCCCCCCCTCTCAGTGTCAACCTGGGAATCACATAGGTGTTTGGTGGCTGGGTTCCAGAGAGATCCTACATCCAAGTAAGGATGTGTGGTACCGATATTGTTTATTAAAATTAACCAGTATCTTACCATTTATATTGAAATTGATATACCGTTTACTAATTGGTACAATAATAGTTTATGAACGATACCTATTACATACCAAGTAATCATGCTATTTAAGTACTTAACTATTCACAAGTTGTGACAAAATGTTTTTACAATTTGCCAAGGGGTTGGTGAAGGAATAAAAAGCATAAACAATTCATTTATGGGAAATTTACTCAGACATCCCCTTGACAATTGATTTATTATATAGAACTATCTTTTCTTGACAAAAGTTACGCGAACTACCTCTGAAACAATGTTTTATAACAGTATAGTCCACACCGGCCGTTAAAAACCGAAGAGAGAAATTCCGAATCTTTTTAAGATAATATTATCCTTACTCAATGTAAAATTATATAAATATACCATCGTCTACTCTGAAACAAAGTCTCTCCAAGTTCTCCAACCTGCATTGGAGCTCCCAACAAAACAATTTCTTGTGATTTTTGTTATTGGGTGTTTTAATTGTATGAACAATTTGATATTTTAATTGTATGAAATGAATGTTTGAATTGATGAAGGTTTCATTGATCCTGTATTGATGAATGTTTCAATTTAATGACTTTCTTCCAGGCTTAGATTTGTTTATTTTATCTTGACCCATGCAATTGATACAAAACTGTTTAAAGAGTTTAATGACAAACTGAACCATGATTTTATTGTGCTATTGTAGGCTATGAGCTTATATTTGAAATGGGCCTCATTTCCAATATACTTTTGGGGTCCCCAATTATAATGAAATTTTGAAATGAGACGGCCCCAAGGTGTAGGTGTTTGGTGGTTGGATTCCAGAGGGATCCTACCTACAATTTAAGGGTGTTAAAATGGTATTGATACTCTTTATTGAAACCAGCCAGTATCGTACCATTTATACCGAAATCGACATATTGTTCACTGATTGATACAATAATAGTTGCAAAAATGATACCACTTTTCTAATTGGTAAGGTACAATATTGTACTGATTTATTATTGGCACAAAACCAATTACATACCGAATAATACCTTGTACTCTTGCTATTTAAGTATTTAACCATTCACAGGTTGTGACAAAGTGTTTTTATAATGTTTTTATAATTGCCAATTGCCAATTGCCAAAGGGGTTGATGAAGGAATCAAAACATAAACAATTCATTTAATGGTTGTTATTATGATATTTGTAATTGTGTGTATTAATTGTATGAACAATTTGATGCTTTAATTATATAAAATGAATATTTGAATTGATGAAGGTGGTCTTATATTGAAGAATGTTTCAATTTAATGATTTTCTTGTGGGCTTCGATTTTTTTATTTTATCTTGACCTGTGCAATTGATACAAAACTATTTAAACCGTTTAATGGCAAACAAAAGCGTTTAATGACATACTGAATTGTTAAGAAATTGATTGATGGTACCACAACCGAAACCTTTTAAGTGGTTAATACCAAAAACCGTTGTAAAGGTTTCACCATAGGGAAGAGGGAGGGAGCCAAATCATGGATGCTAGTGGTGATTCAGCTCCCGATCTGCATTCAGGAGGGGGCAGTCGACAGTGAGGGGTGATAGGGGCAGGGTGTTGGGTTGTGTCTTATATTCTATTGAGTCCACATAGTTATTAGAATTATATTTGTAATTTGATTTGGGTTCATTATATTCTCAATGGTAAAATTTTGGTTTTGACCCTAGCCGAAATCAGGTCGAAACCAAAATTCCAAACCTTACTGGTAACGAACATGGAGTGGAGACAAAGTCCTCACCCATTTAGCCCAATTACTATTATTTGATTTGATTCTCCAAAGTAAAGCTCAATTAATGTGAAACAGTTCCAGAAACCCTTTCTTTCTTGGCACTTGCAGGTAAAAAGGAGTTAGAAAATAAATTACAGTGACCATCGTTTTCATTCGTATACCCAAGGAAACAACCCCACTACTAAAGTCTACACGGTTCTCATTTTCAAAAGCTGATCTGCACACCACACCCATCTTGACGATAGAGACCTCAACTTTTATCTCCATTGAGGTTTGATAAAACAAATGCCGACATTTCACCGTACATCCATCCACCATTTTGGAATCGTTTTCTAATTTCCACTTTGGAATCCTTCCAGAGAAAATTGCAATTTACAAAAATAAATTGAAAAAATATCAAAATCAAAGAGACTCGGGTGGGATAAAAAGGTATTTTTAACTTTTTTTTTTTATTTTTTTTTTATCATGTATGTCTTCTGGGGTGTTAGTGATATTATCGCAAAAAACAAGTGGGCGTATATTATAGCCAACAAAAGAGTGAATCAATGGTGTACTAAATCTGAATCAGATCGGAACTATTGTATCCCAATTCCGATTACTTGAACCCTGAGATTTGTTGCTAGAAAAATGATTGCATCGTATAGGGGAGCTAGTTATAAAAATGTAAACGAATCGAACAATGGAGATATAAATGGATAATCAAAAATCTATATTCAATTCACATTGTATCAGTTTAGTGTATCTATCTATATCCAATGAGGGGTTATTGAAGATTCGATAAGCCAGTTTTAGTAAATAAGAAAATGAGAATCTTGAGATTAAGACAAATGAAAGAGACATGGATTATAACCAAATTGTATTTGTGGAGAGAGAAGAAGGTCTGAGTTACACAAGGCATAGAGGTAAACAAATAGTTGAAAATCGGGAATCATTTTATATCTGCATATGTTTGAATGTATCTAATCCGATCACGAAAAAATTAGAATCCAAACACATCCAATTAATATTCAATCTGTTTACATCTCTAGATCTCGCAAGATTTTTTTTCCAACAGTAACTTCTGCAATAATATCTAAACAATAACTCACTATTATCACAGATGCTCTTAGATGCCCATTTCATGTGATAAGACCTCTCATCAAAAACAGAAAAAGGAGAAGGATAAGACCTCTTATCTCGTTAATGGTTCAGATGGAATGGTCCAGAATGTTGCAGATGCGCTAGACCTCTCGGAAGGGCACAACACTTTTATAAGGAGGCCTGCAGACTTCTCGT
The DNA here is from genome assembly GCA_028583415.1 of Protea cynaroides. Taxonomy (NCBI): domain Eukaryota; kingdom Viridiplantae; phylum Streptophyta; class Magnoliopsida; order Proteales; family Proteaceae; genus Protea; species Protea cynaroides. The sequence goes on from CM053272.1 coordinate 53,217,529, forward strand.
GATTTCCTTGTTGGGGGTGCCTTTAATTCATTAAGCCATTAATGTGGTTCCTTTGACTCATTAAGCATTAATGTGGTTTATGGTGTATGGTGGAGATATTAATAAACGCTATGGTCAATCTAGGGTTGGATATCTTTGAGAACAACATACTTAACCAATTTTTTTTTAATTACCGTTAATTGTTCAGATATAACTTAGACATTGGATTCTGTATTCAGTCACTCTTGTGCGGTTGTGCCTGTTTCTCATTATTGTATACGTCTTGAATCCTGATTCTCACCACTCTTGTGTTTTTTTTCTTTTTTCACTGTATCTTAGATTCCATTTGCGAAGATCAGCTCAGATTCCAGTATGCTCTGTTTATTTTGATGTATAATTTTACGAGTAACATTTTATACGTAAAAAAAATTTCAATATTTGTAAATAAAGTTGTTCATTTTCTATCCCCTTAGAGGTCACTATATTTTACCACTTCAAAATAAGCATTGAAATTTTTTTATATATATAAAATATTATATTGTCATTTGTTTTGATGTAAAATTTTACGTAAAATATTTTATATGTAAAATAAATTTCAATGACTGTAAGTAAAGAAGTTCATTTTCCATCACCCTTAAAGATCATTATATTTTATCTTTTGAAAATAAACATTAAAATTTTTTTTTTTACATATAAATTATTACAGCTCTATTTGTTTTGACATAAAAGTTTACGTATAACATTTTATATCTAAAAAAAATTCAATGTCTATTTCCATAGGTAAAAGAAATACGGAATTACTTTTTCATCCTCATTGACATCACTATATTTACCACTTAGCTAGAAATCAATATTGAAATTTCTTTTTACATAAAAATTATTACACAAAAAATTTTACCACAAAACAAAGAGCTTAGCAGCAGTGAATACTTCCACCACCATATATTGAAATCGGGTGGCCCAACTCTTGAATCATGATATTGATAGGACCTAACGTTCATCATGCAAAGCAACCATAATTCTTCTCAGCTGAAAAACTTCCGAATCCATCTGTAAATGGCAAATGGTTCATTCAAGGCTAACGACAAGTAGATAAGAGTTTGGTCAAATGATTAATGATTCAACTGTTTACCAACACCACTGAGATAATAAATAGAACCAATTTATGGAGTAAATTTGGAAAATCTGTTTCATCTTCTGTCTCTGTCTCTGTTCAGCGATAACTTATCCATAGAAGGTGGAAGAAATGGCTCAGACAACACCAAACCATACACAGACTGTCTCCGGTTGGGCAGCCCAAGAGCCCGGTGGCAAGATTACCCCTTTCATCTTCAAAAGAAGGTAAGCAAAAAACGCCATTGTTTCCGACTAAAAATTCACAGAAACTGAATATTGGTTTGTCAGGGAAAATGGAGTGGATGACGTGACGATCAAGATCCTGTACTGTGGAATGTGTCATACTGATCTCCACCATTTGAGGAATGACTGGGGAATCACAATGTACCCTCTTGTTCCTGGGTAAGAAAAGATCTTCTTTTTAACTTTCTATTGTCTGTGACTCTGTGTTCGTGTTGTATAAAACAGAGGAGGAGAAATTGAATTGCTTGAATTTTATGGGTTTTTGTAATCTGCAGGCATGAAATCACAGGGGAGATTACGAAGGTGGGAAGCAACGTGAGTGGGTTCAAGGTGGGTGATCGGGTTGGGGTTGGATGCTTGGCTGCGTCGTGCCTTGAATGCGAATACTGCAAGGATTCGCAGGAGAATTACTGTGACAAGGTCCAGTTCGTTTACAATGGCATCTTCTGGGACGGTAGCATCACCTACGGCGGCTACTCCCAAATGCTCGTTGCCGATAAAAGGTTCCTTCTGCGCTTTACTTTAACAACAGTCGACAGTCCAGTTAGGCTGTTAGGGGGTGTAAGTCCGGTTAGCCAGGTCCTGTCCAAGGATCTAAACCTTACACAGGACCTGGTCTGGGTTTTTCAACCCAAGGTTGAGATTTTCAGGCCCGGTCTGGTCTATGACTCTACATACAAATATTAGAAATATGGGAGAGATATCTACACACGGTAGCGGTGTATATTGAAATCTTATATGTTAGTGGGAAAATGAGAGTACAAGAAAGACTGGTTGTTGGTAGGGGTGCAAGTTTTATCCAGACGACCCCTACCCGCCCAAGCCCGCCTTGAACCCTGGCAGGGTTGAACCCGGGCCGATCCCTGATAGGGTTGGGTTAGGGCTTAATTTTTTATCAACCTTGTCAGGATTGAGTTGGGTTAGGGTTGACCCCCTGGGTTTAGCCCGGCCTGGTCCGACCCTATATATATATATATATAGCCGATCCCTGATAGGGTTGGGTTAGGGCTTAATTTTTTATCAACCTTGTCAGGATTGAGTTGGGTTAGGGTTGACCCCTTGGGTTTAGCCCGGCCTGGTCCGACCCTATATATATATATATATATATATATATATATATATATATATATATATATATATATATATATATATATATATATATATATATATATATATATATATATATATCGACTCTCAGTCTCTCGACTGTGTCTAGACTCTCAACGGCGCCTCCCAGACTCCCAGTTCCTCGATCTCTTTGACTTTCCCTAATCTCTCTCGACTCTCCCTAGTATCATCGGCGCATCACACATATTTTCAAGGAAAAAACCTCTCCAAAAGGTATTTGTTGTTTCCACTATATTACTTATTTACTCTCTTTTTTTTCTTACGGTTCCGTTTGCTTGTTGTCTTTGTTATTTTTCTTTCTATTTAGGAGTATCAGGAAACTTTTCTATTGAAAAGAAATGAAATATTGGTCAAGTAAAAGTAGTAAACATAATAAGATTTTGAAATCCTAGTAAAAGAGTGTTCGGTATTTCATCTTCTCTTCTCTTCTTTCCTATCCTTTTTCGCTTTATTTATTATTTTACTTTATAGATGATTGAAATGGAAAGCGAAGGTTGGTTTGAGTTGTTAGATCTTAAACTTAGAATGTTTTTGTTTACTTATTTTACTTTATAGGATTGTCTAGCATCTTATATTCAACTAAGGTATTCTTATTTACTTTTTTTTTTTAAGGGTTTCAAATTGCCTGATCTGTAAGATGATGATCTTTGTTTGTACATCTCATTTCTTATGGATTTATTTTATTTCTTTGGATTTATTGCAAGAATAGAGAGGAGATGGAGTCTTTTAGTTGCTTCATTGTGATTTGTTATAATACTAATAGTACAATATGTGTTTAATAATGTTTAGGAAGGAAAGTGAAGATTAAAGATATGGATTGATACCATGTCTCTCTCTGTAATTTGTTGTATGTCAATTACGGTTAATCAGGGTCAATATCAGGGTCAATCTGACCCTGAATCAGGGTAAATCAGTGTTAACCCGACCCAACCCGGCCCTGTCAAGGTCAATCAGGGTAAGTTAGGGTTAGATCCAACCCTACTAGGGTCAGGGTTAAGGTTGTATATTTTCTGACCCTGACAAGATTGGATTGGATTAGGATTAAGTTTAAATAGTCAGGATTGAGGTTAGGGTTTTGAAAAACCTAACCCTGTTGCAGTCCTAGTTGCTAGTCACCTGGAGGAGAGAGAAAGAGGGTCCTAATTTCAAGGAGGAGAGAGACAGAGATGAAAGTATACACCGATAGCATGTACTTCATTTTCCTAAAAAAATTATAAGCCAAGGGAAAGTTGTGCGGCTATCCCTGCACCTTCTCACATAGCCCTTGAAATAGCAGGGGTAGAATGGTCATTTCGTTGGCCCATGTGAAAGGGGTAGGAACACGGTCGGGCAAGGTTCATTTCTCCAAATATATATAATGGAAAAAGAAGATTCCCGAGCTTAGCCAACGGCAAAACAGGAGAAACAAAATGGCCTTGCGAAATAAAAAATCATCCCTATTGGATGCCCCCCTCGTATAATCTTATAGATCCCCACATAAATGCAAGGATAACGCACCTCGGCAGCGATCCCCTCCCATGTATAATTATGGGGGGAGGGCTTCATGCAAACCATTTTTTTCCTCCAGTTTGTTTCATAAGTGGTGTTTTAAGTACTGAACTTGTGTTTTTACGAAAATATAAAAAAAAAAAAAAAAAAAGTTATGCATTTATGCCTATATGAACGCATTTAATATGGTTCATGCCAGGGTTTGTTTCGTAAGAGGAGTTTTGGGAGCTGAAGTTGTGCATTTATGCCTATACGAACGCATTTAATATGGTTCATGTCAGGGTTTGTTTCATAAGAGGTGTTTTGGGAGCTGAAGTTGTGCATTTATGCTTATATGAACGCATTTAATATGGTTCATGTCAGGGTTTGTTTCGTAAGAGGTGTTTTGGGAGCTGAAGTTGTGCATTTATGCCTATATGAACGCATTTAATATAGTTCATGCCAGAGTTTGTTTAGTAAGAGGTGTTTTGGGAGCTGAAGTTGTGCATTTATGCCTATGAACGCATTTAATATGGTTCATGCCACTTGTTGAGGCATTCATTTTTAGAGTGTTTTTAATGTAAACCATTTATTCATAGTTGTCAGAGTATACATTAATGTTTAGAATATTAATACATAGCATGCATATATATGAAATATATACTAATGCAAATACTGTATATAATTCAAATAAGATAGTGAATTTTAACATGTGATTAATCTAGACCACGATCTCTCTATTCAACGGTCAGAATTAATATATCGCTTATCATTGTAGCGTATTGTATGTTGTGTGACATTTGAAAAAATTACAAACCCTTGTGACAATAATAATTTGCCATATATATATATATATATATATATATATATATATATATATATATATATATCAAAGGTTGGTGAAAAAAAAATTGTGACTTTACATTTTTGCACTTTTAACAAAGTTTTCGTGTTGTTGTTGATTCCTAGATGTAGTGCTTCTTCCTCTACGTCGCCTATTGGTACTATTGAAATTGGATTGACCTGTAATACAAAACCTATAGATGTAACCTTTTTTCGTGGCATTGGGCGTGGCTGAACCATCTACGATTGGGGGAGCGAATGAACAGGAAAGAAGCTTAGAAAAGAGAATACGTTCTCGCATCGCTTTTTTTTGTAAAAACTTGACCAGCAAGAAAAAGTGTTTGGCCAAAGCCAAAAAGAGGTTGACCCACTTCATTCGCCAATCATGGGAATAACAAAAACCACCATCTCGCTCTTTCCTTTCTTCGGTGCTACCTTTTTCTTTCCAAGTGATGGGCTTGGGCTGTCTCTTGATAGCTTGTAGTAAGCTCCTAGCTACTGCGTCATATTGTAGACCCTCCTTGATTCTATCAGAAAGGGTGCTCCTAAACTGGTTAACATCAGTTCTCTCTTGTAGCTTCAAGCTCACAAGCTCTGCTTTCTGACTTAACGATGTAGGGATCTATATGTAAACATAGTCTCTATTTACATACGTTCGAATGACCCCTTCTCATAATGAGAATGTACATAACCCTATTCCGGTCTGGTTATATCATAATTTTTTCTGATGAGAATAAAGCATGTCATTTCATATGTCTACTAAAAAAAATATATAATAGAAATGACACTATTGATAATAACATAATAGTAATAAGTCACTTTCAAATTGAATTTGAAAATCTAATTTTACTTTAAATCATTTTCAAATCAAGACTGGGGCAACGCTATATATATATATCACACTCTAGGCTGGGCTGGACTGAACCCTATAGAGTTGGGCAAAGCTAAGATATCCCAGTCTGACCTCAGACTGAGTTGGGCTGGGCGTGAGCTAAGTTAAGGAGACCCACGGTGGGAATTAAAATGTCTGGCCCAGTCCGGCTGGTTGCACCTTGTAAGTACAGTAATACAATTTACAGGTTAATAAAGGGACAGGGATCAGCGGACGGATCTACTAATGAAGGACTAAGATGTTCCCGTTTGTTGGTGGGATCCACATCTTCTCCCGTTTGAATTTGGTAGGAGAGTTGGCGGCCCAGATGGATAGTCGACATCTGACTCTCAGGTGAATCCGAGCCCTCCATCCTTGCCGATACCCTTGTAGGCTCAGCTTGTCGGTTCCGGTGTCGACTCGGATGGAAGGTTCCGTCAACTTTAAACCTCAAGCGGAAGAGGATTTTTATAATTGTTGGTGAGTCCCAACTTAATAGTCGTGTTTGGTGTTCGTTACAGGTATGTGGTACACGTGCCAGAGAACCTGGCCATGGATGCAGCAGCCCCACTATTGTGCGCAGGGGTAACGGTGTTTTGCCCCATGAAGGATAACAACATGCTTGACTCGCCTGGGAAGAAGCTTGGGGTGGTTGGCCTTGGTGGGCTAGGCCACGTGGCTATTAAGTTTGGGAAGGCTTTTGGGCTCCACGTCACCGTCATCAGCACCTCTCCTTCCAAAGAGAAGGAAGCTCGACAGCACCTGGGTGCGGACGACTTCCTCCTTAGCACCAACCCAAAGCACATGCTGGTCAGTGGTTACTTTCAACACCCTCACTTGAAGCACCTTCCACGTGGCTATTTTGAACTCATAACTTTCTGCCATGTGGCAAAAGCTTCATTTGATAATTTCACATACCCTTTTAGTTTTGTTATTTCAAATAACAGGCCGGGAAGAGGACTCTGGACTTCATCATTGATACTGTTTCGGCAAACCATTCGTTGGGTCCCCTCTTAGAGCTACTTCAAGTGAAAGGAACCCTGGTTTTGGTTGGTGCTCCAGAGAATCCTGTGCAGCTGCCTTCTTTTCCCCTTATTTTCGGTACGATTTTTTATTTTATTATTATTATATATATATATATATATATACACTTTTTTTTTTCCTTCAAATTTTAAGAATCCTTATAAAATCCATGGCAAAAAAAAAAAGTTTTTGCGGGGCTCATATATGTAAGTATCGGATTCGGATTGGACCAATCCATTTCGGCATGTCGATACCAATATGATACTGGTACCTTTATTTTTTTTTATTTTTTTTAATTTAATATTGTTCACATATCACTTTATCATTGATATTTTACTAATTCCATATTAGTTTTCAAAGAGTGATCGAAACTTTTTCCCATGTCGTGAACTAAAACCATGTTTACATAAGAAGGTCTTCTAATTAGGGTGTCGGTCTCAGAAGATGTTTTTCTAATCAGTTTGGTCCAAGGGGTGAGTCAGTCTTTGAACTATCTATTTATTAAATGGTCCCATTCATTTACAAGACGGATCGGTTTTGGTTCTTAAACAGTTTTGTCACGGTAAAGTTGTTATATTACAAATCATTCAATAAACATCTTCCATAACCACATAACCATTAAAACAAGGCTTACTGTCTCATTGGTTCTGGTTCTAATCGGTTCTTTATTGATCTTTTGGTTCTGAAACTGTTAGAAAACCCATCCCAAAACCACCTCATCCCGGTCCACTCATCTACATTACAAGCAGAAACTGAGCTTCTCAGTGGAATAACACTTAGCCCATTTATGTGGTCCAGCCCATAACTGTGAACCCAATAGATGTGAACTAAACAATAATGAGATTGTCTTCTCTCCTATGTTATTTTCATTAAGTTGGAATTTTGGTAACGCAGGAAAGAGGACAGTGAAGGGTAGCATGATTGGAGGCATCAAAGAGACACAGGAGATGTTAGATCTATGTGGGAAGCATAACATCACATGTGATGTGGAGGTGATAAAACCAGATCAAATTAATGAGGCTATGAACCGGCTTGCTAAGAACGACGTTAAGTATCGGTTTGTCATTGACATCGGCGGCAACGGAAAGTCATCGGAGCCTCAGAAAATTAGCAATGCTAATCTCTAAATCGTTCTATCTATGTTATTACTTGTAATTTTTATATTCGGTCTCCTATGACTCTTCTCTGCTAGATATGAGACACCTTCATTCCATGATATATGGCTCATAAAAGCTTCACTGGATCCATACTCCATCTACAACTATGTTACTACTAAGGGTGCGAAGTTAGGTGGGCTGGGGTTGGGGAATTGAAAAATATGAACCAAATTAAGGCCATGATTCTAGGCCAGTCTTACACAATCAGGTTCTAAGTAAAACCCAAATCTGAACTGAATTAAGGGTGTTAAATCGGGCGATTAAGTTTCGGTTCGGTTTGTAATATGTAAAACCAAAATCAAACTATTTATTAAATGGTTTTAAAATAATTACCAAAATTGATTATTAATTAGTTTCGATTTTTCAATTTTTAAATGGTTTCATTTCTGGGAGGGAGAGGAAGAGAGTTAAGAGCAAAGTAGAAGGAAAGAATTAAAATAATTTTAATCATATATGAAAATGGACGTTACGATGTAAGATTATGCCGTGTAGAAAACATTAAATGATACAAATTTGTATAGACATTTTGCACTAAGGGATTAAAGTAAAGGTTTAGTCATTAGTTTTAACGGTTTTAAATAATAAGTTTAAACAGTTTTATTTTTGAAATTGGAATCGAATCGTTTAACTAAAAGGTTTTATTTTTGAAACCAAAATCGAACCATTTAGTAATTGGGTCACGGTTTCAGGTTAAACGGTTCAATTCAGTTCTGGTACACGATTTGGTCCCCCAAAAAAAAAAAAAAAGACCTAATCCTTGAGTTCACACTTTCAAAGTGAGAGCACGATCAATCATGGTTCAAGAATATGAGATTGGTGATGGGATCGGGCCTGACCGAATCTAATTCCAATTCCGATAGTGAGTCCAATTGATCGGGTCGGTCAGAATCAGTTGGGAAACCCACTGTATTGACAAGGGGTCGAATCGACCATAAAAATTATTGAAAGAAATGTAAAAATAATATAAAATTTTGAAAAACATTCACAAAAATAACATAAACTTAAATATAAAAAAACAAAATAAATGAATTTTTAATGAAAATTACTAATAAAAAGCCTAAAAATTTCAATAAAAAAGAAAATAGACGAAAGAAAATGTAAGAAACCCAAAAAATTGTGTGGGGTATTTAATCAAGTTCCATTTTTTAAAATGCACAAAATATTAATCATTTATGGTTAATTGGTTATTACAGACAAACAAAATATACATATAAACATAATTTTGTAATTATAAAATATTTACCCCATTAAATTCAATTTTCCTGCTCCCTAAAAATCAAAATTTCACAATCAAACATATATAGCTGAAATGATTAATTTACAGACATTAAGGTTCTCTTTGGTATAGTTTATAATTATGTTTATAAGTTATTTATTAGATTAAATTATGAACCATAAATAATAACTGTTTAATATCAATAGACATAAAGAAGTAATAATAGATTATCACAATAACGATAAACACCTTCTAACTTATTTATAGATTTTAGATTATTCAATTTATTTTAAATAAAAACAAGTATCATAAATCATACCAAACAACTAAACATATCATAATGTATTATATAATTGATTATACAATACATATCAAAGAGAGCCTAAAATCAACAATTTATGGTATTTTTAGTTTTTTTTTAATAAATTTTAAATTAAAAAATATATTATTGTTCGAAGGCCAAATGAAGTTTTCTAAGTTTTCCCATAATTTTTCATCAACAATCTTCACAAAACTTGTAGATCCACTTTAGACGAATAACATATTAAAATTTCATGACCAACAAACCGAAATACATTGAGAATTTGCAAGAAATCACTTAGGATTGCGTGTTGGTAGTTGCACACAAATTTTGGAATGATTTGAATTGCCTCATATTTACAGAGAAATCAAAGTCTGAACATTTCAAGATCGGAAAAATCAAATTGTAGGTGTATATATTCATATAAAGTCCATATCGGGTGGCCCAGTTCGATCGATTCAGAAGCCTGCCCTTCAGAATCAGTCTAACATGGGATCGGACTCGGCCGATTCGTAGATCTTCGAATTTTAAGGGTGCTCTTTATTGCTCATGGAGAATACTTTTTTGCTTCTTTTATTATTATTATTTTTTTACATACCGATCCATTTTGAATGACTAAGTTCTTTTACTATGGAGATGGCCTCACTTCTGAGGATTCCAATCCGATAAGACATCCCACACTACATCGTTTGCAATTAATGAATGAGAAAAATCCCAAGTGATAGGTTTGACACTGTGCTTACTACTACGTCAGCTGCAATGTTAATTTCTTTAAAACAGTGAGTAAAACGACATTGATTGATTAAAATATAATCTTGAATCGCTCTCCACCTCTGATGATATATTGCCAAGGTACTTGTAACTGAATACTTTTTTGCTTGGTCGGTCCTTATCTTGGTTTCTCTGTTATCTGTGGCGTTCAAATCTTCTCCTCCGGGTACGGCTCTTTAATTCTCATCCTATTCAATCGTTGAAGAGATGAATCGACTCAAACTCCAACCCCCTCCAAAGATTGGAAGGGGTGAGAGCCAAGGAACCGTAGAGGAGTGGATTCGATTCCTTTATCTGTGGGGCTGATGAGTTTACGATACTTTTCCTTCTTTTGACTTAGTGCTTGCTTGCTTGCCTGGTCTACATTCCACAGCTCAGTCTCTTCTCACAAAATTTATGACACGTGTCTTAGAACTCAAGGTGTAGGGCCCAAGTGAGAAAAAGGGTTGATTCGTTGAAGGAAGTTTTCATGTATTGCGCCATATTTCCTTTGTAATTTTAGTTATTTTTTTTAAACGTAATGAATTTTTATAAATTTAATATTTAATACTATATATGGTACAAGAACCTCCTTAAATCATATATATATATATATATATATATATATATATACACAAAATTTGGACATGGTCTAATTCATCTATCACATGTCAAATATTAAGTCCAACCATCTAAAATTCTATAAGTAATAAATATTATTATTATTAATACCCCCCCTCTTTTCCCTTGGATTTTTTTTCTTATTGTATAGTTCTTGACTTAACAGATATGTCTATTAAGTGATGATGTAGGAAGGTTAAAAGTTATATACCAACGAAATTACACTTAATAGGTTAATTTATCATTTTACCCTCTCCCAATTTACAAACTTTTTCTCTCAAGAAAAACAGTATACAAAAAATTTCATCCCGCAGATGAGGGTTAGTGTTCTGAGATGAGGAAAGTTCACCTTGAAGATCACTCTGCATATTTTTTCAATTGTAAATGTGAAATGATTGAATTTATCTTTATTGAAAAAAAGATCTATTATATATATATATATATATTTGGTAGAAAAAAAATCTATTATATCAAAAAGGCGAAAAACTAAGATTACAACTTATTTTTTCACTAAACTTAGTTACAGCCAATACAAATATGCATTGAAGTTTATCTATCAAAATAAATAAATAAATAATTGAGATCATTTAGAACTTGCCATGGGGTATTGTTATTGCTGAAAGTGGGCTGGCTGACATGTCCTGTCTCCTGCAAAAAAGAGAATGTTATCGGAGGACGGATTGGGTGGTTTCACGTCCACTCCGACGATCAAGTCAGTAATAGATAGAGCACACATTATAGAGCTTAAAGAAAGAAAGAAAATAAGCTCCTTAGAGAGTGAGGTTGCCTAAGTATTCTCTTAGCAGGAAGGATGGTGAAGTAAGTAAATGGTCAATCATGTTACTTGTGACCGTTGAGTGTTTATATAGAGTATACACCTATTGTTGGAGTCGATTATGTTGTTAGTTATGTCAGGTGTTGGAGTTGGATGAGGAAATTAATTCCTTTAACCATCCCCAACCAATTTCGTCCTACCTCTGTGGGATGAGGATCCTATGGTTAAGATAAGTTGCCACCATCGCCTTTCGAATTAGTTACCGAATATCCCCTTATAGAAGAGTCCATTGCAAGTTCAATTCTTAACAACATGATATAGGAGTATTCCTCTGACCTGCGTTACCGATTTGGAGACCTAACACATGCCGACTTGCATTTGCTTCCTCTCACCGTACAAAAACCCTCTAGAGATGACACATGTTTGGACATGTATCATCTTCTCGATGTAGATACGTGTTGACTTCTACTTGGTAGAGGAAATATGTATCAACAGTTATAACAGTAAATTTGCAAATAATAATCATACATTAATTATATGCAATATAATTATATATTTTTCATCATTGAATGCAAGGTTTTATTTAATTTTTTTTAGGGGAGGGTAATGTTAGGCTGTCTCAAACTCTCAATCAATAACAAAAGCTAGGAAGCTGTTATGGGGTCAGAAACTTCTAAAAGCATGTGGTTAATAAGAATCTTTATAGTTCTAGTATAAAATAAAATATATAATATATATTCCTCGTGGAAAGCGAGTTGCATATATTGTACAATGAAGATAGAAAAATCGCCCAAATAACCTGGGTGCCAGTAATTACATTATTGTCACGTCCAATAGAATACAATGTGTTGCTGTTAAAACTGGTAATACTAATGTGGATCATAAACTGAAATCAAATAAGGATCATTAGGGGTTGGATTGGGTAGTATGGCGGTTATTCTAACGGTCAAGTCAGTAACAGAGCAAACAGTATAGAGATTACGAGAAATCGTTAATTCCTTAGAGAATGGGTAAGGTTCAAGTATTTTCAGAATGTATAAAGAAATATACTGTTACCTGTAATCGTCGAGTGTTTATAACTTACAGAGTGTCTAATTGGAGCCGGATACGCCATTGAGATTGTGGAGTCAACATATGTAACTACTACCTGAGGGTTTTAACCGGTTAATCTCCGACTGTTGGATGATGATCCCACGATTGGGAATTAAGTGGCTTGCTTGTTGTATTCCTAGGATTCCAATGAGAGTTATTGACGGTGGAGATGGTGATCTAGGATACGTCTCTAGACCCTGTTCCCCTTCTCATGTGGGGTGTGGATAGAGTTCATTTGTTGATCAGATTCTAGCAACCATACGCTAAGTACTTGCGAACCCGTCACATGGTGATGTGCGTGTAGACTCTTCGAAGGAGATGGTTTCCCACATTCGATTGGATTGCACCTTTGCTAGGTCGGTCTGGTTTGGTAGCAGTTTGAATTACAAAATTTCGGAGTCATTTTCTCCGTTGATTCAAGATTGGATTAGTAGTAGATGGTCTTCTTTCCTAACCATGGGGAAATAGCTATCGAGGATTGATCTTAGTTTTTTGTCTGGGGCATTCTTTCACCATCAGAGGTCATTGTAGTTGCTGAACGTAACTATCGATCATAACTACATTGACAATGTTCCTCTACATACCCCTTTTGGTTCATTGCATAGGGTTGTGAATACGATAGTGAGTGTTTGACAATGGACTACACCTCCACCACATTCCTATAAGTTGAACATTGACGCTAGTTCTAAATCTGAGAAGCAAGGTGGATTGGGTTACATTTGTTGTGATCACAGAGGTGCCCCCTATTTGCTATCTCAGAACCCTACCATTTTATCCTTCCTATCACAGGTAAGGCTTTAGTTATTCATGCAGCATTATTGGTAGCCATTAATGATGATGTAGAGCGATTGATAGTAGAATCAAATAATTAGGGGGTGGTGAATTATTTGCTTGGCCAATTGATCTCTTCAGCTTACTTAGGCTATGTTTGGCTATGTTTGAAAATGATTTTTGTTCAAAAATAAAATGTTGTTTGGTAGCTATAATAAAAATAGATGGTAGAATGAAAAACAGATTTGACATACTATGTCTAAAAATGATTTTGAAAGTCTTCCTCTTCCTTTGTCATGGAGCGTCTATTCCTCTTCCTATGTTAAGTGATCCAATCTCAATTGGGAAAGAAAAAAATAGGAGAGGGGAGATAAAACATTAAGAAGAAAAAATTATATAATAAAAATGAAAACAAGGGAGACAGCAACTACTGTTTCAATGGAGACAAGAGGCCATGATGAAAGAGAAGGAGTTGAGAAGAAGAATGAAACCCTAAAATAACCCACATCAAATACATAGGGATTATGGAAAGAAATCAAACCAGGAACCGTCTTTGGAGAAACGACTTCGCCTTCGTTGGAATGAGTGTCGTCGTCGTCATCGTCGCCGTCAGAGCCGTCTCTAGGACGAAGTTGCAGGTCTGCGTCTCTATGTTTTACTTTCATTCGTCAACGAGAAGAGTGTTTGAGGGTTTGATTTGGGGTGATATAATAAAAGGAAACTAAATTATTTTTTTAACCCTTTATTTTAACACATGTTTTAAGTGTTTTGTGCAAAACACAACAGAAATAATTTTTGACCAAAAATCAAAAAGAGATTGAGACCTCTTTTTGAATTTTGACTTTTTTTTATTTTTATTTTCATAAATAGTACTCATAAATTATGTCAAACCCTTCAAAACTATAAATTTGAATAAAAATCAAAAACAAAAATGATACCAAACACAGCCTTAGTGTATCTAGGTCTTTAAGGTTGTTCTTTCATTTACAACTTTACTTTTGAAAATTGTACCTTTCAGTTTTATTTTTAGGAAACAAAATAAAATGACTCTCCTTCTAAGAGGGCTTTGTCAATAATGTGTATCACGATTTGCCCCATTTTTTATCCTTGGATACATGCAAGATGTGCTCTATCTTCCTTGTGTGACACATGCTCAAATTAAAAAATATATTTTCCCTGAAAAAAAAAAAAAAAGAGGCCTATAAAGAAAGATGAAGCATCAAACGAACCCTACCGTCTCATTAAGCCCAAGCAGGTCCCTTGGAACCTTATCAAAATACCAAGGAAGCAAACATCTCTCTCTCTCTCTCTCTCTCTCTCTCTCTCTCTCTTATTATGTAAAAATCAAAATCAAGTTTCAAAGGGAGACTGAAATTCGACTTTCAGATTTCTTCAAGTTCCTGATTTTCATTTGCCACTGTTCTCTCTTTTTGGTTTGTTAATGAAATCTCTCTCTATTGTTGTGAAGGCATGAAATAACGGGAGTGATAACAAAGGTAGGAGTAGGGCTGCAACAGGGCCGGGTTGGGCCAGATTTTTCAAAACCCTAACCCTAACCCTGGCTATTTAAACTTAATCCTAACTCAGTCCAACTCTGTCAAGGTCAGAAAATATACAACCCTAACCCTGACCCTGGCAGGGTTGGGCCTAACCCTAACCTACCCTGATTGACCCTGACAAGACCGGGTTAAACCCTGATTAACCCTGATTTAGGGTTAGAATGACCCTGATTGGCCCATAAACATACAATAAATTATCAAATAACATATATATAACAATTATAACTTAAAGATAACACACACACACACACACACACACACACACACACACACACACACACACACACACATATATATATATATATATATATATATATAGGGTCGGGTTAGGCTCAACCCAGGGGGTCAACCCTAACCCAACCCAATTCTGCTAGGGTTGATCAAAATTTGAACCCTAACCCAACCCTATCAAGGTTTGGGCCGGGTTCAACCCTACCAGGGTTCAGGACGGGTTTGGGCGGGTTCGGGTTGTCAGGGTAAAACTTGCACCCCTAGGTAGGAGGAAAGGTGAGAGGATTCAAAGTGGGAGATAGAGTTGGGGTGGGATGCATAAGTGCGTCGTGCCAGGAATGCGAATTCTGCATGGACTTACAAGAGAACTATTGTTCAGACCATCAGTTCACTTACAATGGCATCTTTTGGGATGGAAGCATCACCAACGGTGGTTATGTAAGAATATTAGTGTGGGTTAAATTAATTATACGGTTAGTTGGTTCAGTGGGAGTCTGGTTACAGGTAGATCAGTTTAAGTATGATTAGAGATGGACCAACCTGGTCCACTGTGGGACTGGTCCAAGGGTGGGGTGATATTATATATGCGAACGGTTAGGGTCCCCGCAGCCACGGTTATTCTTCTCATGTTCCCATACGCAGAGAGAGTTTAAGGGATCCTCGGAAGGCTATGGAAGACTCAAACCCAAGTGTAGTACGGTGGAACAGGGAAAACAATCTTCAACGTATATGTATGTGATTTACATTGATTACTGTGTTTTTCCATCGTGTTCTAGGTATTGTGTGGATTTCAGGGTTGATAGAAACCCTAATGGGTTCACTGGGAAACCCTAAAGAGACCTTAGAATTCTAACAATTGATATCAGAGCCTCCCACACATGTGGTGAGCACGTGTGACCCGAGCACCCAGTCAAAGATCCGAAGACCCTTTGACATGGCCCAAATTTTGATCCGCCAATCCAAACCCATGGACCCACCGATATGATCCGAGAACCCAACCCTGTGACCCTAAAAGTCGACCCAAAAACCTGGATAGCGAACCTGTCACACCCCAATTCTGATCCAACCAGAACGGTGTGAGTGAACCGTCATTAAACCAACGGTTCACACCAGGATCTCGAATCGGCCGTATCCACCCATACAAACCATTACACATAACCACAATCAGAATATAAATATACAGCGGAAGACTTTAAATAGAATGAACTGAGTATCTATTGATAATAAATTATCCCATTATTCAAATCCAAACACATAAAATAATAATCTTTTACATCCCTTTAATCCAATAAAAAATAACTGAAATAAATAAATAAAACAAATCAAAGGTACACGCAGAAAGGGCACTCGCATGAAGCATCATGCTCGTCCTCCCCTGCTTGTACATCCAAAGCAGCTACACCTCCATACGCCGGAGCGTTCACATAATCGTCCACAGTGTATCCTGCATCAACATCTAAAACAATGTATATACAAAGGGTGAGCACACAACACAGCTCAGTAAGGCAATCAGACAGTTTCACAAGATTATGCATGAGTAACAATCAATTTTATGTTGTGGTCTGGTTTGAAGTTTGCAATGTGCTATAGAAAGGTTTGGTGGCCCCCGCACCTCTATACACGAGTGTGTGGCGTCGCACAATAATCACACTACCACCAACCCACATGCACCCATCATGGAATAGAGATAGAGCTAAGGTATACCCGCACCTCCCCTGATACTCTACCCATACCAGTACCTAAGCCCCTACTGGGTCAAGGCTCGCAAACCGGGCTCGCAACTAACCAATCCTATATGTCAACAATGTATGCTCTATCCCAGACCACGGCCGTCTACGGCATAGAGATAGAGCTAGAGCGTGCAGGCCGGGTCGGAGACCACCATACCTCACCTCCCCCGATACCCTATCCGCAACTAACCCACTAGGATAGAAACAATACGCAGGTAGACCCTATCCCAACATAACTCCCTACGACATAGAGATAGAGCTAAAGCATCGTGGACAAGCCAGCGTCGACTCGGAATCCTCAGTACCACACAACGATGGCCGGGACAACATCAATATCGGAGACCACCGTACCACGATCTTCCCCTGATACCCCACCCGTACCAAGCATGTTAAGACAGAATACTACAAAAAGTGCCGGTGTGAAGAGCGATCCCGGGCCCATGCCCCACTCCACACACCAACGAAAAACAATCACATGCCTAACAATCACATCATATGAATGCATGAACAATAATAATAACCGAAAGTAAAGGATGGCATGTGAATATGCACAAACATCACATCATAGATATTCAATGATTAACAACGATTTCTCGTCCATTAATTATTAGGTTTAGGTCGATTCCCTTACCTGACGCTCGTTCGTTAACTTGCTCCACGTCGCAAGGTCCAAACGATAAGTCACAAAGTCCTACATAATATTAGGGTTTCATTAGAATATATTGTTTAGGGTTTCATGTTGGTCGGAAACCAACAGAGATCACAAAATACCCTCACAGAGCTGACCGGTGGCATGTACCGGTCGCAGCTCTGTGGGAAAGACTGGCGACCGGTATGGTCAGCCGCTCCCCCACAAACAACCTCCCGAGAGGTAGCGGTCGCAACATACCGGTCGCACTATGTGCAACCTGTATGGTCGACCGGTATGTCTCCGAAAGACCATACATGGGTTCTTCAACTACCATCGACCACCCTCCATGGATTTTCAGGGTTTCTCCTATCCATTCTAAGTCTAGGCTTTGAGTTAGAGTTATCCCCAACTCATTCAAGTCTCGTTTCGATGAATATCATCTCGAAACTCGAATCTAGGGTTTGACGGCAACTTAGGGTTTATTGGCCAATTTAGGGTTTTAGATCAATACCTACTTTGCATGGTATTGATCCACCCACACAACTATCATAGGGTAAGAAGAGGGATTCAAACGCTTAACGTTGACAGGCGTAACGAGAGCTTCGTCAAACGGTAATGGCGGCACCTCCTTCTTCTTCCTAGCTCCTTCTCCTTTTCCACCTCTTTCTCTTCTCTAGAGTTTGTGAGAGACAATGGAAAGGATTTGAGGGGTTTAAGGGTGTATTTATAGGCTAAAAATAGGGTTTAGTAACCCTACTAGGATTAGGAAACTTCTAGGATTCAAAATCAGGAAAGCGGGACCCGCAGAGACCAATTTCCAAATTCCCGCACATAGCTGTGCAGGCCATACCGGTCAACCGGTACCATCATCCGGTACCATCGATCGGTATACCTAAAACCAGGTATAATTGGTCGACTTCGGTCCGATTTCATACCTGTTTGTTATCTGCTTGCCCCGTCTGGCTCGGTGATGATCGGAAGACCTGTCACAACACGAAACCAAGGTTAGACCGGGTTTTCAGAGTGCGGGTCTTACAGAACCAGTTGAACCGGTGGTTGAACCGTCGATCGGTTCAGGGGTTTAGTCAGTGGTTCAGTTTCACGCCAAACCGTTTGGTTCGGTCTGGATCAAAGTATTTAAAATAAAAAAATGTTTTACAGTGGGTTCGGCCCGCCTATAACCAAACTCGGACAGACCGAATCGAACCAGGATAAATCGACCTGAACCGGTTCAGGATGCAAGAAAGCGTTGCCAACTTTGATCGGTGATTGTGGGCGCTAGGAGTGTCAAATTTTGACGCGGTCTTTTGCGCTGTGTTCGTATTTTTGTGCTCTACAGTTTGGTACATAGTTTGACACAGTTTAATGATTTGAGAAATATAGTTTTGACTAAAAAGTGTCACAAATTAGTCTGATTTGTAGTTTTTCTGCTTGTTTGTTAGTATTTTTGTATCAAATGTTTGTAGAATATTATATGTGCATGAGGTTTTGTTTATTGACCCACAAGGTGCTGCAAAGTGTGAGGAGCAGGGAAAAAATCATTTAAAATTTAATTTAATTTCATTTTTATATTAGAGTTTTCATGTAGTTAAAGTTGTCTACCCTCATTACACTCAGACTAGGATATGAAAAGTTCTCACCTTCAGATCTCATCCACTCATGCCAGTGGAGGATAAGAAGACTAGAGTCGCCACCTAGATAAGGTCTAGGACCTATAAATGATGTCCCTCAATGGAGGGACACTAATGACTCGCGCAAATGGAACTGCTATCTTGTCTCACCAAAGGCGGGTAAGTGCCAAATTACGAGTTGAGAATGTGTTAGGCACTCAACTCGCCCGGTTGAATCGGTCTCCCTAAATCCTATCATTTCCTACAGTTTATGAATGCTTGGGGCTATTTAATCTAATTAAATTACAAGGTATAAGAAAAAAAAATCTTAATTTGATTTCTAATTCTTTACTAACTATGCATGGCTTAAGCTGAAATTTAACAATTTAAACAAGAAAAAATAATTACAAAATGAATCAAAGGATTTAAATAATGGCTTAATCATACATCAAAAGAAAAGAAAAAAATGATATATAACATATGACCGAGGTCTGGGAAAATCCCAGGCCGCCTACGTATCCCTGTGCGGCAAGAATCAGGCGAAACGTAGTTTAGGCGGGTGTGTACGTACCAGGTGTATGCAAGAGAAGGGACGCTCCCAAAATATTGAAACGCATCCCAAGCGATGGATGCTCCCATAATCATAGAACACATCCAATGGTGAGAGATATCCCCACAACAATGGGACCCATCTCAGTGTTAAGGTACTCCTCATCACAAGGAAGTCCCCTCGGTGAAGTAATCCCATAATACATGGAACTTACTTCAATTTGACCGAGCGTGGAGCGACCAAACTCCCCCGCAGCCTACGTATCCCTCGAGACCTCTGTCTCTCCAGAATCAGGTCAAACGTAGTTCCCATGGATTGACGAGCCATGGATACGCGTGACAACACTCAGCAAAGGTCAAATGCCTCAGCTCCCCACACACGGGGGTACACTAATATCTCACTCAAATCCCACATCCGGGATGCCCAGGTGGACTGTCCGTCGGACCACCAATCCTATGCATACATTTACCCGATCGCACATTTTTCATTAATATTCATTTTTGATACAACGATTTCCCACACTCTTGGATTCAATCCTAGGGTTGGGTGGGCCACCCATTGGGCCACCAGTTCTAAACATATATCTATCCTATTGTTGATTTCAATAAATATTTCTTTGTACAACGTCATTCCAATCACTCTTGGAGACCAATCCCAAGGTTGGGTGGGCCTCATTCTAAAAGGGACCCACAATGGAGTGGACTCATTGAAGTCCCCTAAATAATCATATTACAGGAAGGGTGTATCCTAACATGCATCTATCATGGTGTTAAGTGTATATACACCTTTGGGGTATTTGGGGTAGGGACCACATGTGATTTGCATTGAACTAAACATTTAAACTAAGTTTAGTATGCAAATGAGTGATGGATCAGCTCACTTGAACTATGCATGATGGGATGAACTAAACATGTGATTTAGATATCCATCACACAAGATATAAAAACAAACAGCAATGGACAACCATGTGGCAGGCAATAAGTTCACTGTGCTAAGCATGAGTCTAAGCCTAAGTCAATTAATCTAAACCCAAGCATGACATAGTTCAAACAATTAGGATGGTCCCAACTTCCTTAAAATGTAATTTAATGGAGAAGCATTGGGCAAAATCAGATTCAACCACAAACTAAAATAAACCAAACCAGGTTTGTCATTAAAGATAGATCAACCAAACCCAACAGATTCGACATTAAAAGGAAACAACTCAATCCAAACCAGATTCATATCATTCAAAAATGAGATTAGATTGAACATTAAGAATTACACTGGTTTCACTTTCACAACAGGAAAAGGATTTGGGCATGATATTCAAAGATGTGAATCATCCTAAGGTAGGATTAGTAGCATTCAAGTTTTTCAGCCCAATCGGTTGGGTATCCATGGATCCCTAATGAGCCCTCTAAGCCTCCAAGTCAACAGTAAAGTAAGGCAGCAACCGGAAAGTGTGGGATCAAACCAAAGACTTTCAAAACAATCATTGCTTCCTGGCTCCAATCTACCTACTGAACAAACCGAAATCAAAGTCTATGAATATATCCATTTCAAATACTTTGAAGAATATAGAAGTGGCCTCCCTTAGGTATCCCATTTCACAGAAGGCAACAATCACAATAATATATGCAACAACATCAGATTGCAACCTAACAACCTCTCATATCAACAAACGAATCACAAGCATGTTCAAACATACCTAGTGCACATCATTCATGGATGAAAAAGGCTAATAATAGAAGCATCGAAACACATACCTCCATTCTGCACTTCACTAATATCTTCCCAAGTTCTCCCCAAAGATTGACTGAAAAATATAATGAATTTGTGCTCCTCCAAACAGCTCTAATGTCGACATCTGTTCATTTTCCCCTTTACCATTGAAGCAAAGGTTTCAGAGAAATTTGTAAGAATGTTCAAGAGGCAAGTACCTCGTCCAGCTTTTGATTCTGTGGACGTCCTTCAGAGCCAATAGGCTTCCATCTTGTACAAGGCATTTCGGTATTGAAGCACTCATTCCATTTAGATGAGTTGTCAGTGTGTCAAGTAACACAAATAGAGAACTCAAAACCTCGTAGGAACATAATGGTGAACACATTATGTGCACCATCCTGATCAACAATCACACCCGAGAGAGAGGGAGGAGGAAGCCCTCGAAACACATCCTAAAGTTGATGAGCTTAAAAAATTACAGAAATCCAGTTCCAAAATTTTCCTTGTTCTCTGAAAATCAAAATGGTTTGCTTAACTGCAATGCTCCAATAAAGTTTCAATCCAAAATGTTTTTCAAATCGCAAAACCGTCAAAGAAAATCTGAGTGCGAATTTTCCTCATCTGTGTTCCAATCTCCCCTACCTTCGAATTGATCCTTGCTGCCTCCTTCTTTTTTGATTCAGCAAAACCACAACTCCCCTCGGCTCTCACTTTCTTTTCCTACTTCCCTCCCTGCTCCAGCCCGCGGCTATTTCAACTTTCTCTCAATTTCTCCCAACAGCAGCCGCCTCTCTCCTTGTCTCCTCCACCCGCAACCATTCTCTCTCTATCTTCTTCTCACTCTCTGCTACACAGCTCTCAATCGAAACCTACTTCTTCTCCCTCACTCCTTCACAACTCTCAGCTGAAACCCCTCTCTCACTCACCTCTTTTCCACTCTCCATTTTCTTGTTCTCCCTCTTAGCCGACTCTCTCACAACCCTCCAGATTTTCTCCCCAAGCTCTTTCCCCTCACTACCGCCCTTCCCAAAATGACGACCTCCTTCATTTTTTCTCCTCTTTTTTGTCTCTTCTCCTATCTGTTCGTCCTCAATAGTCTAGCAGCAAACCTCCCTCTCTTCTATGTTTCTCCTCCTCTCTCTTTCTATCCTTCATTCCACTCCTCTCACTCCATTTTAGGCCCCAGGTGAGGTGTTGGTCTCATTCCCTTTTCCTACGTAGAATGATGGGCATCATGTTTGTCATCAGTCCAGCAGGTTGGGTGGCTCAAGATGGGTGGATGAAATGTGGTCTCCAAGAGGGATGGGAAAGTGGCAGCCAGGTTTGGGTAGGTGTACATGGGGATGGGCTCAAAACGTAGGTTGAGAGAGTGGTTTAAGGTGGTGATGGCATGTGGCAGGGGAGAAGGTGGTGTTGCAATGTGGCAGCCTCTTTCTTCTCTCTCTCTCTCTCTCTCTCTCATCCTCATTGTCTTTCCCCGTCATACGTCATACTTTCTTGGAAAAGAATCAAACCACAAGCAATTTTTCCTCAATTTTTCTCTTGTGTCAAATCCATCCAATCAAAGTAAACCAAAGCAAAAGTAATCACTTTTTTTTTTATTATGTCGAATCCACCCATCAAAGTCTCTTAGAAGTCAATGCTTTTTTTTTTTAACACTAATTAATAGCATCTGATTTTCCATAAAAAAAATTAAACTTATTCTATTGGAGACATTCGGACTAAATCGAATAGTGAGAAACACATTTTTTTTATATTTTAAGGATAGTGGCAAAACTAGAGTGCTGACACAAAGTAGGGTTTAGGAATATCATTGTGGAATTAAGTCGATCCCATCAAAGTCTTACATTTATCAAGTGTTGCTCAAATGAGGGTTTGAGGGTATCATGTGAAGATTGGATGGATTCCACCAAAGTGGTATACTCAGTGCTAGCATGTCATTCTCAAACCCCAAATTTATGCATTTACATATACAATAAAAAGATACATTATACACTGTTCTCCAAGTGTGAAAAGCAACTAAAAAAGATAATGTTAGCCCAAATGTGGTATTGTCAAAGACTAAAGGTAAATTCATGCACATGATTTGAAAGGATTTTGATTTTAGGGGTCTCATTAGCCCAAAGGTGATGGGATTTCAAAAGTCATTATTCTTTCGCAGTTACTGCACAGAAACTGAGAAGACCACTGCATGTTTATCCCAAAGGAGAATGTGTAATTGGTTAACTCTTGGAAAATGATATATATATACTTGCATGAATGGCTGATATGGTTAATGCAAGTAAATGGTGTATGTATCAGTATTCTATTGTTTGAGATGTATTTATATAAGTTGTGCATAATTCATATGTTACTTGATATTTTTGTTTGAACTCATATGATGATGATGGTGTGTATCTCCCAGGATGTCTTTCCCTGTGACTATGCCAGGTGGTATAGTAATTTTTGTTCCTACTCTGTCCGGAATGAGTTTTAAAAGGTGGTATGAACAGTTAGAAGCGAGTATAAGCATGGTTGACTTAGATATAACACTTAAAGAGGATAAACCTGCTGCCATTACTGATTTCAGTACCCCTGATGAGAAACATAAAATGAAAAAGTGGATGACTGCAAATAAAAAGTTTATGCTGCTCATGAGGCAGGTCATTCCTGAAACTATGCGTGATGGTGTTCAAGCAAAGAAAACGGCTAAAGAATATTTGAAAGAGATTAACGGGAAGTTTGAGCTTTCTGATAGAGGACAAAGAAACACCTTGATGAACAAGCTTACCAATGCAAAGTATAATGGTAATGGAAGTATCAGAGATCATTTCATAGAGCTTTCTGCTGCTGTTGAAAAAATCAAAGCCATGGGAATTAATGTTGACAATGAGTTCGTGATTCATTGTGTGTTATCTTCTTTACCTGAAGAATATTGTCAGATTCAAGTAGCCTATAATACTCAAGAAGAATGGGATATGAACAAGTTAATTTTTGTTTGCACTAAAGAAGAACAGAGACTGAAGAAAAAGATTGAAAATGTCAATATTACAAGTCATCATTCTAGAGAACATAAGGGTAATGAAAAGTTGGGGTAGGACCACATAGAAAGGATATACACTCCTTCAGAAAAGGAAAACCTTATGATAGAGATATGAGTGATGTTGAATGTTTCTGGTGCCATAAAAAGGGACATATGAAGAGAGAATGCAAGAAAATCTTGGTTGGAGAAGAAGAAGAAGGGAACTGAGACATCAGAGAAAGAAGATGACAAGTGATGATGTCGTTTAATAAAGTTGACTCCATAGGTTTAGTTAGTTTTCTTTATTATTATCAGTTATCTTTAAGTTGTTTTGGACATTTGTTTAATGTTTTACTTTTCAGTTAATTATTTATTTGAAAGATTTCATTTAGACATTTTTGAGAAACCTAAATTCCATATTAAATTTAAATGAAAAATATCTTTATTAATTTGATTATTCTCTTGAATTTTGAAATAATTGTGGAAATTTTTAGATTCTCTTAGTCAATGGGAGTTTTTCTGATCTGCTTGACTAGTGGGAGATCAGGTATTTGTTATTTTTACTTGAACATTTATTTTATTGCTTGTATGCATTCATTCACAAGACATGTCAAAGTTGCAAGGTGAAATTTAGCCAAAAAATGTGGTAAGCCAAGGTGTGGTGTTAGTCCAAACTGGAGGGCATTTTACCTATAAGTTGGATAATGTCAAAGTGTGTTGACCTAGAAGGATTTTAAGGTAACGGGATCGTAGTTAGTCGATCATTAGACTCATTTTTCATCTCGAAGTGATTTATGTCATTAAGTTGACCTTTATATGTGGCTGACAGAAGGGGGTACACCATTTGTGTTGGAGTATTTTCTGCTGTTGTTCGACATTGGTAAGCTTGGTGACTGAATCAAAGTGGTCGGATTTATGTAATTAGATTTCATGGCCACATTGAATCAATGGTGACTTTATAATTAATGTAGCCTAAGTGGGAGAATGTAAGAATATTAGTGTGGACTAAATTAATTATATGGTTAGTTGGTTCAGTGGGAGTCTGATTACAAGTGAATAAATTTAAGTATGATTAGAGATGGACCAACCTGGTCCATTGTGGGACTGGTCCAAGGGTGGGGTGGTATTATATATGCCAACGGTTAGGGTCCCCGCAGCCATGGTTATTCTTTTCCTGTTCCCATACGCAGAGAGAGTTCAAGGGATCCCCGGAAGGCTGTGGAAGACTCAAACCCAAGTGTAGTACGATGAAACGACGAAAAACAATCTTCAACGTACAGATATGTGATTTACATTGAATACTGTGTTTTTTCATTGTGTTCAAGGTATTGTGTGGATTTCAGAGTTGATAGAAACCCTAATGGGTTCACTGGAAAACCCTAAAGAGACCTTAGAATTCTAACAGATTACTCCCAAATGCTGGTTGCTGACCACATGTATGTATCTCTCTTTCACCGCCTCTCTATTTTTTCTTTAAAATAATATATATTTGCATTCCCTCCTTGTCTCCACATGAATCTTCAGTACTCCTCATTCATTTATTTTTTCAATATTTATTCAGTTTTCAATTTCCTTCCCCTTTTGATTCGAGAGAGAAGAACTAGGAAGGAATGGACAAACGAGAATTGGATGGGCCCCTCTACCATATCTAGATTGAGACTCAGAGTCTCAACTCCATGTTTAATTGATTGATTGGTCAAATATCAACACAGCACTTTCCATCTTTAGATTATTTTTATCTTTTTTCTCATTGGTAATTTGGCTTGACGACATAATTTTGAAATGACGTTAGGGATTGGGATCCTCCTACTGAGGCCACTCCATTATTAAGAGGTGTTTGATAATTCTTCAGAAGTTGGATTTTGATTTCTGGAATATAAATGGAATAGAAATTTGTTTGGTAACTCGATTTGAACTTCTAGAGAATCCATGAGTGAATCAACTCCAAATGAGCTCTGGAATCTAATTTTTTTGAGCATCAAATATATGTTTTTCAACTTTAGAACACAATTTTAGAGTAAAAAAAAACTACCCCACACCACTACTACCACCAACTACCACCACCATCACAACCCACCACCCACCACCCACCACCCATCACTCTTGAGTCCATGATTAAATTAGGTTAACAAACATGTTTCTATTCCCATATATTCTTGAATTTTTTGAAGTTGAAGTAGAAATTTGAACAAAAAATAAGAATCCTAGAATTGAAGTTTTATCAAACAGCCCTTTAAGGATCTCATCCACTTAAAGTGGATTCTATTTATCTCGATTCACTCTAAATGGATCGAAATATATGTCGATCAATTTTGAGTGAGTAGGATCTTCAGTACAGAGGTGGCCTCATTATAAAGAATCTTTTTCTTAATTTTAGTTCCTCCAAACAAAGGTATGGAGAGGAAGTAAGGAACCCTACCTAACCTAGTGATTGGCTGCCCAAGTGCCCGATACGATGAAGGGGTTCCTCTCAAGTTGAACATTTTTTTCAATCGTGATCCAACATTGGAGTTGACTCTGCACGGATACCAATATACATCGAATGAACTCCAACTACTGAGATCATTAATTTTATTAACTATACAACTTCGAGAGGAGCCAAACCCCAATATGATATGCTCGACTCTCAATGGGTTCTCATTGGATGCATACATTCCTTTTTAATAATAGGTCATGTGTAGGGACGTGAATTTTTTTCATGAGATTCTCCAATGTAATGTGGGACCCACTTAACATTGATTCCTGGATAAAAATCTGCTCTTATCGTTGAAAAGATGTACTATTGACTCGACTAAATAAAATAATAGAAGACGATTTTTATCCCTGATGCATAGGCCATACTCCATCTCCTTATTCCTGTTGTTGCTGAAAATTACAATTTGGGTGTTTTGAAATTGGAAGGTATGCGGTGCACGTGCCGGGCAACTTGTCGATGGAAAGCCGTAGTTCCACTATTGTGCGCAGGGATAACAGGGATCCACATCGTCTCTTCCTTTAACCATCCCCAACCAATTTCGTCCTACCTCTGTGGGATGAGGATCCTATGGTTAAGATAAGTTGCCACCACCGCCTTTCGAGTTAGTTACCGAATATCCCCTTATAGAAGAGTCCATTGCAAGTTCGATTCTTAACAACATGATATAGGAGTATTCCTCTGACCTGCATTATCGACTTGGAGACCTAACACATGCCGACTTGCATTTGCTTCCTCTCACTGTACAAAAACCCTCTAGAGATGACACATGTCTGAACATGTATCATCTTCTCGATGTAGATACGTGTTGACTTCTACTTGATAGACGAAATATGTATCAACAGTTATAACAGTAAATTTGCAAATAACAATCATACAATAATTATATGCAATATAATTATATATTTTTCATCATTGAATGCAAGGTTTTATTTAACTTTTTTTAGGGGAGGGTAATGTTAGGCTGTCTCAAACTCTCAATCAATAACAAAAGCTAGGAAGCTGTTATGGGGTCAGAAACTTCTAAAAGCACGTGGTTAATAAGAATCTTTATAGTTCTAGTATAAAATAAAATATATAATATATATTCCTCGTGGAAAGCGAGTTGCATATATTGTACAATGAAGATAGAAAAATCGCCCAAATAACCTGGGTGCCAGTAATTACATTATTGTCACGTCCAATAGAATACAATGTGTTGCTGCTAAAACTGGTAATACTAATGTGGATCATAAACTGAAATCAAAAAAGGATCATTAGGGGTTGGATTGGGTAGTCTCTAACGGTCAAGTCAGTAACAGAGCAAACAGTATGGAGATTACGAGAAATCGTTAATTCCTTAGAAAATGGGTAAGGTTTGAGTATTCTCAGAATGTATAAAGAAGTATCCTATTACCAGTGACCGTCGAGTGTTTATAACTTACAGAGTGTCTAATTGGAGCCGGATACGCCATTGAGATTGTGAAATCAACATAGGTAACTACTACCTGAGGGTTTTAACCGGTTAATCTCCGACTGTTGGATGATGATCCCACGATTGGGAATTAAGTGGCTTGCTTGTTGTATTCCTAGGATTCCAATGAGAGTTATTGACGGTGGAGATGGTGATCTAGGATACGTTTCTAGACCCTGTTCCCCTTCTCATGTGGGGTGTGGATAGAGTTCATTTGTTGATCAGATTCTAGCAACCATGCGCTAAGTACTTGCGAACCCGTCACGTGGTGATGTGCGTGTAGACTCTTCGAAGGAGATGGTTTCCCACATTCGATTGGATTGCACCTTTGCTAGGTCGGTCTGGTTTGGTAGCAGTTTGAATTACAAAATTTCGGAGTCATTTTCTCCGTTGATTCAAGATTGGATTAGTAGTAGATGGTCTTCTTTCCTAACCATGGGGAAATAGCTATCGAGGATTGATCTTAGTTTTTTGTCTGGGGCATTCTTTCACCATCAGAGGTTATTGTAGTTGCTGAACGTAACTATCGATCATAACTACATTGACAATGTTCCTCTACATACCCCTTTTGGTTCATTGCATAGGGATGTGAATACGATAGTGAGTGTTTGACAATGGACTACACCTCCACCACATTCCTATAAGTTGAACATTGACCCTAGTTCTAAATCTGAGAAGCAAGGTGGATTGGGTTACATTTGTTGTGATCACAGAGGTGCCCCCTATTTGCTATCTCAGAACCCTACCATTTTAACTTTCCTATCACAGGTAAGGCTTTGGTTATTCATGCAGCATTATTGGTAGCCATTAATGATGGTGTAGAGCGATTGATAGTAGAATCAAATAATTAGGGGGTGGTGAATTATTTGCTTGGCCAATTGGTCTCTTCAGCTTACTTAGTGTATCTAGGTCTTTAAGGTTGTTCTTCATTTACAACTTTACTTTTGAAAATTGTACCTTTCAGTTTTATTTTTAGGAAACAAAATAAAATGACTCTCCTTCTAAGAGGGCTCTGTCAATAATTGTTGGTTTTTTCAAAATACAAATAAAAGTTTCAAAATTTTCTCTTTTCGATTTTTGGTTTTGGAAAATTCCCACAATGTGTTTTTTGGTTGGTTTAGCTTGTCGGACTCTTTTAGTCCCACATTGCTAAGGGAAACAAGATTGAGAAGACTTATATGCTGTGGATGCGGGTGCGGGTGTGGATCCGTTGGCTTATTGCTAAAGGTATGACTCTACGTATTTAAATACGTAAAGGTAAGAATTCTTGAATTGATACATATACATGGTTTTGTACCTATACAGATTGAAAGGGTATGATCTCAACCGTTGATCTATATGATCATTGGGAGATCAAATACAGGTCATCCATTCAAAGGATATACCCATTCTTTGTACCCCATTGGATGGATACAACTCTCCATTGTACCCATTGATTTGAAATTTCATCATCTATAAATAAGAAGACAATCCTAAAGCATAGGGTTAGTGAGACACACACACACATTTTCAAGTTCATGTAGAACTCTCTCTCTTTCTCTCTCCCTCCAACCTTATTCTGTTTTAAATGCAAGAAAAGTTCTGTTTTCTTCGAGCGTTAATTGTAGCTGTCGGGATTCTGACGAAGACCACTTCTTGGAGTGCAACCTAAGTGGAAGATGCTTCAAATTATGGGGCTGTTTTATCTTGGGGATTAATTTCACGGGAACTCTTTGCACATAAGGGGTGAATTAATCTTAAGGAGAGTGACCGGTGGTACGACTCAGTCCTATCTTATTATTTCTTATTCTCCAAATTCAAATACAGTAAATGCATTTTTCATTTTTATAATTGTATTAATGAGATCATTACATAGATATATGATTTTGTCCAAGTCTTAAACTTACTCCAGAAGCCTATTTTTACTACAATAATGTGTATCACGATTTGCCCCATTTTTTATCCTTGGATACATACAAGATGTGCTCTGTCTTCCTTGTGTGACACATGCTCTAATTAAAAAAAATCTTTTCCCTGAAAAAAAAAAGAAAAAAAAAAAAGAAGAAGAGGCCTATAAAGAAAGATGAAGCATCAAACGAACCCTACCATCTCTCATTAAGCCCAAGCAGGTCCCTTGGAACCTTATCAAAATACCAAGGAAGCAAACATCTCTCTCTCTCTCTCTCTCTCTCTCTCTCTCTCTCTTATTATGTAAAAATCAAAATCAAGTTTCAAAGGGAGACTGAAATTCAACTTTCTGGTTTCTTCAAGTTCCTGATTTTCATTTGCCACTGTTCTCTCTTTTTGGTTTGTTAATGAAATCTCTCTCTATTGTTGTGAAGGCATGAAATAACGGGAGTGATAACAAAGGTAGGAGTAGGGCTGCAACAGGGCCGGGTTGGGCCGGATTTTTCAAAACCCTAACCCTAACCCTGGCTATTTAAACTTAATCCTAACCCAGCCCAACTTTGTCAGGGTCAGAAAATATACAACCCTAACCCTGACCCTGGCAGGGTTGGGCCTAACCCTAGATTAACCCTGATTTAGGGTTAGAATGACCCTGATTGGCCCATAAACATACAATAAATTATCAAATAACATATATATAACAATTATAACTTAAAGATAACACACACACACACATACAATAAATTATCAAATAACATATATATAACAATTATAACTTAAAGATAACACACACACACACACACACACACACACACACACACACACACATATATATATATATATATATATATATATGTATAGGGTCGGGTTGGGTTGGGCTCAACCCAGGGGGTCAACCCTAACCCAACCCAACTCTGCTAGGGTTGATCAAAATTTGAACCCTAACCCAACCCTATCAGGGTTTGGGTCGGGTTCAACCCTACCAGGGTTCAGGGCGGGTTTGGGTAGGTTCGGGTTGTCAAGGTAAAACTTGCACCCCTAGGTAGGAGGAAAGGTGAGAGGATTCAAAGTGGGAGATAGAGTTGGGGTGGGATGCATAAGTGTGTCGTGCCAGGAATGCGAATTCTGCATGGACTTACAAGAGAACTATTGTTCAGACCTTCAATTCACTTACAATGGCATCTTTTGGGATGGAAGCATCACCAACGGTGGTTATGTAAGAATATTAGTGTGGGTTAAATTAATTATACGGTTAGTTGGTTCAGTGGGAGTCTGGTTACAGGTAGATCAGTTTAAGTATGATTAGAGATGAACCAACCTGGTCCACTGTGGGACTGGTCCAAGGGTGGGGTGATATTATATATACGAACGGTTAGGGTCCCCGCAGCCACGGTTATTCTTCTCCTGTTCCCATACGCAGAGAGAGTTTAAGGGATCCTCGAAAGGCTATGGAAGAGTCAAACCCAAGTGTAGTACGATGGAACAGGGAAAACAATCTTCAACGTATATGTATGTGATTTACATTGATTACTGTGTTTTTCCATTGTGTTCTAGGTATTGTGTGGATTTCAGGGTTGATAGAAACCCTAATGGGTTCACTGGGAAATCCTAAAGAGACCTTAGAATTCTAACAATTGATATTAGAGCCTCCCACACATGTGGTGAGCACATGTGACTCGAGCACCCAGTCAAAGATCCGAAGACCCTTTGACATGGCCCAAATTTTGATCCGCCAATCCAAACCCATGGACCCACCGATATGATCCGAGAACCCAACCCTGTGACCCTAAAAGTCGACCCAAAAACCTGGATAGCGAACCAGTTGAACCGGTAGTTGAACCGTCGGTCGATTCAGGGGTTTAGTCCGTGGTTCAGTTTCACGCCAAACCGTTTGGTTCGGTCTGGATCAAAGTATTTAAAATAAAAAAATATTTTACAGTGGGTTCGGCCCGCCCATAACCAAACTCGGACAGACCGAATCGAACCAGGATAAATCGACCTGAACCGGTTCAGGATGCAAGAAAGCGTTGCCAACTTTGATCGGTGATTTTGGGCGCTAGGAGTGTCGAATTTTGACACAGTCTTTTGCGATGTGTTCGTATTTTTGTGCTCTACAGTTTGGTACATAGTTTGACACAGTTTAATGATTTGGGAAATATAGTTTTGACTAAAAAGTATCCCAAATTAGTCTGATTTGTAGTTTTTCTGCTTGTTTGTTAGTTATTTTTGTATCAAATGTTTGTAGAAGATTATATGTGCATGAGGTTTTGTTTATTGACCCACAAGGTGCAGCAAAGTGTGAGGACCAGGGAAAAAATCATTTAAAATTTAATTTAATTTCATTTTTATATTAGAGTTTTCATGTAGTTAAAGTTGTCTACCCTCATTACACTCAAACTAGGATCTGGAAAGTTCTCACCTTCAGATCTCATCCACTCATGCCAGTGGAGGATAAGAAGACTAGAGTCGCCACCTAGATAAGGTCTAGGACCTATAAATGATGTCCCTCAATGGAGGGACACTAATGACTCGCGCAAATGGAACTGCTCTCTTGTCTCACCAAAGGTGGGTAAGTGTCAAATTACGAGTTGAGAATGTGTTAGGCACTCAACTCGCCCAGTTGAATCGGTCTCCCTAAATCCTATCATTTCCTACAGTTTATGAATGCTTAGGGCTATTTAATCTAATTAAATTACAAGGTATAAAAAAAAAATCTTAATTTGATTTCTAATTCTTTACTAACTATGCATGGCTTAAACTGAAATTTAACAATTTAAACAAGAAAAAATAATTACAAAATGAATCAAAGGATTTAAATAATGGCTTAATCATACATCAAAAGAAAAGAAAAAAATGATATATAACATATGATCGAGGTCTGGGAAAATCCCAGGCCGCCTACGTATCCCTGTGCGGCAAGAATCAGGCCAAACGTAGTTTAGGCGGGTGTGTACGTACCAGGTGTATGCAAGAGAAGGGACGCTCCCAAAATATTAAAACGCATCCCAAGCGATGGATGCTCCCATAATCATAGAACACATCCAATGGTGAGAGATGTCCCCACAACAATGAGACCCATCTCAGTGTTGAGGTACTCCCCATCACAAGGAAGTCCCCTCGGTGAAGTAATCCCATAATACATGGAACTTACTTCAATTTGACCGAGCGTGGAGCGACCAAACTCCCCCGTAGCCTACGTATCCCTCGAGACCTCTGTCTCTCCAGAATCAGGTCAAACGTAGTTTCCATGGATTGACGAGCCATGGATACGCGTGACAACACTCAGCAAAGGTCAAATGCCTCAGCTCCCCACACACGGGGGTACACTAATATCTCACTCAAATCCCACATCCGGGATGCCCAGGTGGACTGTCCGTCGAACCACCAATCCTATGCATACATTTACCCAATCGCACATTTTTCATTAATATTCATTTTTGATACAACGATTTCCCACACTCTTGGATTCAATCCTAGGGTTGGGTGGGCCACCCATTGGGCCACCAGTTCTAAACATATATCTATCCTATTGTTGATTTCAATAAATATTTCTTTGTACAACGTCATTCCAATCACTCTTGGAGACCAATCCCAAGGTTGGGTGGGCCTCATTCTAAAAGGGACCCACAATGGAGTGGACTCATTGAAGTCCCCTAAATAATCATATTACAGGAAGGGTGTATCCTAACATGCATCTATCATGGTGTTCAAGTGTATATACACCTTTGGGGTAGGGACCACATGTGATTTGCATTGAACTAAACATTTAAACTAAGTTTAGCATGCAAATGAGTGATGGATCAGCTCACTTGAACTATGCATGATGGGATGAACTAAACATGTGATTTAGATATCCATCACACAAGATATAAAAACAAACAGTAATGGACAACTATGTGGCAGGCAATAAGTTCACTGTGCTAAGCATGAGTCTAAGCATAAGTCAATTAATCTAAACCCAAGCATGACATAGTTCAAACAATTAGGATGGTCCCAACTTCCTTAAAATGTAATTTAACGGAGAAGCATTGGGCAAAATCAGATTCAACCACAAATTAAAATAAACCAAACCAGGTTTGTCATTAAAGATAGATCAACCAAACCCAACAGATTCGACATTAAAAGGAAACAACTCAACCCAAACCAGATTCATATCATTCAAAAATGAGATTAGATTGAACATTAAGAATTACACTGGTTTCACTTTCACAACAGGAAAAGGATTTGGGCATGATATTCAAAGATGTGAATCATCCTAAGGTAGGATTAGTAGCATTCAAGTTTTTCAGCCCAATCGGTTGGGTATCCATGGATCCCTATTGAGCCCTCTAAGCCTCCAAGTCAACAGTAAAGTAAGGCAGCAACCGGAAAGTGTGGGATCAAACCAAAGACTTTCAAAACAATCATTGCTTCCTGGCTCCAATCTACCTACTTAACAAACCGAAATCAAAGTCTATGAATATATCCATTTCAAATACTTTGAAGAATATAGAAGTGGCCTCCCTTAGGTATCCCATTTCACAAAAGGCAACAATTACAATAATATATGCAACAACATCAGATTGCAACCTAACAACCTCTCATATCAACAAACGAATCACAAGCATGTTCAAACATACCTAGTGCACATCATTCATGGATGAAAAAGGCTAATAATAGAAGCATCGAAACCCATACCTCCATTCTGCACTTCACTAATATATTCCCAAATTCTCCCCAAAGATTGACTGAAAAATATAATGAATTTGTGCTCCTCCAAACAGCTGTAATGTCGACATCTGTTCATTTTCCCCTTTACCATTGAAGCAAAGGTTTCAGAGAAATTTGTAAGAATGTTCAAGAAGGCGAGTACCTCGTCCAGCTTTTGATTCTGTGGATGTCCTTCAGAGCCAATAGGCTTCCAGCTTGTACAAGGAATTTCGGTATTGAAGCACTCATTCCATTTAGATGAGTCGTCAGTGTGTCAAGTAACACAAGTAGAGAACTCAAAATCTCGTAGGAACATAATGGTGAACACATTATGTGCACCATCCTGATCAACAATCACACCCGAGAGAGAGGGAGGAGGAAGCCCTCGAAACACAACCTAAAGTTGATGAGCTTAAAAAATTACAGAAATCCAGTTCCAAAGTTTTCCTTGTTCTCTGAAATCGAAATGGTTTGCTTAACTGCAATGCTCCAATACAGTTTCAATCCAAAATGTTTTTCAAATCGCAAAACCATCAAAGAAAATCTGAGTGCGAATTTTCCTCATCTGTGTTCCAATCTCCCCTACCTTCGAATTGATCCTTGATGCCTCCTTCTTTTTCAATTCAGCAAAACCACAACTCCCCTCGGCTCTCACTTTCTTTTCCTACTTCCCTCCTGCTCCAGCCCGCGGCTATTTCAACTTTCTCTCGATTTCTCCCAACAGCAGCCGCCTCTCTCCTTGTCTCCTCCACCCGCAGCCATTCTCTCTCTATCTTCTTCTCACTCTCTGCTTCACAGCTCTCAATCGAAACCTACTTCTTCTCCCTCACTCCTTCACAACTCTCAGCTGAAACCCCTCTCTCACTCACCTCTTTTCCACTCTCCATTTTCTTGTTCTCCCTCTTGGCCGACTCTCTCACAACCCTCCAGATTTTCTCCCCAAGCTCTTTCCCCTCACTGTCGCCCTTCCCAAAATGATGAACTCCTTCATTTTTTCTCCTCTTTTTTGTCTCTTCTCCTATCTGTCCGTCCTCAATAGTCTAGCAGCAAACCTCCCTCTCTTCTGTGTTTCTCCTCCTCTCTCTTTCTATCCTTCATTCCACTCCTCTCACTCCATTTTAGTCCCCAGGTGAGGTGTTGGTCTCATTCCCTTTTCCTACGTAGAATGATGGGCATCATGTTTGTCATCAGTCCAGCAGGTTGGGTGGCTCAAGATGGGTGGATGAAATGTGGTCTCCAAGAGGGATGGGAAAGTGGCGGCCAGGTTTGGGTAGGTGTACATGGGATGGGCTCAAAACGTAGGGTGAGAGAGTGGTTTAAGGTGGTGATGGCATGTGGCAGGGGAGAAGGTGGTGTTGCAATGGGGCAGCCTCTCTCTCTCTCTCTCTCTCTCTCTCTCTCTCTCATGCTCGTTGTCTTTCCCCCTCATACGTCATACTTTCTTGGAAAAGAATCAAACCACAAGCAATTTTTCCTCCCTTTTTCTCTTGTGTCAAATCCAACCAATCAAAGTAAACCAAAGCAAAAGTAATAACTTTTTTTTTTATTATGTCAAATCTACCCATCAAAGTCTCTTGGAAGTCAATGTTTTTTTTTTTAACACTAATTAATAGCATCTGATTTTTCATAAAAGAAAAATTAAACTTATTCTATTAGAGACATTGGGACTAAATTGAACAGCGATAGACACATTTTTTTTTATTTTAAGGATAGTGGCAAAACTAGGGTGCTGACACAAAGTAGGATTTAGGGATATCATTGTGGAATTAAGTCGATCCCATCAAAGTGGTACACTTATCAAGTGTTGTTCAAATGAGGGTTTGAGGGTATCATGTGAAGATTGGATAGATTCCACCAAAGTGGTATACTCAGTGCTAGCATGGCATTCTCAAACCCCAAGTTTATGCATTTACATATACAATAAAATGATACATTATACATTGTTCTCCCAAGTGTGAAAAGCAGCTAAGAAAGATAATGTTAGCCCAAATGTGGCATTGTCAAAGACTAAAGGTATATTCATGCACATGATTTGAAAGGATTTTGACTTTAGGGGTCTCATTAGCCCAAAGGTGATGGGATTTCAAAAGTCATTATTCTTTCACAGTTACTGCACAGAAACTGAGAAGACCACTGTATGTTTATCCCAAAGGAGAATGTGTAGTTGGTTAACTCTTAGAAAATAGTATATATACTTGCATGAATGGTTGATATGGTTAGTGCATGTAAATGATGTATGTATCAGTATTTTATTATTTGAGATGTATTTATATGAGTTCTGCATAATTCATCTGTTACTTGATATTTTTGTTTGAACTCATATGATGATGATGGTGTGTATCTCCCAAGATGTCTTTCCCTGTGACTATGCCAGGTGGTATAGTAATTTTTGTTCCTACTCTGTCCGGAATGAGTTTTAAAAGGTGGTATGAACAGTTAGAAGCGAGTATAAGCATGGTTGACTAAGATATAGCACTTAAAGAGGATAAACCTGCTGCCATTACTGATTTCAGTACCCCTTATGAGAAGCATAAAATGGAAAAGTGAATGACTGCAAATAAAAAGTTTATGCTGCTCATGAGGCAGACCATTCCTGAAACTATGCGTGATGGTGTTCAAGCAAAGAAAACGGCTAAAGAATATTTGAAAGAGATTAAAGAGAACTTTGAGCTTTCTGATAGAGGACAAAGAAACACCTTGATGAACAAGCTTACCAATGCAAAGTATAATGGTAATGGAAGTATCAGAGATCATTTCATAGAGCTTTCTGCTACTGCTGAAAAGATCAAAGCCATGGGAATTAATGTTGACAATGAGTTTGTGATTCATTGTGTGTTATCTTCTTTACTTGAAGAATATTGTCAGATTCAAGTAGCCTATAATACTCAAGAAGAAGAATGGGATATGAACA
Organism: Protea cynaroides; assembly: GCA_028583415.1. Taxonomy (NCBI): domain Eukaryota; kingdom Viridiplantae; phylum Streptophyta; class Magnoliopsida; order Proteales; family Proteaceae; genus Protea; species Protea cynaroides. The sequence goes on from CM053272.1 coordinate 53,255,311, forward strand.
AGTTAATTTCTGTTTGCACTAAAGAAGAACAGAGACTGAAGAAAAAGATTGAAAGTGTCAATATCAAAGGTCATCATTCTAGAGAACATAAGGGTAAATGAAAGTTGGGGTAGGACCCCATAGAAAGGATAGACACTCCTTCAGGAAAGGAAAACCTTATTATAGAGATATGAGTGATGTTGAATGTTTCTGGTGCCATAAAAATGGGCATATGAAGAGAGAATGCAAGAAAAGCTTGGTTGGAGAAGAAGAAGAAGAGAACTGAGACATCAGAGAAAGAAGATGCCAAGTGATGATGTCGTTTAATAAAGTTGACTCCATAGGTTTAGTTAGTTTTCTTTATTATTATCAGATATCTTTAAGTTGTTTTGGACATTTGTTTAATGTTTTACTTTTCAGTTAACTATTTATTTGAAAGATTTCATTTAGACATTTTTGAGAAACCTAAATTCCATATTAAATTTAAATGAAAAGTATCTTTATTAATTTGATTATTCTCTTGAATTTTTAAATAATTGTGGAAATTTTTAGATTCTCTTAGTCAATGGGAGTTTTTCTGATCTGCTTGACTAGTGGGAGATCAGGTATTTGTTATTTTTACTTGAACATTTATTTTATTACATGTATGCATTCATTCACAAGACATGTCAAAGTTGCAAGGTGAAATTTAGCCAAAAAGGGCGGTAAGCCAAGGTGTGGTGTTAGTCCAAGCTGGAGGCATTTTACCTATAAGTTGGATAATGTCAAAGTGTGTTGACCTATAAGGATTTTAAGGTAATGGGATCGTAGTTAGTCGGTCATTAGAATCATTTTTCATCTCAAAGCGATTTATGTCATTAAGTGGACATTTGTATGTGGCTGACGGAAGGGGGTACACCATTTGTGTTGGAGTATTTTTTGCTGTTGTTCGACATTGGTAAGCTTGGTGACTGAATCAAAGTAGTCGGATTTGTGTAATTAGATTTCATGGTCACATTGAATCAATGGTGGCTTTATAATTAATGTAGCCTAAGTGGGAGAATGTAAGAATATTAGTGTGGGCTAAATTAATTATATGATTAGTTGGTTCAGTGGGAGTCTGGTTACAGGTGAACCGATTTAAGTATGATTAGAGATGGACCAACCTGGTCCATTGTGGGACTGGTCCAAGGGTGGGGTGGTATTATATATGCCAACGGTTAGGGTCCCCGCAGCCATGGTTATTTTTCTCCTGTTCCCATACGCAGAGAGAGTTCAAGGGATCCCCGGAAGGCTGTGGAAGACTCAAACCCAAATGTAATACGGTGAAACGACGAAAAACAATCTTCAACGTACAAATATGTGATTTACATTGAGTATTGTATTTTTTCATTGTGTTCAAGGTATTGTGTCGATTTCAGGGTTGATAGAAACCCTAATGGGTTCACTGGGAAACCCTAAAGAGACCTTAGAATTCTAACAGATTACTCCCAAATGCTGGTTGCTGACCACATGTTTGTATCTCTCTTTCACTGCCTCTCTATTTTTTCTTTAAAATAATATATATTTACATTCCCTCCTTGTCTCCACATGAATCTTCAATACTCCTCATTCATTTATTTTTTCGATTTTTATTCAATTTTCAATTTCCTTCCTCTTTCGATTCGAGAGAGAAGAACTAGGAAGGAATGGACAAACGAGAATTGGATGGGCCCCTCTACCATATCTAGACTGAGACTCAGAGTCTCAACTCCATGTTTAATTGATTGATTGGTCAAATATCAACACAGCACTTTCCATCTTTAGATTATTTTTATCTTTTTTCTCATTGGTAATTTGGCTTGACGACATAATTTTGGAATGACGTTAGGGATTGGGATCCTCCTACTGAGGCCACTCCATTATTAAGAGGTGTTTGATAATTCTTCAGAAGTTGGATTTTGATTTCTGGAAGATAAATGTAGTAGAAATTTGTTTGGTAACTCGATTTGAACTTCTAGAGAATCCATGAGTAAATCGACTCCAAATGAGTTCTGGAATCCAATTTTTTGGAGCATCAAATAGATGTTTTTCAATTTTAGAACACAATTTTAGAGTAAAAAAAACCACCCCACACCACTACTACCACCAACTACCACCACCACCACAACCCACCACCCACCACCCACCATCCACCACCCACCACTCTGGAGTCCATGATTAAATTAGGTTAACAAACATGTTTCTACTCCCATATATTCTTGAATTTTTTGAAGTTGAAATAGAAATTTGAACAAAAAATAAGAATCCTAGAGTTGAAGTTTTATCAAACAGTCATTTAAGGATCTCATCCACTTAAAGTGGATTCTATTTATCTCGATTTACTCTAAATGGATCGGAATATATGTCGATCTATTTTGAGTGGGTAGGATCTTCAGTACAGAGGTGGCCTCATTATAAAGAATCTTTTTCTTAATTTTAGTTCCTCCAAACAAAGGTATGGAGAGGAAGTAAGGAATCTTACCTAGCCTAGTGATTGGCTGCCCAAGTGCCCAATATGATGAAGGGGTTCCTCTCAAGTTGGGATTCAAATCGTCTCATCCCTCAGATTCGGGAGGCGTGGCGGCGACCCCACTGGATGGTCGCCACGTGGGGGTCGGATGAATCCGACCCCCTCCGTTCGAGCCAACAAGCCGAGCAGACAAGAGAGTGTTGGCTCAAACGGAGGGGTCGGATTCATCCGACCCCACGTGGCGACCATCCAGTCGAATCGCCGCCACGCCTCCCAAATTTCAGGGATGAGACGATTTGGATCTCTCAAGTTGAGCATTTTTTTCACTCGTGATCCAACATTGGAGTTGACTCTGCACGGATACCAATATACATCGAACGAACTCCAACTATTGAGATCATTAATTTTATCAACTGTACAACTTCGAGAGGAGCCAAACCCCAATATGATATGCTCGACTCTCAATGGGTTCTCATTGGATGCATACATTCCTTTTTAATAATAGGTCATGTGTAGGGACGTGAATTTTATTCATGAGATTCTCCAATGTAGTGTGGGACCCACCTAACATTGATTCATGGATAAAAATCCGCTCTTATCGTTGAAAAGATGTACTATTGACTCGACTAAACAAGAGAAGACGATTTTTATCCCTGATGCATAGGCCATACTCCATTTCCTTATTCATTTTGTTGCTGAAAATTACAATTTGGGTGTTTTGAAATTGGAAGGTATGCGGTGCACGTGCCGGACAACTTGCCGATGGAAAGCTGTAGTTCCACTATTGTGCGCAGGGATAACTGAGATCCACATTGTCTCTTTCCTGAGATTCGGGAGGAGGGGCGGGGGTTTCGATAGATGGTCGATATCTAGTTCTTGGGTGAATCCTAGCCATTCATCCAAGCCGATACCCCTGTTGGCTCAGCTTGTCGACTGGGGTGTCGATTCAGATGGATGATTTGGATTCACCAAAGAATCAGATATCGGCTATCCATCCAGACCGCCATCCCTCCTCCCGAATCTCAGTAAAGAGACGACTTGAATCCGGGATAACAGTGTTCAGCCCCATGAAGGAGCATAACTTGTTGCAGTCCCCAGGTCAGAAACTCAGAGTGGTGGGCCTAGGAGGTCTTCGCCACGTTGCCGTTAAGTTCGGTAAGGCGTTTGGGCTCCACGTCACCATCATCAGTTCCTCCCCTTCCAAGGAGAAGGAGGCTAAGTTGGGCCTTGTTGCCGAAGCCTTCCTTGTCAGCACTGAACCCACACAAATGAAGGTATACCAGTTCCTTCGATCTAATGGTTCAGATTAAATCTTTTATAATTTCATTGTTTTAATCCTATTTTTTACAGCCGGAGCCAATGGATGAACGATATATGGAATATATTGATTTGTTGGAATTTTCGTGTTTATAGGGTGGAGAGAGGAGTTTGGATTTTATCCTTAACACGCTCCCAGCGCAGCACTCACTCGGCCCTATTTTAGAACTACTTAAAGTGAATGGAACTATGGTGCTCGTGGGTGCACCGGATAAGCAAGCCCCTGGACTTACCCTCTTTTCCCTTAATATTCAGTGAGTAATGAATCTAATGACTAATATCTTAAGGCTTAAAGTAAACGGTATCGGACATAGTATCGGTCTGGTCTGGTCTGATCCGGTTGATACGTTATTTTTTTATTAGAATCGGATCTTTGGAACTGTTTTTTATTTCCTTCCATTTTCGATTCGAGAGAGAAGAACTAGGAAGGAATGGACAAACGAGAATTGGATGGGCCCCTCTACCATATCTAGACTGAGACTCAGAGTCTCAACTCCATGTTTAATTGATTGATTGGTCAAATATCAACACAGCACTTTCCATCTTTTCCCTTAATATGCGTTTCTATTTGTAGATTTTAGATTATATTAATTTATTTTAAATATAAATAAATTTCTTAAATCATATCAAACAACTACATATGACATAATGTATTATATAATTAATTCTCTAATACACACCAAAAATACATACCAAAACAAATGATATTGTGACGACTGATTCATTACAGGTAAAAGGGTGGTGAAGGGAAGCATAATTGGATGGATAAAAGAGACTAGGAGATGATTGATGTGTGTGGAAAGCATAATATCACATGTGATGTGGAGGTCATAACGCCGGACTACATTAATCAGACAGTCATCCACCTCGAGAAGAACGACGTTCGCTACAGATTTGTCATTGACATTGCCGACAGTACTAGTGTCCCCTCTGAGCTCTAGCACTATAGTCATAGTAATGTTTAGTGTACAAGTACATACATGGTATGGATGTCAACAATATAAAGAATATTTAAATAAATTAGAGTCTAAAAATTTTACATGTTGCTATAAACCATATTCTCTCTATGTGACATTCGGAATGAATTTTTTTTTTTTTTTATCTACAGTTAAACCAAGGTTTAAGTACATGGAATCAGACAATGGAATGGCCTCTCTCGATACCAAACCTAATCGATCAAAACCAGATGAAATCCTGAAATTGAAATCAAGGAGAAACAAAGATTTTTCAAAATCTATGATTTCTTTTTAGAGTTGTTGATTAAATGAAATAGAGCATCTTGCCACAACTATTAACTCTTGTTGATTTTCTGTTAGTCTACATAGGATATGTAAGAAAGAAAAAAAAAAAAAATCATCTCCTGTTGGTCAATTTCTCTAATCATGATTCAACTGTTAAAATTCTCCTAACACGTATATGAATGTAGTGATATACACATTGAGTGAACTCCAATCATCAGTCATTGGATCACGATTAGAATTCCTCTAAAGATGAGATGATTTCAGTCTGGAGTGTAGACATACATATCAAGAGTTTAATTCGTCTTCAATTATTAGAGGTTCCAATAGTTAATCCAACGGTTGGAGTTAACTGTGCATATCTATCAATACTTCGATAGGTATGATTGATTAACTCCAATCACTGGATAGGCGATTGGAGACTCCAATCATTGGAGATGAATTCAACCCACGTATCAACCCCTTTTCTTATGCAATTATATTAATTAAAAGAAGGAAACACTGGTTAAACATGAATATCAAACATGATCATGAATTATGGGGAATTTAAAAAAGGGTTGTCTTGGAATCGCCAATCTAGCTGTATTTCTGACCAATCAGGTACTGCAGATGCCCGATATATATTTTATCTTAGATCTGCTAATACAGCTGTAAACATAACTAACATGCTTAAAAAGTAATGCACACAAATTTTGGGAGGATTTTTTTAATTGCCTCATATATAGAAAAACTACAGTTTTAACCCTTCAAGGTTGAAAAAACTAAGTCGCAGCCTCGGAAAATATATTGATGTGTTGGGTACTGGAATATGTGATTATCATTGTTGCCAAGATATTAACTCATGGTGGTGTTACAGAGGTTGCATGGTAATTTAATAGCGTTCTGAATGACTATAAAGTATATGGCAGTGAGTGGCCGATGAGTTGACTGAGTTTGACCGAATAGAGAATCAATCAACCTTTTCACACATACATATATATATATATATATATATATATATATATATATATATATATGATTTCTGATGCGTGAGAGTGACACAGCACATGCAGTAATGGTTTCGTAGAGAAATTGTAAAGTTCGTCAAGAACTTTTCAGTTTGAGACAATTTTTTATGGGTCCCACAATGATTCCGTGTAAATATTTTAACATGAAAATGTAGAGCATCGAAACGCATTTTGCAAAGTTTAATTTTGATGTCGTATGAAGAAGTTATGATCGTTTTCTTGAAGATGCGTCAAAAAAATCACAAAAAACCACATTACATATGCTCTCAGTGAGATGTTGCATGCAGGGATTTGGTTTTAATAAATATTAAAAAAATTTGTCTTTATCTGGAATTTCATATAAAAGAAAAAATGGCTGATGTTGGAGAAGATTCTTCTTTGAGATGTATGACCGAATGGAGAATTTGTAATAAAATGTATCATGATACATTGAGTTTGGATTTGATTGCATGTAACGCTAGTACATCATACGGAACAAAAAGATTTCATTATTTAAGCTTACATTAAGTTCGTTTTTACCTATCAGAGTCAGAAGATCCAACGGTCCAAAGTAAACCCGCCCTTTTGAAGAAGATCTAACGGCTGAAATCGCAGCCAACATACTACGACGTGACGAAATGTCAGGAGAATCAATGAAGCCACTCTCTTGTTCATTGATCAGCGGCCGAAATTGTTTTGACGATTTTGAGGGCTATATATATCCAATTTGAGTCAATTTTTTTTTTTTTTATAGCTCTTCAAACTTCGAACCTCTATGTCCCTATACTGTCAGAAGGAGAAAAAGAAGAAGAAAAATTAGGATTTTGGGGCAAAAACTCCTATTGATCGTTGAAATGGCTTGTTTGATGATTTGATCACTCTCCACATCAATTTTGGGCATAATTAAAGCATCATATGGTGAAGTATCATTAGTGGTGATAATCCTTTTACATAGTTATATATCTTTATCAGTCTATGATTGTGATTGAAGTGTAAAACCTAGACTATGAATGTAATTGGGGTGGGAATTATATTTTTCCATTATTATTTGTAAACCTCTTGCGTGGATGCGAAACAGTGCTTAAGGTTGTAGCCCTTACTTCTTGTGAGTGCAAGGATAGAAGTAGTATTCCTTCCTGGACTATTGTAGCGGTCGAAATTTAAGCTGAAGCGTATAGAGTAAATATAAAGCCCTATTAGGGCATTACTCCGAGGATTAGCCTTTCACACGCTGTGGGGGTGAACCATATATATCGTGTCTTGTCTATTTATCTTGGATATTAGAGTGTGTGTGATTTGGAGGGTGGATGTGCATTACTTGGTAGGTTTAGTCAATTTTTGGTTGTGAGGTGGGTGTGCATACGATTGTGTGATACTGGTAAAATTGGGACTGCCCCAGCCAGTTTATGATTATCGTTCAGAGAAAGTTTTTGGATACACTGATTCACCCCCCATCCCCTCTCAGTGTTAACCTGGGAACATCACGATGTATAGTCCGGATCAGATGGTTAGGCCAACTAGAATCAGGTGGCTTAGATCGGAAACCCCGAAAGCTGTTGGCCTATATATTGTAATTGTTGGCAAATTGGGCTAACTGGGTCCAGTTTGATGAGAGAGAGTGTCTGCGGACCTTACAGGCGAAATGGTAGTGATACAGGTGATACGGCTTTGTTACAGGTACTGTGAAGCATGGAAGAGGTGAAAGAATTAGAGGAGAGAGAAAGAGGAGAGAGAAAGTGGGACCCAGGAGAGAGAAGGTGGGACCCACCTCGGTGGTATGCCACCTAGACAGGCCAGCCAGCCGAGCAGCCAGCACAGCAGGCCAGCCAAGTGGCACAGCAGGCCAGCCACAAGGCAGGCCAGGCTTGCCTTGCCAGCAAGCCAGCCAGCCCGCAAGGCAGGCCAAGCTTGCCTTGCCAGCAAGCCAGCCAGCCCGCAAGGCAGGCCAGCCCGCAAGGCAGTCCTGCCCCGCAAGCCAGCCAGTCCGCATGCACCACCCTGCCGCTAGTCCGCACGCCCATCACCTGTTCGATGATTTTCCAGGAGAGAGAAAAACTCTCTGGAAAATCATCCCTATAGAAGTTTAACACTTTAAAAAAAAATTACAGAGGTCATTTTTGAAGTTCTCAGGGGTATTTTAGTCTTTTTGCTAAGGAGAATATCTCAAATCGGCGGTCCAGATGAAGCTATGAAGGGTTGATGCTTTTTGAACGGTCCAGATGGAAGCGGATTATGTGTATATACGACAGATGCGTCAGATACTCCCGCGAGTATTCTGATTCGTCCGGCGCAGTATAATATAATGTGTCGCATTACATGGAAGCAAAGCTGTGATAAGGTGTAATGCATGCGCAAAATACAAGCGGGCAAGATCCAGATCTTACGGCTGTAGCTTAAGCCGATTTTCGGAGACGCGGATTATCCAGATCCGAGGGATCTGGTTCAATCCCGCCTTTTTGATTGAAATCCGACAGCTAATTTTTGTGATTCCCTTTTCAGCCAATCAGAGCGCGACAGGGCGCGGCTACGGTGTGTCGCAGGTGCACCATATGGAACCGAAAGATTCCATTTGGAATTTTTTCAGAGGCCGAACTTGTTTATGCCATAACTTGGCCATCCGGTGGCCAAATCCGACGATCCAAATTGCACCGAGCTAGGTTTTTAATGCTCTTTCTATTGAGAATGGTTAGAGAGACTGCAGGCCGCGAGAAATTTTGCAGAAAGGGAGTTTTTGAAGAAAAGGGGAAAAACCTTTTTGTTTTTTGATTTTTCTTGCTCTGGGAATTGAAGACAGTCATTCTCCATCGCTGTTCATGCTAATGCCGATACATTGAAATATTCTTGAAGGCTGGAAGAGCTTGATTGCATATGGCAAGGGATTTATCGACTACCAGATAAAGAAGAACATCGTCAATTATCAGAAAAATTGGTTGTGAGATTTTCTTATCTCCTTTATTATTTATTGAACCAATCTGTTGTATATTAAAGTAGGATGATGATGTTGAATGCCTATGGTGCATGGGAATCTATTGTATGCTAGCATTAGGCAAAGAAAAGGAGAAGAAAAAAAATATTGAATGCCTTGCTAGGTTGGGATTTAATTGTAGGGCATCATTATAAGCCCCAAAAATTGTATCTGTTGTGGTGTGTTCAGTGGGTGCTGGACACTGGCTTTATGCCTGAATTCTGGCGTTGTTACGCCCTCTCAGTTTTATGCTGGGAAAATTTAGGGTGAGCATCCTTGTCCTGTAAAGGGCTAAAAGTTGAGTATTGAGTAAATACGAAGTCCATTGGGCATTACTCCGTGGATTAGCCATCACTCACTGTGGTGGTGAACCACGTAATCTTTGTGTGTTGTGGTTTGCTTGTTTATGAGCTTTGTGAAGTGTGTGGAATGAATTACAGGATGGGTATGCAAATCTGGTAGACCTGGCCACTGAGTGGTGTGAGGTAGATTTGCATACGACTGTGTTTGGGACAGGTTATTTTATGAACATCACTGGGCAATAAAGAAAAATCAAGGGAGAAATTATTCACACTGATTCACCCCCCCCCTCTCAGTGTCATTCAAGGTTTATCAATTGGTATCAAAGCACCAGGCTCAGTGACGACTTAATCGACAATCGAGAAGATCAGAATAAAATATATGGCACCAGGAGAAGGTTTAAACAAGCCTCCCTTGTTTGATGGGACGGATTTTGTCTTTTGGAAAAGAAGAATGGATGTCTATGTAGGATATCTTGGTTATGATGTTTGGGCTTCTGTGGAGAATGGCTACACTCCACATGATACAAATGCTCCCACAGTTGTAGATAAAAAGAATTTTGAGAACAATAGAAAAGCTCTCAATGCCATTTAAGGGGGACTGACAAATAGTGAACTGGCTAAAATCATGGACTGCAAGACAGCAAAGGAAGTATGGGACAGACTGATCAACATATATGAAGAAGATAAGAAAATCAAGACTGTCTCGGTTTGAGAATCTGAAGATGAATGAAGATGAGACCATTGATCAATACATGAACAGGGTTAATGATGTGGTCAACTCTATTAGAGGACTTGGTGAAGATTTGAAAGGTCATATAGTTTGTCAGAAGATTTTGAGGTCTCTCACCCCAAAATTTGAGTCAAAGGTATCTGCACTTGAAGAAACCAAGGACTTGGAACAGGTTACAATTGATGAAATTCATGGAGCTTTGTGACTTTTGAAATGAGGATTGATCCAGGAACCACTGGTGATAAGCAGGTTGCTTTTAAGGCTATGAAGAAGCTGAAGATTTCTGAGAAGCAAAATGAGGAAGAAAGTGAAGATGAAGCCACAACTCATTTCACTAGAAAATTAAAGAAGGGCACAAGTAAATACAAGAATAAGCTTCCTTTCAAATGTTTCAACTGTGGCAAGGTTGGACATTTTGCTGCAAAATGCCCCATGAAGAGTAAGTTTGAGTGATGATGATGAAGATGACAGAAAAAGCAAGTTGAAAGGAAAGAAAAATTATAACTTCAAGAAAAACAAGTCCAGCAAAAGGAGTTTTATCTCTAAGAGAAGCACTAAAACTTCAGATGATGACTCTGATGAAATCTCTGAAGATGAGCTTAGTGAGGCTTTGTTTATGGTGTACATTGAAGCTCAAGAGAAGATCACAGATAAAGGAAAAATTGTGAATTCTATCTCAAGTGGTGATGAAGAGAATGACAAGGAAGATAATTTTTCAAACAGTGATGAAGAGGGTGAGATAAATTTTGAGGAAGAACTTGTTGCAGCCATGAAGGAGCTTAAGAAGGAAAGAAAACATAACAAGCTTGCCTCTCAAGAAGTCAAAAAGCAAAAGCAAATAATTCAAGATCTGAAATCTCAATATGAAGAGTCCAAGAGAATTATAGAAAATCTCAATACTCAGCTTAAACAGGCATCTGTAGATTACACCATTGTGTTGAATGAGAATGCAAGTCTGAAAGTCCAACTTGAAGAACAACTTCCTATGGTTGAACGATTTGAAGAATTTGAAACTGATTTTACTCTTCTAAAGACAAAAGTGGCTGAGTATGAAAAAGAAGAGGTTGAGAGACAACAAAAATTATCTCAACATGAAGAGGTAAATAAGTCTGCTTCAGTGCATCCTAATAGTAATAAGCTTGACAGGATCATCAATGCTCAAAGACCTTCCCACATTAAGTTTGGCCTTGGTTTTGAAAAAGGACAGACATCAAAAACTGCAAGTTCAAAGGGAAAAGAGCCCATATCTTTTGTGAAGGAGATTGAAAAGGGTAAGGACCCAATAGTTTATTGCCAAAGTGGAAACAAAATTTCTCTTCCTAAGACTAACTATGCAAGGCCAAGACAAAATACATGGCAAGGAAAGAGAATGGAGTATGATAATTTCTATAGAGAAAACTATCCCAGTGCACCACAGAGACAGATGAGATACATGGAAACTCCTTCTAGGTCAAGATCTTATTTTCATGGTTACTATTATAAATGCAATACTTATGATCACAGAATAGCTACTTGCAAGTTCAATATGAGTCAAGTTAGATTTGAAAGCAGAAATCAGTTTACCCCTCTTGAAGAAAATTTTACTGAATGCTATAACTGTAACAATTTTGGGCATATAGCAAAGAACTGCAGAACCATCTTTCCCCCTATGCCACCTTCACAGAGACAGTATGACAGAATTAGAAGCAAGATCCCAAGATAGAAGCAAGATGAAATATCTAAATCAAATAAGAGGATCTGGGTTCAGAAAAATAGCTCTTTGGTTGTACAGACAGCTCTCAAGGCTCAAAATAGTTCTACACCCTGGATTCTTGACAGTGGATGTTCAAGCCATATGACAGGAGATAGTAAGAGGCTTCAGAAATTTCAACATTATGAAGGAGGCTCAGTCAAGTTTGGTAATGATATTGGTGCAAAGATTGTTGGGAAGCATTAGCCTCAACAATGGGAAGTTAAAATCTCATGAGGTTCTCTATGTTTCAGGCTTGAAACATAATCTATTGAGTGTTAGTCAGCTTTGTGATAAGGGTCACAGATTAATTTTCAGTGATCAAGGATGTGAGATTCGAAGGACTGACAGTGGCAAATTGATGGCAACTGGAAAGAGAACTTCAGGAAATCTTTATACTCTGTCTGAAGAGTTTGAAGAGAATTGTATGATGAGTCAAGAAGAGGAAACATGGCTATGGCATAGAAGATTGGGACATATTGGTTTTGAAAATCTGTCCAAGATATCTAACAAAAATGTTGTGAGAGATATTCCTTCATTGAAAAAGCCTTCCAATGATATTTGTGCATCTTGTCAGAAGGGGAAGCAGACAAGAACATCATTCAAGCCTAAGGAATACCACACTACTCAACCATTGGAGATAATTCATACAGATTTATGTGGGCCAGTGAGAACACAAAGCATTGCAGGAGAAATGTACTTCATTCTTTTTATAGATGACTACTCGGGAATGACTTGGGTAATGTTTCTAAAACATAAGTCGAAGCTTTGGCAAGATTCAAGATCTTCAAGACTCAAGTTGAAAATGAGACAGGGGAAGAAAATCAAGTGTCCGAGATCCGACAGGGGAGGAGAGTACACCTGGATTGACTTTGCGGAATATTGTTCTAAGAACGACATTAAGAGACAGGACTTCGGCTCCTAGAACACCACGGTAAAATGGTGTTGCGAGAAAGAAAGAATAGAACTGTTCAGGAAATGGCCCGAACTATGTTAAACGAAAATGACATGGGGATTAAATTCTGGAGAGAAGCAGTGCATACAGCAATATATGTTCAGAATAGATGTATGTTGAGGCCACATGAAGACAAGACACCCTATGAACTATGGTTTGGTAAGAAGGCTACAGCAAAGCACTTCAAGGTATTTGGTAGTAAGTGTTATATCAAGAACACTAGTCATGGTCTAGGGAAGTTTGATGATCGAGCAGATGAATGAATTTTTCTTGGCTATTCTACCTCAAGCAAAGCATATAAATGTTACAATAAAAAAACTTGGCAAGATTGTTGAAAGTGCAGATGTGGGAGTTGATGAGCACAAGAATTCTTCTACAGAATCAAATAATGAGATTCCTATTTTTGAAGACCTGGACAGTGAGCAGAATGACATTGAAACAGAAAAGGAGCAGGATGTTACAAATGTGCCAGAACAGAGAACAGTGGCTGAGACAGAAGAAAGAGAAGAGCAGTCTGATTCAGAGGCAGATAAGCAGAACAAAAGTGGCTCAAGCAGAGTAAAAAGAATCATCCTGATCAATTTATTCTTGGTGATCCATCTGCTGGTATGCAAACAAGAAAGGTGAGACAACCAAAACAAATGTTTTCATTACTATCACAGATTGAACCAAAATTAGTTGCAGAGGCATGTGAAGATGCTAGTTGGCTCAAGGCAATGAATGAAGAGCTGGATCAAATAGAGAAAAACAAAACTTGGGAATTGATGCCAAGGCCTACAGACAAGAATGTTATTGGTACTAAATGGGTCTACAGGAACAAGCTCAATGAAGATGGTAAAATTGTAAGAAACAAGGCCAGATTAGTTTGCAAAGGATATGCCCAGGTTGAGGGAATTGACTTTGAAGAAACATTTGCTCCTGTGGCTAGGCTGGAAGCTATTAGGATGTTTCTTGCTTTTGCAGTGTACAAGAACTTCAAGGTTTATCAGATGGATGTCAAGTCAGCTTTTCTGAATGGTGACTTGGAAGAAGAGGTGTATATAGAGCAACCAGAAGGATTTCAACTGAGTGGGGACCCTACACTTATGTGTAAACTGAAGAAAGCATTGTATGGGTTGAAGCAAGCACCAAGAGCATGGTATTCCAGACTGGATACTTATCTTTGTAAGTTGGGCTTCAAGAAAGGTTTGGTTGATAGTAATCTGTATGTTAAATCTATGGATGGAAATCAGACAGTTGTGGTTCTATATGTAGATGATATCATCTTTGCAGGCCAAAAGGATGAATTATGTCAAGACTTTGCTCAGAGAATGCAAGATGAGTTTGAGATGTCTATGATTGGAGAGTTATCTTATTTTTTAGGTCTTCAGATCAGTCAATCAAAGAATGGATTCTTTTTATCACAGGCCAAATATGTGAAGGAAATGTTGAAGAAATTCACAATGGAAGACTGTACACCAATGAGCACTCCAATGATGACAAGTTGTAAGTTAAGTAAAGAGGATGACTCTCCCTCAGTTGATAATACTATGTACAGGTCAATGATAGGAAGTCTTCTCTACTTGACTGCTACTAGACCAGATATTCTTCAGTCTGTGTGCATGGTAGCTAGATTTCAAGCTGGCCCGAAGGAGACACATGTGGTAGCTGTGAAGAGGATTTTCAGATACCTGAAGGGGACAATGGAGTATGGTCTTTGGTATGCAAAAAGCAAGGATCTAGTTTTGTCATCCTACTCAGATGCAGATTGGGCAGGTTGTGTTGATGATAGGAAGAGCACTAGTGGAGGTGCTTTCTATCTGGGCAGAAATTTAGTGGCTTGGCACAGTAAGAAACAGGAATCAGTATCATTATCTACAGCAGAAGCAGAATATATTGCAGCCACCTCTTGTTGCACACAGGTTTTGTGGATGAAACAAATGTTGAAGGATTTAGGCAGTGAGTCAGACAAGCCTATTTCAATGTTCTGTGACAACACAAGTGCTATTAATATCTCAAAAAATCCAGTTATGCACTCCAGGACGAAGCACATAGCTATTCGATATAATTTCTTGAGAGAAAAAGTCTTGGAAGGAGAAGTTCAGTTAGAGTTCATTCCTACAGCAGAGCAGATTGCAGATATCTTCACAAAGCCACTTCCCAGAGATCAGTTTGACTACTTGAGACAGAAATTGGGAGTGATTATCTTTCCCAAGCATTGAGAAGCTTGGAGTGAGGGGGAGCAGGGTTTGCATGTTCTATTTTTTTTCTCCCTATGTAGGACTCAGGGGGAGTCTGTTGGTATTTGTTTTTGTGTTGCTATGGTAATATGTTTATGCTTTAGAGCACCCATAGGATTGGGAAGATACGGTGGGCACTCTTATGTGGGAAATCCCTTTGTTCTTGTTGTCAAAGGGGGAGAAATGTCTGTGGATTGAGTAGTTGCCAACAATTCCAAAGGGGGAGATTGTTGGCCTATATATTGTAATTGTTGGCAAATTGGGCTAACTGGGTCCAGTTTGATGAGAGAGAGTGTCTACGGACCTTACAGGTGAAATGGCAGTGATACAGGTGATACGGCTTTGTTACAGGTACTGTGAAGCATGAAAGAGGTGAAAGAATTAGAGGAGAGAGAAAGAGGAGAGAGAAATAGGAGAGAGAAAGTGGGACCCAGGAGAGAGAAGGTGGGACCCACCTCGGTGGTATGCCACCTAGACAGGCCAGCCAGCCGAGCAGCCAGCACAGCAGGCCAGCCAAGTGGCACAGCAGGCCAGCCACAAGGCAGCCCAGCCCGCAAGGCAGGCCAGGCTTGCCTTGCCAGCAAGCCAGCCAGCCCGCAAGGCAGGCCAGGCTTGCCTTGTCAGCAAGCCAGCCAGCCCGCAAGGTAGGCCAGCCCGCAAGGCAGTCCTGCCCCGCAAGCCAGCCAGTCCGCATGCACCACCCTACCGCAAGTCCGCACGCCCATCACCTGTTCGATGATTTTCTAGGAGAGAGAAAAACTCTCTGGAAAATCATCCCTGTAGAAGTTTAACACTTTAAAAAAAAAGTTACAGAGGCCATTTTTAAAGTTCTCAGGGGTATTTTGGTCTTTTTGCTAAGGAGAATATCTCAAATCGACGGTCCAGATGAAGCTATGAAGGGTTGATGCTTTTTGAACGGTCCAGATGGAAGCGGATTATGTGTATATACGACAGATGCGTCAGATACTCCCACGAGTATTCTGATTCGTCCGGTGCAGTATAATATAATGCGTCGCATTACATGGAAGCAAAGCTGTGATAAGGTGTAATGCATGCGCAAAATAAAAGCGGGCAAGATCCAGATCTTACGGCTGTAGCTTAAGCCGATTTTCGGAGACGCGGATTATCTAGATCCGAGGGATCTGGTTCAATCCTGCCTTTTTGATTGAAATCCGACGGCTAATTTTTGTGATTCCCTTTTCAGCCAATCAGAGCGCGACAGGGCGCGGCTACGGTGTGTCGCAGGCGCACCATATGGAACCGAAAGATTCCATTTGGAATTTTTTCAGAGGCCGGACTTGTTTATGCCATAACTTGGCCATCCGGTGGCCAAATCCGACGATCCAAATTGCACCGAGCTAGGTTTTTAATACTCTTTCTATTGAGAATGGTTAGAGAGACTGCAGGCAGCGAGAAATTTTGCAGAAAGGGAGTTTTTGAAGAAAAGGGGAAAAACCTTTTTGTTTTTTGATTTTTCTTGCTCTGGGAATTGAAGACAGTCATTCTCCATCGCTGTTCATGCTAATGCCGATACATTGAAGTATTCTTGAAGGCTGGAAGAGCTTGATTGCATATGGCAAGGGATTTATCGACTACCAGATAAAGAAGAACATCGTCAATTATCAGAAAAATTGGTTGTGAGATTTTCTTATCTCCTTTATTATTTATTGAACCAATCTGTTGTATGTTAAAGTAGGATAATGATGTTGAATGCCTATGGTGCATGGGAATCTATTGTATGCTAGCATTAGGCAAAGAAAAGGAGAAGAAAAAAAATATTGAATGCCTTGCTAGGTTGGGATTTAATTGTAGGGCATCATTATAAGTCCCAAAAATTGTATCTGTTGTGGTGTGTTCAGTGGGTGCTGGACACTGGCTTTATGCCTGAATTCTGGCATTGTTACGCCCTCTCAGTTTTATGCTGGGAAAATTTAGGGTGAGCATCATTGTCCTGTAAAGGGCTAAAAGTTGAGTATTGAGTAAATACGAAGTCCATTGGGCATTACTCCGTGGATTAGCCATCACTCACTGTGGTGGTGAACCACGTAATCTTTGTGTGTTGTGGTTTGCTTGTTTATGAGCTTTGTGAAGTGCGTGGAATGAATTGCAGGATGGGTATGCAAATCTGGTAGACCTGGCCACTGAGTGGTGTGAGGTAGATTTGCATACGACTGTGTTTGGGACATGTTATTTTATGAACATCACTGGGCAGTAAAGAAAAATCAAGGGAGAAATTATTCACACTGATTCACCCCCCCCCCTCTCAGTGTCATTCAAGGTTTATCAAAAGCAACCTTTCTTATCGGTCTAACATGGGATCTGGCTCGATCGATTCCAATCCAAATCTTGCCGATTCAGCCTAGTAGATCCCAAGTCACTCAATTCTCGAATTTGAGAGTGCAGCTATTGCTCATCATACTTCTCTGTAAGGGTACAACATTTGCACCGAAACCAAATCGAATTGTTTACATCAAAATCGAGAGATCGTTTAGTAATCGATTCGATTTTGATTTGAAATATGACACCGTTTATCTAATCGGCTTGAAACAATTTAAACTGACAAATTACACTAGCTAGACACCGATTAACCCAAATAGAATGTGAACCGTTTAATTCCATAAAAACTAAACTAGTAAACCCTAATATCATTAGTCATTCTCTATTAATAATTTAATATTTTATTTTCTCAACACCTCAACCCCAACCTTAATGACTCAATCCCAATTAATATACTATTTCTCCAAAACCCAACCTCAATTCCCAAAAGCATAAACCATAAAACCAAAACGAAAAAATATAAAATAGACATTAGCGATTAGGCCTAGCAAGTCTCGCTCTCTTGAATCTTGACTCTCTCCTTCATGTTTGAACCTTTTCATTTTTTTCATGAAAAGTCGATTAATAACCATTGTGTTAAACCATTTATAAACTACAAGCAAAATTGATTGATGATAAACCATTTAAAAACCCATAAATTGAAACCGATTACTAATTGATTCTAGTTTCAATTTTGAGACCGTTTAGTTAATCGATTCGATTTTTATTTTACTTTTGTATACACCGCACCACACCGAACTGTTAAGGCCGATTATAAACTGTTTAACAACTTTACTTCTTTGTTTTTTTTTTTTTTTTTAGTTCAATATGGTCTTAAAAGGTCGTGCGTATGATCCAAATCTTGCTAATTTTGACTTGATCCTCTACTATCGTCCTCATTCTCCAATCATGGTTCAGTTGAAGATCATTCTCTACGCAATGAGTGATTTCCTACCTTTGGATCACAACAAGAGGGATAGAACGACATGAGAAGATCTTTTTCCCTTGTGCTTAAGCTCCCGCACCCACTCTTGGTCTTGCAACCGATCAAGATACCATTTTATTCTTTGCAATTGATACCTATGTAGTCCAAGTCCAACCCAGGTTTATGGCCAGTATGGGCTTCACCTTGAGTTTCATAGGGTTATACTGGTCTTCATAGATTGAAATTAGAGCTGGTTTTGGAATAGATTGGTGAAGCTTTGGTAGAGTGAGTCCTTTTTTATTATAATTTTTGGGAAATGTTTCTCACAACCAACAGAATAAGCTACTCCCTTCACTTTAATATTTTTATTAGATCTCTTAAAAAGGGTAAAAAAAAAATCTTTGTGCGTGGCTAATATTTAAATCAGCTGATTAAAGACCCCAATGCAAAAAAAAAAAACAAATACATGTTGGGTCTTTGTAACAGTTTGAATCCTTTCGATAATAATCAGTTTGATCTGTTTTGAGTTTGGTCATACAACATTCCTGCACTTCACCAACCTTTTTCAGCAAGATATAAAAAAGCGAAGAAAGAGAGTGTCACATGCCAACGTTAGACTTGAAAAAATCTTCCACATCAGATCTTTAAGTGACTAATTGGCTCCCTTCTCGGGTGAGGGCATTTCTTTTGAAATGACAATTGTCTCTTCTTGGTGCGGTGGTGTTGCATGAAACCAAACCGGCCCATATAGGTTACCCTAGTTTCTCTCGGGCACCCTACATTTTTTGAAACTATATGAAATACAAAATGGGTTCTATTTGTTGTCTCCACAATGACGGAGTAGAAGTTATAATATTCTTTTATTGTCTCGTCTTATTTTCAAAAATTATTTTAAATCAAGAGTATAAGAGAGTTTTCAAAAATAATTTTAAAGTGACTTTCAAGGATATCATTGTCATGCATACATGTGAAATGATGGAATTTACCTTCATTGGATCAACATGTGCTTTCTCTAGCAATTAAGAAATGAATCAGACCTATTCATTTAATCAATTTTGCATAAAAATTATGAAGTAGAACTGCCAAAAGTTGAAAATATATTAAACCTAAGGGTGTTAATGGGCCAGTCTGGGCATTTTTAGTTTCAGGATTGATAGGCGTAGTCCGAGACCAATCCGATGAACAAAGTATGAAGACTTATAGATTTTTCAAAGGATTTGAGCAATCCCATAGGTTCAAACAAGTGATTCAAGATATAATGTGACCCATATAGTAGAGTGTGAATAAATAAATAAAGCTATACATGTAGCAAAGAATTAACATATACTTGTAAAACCAGACAGTATTAAAAAAGAAAAAGGTTCTAGGACTTTTACAAAGGCTTGAGTAGTCAAGTATCAGAGAATTAGTGGGAGTCTCTTGATATGCTTAATCAATGGGAGACTCTTTATGTTTATATTCTGACAATGTTTGTCTGTGTTTGATTATATTACTCATGGTTTGATACACACATTTTGTAATCATGGTTTTATTTAATTTAACATTTGTATTATTGCTATTTTGCTTACATAGTTATATGTGTTTAACATATCAAAGAATTTAGGCGATATTCAGTCAATGTAACAAGGTAGTATTCAGCTAGGTTTACTATGGCAGTATTTAACCAGAAAGTACAAGGTAGTATTTATTGGGTTTGATGTCTTGTATTCTATGGGGTCTACATAGTTATAAAGGTAGTACTTATATTAGGGTTTGGATCTATAACATGTACAGGGATAAACTTATAATTATAAAAGATTAGGGTTTCTAGGTTGGCCTATATATAGTTTCTGTCTCTGTATGAAAACTTAGGTAAGATTGGCCTGACAGAAGAGATAAACATATCAGGTAGAGAACCGGTAAGGCTGACAAAAGAGATAAGCCTGTCAGTGGAGAGTTGTAAAGATTTCTTAGCAATAGATATTTCTCTTTTCTTTGATGAACGTAGGCATCTTACGATGGGGTGCTGAACCATGTTAATTTTTTATGTATTTTTTTTCTTACTTACGCTCTCTCAATTTCAATAAGTGGTATCAAAGCTAAGATTCAATAGATTAATCACTGATCATGACTGAAGCAGAGAGAAAAAAAGAGGTTTGTAGTTAGTATGAAAAAAAACAAAAAAACAAAAAGTACTATTATTTTTTATTTTTTATTTTTGGATTCTTGTCTTCACGTAATCAAGAGAAGATTTGAAAAAGTGTAAAAAATAAATAAATAAATAAAAAGTGAGAAAATTGTAAGAGGAAAAAAAATGAATTTTTTGGTTTTTGGTGTAATCATTACAAGGGATAGAAAAAAAAAAAAGTACGGTTGTTTTCTCCCTTCGTGAATCTGAGAAATGAAAAAAAAAAAAAAAAAGGGTTAAAAAAAAAGACCATCATTATTACTTTTCAAGATCTTTCAAGGTGCGGTTTCATTCTCTTTTGTTAAAACTAGGAAAGAACAAGCTTTTCTTTTAAACTTTGGTTTCTTTGATTAAAACGAAAAAAAAAATGTAAAGAGATGATGGTAGAATATTTGGGTCGAAAAGGTTTTGGTCAATGTGAAGAGAAATGTTCACAGGTGATGAAAGATCGGTTGTAAGTGATGCAAAATGACCTGGAGGCATCATTTGTGATGCTTGGGATGACACAATTCGAGTTGGGACAAAGATCTCAGGTAAGAGGGTTATCGGATGCAATTGTGAAGCTTCTTAAATTGTAAGACAATGCGATGATGTTATCGCATGTGGAGGTTAACGCTACTGGAGTTGTGGCATCAGAAGAAGGATCTCTTGGGTCTGGCAATAGTGGACCTGGTTAGATTGGGTGTTGAATCTGATGGTAGGTTGGAATCTCGACACGATGTCTATAATGGCCAGTTGATGCTGTACCCTGGGGCAAAGTAGGACTGGCTGGCTAGGACAAGGAATCGAATCTCTAGGTCTGCATTGGAGGTGCAGAGGTGAGAGGCTCGAGTTCAAGGTGCAGTGGGAGTTGCAGAGGACGAGGATGAGGAGTCAGTTTTCTTTGCCTGCGCTAGAGGTGTAGAAATAAGAGGTGAGAGGCTCGGATTCTAGGTGCAACTAGAGTTGCAGGAGGACTGTGAGTGACGGTGATCTTTTCGGTGTTGCTGCATCAGTGGGAGAGATAGAGTCACATCACATCGTACAATAGCGAGCTGTGCGGGACACCCAGAGTGGGTGTGGGCTATGTCGGGTTTGGGTGTAGCGGTTTGACAGAGACAGGTGTACAGAATCAACATCAACAAGTGTTCTTCAAGGTGGTTTGTAGAATCCAAGCCAGGTGGAGATTTGTTGGGTTTGATGTTTTGTATTCTGTGGGATCCACACAGTTATAAGAGTGGTATTTGTATTAGGGTTTGAGTCTATTACATGTACGGAGGTAAACTTATAATTGTGGGGGATTAGGATTTCTAGGTTTGCCTATATAGAGTCTTTGTCTCTGTGTGAAAAAATCTAAGTAAGACTGACCTAACAAAGGAGATAAGCCTATCAAGTGGAGAGTCAGTAAGGCCAATAAAGGAGATAAGCCTATTGGTGGAGAGTTGTAGAGGTTTATTGATAATAAAGATTTCTCTTTTCTCTGGTGGACGTAGGCATCCCACAATGGGGTACTGAACCACGTTAATTATTCCTGTGTTTTTCTTCTTGGTTATCCTCTCTCAATCCTAACAGTATTTGGCCAAAGAATGAAGGTTATGTCTAGTCAATGTGTGGTATTATGCTTCCGTTTTATTCAAATACCATGTTTTAATTGTCCATAAAGGTTTTGAGACATTTTGATTAAAGGTTCTTTAATCAAGTTTGGACTCGTATAAGAATTTACTTTAATGCATTAACTTAGACAATTCATGTATTGAGTAGACATCTGTTGTGACTGACAGAAGATTGTACATCGTATATTGAGGTGTATTATCCGTTGTTGCTCACATTGGTAAGCTTGATGGATTGATCAAAGTTAGTGACGATTTAGTGTGTTGGATTTCATGGCCACTTTGATTAATGGTGACTTTGTAATTAATGTAGCCCAAGTGGGAGATTGTTAGGCTTATATAGGCTTAATTAATTACCTAAACCTGTTATTTAGTGGGAGTCTAATTATCACGATAGAACCGATTTTGTTTAGTTCATCACATTGTATGAGATAGGTTTGGTAACCCTAATTCTATTGTGGAAAGGGTATTAGGGTTACAACAGTATCCTTTAAATACTGGGTTAAAGTCTCTACAGTCACAGTTATTCAAGTTCTCTCTGCACCCATTAGCAAGAGACATAAAGATATCCTCTGGAGGTTGTGAAAGATTATGACCGAGGGATTTCGATCAAAGCTTAGAGTGTCTTGGAGTGTACTAGAATCAATCTCTTCAAACAGTTATGTCTTTATGATTGATAGATTATAAATTCTCCATTGTGTTCTATGGTACTTGTATGGATTAGGATGAGTTTGATGGAAACCCTAAACTTATAAATGTCTAACATTTTACTCTCAATTGTGTAGAACAGAAAAAAAAAAAAAAAAAAAAAAAACCAAAGAAAGTTTAGTGGTCACTAGGATCTAAAATTTAGGCAAGGCGTGTCTGCAACCTCACAGTTGAATTTAATTCACTAAAACAAGAAGCAGCAGAAAGGAACACAGAAAAGAATTGGGTTTTCTAATTGATAAATTAAGACCGAAACATGTACGAATCCTTCAACAAAAATGACTACAAAACCATTAAATATATAGATGGCATCATCTTCTAACCTACAACCCTAAAACCCAAAAGGGCTAAAAAAAAAAACAAAGAGGAAATAGAAATTCTAATACATACACTTATTTTTTATTTTCAGATTGAATTTTGTAATCCCCACCTTCGGCATTGCCATCAGTAGATATCTTCCTAGGGAAACAAGGATATGCTAATGAAATCAATATCTAGGTCTGTGGAATGCATCCTACACAATCTCTCTTGCCATTAGATCCGGACATGAAACAAGGAATATGATTGTCGGTCATGAGCACCCATTCGGGTTAACCGATCAGCAACTATGTTAGTTTTTCGGAAACCATGAGTGTATCGAACCTGACACTTTGACAACGTCTCCAAAACATAATGCCAATCCTAAAGGACCACGGTAGACTTTACATTCTCAATACATCCCCCACCGATTTAGAATCTAACTCTAACCATATCTTTTTGAAGCCGAGTTTAAATGCTTCCTGTAGACCACCTAGAGCACCTCTGAGTTCAGCCATGTAATTGATAGCAACCCCAATATAGTTAGCAAAGGCATATACTACCAATCTTCTATTGGTACGTATAACCCCACCACAAGCTGCCACTCCACGGTTATTATAAGATATTTTATGGGCTAAATTAATTGTAAAGTTAGTTGGTTCAGTGGGAGTCTAGTTATAGGTAGACGGGTTTAAGTATGATTAGAGATGGACCAACCTGATCCACTGTGGGACTGGTCTAGGGTTGGAGGTGGTATTATAAATTTCAATGGTTAGAGTCCCCACAGTCACGATGTTATTTTCTTCTCCTATTTCCATACGCAGAGAAAGGCTAAGGGATCCCGACAGGCTGTGAAAGACTCTGATCCAAGCATTCCAAGCATTCAAAGAGAAAGAAACGACCAGAAATCAATCTACAGCAAGTGGTATCTATCTTATCATCTCTTTTTAATACCCATTGTATTCTAGTAATCCGTGTGGTGTGGTCGTTAGGGTTTATGAGAAATCCCATGGAAAAAATCCAAAGGAGATCTAAAATTTTTTACAATTGTATCAGAGCCTCCCACACAGACCTAGGATCAATGGGAAAGCATTGTAAAGATAGAATGTTTGAATGGATTAGAAAAGGGAGAGATTTTTTTCCCAAAATTCTCTACGAACCTGTCTAGGGTTTGGACCCCTGAAAAATTTTTCAGACCGTTAAAATATAAAATAAATCATATAGGATTGTAGGTCTCGGAGAGACGGAGCCGACGACATAAGGTGGGACGCCAAAAGTGGCCGAACACTCCCTCACGCGCTGCCTGAAAAAGCGCGTGAGATCCACGAGCCGGCGGTTATATAAATTAAAAAAAAATAAATAAATAAATAAATAAAAGGGGAAAAAGGAGTAGGGCTAACGTCACCTGGTCAGTCCCTTACTGGACTGAGCTGATCTGGGCTAGCCCAGGACCAAACTCGGGCCCAGACCAGCCCGACCAGGGCCCAGGGGACCCGTAAACCCTACTCAAGGTGCATATATGGTTTGCAAGTGTGACTCGAGACCCGACCCATTAACTAGAAATTTTTGGACCCAAAAACCCGGATGGGTGGATCGAGTGGTCCAATGGTTGAACCCTCGGACCAGGCCACGGTTTAGATTATGACTAGACCGTTTTGGTTTTGTCTGGACCAAAGCATTTTAAAAAAAAAGTTTAAATAGTGGGTTTGGTCCGCCCATAACTGAACCTTGCCAGACGAAACCAAGCCAGGATGAACCATCCAAAACTAGTTCAGGTTATATAAAAGGTAAGCTGACTCTGATCGGTGATTGTGGACTCTAGGAGCGTCGAATTTTGACACGATTTTTTATGATGTGTTCGTTTTTTATGCTCTACAGTTTGGTACATAGTTTGACACAGTTTAATGATTTGAAGAATTTATTTTGACTAAAAGGTGTCCCAAATTAGTTCGATTTATAGTTTTATACTTGTTTGTTACTTATTTTTTTATATCAAATGCATGTAGAAGGTTATGTGTGCATGAGATTTTATTTATTGACCCACATGGTGGTGTAAAGTAGATTTGGAGATAACATTGTGGAATTGAGTAGAACCCACCAAAGTGGTATACCTAGTTTCATCATGATGTCTTCTAATTCAAAGTTCATGTATTTGTAAATGCTTATGTAAGGACGATGTACACCCAAAAGTGGCATTGTCAAGTTTTGTTCAAATTAAGGTTTGTGGGTGTCATGTGAAGGTTGGGTGAAATCCACCAAAGTGGTACACTCAGTTCCAACATGGTGGTCCTTAAATCCCAAATTTATGTATTTATATATACAATAAAGAATATATTTTTAATACACTGTTCTCCATGGTGTGAAAAGCAACAAAGAAAGATAATGTTAACCCAAAGATGGTATTGTCAAAGTTAAAGGTATGTTCATGCACATGAGTTGAAAGGGTTTTGACTTTAAGGGTCTCATCAATCCAAAGGTGGTGGGATTTTCAAGCGTCATTATTCTTTCATAGTCACTATACAGAAACTGAGAAGACCACTGCATGTTTATCCCAAAGGAGAATGTGTAGTTGATTAACTCTTGGAAAAAAGTAATTAATTTGCATGAATGGTTGATACGATTAATGCAAGTAAAATGTGTGTATATGAGTTTTCTGTTGTTTGATACTGTATTTAGACTCATTCACTGATGTGTCTATCCAAATATGGTTGTCCTAAAGAATGTTTTGATATATATTTCTTTCTATTTGGGATAAAGTATAAGTAAATATAATTGCATGTGTTTATATGAGTCTTGTGTAATTTATCTATTACATGATATATATGTTTGGACTTATATAATAATGATGATTTATATCGCCTAGGATGTCTGTCTCAGTGAATGTGCCAGATGGCATGGTACTTTTAAATTCTCACTCTTCTTTGGACAAATGATAAGATTTGTTACGAAAATATTGGAGACTAGTTTAGGATCATTTGACCTAGATGTATCTTTCATAGCAATTTACATTTGTTGTGAGGTATTCTACTATTAAGGTTATGTGTAGTAATATTAAGATGAGAAATATTACGAATGGATTATCTAAGAAAAATCCAAGGGATATGAACAATATTTCTAGAGGGGTCAGGAGATATTTTATTGATTCAGTTCTGTTGAAAATTATAATGTGAGAAAGTATTTTTAAGAGCTATCAGCTATCACTGAAAAGCTCAAGGACAATGAGACAAAAATAATTGATATATTAGATATCTCATTCATTGTCAGAGAAATATATTCAGGTCTGGTGGCTTGCATTATCAAAAAAAAAAAAAAAAAAGAGAGATAGAGCCAGTAATAAAATTATTATTGGATAACTCCAAGGTAAATTGCTCAAAGATGGATAGATTGACCAAAGATAGATGGTTCTACTAAATACTGTTAAGTCAGATAGGCATAGCTAGAAGGAGGATAAAGATTCTAGAATTCCTTAGGTATTTGGAGTAAGTTGGTTCTGAAGACTGTTGGCTTGAATGCGAGTTAAAATTATTTAGTTTATTTATATTTAAATGATTTTTCAGCTCTTTTGATTTTAGTTATTTACCTTATTATATGTTTAATATTGTTTGACTTAACATATTGTTTCCCATATTAAAAAAAATAAGATTGATGTTATTTAAAATATTAGAATGTAAAGCTTTCCTTTTCAACTAAATGAAAAGAAATTATACTATTATGGTACTTATGATGTTGTAAGTTAAATGACTGTATGCAATGTTGATCGTATTTGTTCTATGATGTGGTGAATAATTTTTCATGTTTGATTGTGCAATCTTTGGTTCTCTAATTGTACTTGTCATAGTACTGATCCCTAAGGCAAATAGAGACAGGTTAAGGTAGTTTTCTTAGAATGGTTGAAAAGGTTTGGTCAATGAGAGTCTTTAGATTCTCTTAGTCAATGGAAGTATTTAGATCTGTTTGGTTAGTGGAGATCTGGTAGTTGATGGTTTATCTATGATTGTTAATATCGCCTATAGTTTAATGGACAAGATTATTGGTGAGCATTCATTTCATTGCTTATATGCATTCTTGATTATTTAAGATATGTCAAAGTTACAAGGCAGTATTTAACCAAAGAAGACAGTAAGTCAAAGTGTGATATTAGTCAAAGCTAGAGGTGATTTGCCTATAAATTGGATAATATCAAAGTGCGTTGACTTATAAGGATTTTAAGGTAATGGAATCGTGGTAATTCAATCATTGGACTCAAATATTCATCTCAAAGTGATTTATGTCATTAAGTAGACCTTTGTATGTAACTGACAGAAGGGGGTACACCGGATGTGTAGGAGTACTTTCCGATGTTGTTCGACATTGGTAGGCTTGATGACTGGATCAAAGTAAATGATGGTTTTAGTGTAATTAGATTACATGGCCATATTGGATAAATGGTGAATTTATAATTAATATAGTCCAAGTGGGAGATTGTAAGATATTTTATGGGCTAAATTAATTATAAGGTTAGTTGGTTCAGTGGGAGTCTAGTTACAGGTAGGCCGATTTAAGTATGATTAGAGATGGACCAATCTGGTCCACTGTGAGACTGGTCTAGGGTTGGGGTGGTATTATAAATACCAATGATTAGAGTTCCCACAGTCACGGTGTTATTTTCTTCTCCTATCCCCATACGCAGAGAAAGGCCAAGGGATCCCAAGAGACTGTGGAAGACTCTGATCCAAGCATTCCAAGCATTCAAAGATAAAGAAATTATCGAAAATCAATTTACAGCAAGAGGTATCTGTCTTATCATCTCTTTTCAATAACCATTGTATTCTAGTAATCTGTATCGTGTGGTCGTTAGGGTTTATGGAAAATCACATGGGAAAAATCCAAAGGAGATCTAAAAATTCTTACAACCCAAATTGCAACCATCAACATTTATTTTACACCATTGACAATTTGGAGGTTCCCAAAAAGCTCCATAAAATCATCCATTGATTACACCAAACAGGGTAGTACAATCGAAAGATCACGACAACCCTGAGTTATCGATCCCCAGGTACGGATTTTGAAGCTGGACAATTGCCATACAATCCAGTATTCCTTCACACCAGATAGAAGAGATTGAGTACTACAAATAGCATCCCTTTCCAGATCAATTTCAATGGGACAACCCTACCTTTTTCATCCACACTCTATGATTGCTCCGCCCTTTTTCTCACAATATCATCTGTCAGGATTTTCCCATGACACCATCGCCATGCAAATAAGGATACTCTTGGGGTTAACGCTTTCCAGATTGCTTTGGTATTGTCTTCTTCTATCTATTCGCCACAAAAAAGAAAGACCCAGAAAAAAGAAAAAGGAAAAAGCTTCACCTGAGACATATTCATGGAACACTCTCGCTGCTTGAAACGGAAAGCCCCCAACCAACCCCAGCGAAAAAATAGATAGAGGAAAGTTGGATCATTTCTAACCTTGTCTGGGTGTGGAAATGGCAAGTTCTGGCCAAGAAAAGCAATCACCACCAGCAAAGGTTGGTTCAGCACTCCCAAGCTGCCATGTGCTTACACCACCACCACCACTACTACTGCCACCGCCTGCTTCCAACTTCATTTGGCCAGACATCAAAATGGAAGATTTAATTTGGAATGTTTTTCTGTATAGCACAATAGAAAACAAGATATGCACTTCCAATTAGTTTTGGCCTTTAGATTGAAGGAGTGCAAGATGTCACTCATCGAGTGACCACTGGTATTCCTCCAATTACAGTACCAATTGGAGACATGTAGATCCACATAATTCTATACATTTGATCTTTGAATGGAAGGTTTTTTTTTTCGGTGGGGGGGAGGGATGGTTAGGAAACTGTTATGGTCAGATACATCCAAAAGCATGGTGGTTAATCATGCATATTGGCTAGATCAGATACATCTAAAAGCATGGTGGTTAATCATGAACTAGGAAAGTCCACCTGAAAAATAGCTAGGAAGTTGCCCGGATGATCCGATTGACCTGGCTTTAGAATCTATGATGAAGGGTTCAGATTAAAGGATTTTTTTTGGGGGTGGGGGGGACAAAATGGTTAGGAAATTGTTATGGTTAGATACATCCAAAAGCATGGTAGTTAATCATGCATATTGGCTAGAAAGTTCACACCGAAACAGCTAGGCAGTTGCCATGGGGTCAAATCAGATACATCCAAAAGCATGTGATCAATCAGGAATGAATGAATGGCTACCTGAAACACCTAGGCAATTGTTATGGGGTCATATCAGATACATCCAAAAGAATGGTAGTTAATCATGAACTAGGAAAGTCTACGTGGAAGATAGCTAGGAAGTTGCCCGGATGACCCGGCCGACCCAGCTTTAGAATCTATGATGAAGGATTCAAACTAGAGGATTTTTTTTTTTTAGGGGGGGTTATGAAACTGTTATGGTCAAATACGTCAAAAAACATGGTGGTTAATCATGCATATTGGTTAGATCAAATACATCCAAAAGCATGGTGGTTAATCATGAACTAGGAAAGTCCATGTGCTAGGAAGTTGCCCGGATGACCCGACTGACCCGGCTTTAGAATCTATGATGAAGGGTTCAGACTAGAAGATTTTTTTTGGGGGGGGAATAAAATGGTTAGAAAACTGTTATGGTCAGATACATCCAAAAGCATGGTGGTTAATCAAGCATATTGGCTAGAAAGTTCACATCGAAACAACTAGGCAGTTGCCATGGGGTCAGATGAGATACATCCAAAAGCATGTGGTCAATCAGGAATAAATGAATGGCTAGGAAAGTTCATACCCAAAACACCTAGGCAATTGTTATGGAGTCAGATCAGATAGATCCAAAAGCATGGTGGTTAATCATGAACTAAGAAAGTCCATGTGGAAAATAGCTAGGAAGTTGCCTGGATGACCTGACTGACCTGGCTTTAGAATCTATGATGAAGAGTTCAGACTACAGGATTTTTTTTTATTTTTTGTTTTGGAGTAATTCGACTAGAGTTTATACTGAACAACTGCTTAGAATTTGCCTGGAACTTAATGGGAATCTTTATTGATTTAATATAAAATAAAAATTTACATGTATCTCACGTTAATGGATTTAAAGAAATAAATGAAAAAAAAATGTAATTTTTCTAGATGAGCAATATTTCCCTTTATAGAAATTATTTAAGAAATCAGTTTTTGTACACGGTCTATGAATGTACATAGTCATGTATTGAGCTTTTCATCCATGAAAGAAGGACAAATTTGGTATTACATATTGTATATCTATTCTATCAGCACATTATGGTGAAAGAAACAATGGTATATGTGAACGCACCCATGCATAAACCTTTCGACATTAATTAACTTGGTGCTTAAATTTTGTAGACAAGTTGTCCTTAATGTCTTTGGATTATCAAAAATCCCAATTTAAGGATCACACAATAATGCACAATTAAGAGTTTAGAATTTAAAAAAAAAATTCCAACATTCAGAAATGGTTCAACTAATGGTATCAACCACTACGCTATCCTTCGTCGCTTCTTATACTGTGAACTAAAACCATGGTCGAAGCTTATGGCTGATTCCAATTTGCCCCACTATAGCTTCTAGATCCTTTTCACATAGATTAATTAGTAAATATTATTTAGAAATACTTTGCAATAAATAGTCATTTCAAAAGTAAAATCCATGAATTTAAAAATAAGCAATTAAAAAAAAATCAATTTCAACTTCCGGAATCTAAAATATCATTAATACTCACAAATTTTAGACCAAACCGAAATGAAATTTCATCGTAATTTCAATATAAATAAGGATGAAGATTCGGCAACAAATGAACCTTACCGAGCAACTCAAGCACAAGCAGGTTCCGTGGACTTTTCTCTCTTTCTCTCTCTCTCTCTCTCTCTCTCTCTCTCTCTCTCTCTCTCTAGCGCTCGGAATTTTGGCAGAGATGGCACAGACAACTCCAAATCACACTCAGACTGTCGTCGGTTGGGCAGCCCATGACTCCTCCGGAAAGATCAGCCCTTTTATCTTCAAAAGAAGGTAAAACAGCTCCTTAGTTATCTCTCTTTCTCTCTCTTGTAGAGGATGTGGAATTCTTGTATATAGATCTTAGTTTTAAGTATGTTGTATCTTATTGAAATTGGAATGACAGAGAAAATGGGGAGAATGATGTGACCATAAAGATACTGTACTGTGGGATGTGCCACACTGATCTTCATTATGCAAGAAACGACTGGGGAATCACCATGTTCCCTGTTGTCCCTGGGTAACCTCTCTCTCTCTCTCTCTTGTTATGTGAAAATCAAAATCAAGAAACAGAGGGAGAATAAAATTTGATTTTCTGGTTCCTGTAAGTTTTGATGTTCATTTGCTACTGTTCTCTGTTTTTGGTTTGCTAATGAAATCATTCTGTTGTTGTGAAGGCATGAAATAACAGGAGTGATAACAAAGGTAGGAGGAAAGGTTAAAGGGTTCAAAGTGGGAGACAGAGTTGGGGTGGGATGCATAGGTGCGTCCTGCCTGGATTGTGAATTCTGCAGGGACTCACAGGAGAACTGTTGCTCAAACCTTCAGTTCACTTACAATGGCATCTTCTGGGATGGAAGCATTACCTACGGTGGTTACTCCCAGATGCTCGTTGCTGACCACAGGTCTGTACTCTGTATCTCTCTTTGATTCCTCAGTCCTGAGTCCTGGATCGTTTCCTGAGTCCTGGATCGTCCCGAGTCCGTAGTGATGGTAGGTATTTAGCTGAAACTCTTGAGTTTTGAAATTGGAAATAGGTATGTGGTGCACGTGCCAGACAACTTGCCGATGGATGCCGTAGCTCCACTATTGTGCGCAGGGATAACAGTGTTCAGCCCCATGAAGGAGCATAACTTGTTTCAGTCCCCTGGGAAGAAACTCGGAGTGGTGGGCTTAGGAGGTCTTGGCCACGTGGCCGTTAAGTTTGGAAAGGCGTTTGGGCTCCACGTCACCGTCATCAGTTCCTCCCCTTCCAAGGAGGAGGAGGCTAAGTTGCGCCTTGGTGCCGATGCCTTCCTTGTCAGCACTGACCCCACACAAATGCAGGTAATTATATAGTGTATAGTATACAGTCACACATACCAGTTCCTCAGATCTAATGGCTCAGATTAATTTGTTGATTGAATTTTTTTTTTATTTTTTTTTTTTTATTTTATTTTTTTTGGAATTTTCTTGTTTATAGGGTGGAGCGAGGACTTTGGATTTCATAATTAACACGGTTGCAGCGCAGCACTCACTCGGGCCTATTTTAGAATTGCTTAAAGTTAATGGAACTATGGTGCTCGTGGGTGCACCGGATAAGCCCCTGGAATTACCCTCTTTCCCTTTAATATTCGGTGAGTAATGAATAATGACTAATTAATTACCTGTCTTATTTGATATATGGCTTGAAACATTTAAAAAATATAAAAAAGATATCGGATTAGATGGATACAGTCACAGATCCGATACCCAGACGGATATCCTCCAAATCGGGCAGAATTGATATCGGATTGATATAAGTCATTGATTCGAATTGGCCGATCTGATACCGATTTCTAAGAGGAGCCTGATGATATCAGGTAGATGTCTTAACTCTTAATGAACAATGATATCCTTCATTACAGGTAAAAGGATGGTGAGGGGAAGCATACTTGGAGGGATAAAGGAGACTCAAGAGATGATGAATGTGTGTGGAGAGCATAACATCACATGTGATGTGGAGGTCATAACACCGGACTACATTAATCAGGCATTGACCCGCCTGAACAACAATGATGTTCGCTATCGATTCGTCATCGACATCGCCAGTAGTACTAGAGTGCCTTCGAAGCTCTAGCAATGTGGCCTAAGTATTGTTTGGAACACGAGTGTATATGTATGGACATTCACGGGATGTATGATTGCCAACTATAAAGGGGATATTTTAATTTTTTTAGAGTTTGAAATTATTTACCATGTTCTATTCAATAGAAATAATGAATATTTTTTGGATAAATTACTTGAATCCCTCACATACTTAGGTCTAATTCGAAGCTCATCCTCTCATGGTTTATAAATTACACAGTTTTTGTCAGCTAACAGCAGCATAAACAGTAAAAAGCGAAATGACTCAATTACTCATGCACAATTTTTATTTTTTTGAGAAAGAAATTTGTTTTCTTGCGACCTTTTTTTACTGGAGAGCATAGGCTTTGTTTGGTTGCAAGGAGAATGGAGGGAAGGGAATTGAAATTTTTGAACTTTAAATGAAAACTTTTGTAATGATTATAGCACATGCTATCATATTATTCTGTAATTAATTCCAAATTATTTCACATTTAATTATCAACTTATAGTTCACTTTACATCCAAATCCCTCCCATTTGAAAAGGAAAATAAACGAAATTTTCAAATTTTTATATCTTATAAATATCATTACATAATATATTAAGAAATTTAAGTAATTTATATTGTCATGTTATGTTACAACTATAAAAGTTTTCATTTAAAGTTAAAAAATTTTATTTCTCTTCCCTTTTCTTTGCAACCAAACAAAACCATAGTACATGATTATAAGGAAATTAATGTGTAAACAAATAGCACCCTTTCAAGCTGGAAATGTGAGAGAAGTTGCAGCAACAATAGAGGAAATCATGGATTTCCTCCTCTTCTTTTTTCTTTTCTTTTTTTTTTTTTTTTTTTTTTTTTTTTGTGTGTGTGTAAAATCATGGATCTATTGCTTACACCAATTGGTCCAAACTAAGGCTATGGTATAGTTTATATTTATATCTATGAATTATTTATAATAAATTATTTATGAAAATAAATTATGAATCATAAATAATTATCGATTAATGCCACTAGACATAAAAAAGTAATAATAGATTATCACAATAATGATAAACATCTTCTAACTTATTTGCATATTTTAGACTTATGTCATAATGTATTATATAATTAATTCTGTAATACATACCAAAGAGAGTCTAAGTTAGAAATTAATTATTGGCCTGAAATTGGCCTCATATGCAATGATTTTGACAGTTACATATGAAACCTCTTGTGTTGCCAGTTAAGATTTTTTGGATCGGTTTATTATTCATCTCTCCTTTCCACTTCTTTCAAACCCTAAAATCTAGAGTCTAGACTGGTTCGAACATCGCCTAATCAATCAGTTTGCATCGTAATAGGGAGATAATGTATTCCACCAATCCAAAACTGACACGTGGTAAATTACTAAATTAGGCCGATCATTCAAGGCCTCAGCATATTCGGCACACTGGAAGATTACTGAATTAAACCGATCATCCAAGGCTTTGACGTATTTTGGACACTGTAGCAGCCGAGTGCAGGCATTGTCAAACCTAGAAATCCTATAAATTGGAATCAGGAAGGAGAATCAATGATTTTCCAAAACCTGTAATGTATGAGTTGTTGATTCAATGAACGTGGGGTTCTTGCTAGAAAACGTAACCCATTGATTACCACATATCATCCCATATTTTTTATGCTATCGTACTATTTTGAAAAAAAAAAAAAAAAAAAAGGGGAGGGTGGAGTGGGGGCCAGACCAGATCTAATTGGATCGGATTGGATCGTTCATATCAGTATCAGCGATGATCAATACTAAAGGGATGACTGAATTGGGATGCAAACCAATACTTGACCAATACCTGGTCAATATTGGCCGACATGTGGTTGATATGGGCATATACCTGATCAATAGGGGTGTCAAAGAGCTGGATCGGTCCATTTTCAGTTTGGGCCGATTCAGTTTCTGTCCTATACATCTCAGCCCAATCACGGCCCAATATAAAAATAACGGTTTCGGTCCAGTTCGGATTCAGGCTTTTATCAGGCTGGCTTAATAGGCTCTTATCAATCTAGTGCTATTGATTCGGCCTTGGTTCGATTGTAGTTTCTTACACTTATATTTAATAAAATATTAGTTTAATGGATTCTTATTAATCTATTATCAAGGTGGTTTGGTTTTGGTCTCTTATTCTCTTTTTCTCTCATGCTTTCTCATCTCTCATCTCATCGTCTCTTTATTTTTTATCTCCATACTATTTCAACTAGTATTTATAGATCTCCAAGCATTGAGTCCTCTCTACGTGTGTGGTTCAGTGGATGGATAATGATTGATAGATATACAACACCAATGGGAAAAGGCTATGGAGGGGAAACCAATTAGGAACTGAATAAGTCGAATTGATTTTTAATCGGTATTGGTTTGGGAAATTGAAACCAGTTAATAATGGATTTATGTTCATTACATCTCGAACCGAATTGACACCCATACGCTTACCAGTCTATTATCGGGTTATTATGATTCAATTCAGTTTCCTATAATAACAAAATATTATATTAATGGGTTCTTATTGTCCATTATTAGTTTGGTTAATTTTGATTCATTGGATCGGTTTGGGTCAGTCTTGTTTATCGGTCTGGTTAGGTTTTGATTTTTCATTAGTCATTAAAAACTAAGCTGAAATTCCAACACAATAAAACTTTGGTCCAATTTGGTTTTATTTTTTAGGGATCCACATCCTCTCCTCCAAGAGAATCTGGAGGAAGGTGGCGCCCTATTGGATGGGTGACACTTGGGGTTCTCGTGAATCCAAGCCCTCCATCCAATAGGGGCGCCACCTCTCCTCCAGATTCTCTTGGAGGAGAGGATGTGAATGAATCCATTTTTTAGTCAGGTTCAATTTTCGATTTGGACAATTTTGACACCCCTAGGCTTGGACCTCAGCATCCAACATCAAGTACGAATGATCGATCAATTGCCCTCTTACCTGTATCGGTCCGACCAGCCAAACCAACATTAGAACTTCATGGAGGCTCTAGATATCTACTCTTTTTTTTTTTTTAATCTACTTATTGTTACCCATCAAATCTTTCCAAGGTCCAGGGCCATGACACATAGTTTTTTTCTTAAATAAATGATCATGAACTGAACCAGCTTTTTCTGAAGAACATTCCTAGTTTGGATACAAATATGAACCACTAGCAAACCAGCCTCAAACCTCCGCTGCACGGAGGTGTGCAGCGACGTCGTATCCAATGGCTGGGAGTGCATCAAGACACGAGCCCATGCATCCTACCATCATCCTTGTGCAGTTGCGCCATCACTCGGGAGAGGATCCTTAGGAGCTTTGAAGTGGCTTATTAAACAAGTGGTTATTAACCGCATGGTTTTTATGAACCGAACCATTGTCACACCCAGGGGTGTCAATTTCTAGCCCACTCTGTGTCTTCCAAGCCAAATTGACCGATTAAAAATTACCGAGCCGCACTGTTTAATAAAAGTGTCAGGCTTAAAGCCAGACCGATTAATTTGCTCGCTAAGCTTTCCTGTTCGAGCAAGCATAAGAACAGTTAAGCCAGCATAGAGCTAAGCTCAACCAATGAGCTATTTGCTATAGTTCAGAGCCCTGTTCATAGAAAGTCCAGAGACATGAGAAGGTGGTTTACTTACTTGCTGCTTTTAAGAGCAAGGCGGTCTAGCTGCTGTTCCAAAGTTTTCATGCCACCTAAAGGGAGAACGAGATGCAAACAATGGGCAAAGAAGCAGATCTGGTTGTTTACTTACTTTTGTACTAGTGTGAGTGTACTTGTGTGTTAAAGGGGTACTTTATTGGGCTGTTAAGTAGTAGTAGAAGCTATAGGCGAAGGCTTTCGCGCCTTGCTGTTAAGTAAGGTGGAAGCTAGCTACTTGCTTGTAAAAGGTGCTTGCCCGCGGCTATTCATAGATCTGGAGTTCTGCCCTATAGCCGATTGTGCTACTTTCAATCCTTAGTTTCAACTCTTCAGTGAGTCTTGCTATCTCCCAATCGTAATTGTACCTTGTGGACTCTAACAAGTTCTCTTCGCTTCTCCCCTTGCTTTAACAACCCAGCTACGCACCTTGCTCTTATAAGCAAGTGGCTTTGATTTGGGAATAAGCTGGAAGTCAAGTTAGAGAAGTTAAGGGCACTAGTCAGTAGTAAGTAGTAAGTAGCAAGTAGAGTGGAACACTGTTGGTAGGGCAAAAGTCGTATGAATTGAAAAGAGCTGATCTCTGATCTGTTGTCTAGTTAGGACTTCACTATAACTATCGATATCCTTAAAGAAGCTCCAATGGTACTTTAGAATAAGACTAATAGGTCCTTTTAGGGATCTCAAATCCAGGTTTAGAGCTCTGACTTCTAGTTCTACTATTTGGGCAGGCAAGAGGGAAACTGTGAGACCTAAATGCAAATTTCGGGGACAAAATTTTTTTTAAGGGTGGTAGAGTTGTAAGAACCGTATTCTAAAATCGGGTCTAAACCATGGTTTTATATGATGACAGGTGTCCCAATTATAATCGGATCGGAGGGCGAAGCCGAGTGACGAGCCACTCTGATTTCAGGTAAGAAAAAGAATAAAAATGCCTAAAAACCCCATACCGGTCTCACTATACCGGTTGCAGCATAGTGCAACGGTATAGTGCAACCGGTATGTGCAACCGGTATGGTATACCGGCTGCACTATACCGGTTGCGGGGTCTCCAACCGGTATGTGCGACCGGTATGCCTGACTCCGACTGTAGACAAACTCCAGTGAGTCTCTCTCTCAGAATGGAAACTTGAAAATTTTTCATTCTGAGGAAAAACCTTCCATGGATGGTCTCCCTCTATTAATAGAGAAGGAGACACTCCATTGCTCCTTCTCAAATACCCTGGCCGTCTGGAGAAGAACTGAGAAGGAGCAAGGAGGAGGTAGCCGCCCAGGAAGAAGAGCATGCCGCCAACCGACAACCGCCGGTAAGTGCTCTATACTGTTAGTAATGTTAGGATGTCAGTTGGAGCCGCAAAGCGGCGTAGCGATCCAAAAGCCTAGGACTTCCGTTAGTTTCTCATTCGGATCTAACCTAAATAAATTGATTCTAACTTAACGATATGATTATGTAGGATCTGTAGACCACGTGAGTAAGCTCTCTGACGTAGAACGGGATCATTATCATGCGTCAGGTAAGGAACAAGACCCCAAACCTAAATAACTAATTAACAGTAAACTTTTGTGATATAATTCTGTATCTGTAAATACATATTGTTTGATGTCTGTGCATCTCACATGCCATGTAGTTGTTTCTTTTATTTTTATATAATCATGCATTTCATATGGTATGATTGTTGGATGTTAGGCATGTGTATGTTTTAGTTAGTGTGTGGAATGTGAAGGGGATGTGCCCTGGATATATCCACAGCTAACACTTTTCTCGTATCGCATTTTACCTTAGCAGACTCAGTGCGAATAGGGTACCAGGGGGAGGACGTGGGATTGTGGTTCTTCCTGCCCACCAGACTTGAGCCCTATCTCTATATCGTAGGGGGGTTGTGCTGGGGTAGGGTTATATAGTCTTTACCTTAGCAGACTTGGTGCGAATAGAATATCAGGGGGAGGACGTGGGATTGTGGTTCTTCCTGCCCGCCAGACTCGAGCCCTATCTCTATGTCGTAGGGAGCCGTGCTGGGGTAAGGCTAATGATATTGTATTGACATCTAGGACTGGTTAGAAATTGAATCCACTTGCAAGCCCTTACCAATAGGGGTTTAGGTATTGGTACGGTATGAGGTATCAGGGGGAGGACGTGGGATTGTAGTTCTTCTTGCCCGCCAGACTCGAGTCCTATCTCCATACGGGAGTGAGGGATGTGGGGCAACAGCAGTAGTGTGGTAGGGGCCTGATTGTTGGGTGTGCTCACACTCTCGTGCATGGAGGTATGGTGGCCGCCAAACCTTACCATAACATATTTGCAAGTTATACCTGACCCAAATTGTAATGTTATCTCATGCATATTGTACTGTTGCATTGGTCTTGTACTTACTGAGCTAAGTTGTGAGCTCACCCAAAATATATATATTTCTTTTCAGATTTGGATGCAGGGTACACCATTGATGACTTCGTGGCTGCTCCAGCATA
Organism: Protea cynaroides; assembly: GCA_028583415.1. Classification (NCBI taxonomy): domain Eukaryota; kingdom Viridiplantae; phylum Streptophyta; class Magnoliopsida; order Proteales; family Proteaceae; genus Protea; species Protea cynaroides. Next base: position 53,294,116 of record CM053272.1, read on the forward strand.
CGGCACTGTAGCTGCCATTGATACCCAGGCAGTGGAGGACGAGCATGATGCGTCATGCGAGTGCTCGTTTTGTGTTTACTCCCAGTGACTTGGTTATTTTCTGTTTAAGCATTGTAATAATTATATATAAATTTGATGGATGATGGAATAAGTTGGATATTTATTTTAAGTTACAATTAGATCTCGGCTCATTTATTTATTTTCGCTGCTATGTATTATTCTCTGATTTTGTTAGATTGCTTGGAAATGATTGGTTGACACGGTCTATTGAGATCCTGGTGTGAACCGTGGCTTAGAGCCGGTTCACTCACACTTCTGGTTCAACCGAAATTGGGGTGTGACAGAAACTGCCATTCTTGGACTAACTAAGCCGGGGAACGGATCAGTAGCTAAAAGTAATCTCATATCCCCTTCTTGGACTGAGTAAGGATCGGGAAGCAAGACTTCTGAGTGTAAGTAAGTGAGCCAAGCTAGGAGTTCACCTTTGAGTTCTAGTTGTGAGTTCCAGTCTATAAGATGGGACTGTTCTGTAGTTAATAAGTATGAATCCAAGTTCTAATCTGAGTTCTACTATAAGGGCAGGACAGATGGGAACTTCGGAGATCTAAAATACCTCAATTCAGGGTTTTTAGTCCGACTTCTATCTGTTGGGGTACTCTCCCATGGACTTATTACTTAATATAGATATCTCCTTTATACCCATGCTAAGGCGCGACAGTAGCTCATCCCACAGGCACTTGTGAGGCAACATCCCTAATGCCAGGGTGAGGCCAAGTCATTCACGGTGCAGGGGTGTACCCTGACAGTCGCCTGACTTAACTGACCGATTAAGACCGATCCGACACAAACCAATTAGTCATTAGATATTTATGGATTTCCATTTTTAATTTCTCCCTCCCATTTCTCCCTTTGGTTTTTTTTTTAAACTTATCCCTCTCTCTCTCTCTCTCTCTCTCTCTCTCTCTCTAATCCTTATTGCAGTTAAAAGTTCAAACAACACAAAGAAGACAGAATCGCATAACCGAGCATGAGACTGAATAACATAACCGATTACGAACATTACTAGACCGACTAAATCAAGTAACATAAGATCGATTAAGGACCAAGATCGAATGGACTGAATATAAATGAGTCAATGTCTCGCAAATCAAGACCAATTAGTTAAACATGTCGGTTGTTGATACCAAATCTCGTCCACCAACTAGAGGTCGACACGTATTTGACCGTGTGGCATGGCAGAGGAACGATGCGTGTTGGGACAAGTGTCACCTCTAGGGAATCTTCGTACAGAGAGAGGAAGGACATGCAAATCGGCATGTCCTAGGTCTCCAGGTCAGCACCTTAGGTCAAAGTTACACTCCTATCATATCACAACTTAAGAGTTCCGTTTATGGAGGACTCCCCAGCAAGCAGATAAGAGACGGTTACCTGACAAGTCAAAAGTGGTGACTTACCCTGATCATAGGATCTTCATCCTACGGTTAAAGGAAGTAGTCAATTTGGAACTAATCGGAGAGTTAGACTCTCGTACAACTCTACTACTAGGTAACGTGTTTGACTCCAACTATAGGTGTGTACTCTATATAAACACTCGATGATGACAGGTAAAGGGATCTGATCCTTAACTCACTTCACCATCCCTTGCTTTGAGAATACTCAGGCTACCACACCCTATCCTGGGCTTACGTCTTCCCAGTAAGCTCTTGACTGTGCTTGGAAAACTGACTTGACAGTCAGAGTGGACGTCGAGCTACACAACCCGTCTTTTGATAACCTCTTCTCTATCTTGCAGGTGGCAAGACACGTCAACCAACCAAGTTTCAGTAGCAACATCGGTCATGATATTAAATTGGTCAAGACCAGTTACCCCAAGTTACACCTAAAGGAAATAGACTATAAAAGTGTTGGGGTTGTGTCTTTTATTCTACAGGGTCCATGCAATCAATTGAACTTGTATTTGTAATTTGGGTTGGATTTGAGACCATTCTATGTACATGGGTAAAATTAGGGCTACAACAGGACTAGGTTGAGTCGGATTTTTTAAAACCCTAACCCTGACCCTGAGTACCTTAAACATAACCCTAACCCAGCCCAACCCTGCCAGGGTAAAAAACTGTGCAACCCTAACCCAAACCTGGCAAGGTTGGGCCTAACCTTGATTGACCTTGATTGACCTTGACAGGGCCGGGTTCGACCAGGTTGACCCTGATTGAGGGTCGAGTTTGGCCTTGAAACATATAACAAATACAATAACCCATGAAATTCTTAAACATATAACAAATACATATAACAGTTAAGTGTTTAATAGATCTGATAAATCAACCCATCATAACTTAAAGTAAGATATCGAATACAAACCAATCCAATGATGACCCATGTTTAACAGATCTGAATGTATCCCTAGGTTTGATATATATATATATATATATATATATATATATATATATATATATATATATATATATATATATATATATATATATATATATATATATATATATATATATATGGTCGGGTCGGGTCGGGTCGGACTCAACCTGGGGGGTCAACCCTAAGCCAATCCAATTCTGCTAGGGTTGGTTGTTTTTTGGGCCATAACCCAGCCCTATTAGGGTTCAAGGCAGGTTAGGGTTGGGTTCGAGTTGTCAGGGACAAACTTGCAATCCTAGGTAAAATTGTAATTATGTGGAAATAGGATTTCTTTGGAAACATATATTGTTTTCATGGGATTCTCTTAAAGATGAGGTGGAGTTTTTCTTGATGAATAAAGAAATTTTCTAATTCTCTGGAGTGGAGATATACATTCTATATCAAATGTTTAATCATAATAAATCTTCTTATTGTGTGATTATTTTTATTTATTTTTTTTTTGGTAAAATTTAATTGATTCTTCCTTTAAGCTTTCATCTCAAATGAAAAATCATTTACATGAAAATCTAAAATTCTGTGACTATGATATATGAAAGTTTTAATGGGTTTTTCTCTACCCATGTGGGTACCATACTCTGAATCTCACTGGTATCCACCTATGGAACATGGGTCCCATTGAATTTTGTCGGCACCATGTGCGGAGATGATCCGGATTTTTTGTATCCAAATCTTCTTCTCCCAGAGGTTTGGGAGGTGAGGCGGCGGTCCCGTTAGATGGCCGACACTTAGGGCTCGGGGGAATCCAAGCTCTTCATTCGAGCCAACATCCCCTTGTTGGCTCAACTTATCGGCTTCAGAAGGAGGGCTTAGATTCACCTAAACAGTAGGTGTCGGCCATCTAATGAGGCTGCCTCTTCTCCTCCCGAACCTCTGGAAAGAGAGGATATAGATCCGATTCCTTTAGAGTGGAAATATACATTTTATATCAAATGTTTAATCACAATAAATCTTCTCATTGTGTGATTTTTTATTTATTTATTTATTTTTATTTTTTGGTAAAATTTAATTGATTCTTTCCTTTAGGCTTTCATCTCAAATGAAAAATCATTTACATGAAAATCTAAAATTCTGTGACTATGATATATGGAAGTTTTAATGGGTTTTTCTCTACCCATGTGGCTACCTTACTCTGAATCTCATTGGGATCCACCTATGGAACATGGGTCCCACTGAATTTTGTTTGCACCATGTGCGGAGAGGATCCGGATTTCTTGTATCCAAATCTTCTCCTCCCAGAGGTTTGGGAGGAGAGGCGGCAGTCCCGTTAGATAGTCGACACCTAGGGCTCGGGTGATTCCAAGCCCTCTATTCGAGTCGACACCCCTTGTTGGCTCAGCTTATCAATTTCAGAAAGAGGACTTAAATTCACCTAAACAGTAGATGTCGGCTATCTAATGGGGCCGTCTCTTCTCCTCCCAAACCTTTGAAAGGAGAGGATATAGCTCCGATTCCTTTGGCGAAAACAGCTTAGAGGCTTTTGGCTATTTCGATTTTGAACGGCACATGAACAGATAAAGTGTAAGAGACTAATAGAAACCCCATCCCGCAAGCAAACACCAATGCGGATCCCATGAATGCCAAGTGTAAGAACGACCTGTCAAGATCTCTAAGTGGGACCCCTGACTAGGATATGAATTGCCCCATGCAAAATGCCACGTGTACTGTAAAATGCCAGATTTCGTAGCTCCATCAATGCTGCCCGAAAGAACAGGGGCCCAATATTGAACTTGAGGTCAGGAGCTTTTTGAGTGAAAGCTTGGTAAACTTCCACCCTTCAACTTCAAGTGATCAATTTTGGACCGTTACTCATGAGTTTCATTACTCATATGATGTGATTGAGAGATCCAAAAAGATTTGGGAGCTCGTTGGGTATTTACTATATAAAAGCTTGGATCTTGGTTGATTAAGAGCACCTGGACGATTGCTTACGGAACTCGACAAAGACAGATGTACTGTATCGATTGTCTGACAAACACCATAACCAACAAGAGCGAGGTGATGCATGTTATGTAGATATATATGATACATCTAAGTTGACGACTCTCCTCTCGTTCTCCACAAGTTAAGACGAGCTTTCGATGAGAGAGAAAATCAAAGAAGGCACTTTTCTCTTTAGTTTTTCGCACATCTTGATTGTTTCATCTTTGTATCACAAGTCTTGCGAAACAAGTCTTGAGTTTCACACCTTTTAATGCATAATTCTATTTTGACAAAGAAGAAAACAGAACAAAAACTCAGAAGAATGTCGCCCAAGTTGAAATCTTCCATAACAGGGACAGGTAAAATTTTGCTTGAAACTTGTTTTGCTTCAATTTCCTTATCATTCTCATCGTGCTTTTCATATTTGTTAATCTTTTTTGTTACGAATTTCAGCCTTAATCTGTGTTTTTTTGGAAATAAATCCTCTCGTGCCTATATGAGAAAATCCAATGGTTAAAGTTTCTGTGCACACATTTTGATATATTGATATACGCATAAAAGTCAGCATGAGGGACATGCATGAGAGGATTTGAATCCTTTTTTTTTATCTTAATGGAGAAGATCTTCATGGTTTCTTTTACTTGAGTGGGTTTTCATTCTTCAGTCTTTGCGAGAGAATATTAGGACTTTTACTCCCTGTATCAACTACCAAATGGTCTTGGGCCTCCCTTATGCTTTCAGAAATCACTGGAAAAAAAAATCGAGGAAGTTGAATTTTGATGTGTTTTTTTTTTTTTTGTTTTTTTCCATTCAGGTGGATGTGGTTCTTCCAAGGGACACGTTAATAACGTGCACAACAAGTTAAACATAAATGAAGAATACATGGAAGCCTTTAGAACAAAGTCTTACATGGAAATATGTAGCAATGTTCAAGGCCACCTGAGAAGAACATCAACAACCAAAGAAGAGATTTTCTCCTCTCCATTACCTTCCTACACACATCTTTGTGATCACCTGCAAGAACCACAGCAAGAAATTCTATCAGACATGATAAAAAACTGCTCCGGTCACTGCCTCCGTCGGTGCCTCGTCGACTACTTCGACTGCAGCTTGGAAGCATGTAAGATATGTGGATTCCTTCTCCAAAACGTAGATCAAACAAGAACACTTTATAGCAAAATCCAGAAAATAATCCATTTATCAAACAGCAGTGATCAATGTGGACTGATATCCCATGAGCTAGCTTCATTTGCCAAGCTTGCTAATCCTCTCTCTAGCTGGACCCCGGTGCAATTTCATCAAATCCATGATAGGTATGAACTAGTACTCTACCAATTAACACTGACACGTAAAAAGATTCAAAGGAGAGAGAAACTGATTCGTTTGTGCAAGAAGGCTGCAGGAATTGCAGTAACACTAGCTTTAGTCACTGTTTCATTTGGGTTTTTGAAGTGGAAGATGAAGTCAGTCAATACTAGTGTGCTGGCAAGAGGAGGAGCTCAGCTTGATGCGGCGGCGAAGGGGATTTATATACTGAATAGGGATTTCGATACAGTGAATCGTCTCGTGATGAGGTTGTATGATGAGATAGAGCATGGGAAGGATATTGCTAAGATGTGTGTGAGTAATCAGAATAAACAGTTGTTGATGGAGGTGGTCAGGGAGTTTAAGATAAATGAATCTTGTTTTGTGGAGAAGCTAAGGGTGTTGGAGGAGCATATCTATTTGTGTTTTCTTACCATTAAGAGAGCTAGAAGACTTGTGTTGCAGGAAATAATGATGCCCTAGCTCACAAAGAACAGTCACAATTCCTTCATTTAATTTACCATTTGCAACTAAAGAAGGTGCAGTCTCCAATCTTTACCAATAGCGGGTTCAGATTTTTTTTTTTTCTCTTATGTTTTGACTTGTGATTGTAATAATGATCATCAATTTGGATGATATGATGTTGATTAAAACTTAAATAATTATTTTATAAATAAGAAGCCTGCATAGACTGTTTCCTTGTCTTGTACAAACCAGGTCCAGAAGGTTTTCATACTATCACTCTGATTCTCTCGCTCCCTTAATTGTAAGGGAATAATGGAGATCGAGAAGGAAAGTAAAATTAAAATAAAAACTTTATAATTATTATTATTGGAGAGAAGTCTTTTTTGTCATCCCACTCAACAAAAAAGAGAATATATTATTCTCTGCATGAATTATTTGAAGTGTCCACTTTCGATAATACCTGTTGTCCCATCGAAAAGTCAATATAAATCATCAAACTTTTTTAAACAGCTGATAAGTAATATCACCCCATAATTATTAATTAACATGAATTTTAAGAAATTAGTATTCCATGGAATGGTGTTGTTATGCACTCACAAATGGGAGCATATGAGCAGGTGATAGAAGATATGTCATTAGGGACAAGGGAAGATAGAGACTGTCAGAGAGGAGAAATAGACTCACTGATGTTCGCATAGAAACCACTCTATGAGAATCTTTCACCATAAATTTTACTACATTTTGTAAATCAAATTCCTTAGTTTTAAAGAAAAATAGTAAAATAAAGATCTCATTTGAAAAGTGTGATTACCAATATTTAGTAAGAGGCTAAGATATATATACACAATCAAGATTACAAAATGAAACCGATTTAATTTCACTTTCATAACCTTCCCTTTACTTGTAAATTGCAACTAGACTTAGGGCCTGTCTGAATGTAACCAAACTTGAAAACAAAAGTGTCAAACTAGTTTTCCATGCATATTTTCAGAAACTGAAAAAATTAAAAATGGTATTTTTTTTTTTCTTTTTTTGAAAAATGATCTTTAAGATCCATAGGTTAGAAAGCAATATGATACTATCACAGCAGTTGCATTCATAGAACCAATAGTAAATTTGATCTGTTTCTGATATGGTAGTGAACTACTGATGATTACTGATTAGGTATATTTGTACAGATTTGGTTTTGCAAAGGTGGAAGATATGTGAATAAATAATACAATAAATGTGATTGATCAATGCTGTCTGTTTTTGGGATCTTAGACCATAACTGGGTCATAAAAGAGGGTTTGGATTCATGGGACTTCAGCCGTGATCTAGCGGTTGGAATTCACTTGTTGAGTAGACTAATACGTTGGCTTGCGCACTGGTTGAACTTCAATTATTGAATCACGGCTGGAAAAAATGGGCAACTAGAAACAATCTTTTTCCTAAAAAAGGACATCAATCTAGAGAAAATGAGAGCAAGGTTCGAGATCCACTGAATCGGACTAGGGATCGGTCCCAAAATCCCCATAAAAGGTTTAACACTCCAAAACCACCCCTTGCCAACCGTGTTATACGATACCTGCACAGTATCGGCTTGATCTGGATCCGAAATTGAAACGGAAGGGAAAAACACAGAGATTAATTAATATTAAAGCAGGAGAACATTACAGTAGAAATTAAACAACGAAAACATACACTCCTCTCGGGGTTGTAGCTGAAAGTAAGATAGGCTGAGGGGAGGAGGACTGTCTTCATTCCATTACAAGGATAATTTTGGAGTTACAGGAAGGGAACTCCTTGAAATTTTGACGTTTCACCTTTTCTAGTAGACAATAGATAGGAAAGGATAGCAACTCAAACGAACAAAAAGCAGTTGATGGTGACCATTATCCATCTGAAAGTTGAGACCAATTAAGTTTCACCACCTCCACCTCCTCCTTCACTGGAAGAAGCTCCAGCTCCGAACAATGATGCTATTCACTTCCGACGATCAGATTCAAATCCTCTCATGCCTCTTATACCGGCATGAAAAAATCAAGTGGCTATCATCCACTATGTGCGTATATCAATACTCGGTGTGTGCGCACAGTAAATTACAATCATGGATTTCCTCATGCGGACATGAAAAGCATGAGAGGATTAAAATCCGCGAACCCCATCACATATACTCTATCTTGTTGGGTAATCAAGAATGGGGAGGGATTGGTTTAAGTAGTGAAGGTGTACATAGGAAGTAGATTAGGGCACAGAGGTCCACAAGAGATAGAGCTGTGTTGAACGCAGAAGTCATCAAGTTGTTTCACCACAGCCATGAAACTGTGGGAAGTTTAACAGTGAAAGTTGGCCCTGGTTGGCTACCTGATGCACCTTAAATGACTACTCAGGTCCTCCATTTCCATTATTGTCTCACTGTTTCAGAAAAAAGAGAGAAAGAGAAAGAGAGTTGTGAACGTTATGAGTGAGTCATGGAGTGCAACGTACCAAGGGAGTGAAGGGAGTAAAGGCATATACATAGAAAAAAAATGTAATTTATCTTAGGCCTGGGAGCATGACCTGAAGCTCCACCGAAAAGGAAAAACATGACGTGATGTTGGTACATTAGAAAGAGAGACTAGTCTCAGTGGGATCTAATTAAGGGCTAAGGAATTAAATGCTTAAGAGCTGTAATGAACTCCACCTCTAAAGTTTGAAGCCCTCCATGGCTCTTACCGAAAAAAAAAAAAAAAAACACCAGCCCTCCATGGCTTCTCAAAATAACTTGAATTAGATCAATATTGTTGATTGAGGGGTAAATATTAGAATTCTAAGTTCTCTTTAGGGTTTCCCAATGAACTCATTAGGGTTCTATCAATCCTGAAATCCACACAATACCTAGAACATAATGGAAAAACACAGTAATCAATGTAAATCACATACTTGTACGTTGAAGATTGTTTTTCGTCGTTCCATCGTACTACACTTGGGTTTGAGTCTTCCATAGCCTTCCAGAGATCCCTTGAACTCTCTCTGCGTATGGGAACAAGAGAAGAATAACCATGGCTGCGGGGACCCTAACCGTTGGTATATATAATACCACCCCACCCCTAAACCAGTCCCACAGTGGACCAGGTTGGTCCATCTCTAATTATACTTAAACTGGTCTACCTGTAACCAGACTCTCACTAAACCAACTAATCGTATAATTAATTTAGCCCACACTAATATTCTTACATTCTCCCACTTGGGCTACATTAATTATAAAGTCACCATTGATTCAATGTGGCCATGAAATCTAATTACACAAATCCGACCACTTTGATTCAGTCACCAAGCTTACCAATGTCGAACAACAACGGAAAGTACTCCAACACAAATGGTGTACCCCCTTCCGTCAGCCACATACAAAGGTCCATTTAATGACATAAATCGCTTTAAGATAAAAATGAGTCCAATGATCGACTAACTACGATCCCGTTACCTTAAAATCCTTATAGGTCAATGCACTTTGATATTATCCAATTTATAGGCAAAACCTCCAGCTTGGACTAACACCACACCTTGGCTTACCGCCTTCTTTGGCTAAATACCGCCTTGCAACTTTGACATGTCTTGTGAATGAATGCATACAAACAATAAAATAAATGTTTAAGTAAAAATAACAAATACCTGATCTCCCACTAGTCAAGCAGATCAGAAGAACTCCCACTGATTAAGAAAAAATAAAAATTCTCACAATTATTTCAGAATTCAAGAGAATAATCAAATTAATAAAGATACTTTTCATTTAAATTTAATATGAAATTTAGTCTTCTCAAAAATGTCTAAATGAAATCTTTCAAATAAATAATTAACTGAAAAGTAAAACATTAAACAAATGTCCAAAACAACTTAAAGACAACTGATAATAATAAAGAAAACTAACTAAACCTATGGATTCAACTTTATTAAACGACATCATCACTTGACATCTTCTTTCTCGGATGTCTCAGTTCCCTTCTTCTTCTTCTCCAACCAAGCTTCTCTTGCTTTGCATTCTCTCTTCATATGTCCCTTTTTATGGCATCAGAAACATTCAACATCACTCATATCTCTATCATAAGGTTTTCCTTTCCTGAAGGAGTGTCTATCCTTTCTATGGGGTCCTACCCCAACTTTTCCTTTACCCTTATGTTCTCTAGAATGATGACCTGTGATATTGACACTTTCAATCTTTTTCTTCAGTATCTGTTCTTCTTTAGTGCAAACAGAAATTAAACTTGTTCATATCCCATTCTTCTTCTTGAGCATTATAGGCTACTTGAATCTGACAATATTCTTCAGGTAAAGAAGATAACGCACAATGAATCACGAACTCATTGTCAACGTTAATTCTCATGGCTTTGATCTTTTCAGCAGCAGCAGAAAGCTCCATGAAATGATCTCTGATACTTCCATTACCATTATACTTTGCATTGGTAAGCTTGTTCGTCAAGGTGTTTCTTTGTCCTCTATCAGAAAGCTCAAACTTCTCTTTAATCTCTTTCAAATATTCTTTAGCCGTTTCCTTTGCTTGAACACCATCACGCATAGTTTCAGGAATGGCCTGCCTCATGAGCAGCATAGACTTTTTATTTGCACTCATCCACTTTTCCATTTTATGCTTCTCATCAGGGGTACTGAAATCAGTAATGGCAGCAGGTTTATCCTTTTTAAGCGTTATATCTAAGTCAACCATGCCTAGACTCGCTTCTAACTGTTCATACCACATTTTAAAACTCATTCCGAACAGAGTAGGAATAGAAACTACTATACCACCTGGCATAGTCACAGGGAAAGACATCATGTACGATACACACCATCATTATCATATGAGTTCAAACAAAAATATCAAATAACAGATGAATTATACAGAACTCATATAAATACATCTCAAACAATAGAATACTAATACACACACCATTTACTTGCACTAACCATATCAACCATTCATGCAAGTATATATATCATTTTTCAAGAGTTAACCAACTACACATTCTCCTTTGGGATAAACATGCAGTGGTCTTCTCAGTTTCTTTGCAGTAACTGTGAAAGAATAATGACTTTCGAAATCCCATCACCTTTGGGCTAATGAAACCCCCTAAAGTCAAAACCCTTTCAAATCATGTGCATGAATATATCTTTAGTCTTTGACAATGCCACCTTTGGGCTAACATTGTCTTTCTTAGCTGCTTTTTACACTTGGGAGAACTGTGTATAATGCATCATTTTATTGTATATGTAAATGCATAAACTTGGGGTTTGAGAACGCCATGCTAGAACTGAGTATACCACTTTGGTGGAATCCACCCAATCTTCACATGATACCCTCAAACCCTCATTTGAACAACACTTGACAATGTCACATTTGGGTGTACATCGCCTTTACACAAGCATTTACAAATACATTCAACTTTGAATTAGAAGACATCATGATGAAATTAAGTGTACCACTTTGGTGGGATCGACCTAATTCCACAATGATATCCCCAAACCCTACTTTGCAGCACCATGTGGGTCAACAAACAAAACCTCATGCACATATAATCTTCTACAAACATTTGGTATAAAAATAACTGACAAATAAGCAGAAAAACTGTAAATCGGACTAATTTGGGACACTTTTTAGTCAAAACTATATTCCCCAAATCACTAAACTGTGTCAAACTATGTACCAAACTGTAGAGCACAAAAATATGAACACAGCGTAAAAAACCATGTCAAAATCCGACGCTCTTAGCTCCCACAATCGTCGATCAAAGTCGGCAATGCTTTCTTGCATCCTGAACCGGTTCTGGCCGATTTATCCGGGTTCGGTTCGGTCTGTCCAGGTTCGGCTATGGGCGGACCGAACCCACTGTAAAACATTTTTTTTTTTTTTTTTGAAATACATTGGTCTAGACCGACCCAAATGGTTTGGTACAAACTGAACCACGGCCTAAACTGTGAACCGACCATCGGCTCAACCTCCGGTCTAAGTGGTCCACCCAATCGGGTCTCGGGTCAAAAATTTTGGGTCACCGGGGCAGTTACCCGGGTCAATGGGTCGGATATCAGGTCAAAAAAGTCCGGGTCAGGTCAAAGGGTCTTCGGATCTTTGACTGGGTGATCGGGTCACACATGTGGTGAGCACGTGTGACCCGTGACCCTTCCCTTGAGTCGACTCGGTCAAACTCGCTAGGGTTTTCGAGTTGACCGAATCCTGACGTCAGCCCTTTTTTTTTTCTTTTCTTTTTTTAAAATAGCTGTCGGCGCGTGGATCTCACGCACTTTTTCAGGTGGCGCGTGAAGGCACGTCCGGTAATGTCCGGCGACTTACCTTATGTCGTCTGCTCCGTCTCTCCGATATCTACAATCCTATGTAGTTTCTTTTATCTTTCACCGGTCATAAAAAATTTTCGAAGGTCCAAATCCCAGACAGGTTCGTATGAAGAATTTGAGAGAAAAATCTCTCTCTTCTCAATCTATTCAACCTATAGTCTCTCGAATACTTACCCATTGATCCTAAATCTGTGTGGGAGGCTCTGATACCAATTGTTGGAATTCTAAGGTCTCTTTAGGGTTTCCCAGTGAACCCATTAGGGTTTCTATCAACCCTAAAATCCACATAATACCTAGAACACAATGGGAAAACACAGTAATCAATGTAAATCACATACCTGTACGTTGAAGATTGTTTTCCGCCGTTCCACCGTACTACACTTGGGTTTGAGTCTTCCACAGCCTTCCGGGGATCCCTTGAACTCTCTCTACGTATGGGAACAGGAGAAGAATAACCGTGGCTGTGGGGACCCTAACCGTTGGTATATATAATACCACCCCACCCCTGGACCAGTTCCACAGTGAACCAGGTTGGTCCATCTCTAATCATACTTAAACTGGTCTACCTGTAACCAGACTCCCACTGAACCAACTAATCGTATAATTAATTTAGCTCACACTAATATTCTTACAGTAACATGTAACTACGCAAGGTGTGGTTATGGAGTCTCAGTATATCCTATCTTTTTTTTTTCTTTTTCTTTTTTTATTTTTTTTTTTTGTAAACTCAGTATACCCTATCAACCCTAAAGGTAAAAGGTTTCGCAATTGCCTTATAATGGTTTCAGAATCAAGGACAACATACCCTTGGAGTTTGGACTAATATTTACCCACCACCAGTAGTTTCTGACAATTACGTTCATTTCCATTTAACTGATGGTAAGAACCAAAAATTTTGAAGGAAAGTTATACCCTTATGGTTTTAAGGTAAGAAAAATGAAAGTTATTATTTTAACATTCTATATATTGCAATCAAAAAACCTTATTTCGATTTTACTTCAAAACTCTTATTTCACTCCCAAACCCTCTACAATTTTGAACTTTGCCAATATCTTCGGCAACAACATCGAACTTCAAGCTCTAGCAAGGATGAAGCTTCAGCAACATCGAACATCATTTTTCTCAATCAGATTTTTTTTTTTCTGTTGCTTTTCAAACATCATTTTGAGTGGTCTCCTTTGTTCTTCATTCCGGATATCTTGTTTGAAGTCAACTTGCAGAAGAAGAAAAAAAAATGCAAGGCATGCGGTGGCCAATGGAGGTGGGGAGAACACCCTGATGGCCTCAGCTAGGGATGTCAACGGGTTGATTCCAGCCAAATGAGTGTCGGGTTTTATAGGGCTTGACCAAAACATGTCCATTAAGAGGTTCGGGCTAAGTGAGCTGCACTATGCACATTAACTAACAGGCCGGTTCGATTTCGGGTTGTTATCGGACTGGTTTGGGTTGAAAGCCCAGTAGGAAACCCTTAAGGCCACTAGAAGGCTGAAGTAGTGAAGCTAAGGTTTAGTATTTGGTCTAAATCAATTTCGTTCTACCCATTATTGGGTTTGGGCTCATCGGTCAACTTTTTTGGGCTGATTTCGGGCTAACTCGAACCAAACTGGGACCGCTAGGTTCTGTCATATCTCAACCCAAAACATGTTCAATAACAGTTCGGTCTGGATCGGTTTTGGGTTAATTTGACTCGGTATGAGCTACTGGTTTGGTCCCAAAATTGACACCCCTAGCTTCAACTAAAGCTGAATGTCCACCACCAGTATCGTTTATCAATATCAACACATTCTTGGTCCTCTCAACCCCAATCTGAACAAGCTCCACAGTTCCTTCATCCTCATAACAACCATAAGAACACTTCTTTTTGTTGACCATAATAGCTACTGCCATCACTCTATAACAAAGTATCCCTAATAGATCTCCTCGACGACACCACTGACATAACCATATCCATTAAATGCCCTCTCAAACCCCCCAAACTAAAAACAAAACCCAACAGACCTAATTCTCCATCAACACAGGGTGTTGGTGTTCTCACTTCCCCCACCGCCATTGGCCACCGCATGCCTTGCATTTTTTTGTTCTTCTTCTGCAAGTCGACTTCGAACAAGAAAACACTCTGGAAAAGAGGGAGTTGCAAAATAAGGAAAAGAGGTCTAGAAGAGGGAGTTGTAGAGGGATCCGCATCCTCTCCTACCAGTGGTTCTGGGAGGACAGTGGCAACCTGCCCTGGATGGCCGCCACGTGGCTCTCGGTGAATCCGAGACCCACGTCCTAACCGACACCTAGCCGACAAGCCGAGCCGACAGAGGGTGTCGGCTCAGACATGGGTCTCGGATTCACATGAGAGCCACATGGCGGTCATCCGAGATAGGTTGTCGCGTCCTCCCAGAACCACTAGGAGGAGACGATGTGAATCCGTTGTAGAGAAGGAGGGATGAAGCAGAATAGAAAATTGAACGTCCAAGTGGGTCAACGATATTGCATCTTCGCATCGTTTCTTTCCAAAACTTTCTTTCTCGTCATCAAAGCATTCTATTACTCTGTTATTATCTTCCACAAAGGATTTGTGCTGAATTTGGGATTTCTAAAAAATTGAGAAAGTGACAGGATATTGTGTTGAGGAGCTGTGAATTTGCAGCCATCACGGCTATCTTAAATTTAAGTTATTTAGGGAGAAAATCAAAATACCTAAATTTTGCATCTGCAGCATCTTTTCTACCTTCTCCAACCAAAATTCTGAATGCTGGTTTGAGTATAAAAAACGCAACAAAAACTCATCTACAAATCCAGCACAACGGCAGCAAACAAAGCGACTATGAACTCACCCACCGATCAAACAAGGCTTCGGTGATCAGGCCTTGTATAATTAAAAAGACTGACGAGTTGTTTATCTAGAAAACTTTCAGGCTACATACGAAAACAGCAACACCAAGAGCTATAAGGTATGTACTATGGCATAGACCCCCTCCAGGTTGGTGCAAGATTAACGTTGATGGTTGCTTACCAGACAATCCAAGTGATGCAGGAGCCAGCGAAGTATGCAGAGATGGCAATGGCAGAGAATTATAGGCTTTCTCTGAATTCATGGGCAATACGACAAACTATAGAGCTGAACTGAGAGTTGCTATGAAGGGAATCCAAGAAGCCATTAGACAAGGTTAACAGAAAATTTGGATAGCATGTGATTCAAAATCAATAGTTGACTGTCTCAGAAATTCTAACATACCCATGGTATGTAGAGCAGATCTGGAATTAGATATCATCTGAATTAGCTACCACAAAGCTAAGGATAACGCATTGCTATAGACAAGGAAATGCAGTGGCTGATGCTTTGGCAAGACGGCCGCCACTGAGATGGAAACTATGGAATGGTCAGAAAGTCCTAACTTTATTGCCAGGGACATGGTTTGGGACGCATCCAAATGTCCTCTATATAAATTCACTTAGTAGATTTGTTTATAATCAATGGTAGGGTTCTATTGATGGCAATGTTGAAGGTGGAGCTTTTACTACCATTGATTTTTTGTAATATCATTTTAAAATTTTTTTTCTAATGAAATACTTTGCTAACCCTCAGCAAAAAAAAATTGTTATTTTCTGAAGTTGGTTGGGCATGTTCATCTGGATTAAATTTTTGATAATATACAGTGAATCTTACCTTATGTAGTTGATATTTGAAAAGTTTGAGCTTATGCTTTTCCTCAAGGGATCTCCTCTCATCTCAAAATTTTGAGCCAAAAAGATCCTAAAATCAAGTTAGCTAATGCCACATCAGGAAGTGGACATGTTGATATAAGAGCAAGAAAGGAAAATTAAAATACTCCCTAGAATTGCCATGTAATAGCTAGTTTTGTGGTTCTAAATCCAATGAGATGGCATTGTCCATATCATCACGTAGTTTGTATTAAAATCTACATCAATTTGACTTCTCGGTATCATTATGATGGAGGAGTCTGCCCAAAAAAAAAATTATTTTGAATAATAAGATCTAGTAGCAAATATATATGATGAAAATAGAACATCTGATCTAACATGTAGTTTATCTAGAGGATTTACGGCCTTCAGTGAATAACCAATTGAGATAAAACATCCAATCTAACATGCAATTTATCTAGAGGATTGATCCAACCAATCTGATACTAATACTTGAAACCATGGTTTTAAATCTAAGCATCAGACATGGTATCAGACATGTCGACAAACCAATCTGATCCAGATTGGTATACAAAACCAATGGGAAACTGACATATGGCTAATATTCTATATAATAACATTAAAACAAGAATCAGATCGGGATCAGCCAAGTCCAAAACCAATACAAATTGGCTGATCCAACCGATCTGATACCGATACCTTGAACCATGCTTGAAACCTTTCACGGAGAGATCCGCCGTGATTGGGTGGATCAGCTATACCAGTCAGATCTCAGATTCCAATCCTTAAAAACCTTGAATACCAGAGATTCCACATTACCAATCATAAAAAAACATCCAGATTTTAATTAAAGAAATTCAGCCACACAATCCAAAGTTAATCCCTCTATACTATGCAGGTGATGTTGTACCATCCCTACATCAATCCCTTCTCCCGGTACCTACCACCAAGCCATGTGGAGATATGACAATAAATCCAGAACAACAACAGCACCAACAGGATGTCTTCACTGTTAGAAACTAGAGAGTCCTGCACACGTAAACAACAGCAACTGAAACAATGAGATTCAGAGAAGCTAAATCCATGAAATTTTGTTGTATCACAAAACTGGTAGAGTAGATCCTTATATGATGGAAAGTGGGGAGGTGAATTTACACTTAAAGGGGTAGAAGTAAGACAGGACAAGGGATGAACTCCGCCAGTAAGTTGGCATCGATGTGCTTCGAATGGATAGCTTCCATGCTTATCACCACCAAATCCAAATTTAAGTCATCAGCAACCTCACCAATAATGGCTGTCGGTTTGTTCCCGTCCCCAAGCCGTTCTATCAATCGGAACTCCTGGAACCCACCTAATTGAAAGAAGCCAGTTTAAGCTATAAGAGAATATCAATCATCAAGAATTTCATGATGACATTTCAAAGTTAAGAATCTTCATAAGAGTTATTAATAGTATGCTCATATCCGCTCTAACGGTGCATAGAGCCAAGACACAGTTATGCTGAGTAGCGTGTCAATTGCATATGCAAGGAATCAATGACATTTTTTATTGACGTCAGATAAAGTATTAGGACATGGAAGGGTCATAGAGACCACTTCAGGAACCTTATCATTGATTCCCATTTCTCAATTGATTATTTTTTAAATTAAACAAGCTATGCCAGAGTAAGTAGTCATATAGGTATTTTCTATTCATGTCAGTTTTTGCCCAGGTCACTAATCACGATGACCCAGGCAGTCGGCACAGGAGAGAACGCAAAACTGTACTGAAATGTGGGCCAAACAATCTTTATCCAGTTTCCTACTTACCCCCCCCCCCCCCCCAAAAAAAAAAAAAAAAAAAAAAATCTTTATCTAGTACCTAGATTCTAATATAAGCCTTTTTCACAACTACAATCTATGCTAAGATCAGTCAGGACTCAGGAGCAGGAACTGACCTTCAGAAAGATGCCACCGGATACCAGATAGTTGGGTGTCATGCTCTGTAAGAGACTCTTTTGGCTTCTCATCAATCACTACAAAAAGACAAGGAGTTCATATATCTTAGAAAACCTGCAGTCAGATGGTGTAAACAAAATACCAGATGTCTCCACAGCTTACATCTGATCTTTTCCAAGACTATAATATTAAAAACGGCACAAAGAGAGGAGAGGTGAGCATACCAGCAACTGTAATATCTGCTCCATACTTCTTTGCCAAAGCAGCCACAGTTGCAGCAGCCTGCCAACAGAAGATTGAAATTTCAATCAGAAGGTGGGAACAAATGCATAATTTCGTGAATAATGAATGATCAAAGTATGTCCAATTGATCATCCCTAGTACAAGGAATAGAACTGTGATCCATAAAACAGTTCTGAACTGTAATACACATTGTATAAATAATTATTTGATACCCACATATCTACCAAACCAATTATTTACTAATTCCCTCTTTCTTGTTACACTTTTTTCCTTTTACATTGTTATCATATATCGAACAGGCTTTCTGTAGATCTGTGTTGGAAATGTTTCATATGAAACAAGACCAAATAAAAAATGTGTATCATTATTTGCTCCAGAAATTTGCATAAGGAAAAATATTATATACATCTGCATTCCTTGGCCAAATGTGCTCTACCTGCAACGCATACCTTTCTAGCGTTGGGTTATGTCCAATACAATTAGTCTGTGTCAATATGCAGCAGTATCTCTGTCCGTGGTCACAGATCATAACTTTTCAGAATGCATCAAGTAAAGCCATATTCATTAATGCTAACCTAAAGCTTATGCAGCACTTCTGTCCATGTCAATAAACCATAGGTTTTTGGGATGTGACATGTAAAACTTGTTTTGAGACTTTCATCTTGAGGCAAAGCTCAAGGGAATGACCCCAAGGCAAAACCTAAAAGGCTCAAAACTCGAAAATGTGAAGCAGATGTCGAGGATCCCATAGGGAGGAGGATAATCAGAAGTCTCTTGAAACAGTCTTTGCCATGCAGTTAACAAGTTAAGTTATTTTTGTTTCCTCCCTTGCATCATTCTCTGAAACACTTCATTTATTGAGTATGAGGATGTAAACTTCATGCATTGAGGCCCGGATGTCCAGAGAACAAACCTTTAAATCTTCATAAACCAACCAAGGCCTCTGTTCACATCTTTTTTTATGGGATAGTTTAGATTAATTCTATTTCCACAAAAGGATAAAAACACTTCTTATTTAATATTTACTGGTCAATTTTAATTTCTGTCTCTACATGTAAACTTTTGTTGAAGAGTAGTTTTTCATTGTGACTGAAGCTTATCAAACACATAGACCATTCCTACATAATAGCTTGAGGGTTATGAAGGGTCTGGCATGATAGCTCGTCCTCCAGTTGTCCAACATTCAGATCCCATCTGTAGGGTGGAACTGGATGACCACAAAAATTCATCCTGCAGGATTTAACTTTCTGAGCCATTTTCTATAATTTTTCAGTCATGAGAAAAGCAACATACGAATAAGCCAGTTGATAGCAGCCATGAAAAAAGCTTGAACTTTCTGGGATAAATACTTCATGGATGTATGAACTGTTCATCAATGAAACATGGCAGTTTAAAACCAATGATTTACAAGTGAGGATTGGAATTGGGATCAAATTCTGAAGATACAGAGTTGACTTGGCCAACCTGGCCCAAAACTCAGAAGGGTCAGAACCAAATCAATTAGAAATCAGGGATATCAGGTGAATCAGAATCGGCCCATCTCGAGTCAACAGGGCCAACCTAACCGATCCGATCCTGAGTCTTCATCCATGACTGCAACTCAATCCAAGAAATTCATAGACATTCTAGACGTCCTAATAAATGCAAAAAAAAAAAAAAAAAAAAAGGGACATCTCATAAACCATAATGCAATGTCTCAGACTTCAAATTTTTTGTTCGAACAACCAAAATATTGAACTGTGGCATTTTGCCTAACACAAAAAAAATAATAAATTACATGTTGCCTGAGAAAGCAAGGACCACCTGTCTTGTTCCCTCAGAAAGATA
This sequence comes from Protea cynaroides, assembly GCA_028583415.1. Lineage (NCBI taxonomy): Eukaryota > Viridiplantae > Streptophyta > Magnoliopsida > Proteales > Proteaceae > Protea > Protea cynaroides. The sequence goes on from CM053272.1 coordinate 53,314,200, forward strand.
AGGGTTCCGGTCAGTGATTGGAAGAAGCACATGTTTGAAGTTTGTAAAAGCATCAGCAGCTAAACTACCTTCAGATTCTTGCATCTCTGCCCTTGCTGAAACCAATTCAAGCAGAATGCTTCAATGTTCACCCATGAAAAAAGAGAAAAAATAAAACAAGTAACAGTAAGATGATTGACAGAAAATAGAGAGCTTTAATTCAACAAAGAAGAGAGGGGGGAAAGCAGATACACAGAAAGACAGAATGAAAGTGTGCAACATCAAACAGAAGAAATTCTTACTGGAGCAATGAAAACTAACATAAATGAAGCTTTTGACAAGAACAAAGGGTAGCACCAATAGATGACAAGATGGGGAAAACTTGACTAAGCTGGCTTGGTAATGTGCAATGAATAGCATGGCTGAACTAGTGAGGAATGATTCAGTGTGCAAGTTGAAGGAGTGATAAATACACCAGAAAAATAAAAAATAAAAATTGATTTGGGCTGAAGTTACTCATCAAACCAGAAAACAACAACAAAAATCAGCAAAATAAGAAGATAAAAAAAAATTCAATTAAAGTGCTGGGGGTAGGGGTGGGGGTGAAGACAAAAATATGAGTTATGACCTGAGCTAAACTATATGAACATATTTCTGGTAGTAGAGCATAAAGATTGAATTTAAGATTTTTTTAAAAAATGCGATATGATTTAGAGATCAAGCAACTACAGAGAATTAGGAGATCAGCAATTGATGATAATGCCAGAGAACTTTAAACAAATAAGAATGACAAATCCCCACCACAAATCCCCCATTTCATTTTAAGTGACCTAATTGCCATGAGCCACCCTAACCACAATGCTTCTTGGTTGATTCTTGTCTTGATTCTTATATTAAGGAAGTGTATATCAGTTCCAATACTGTGCAACTGCCCATCAAGAACCAATATTTCCAGAGGACTTTGAGGTGTAAACCAAAAGATGCTGAGGTACAACCATAAGATTTTGAGGCAAATTTGAAGCACAATTCTCATGAGGCATGGGCTAGAAATGAAGCCTGCAACTCACATCCTTATATGAGACACACCTTTTTCCATACCTCATGAGCTCAAATGCATGTGTGGTGCTCCTAAGTCTAACAAGGCCTATGTTAGCCCTAGCAGGCCAAGCAAAGGACAAAGTCTTTCTTCCTCATACCCTTTCCACCTCCATCTTTATGTGAATATAAATGAAACTAATTGGGAAAAGTTTACCTGATCGGCAGACCAGGTAAGAGAATCTCTGGTTAGGAAACCTTATTCCACCACGTGGAAGGATTAAATGGTAAATCCAATGCTACTTAGGAGATGTCTGTATAGACCACATGTTAAATTTCATTCCCAAATACAATCATATAACCACATGTAATGCCATGCCCTCCATGTATGTCCATGCACCCCCCCCCCCCCGCGTCCCCTGCACACATGTCAAATTCCTAAATTTTTTCAATCTGTTTCATCACATAGCCAACTCTATTGGTCTGAAACTTGACATGTGATCATGGGGACCTTGGATTCTATCTGTCCACAAAATTTCAACCCAATACAACATGCCATGCGGGAGAAGTAAGTACCCAACCATGGCTTGGTTATGTGGACCACTAGACCAGAAAACCTTTTTCCCTTAGTACATTATATGTATTTATAAATAAAATTAATTAGTATACTGTATGTATCCATGGATTAACTAAAAAAGGTACATTTATGAGGCTTATGCCCCCTTTTTTTTTTCTTTTTTTTTTTTTTTTTTTGCCAGATAATGCTTCAGCTCACACTTACAGTGTTTTGAAACATCAGAAAGAAGGAGTTGGAAGCAATTTGAGTCACCATCAGGTTGTCACATTATCATAGCTGTATGAACAACATTAATTATTTGAATACCATATAGGCAATTCAGAGGTACCATGAGCCATGGAAAATAATTGATATTAGGGTTGTTTAGAAGTCCGCATCATGTTTATTAACTCACCAAATAATCAGATTCCAATAGATGAATGTGAAAGAAAGTCAGAACCAGTTTCCTATTAATAGGTGAACCAGTTCATGTGGTATACAAAACTATTAGGAGTGCATAACAAGTATCTATCATGATCAGAGTAAGGATCCTACTATTATTTCAACACAGAAGACAAGCTCATGCATAACATGATTAAACCAAACCTAGTGATTTTTTGACATTGGCACCTGCCTCCATCATTATGGAGTATATTAGGACGAATGGTTACTCATATGTTTTGGAGTCATGAAAACTAGAAATAGTAAAGAGGGGGCTTTAGGATGGAATGCCTCATGACAAAGGGAAAGGGAGAGAAAGAAAAAATCTTTCTTTCTTGTGTTAAATGTTTACCAAGATAACTTGATATTCTTTACCCTTTTTTTTTTTCTTTTTAAGAGTAAAAATATGAAATACACAAGAGACAGTGAAGGATTTCATCCCAAGTCCTAAACCTTTGGAAGGGAAAATAATGGCAAAATCTGTCCTATGTACATTCACTACTTTATATATTTAAAAAATTTAAAAATTATTGTCTCAAATAGGTTTATGAACAAAATGGAAGCGAAGTTTGATCTGATATTATTTACATAGATTGCTGAACAATGTTCGATAGAGACATTTCAAATGTAAGGGAAAAAAAAAATTTTAAAAAATGGTTGATTTGTGCTTCCAAATGGGTGGTAGAAGATTAAAGATTATGCAGTACTCATTTCATACCTTATTCAAATCACATCCAGCAGTTTAATTGTACGTTTTCCTACGATTTACATATGATAGCCATTTCTGAGTTCTCAGACCACTCCTTTGGTGTTACAATCCAGGTAGTACCCTTTGTCCTAGACAATCCATGCAAAATTATGCATTCCTGAAACGAAATTGATAATGGAAGGAAAAATAAAGAATCCTTCTCATGAGAACAACTTATGGATAACACGCATTCAAGGTAGATACTTGCTGTACTGAACATGAAAAACGATATTGTGATTCAGTTCTGCTTGTTTCACCATAAAATACTTTCCCATAAAATTATTGTTATTTATATTTTATATTTTATATCTGCCATTTTTCATTCTTTTCGTTGGATATTGCAATTAAAGTAAGTACGTTTGGGAAGGGGGAAAAAAAACAAACCTGAAAATTTAAAAATGGAATTAGTTTTCCAATTTTTTGGATTGCAATTCCATAAAATATGTTCCTTTCCTTATGCAATTTTGCATTGGTTTCTAACAAATCCTGTATAATATTTTACATTGAAACAATGAAGCATAAAAGGACTGAGGAAGGGAACATATCTGATTGGACTTCAGATATCGTTACCACCCACAGTTCAGTACTTCAGAAAACCTCCGCAGCGACACAGACGGGGAACCCCTCCAAAAACTAATAAGAGCGGCAAAGGAGGAGTTCGTATTACAAATGTAAATGTTCCGCATTGTCTTCAGTAGTATAGCTCCCTCACACAATGAACAACTATAGTAAATTATGATAACGACATGCACACCAAAAAAACCAATACATCAACAAAATAAACAAAATTAACTACGAATTCAGGAACTAATTTCGATTCCTGCAGTTGGTCATTTTTATTGGTGGTACTGTAATTTTCAAGAAAGAAAGGCAGATGAAATAGTCTACAACCAAATCAACAGAAACCTACATTAATCACATGTATCAAATAGAAGAAAAGAGAAAGTTAAATTCCTTAATTCATTCCATATCAAAATGATTCCGGTGACCTCTCTACACGGAAGACGGAACAAAAGAAGGAAATTTTTTGTCAAACATGGAAAAGAAAAGCACGTATAAGTACTGAGAAGGCGGGAGAGAACCTTTATGCCCGAATCTATGGAACCTCGAAGATACTGAAAGCTTACGCACTTTCGCCCAAAGAGAAGAAGTAGCAGCAGTCGCACTTGCGGTAGAAGAAATAGTACAGATAGAGGATGAAGAAGTTGAAGAAGGGGCGATGGAGCTTTTGAGAAGATTCGAACTACATACAGGCACAGCTACCAAATAGTGAGCAAACGCCATGGAGGAGCTGGAGCAAAACTGCTGCTCAGAGGGAAGAGAGTAGAAGCCTGATCACAGAGGAGGTTCGAGAGAGGAGAGAGGATTAAGTTTTTTATTGGGGGTGTTTCTTTCTATCTAGGCTCCAGCGGAGCAGAGAAGTGTACAGTGTATGCGGCAAACACCACGTCACTACCCGACCCGGTATCTGAACATAGATCCATGGTTTCCACTTTGAATCCAACAAAATGAGGAAACTAGAAAGAGAATCTCTAGCAAATTACATCCGATCCCAACGTCTATCTCCTGGATTTAGTTCAATGTCACAATGGGCTTGAGTTGGGATAAGCTGTGCTAGACATAATAATTAACAGGCTGATTCGATCTGGACTGGGTTTACCGGACTGTCATCACATGTAGTTATTTTTGTATGACAATAATTTTTTTCTGGTACTTTCGTTCATATTTAATACAATTGTAAGCGGTTGAATTTTAATTAATCGTAAGGGTATCTGAGTATAGATAATGGATTGCATATTTGTAATTATCTGGTTAGAATCGTTAGATCATTGGTCCAATTGGTTATTATTTGAACAATAAAAAGAATCGGTTCAGACTAGCTGGGGCATCTTAACGGGCATTATCGGTGTTTGGATTGGGTATTATCGGTTCGATCTAGTTCAGGCTTTTTAACGGACCGGTCCGATCTGGTTTCAATTCGAACTAAAACTGTGTCTGGCTTTACAAGCCCAGACCGAAACCTATCCATTAAAGGCTTAGTCCAGATTAGGTTCGAGTTATATCTAGCAGGCTAGGTCCG